>CM022297.1:27503438-28103438 GCA_011799875.1 Thinopyrum elongatum | reverse complement strand
GAAGGTAGCACATCACAGAAAGCAGTTCCCGTGATGCCTACACCAACCAAAGAGGAAGCTAATGATGATGATCATGAAACTTCAGATCAAGTTACTACTGAACTTCATAGGTCGACCAGGGTACGTTCCGCACCAGAGTGGTACGGTAATCCAGTCCTGGAAGTCATGTTGTTAGATAACGGCGAACCTACGAACTATGAAGAAGCTATGATGAGACCGGATTCCAACAAATGGCTTGAGGCCATGAAATCCGAGATAGGATCCATGTATGAGAACAAAGTATGGACTTTGGTGGACTTGCCCGATGATCGGCAAGCCATTGAGAATAAATGGATCTTTAAGAAGAAGATAGACGCTGATGGTAATATCACCGTTTATAAAGCTCGGCTTGTCGCAAAGGGTTTTCGGCAAAGTTCAAGGAGTTGACTATGATGAGACTTTCTCATCCGTAGCGATGCTTAAGTCTGTTAGAATTATGTTAGCAATTGCTGAATTTTTCAATTATGATATCTGGCAGATGGATGTGAAAACCGCTTTCCATAAGGAAAAGTTGTATATGATGCAACCAAAAGGTTTTGTGGATCCTAAGGATGCTAAAAAGGGTATGCAAGCTCCAGCGATCCATCTATGGACTGGTGCAAGCATCTCGGAGTTGGAATATACGCTTTGATGAGGTGATCAAAGCTTTTGGGTTTATACGAAGTTTATGAAGAAACTTGTATTTACAAGAAAGTGAGTGGGAGCTCTATAGCATTTATGATAGTATATGTGGATGACATATTGTTGATTGGAAATGATGTAGAATTTCTGGAAAGCATAAAGGGTTGTTTGAAAGGAGTTTTTCGAAGAAAGGTATGAAGATCTATAGAGATAGATCAAGACACCTGATAAGACTTTCACAGAGCACATACCTTGACAAGGTTTTGAAGGAGTTCAAAATGGACCAATCAAAGGAGTTCTTTCCTGTATTGTAAGGTGTGAAGTTGAGTAAGACTCAAAGCTCGACCACGGCAGAAGAAAGAGAAAGAATGAAGGTCATCCCCTATGCCTGCTCTATAATGTATGCCATGCTATGTACCAGACCTGATGTGTGCCTTGCCCATAAGTCTGGCAAGGGGGTACAAGAGTGATCCAGGAGTGGATCACTAGACAGCGGTCAAAAATATCCTTAAGTACCTAAAGAGGACTAAGGAAATGTTTCTCGGTTATGGAGGTGATAAAGAGTTCGTCGTAAAGGGTTACGTCGATGCAAGCTTTGACAACGATCCAGATGACTCTGAGTCACGAATCGGACACGTATAGTGGAGAAGTCATTTGGAATAGCTCCAAGTAGAGCATGGTAGCAACATCTATAGTATGACATAGAGATTTGCAAAGTACACACGGATCTGAATGTTGCAGACCCGTTGACTAAAACCTCTCTCACAAGCAAAACATGATCAAACCCCAGAACTGATTGGGTATTATCACATGGAGATGTGAACTAGATTATTGACTCTAGTGCAAGTGGAAGACTGTTGGAAATATGCCCTAGAGACAATAATAAAATAGTTATAATCATATTTCCCGTTCATGATAAATGTTTATTATTCATGCTAGACTTGTATTGACTGGAAACTTAAATACATGTGTGAATACATAAACTACATCGTGTCCCTAGTATACCTCTACTAGACTAGCTCGTTGATCAAAGATTGTTAAGGTTTCCTAACCATAGACATGATTTGTCATTTGATAATGGGATCACATCCTTAGGAGAATGATGTGATGGACTAGACCCAACCATAAGCTTAGCATCAGATCGATTAAGTTATTTGCTATAACTTTCTTCGTGTCAAGTATATGTTCCTTCGGCCATGAGATCGTACAAATCCCGGATACCGGAGGAATACCTTGTGTGCTATCAAACGTCACTTCATAACTGGGTGATCATAAAGATGCTCTACAGGTATCTCTGAAGGTGTCTATTGGGTTGGCATGGATCGAGACTGGGATTTGTCGCTCCCTGTGACGGAGAGATTTCTCTGGGCCCTCTCGGTAATACAACATCATAAGAAGCTTCATGTGACTAATGGGTTTCGTCACGATATCTTGTATTACGAAACGAGTAAAGAGACTTGTCGGTAACGAGATTGAACTAGGTATGGGGATACCGACGATCGAATCACGGACAAGTAACATATCGCTGGACAAAGGGAATTGCATACGTGATTGACTGAATCCTTGACATCGTGGTTCAATCAATAAAGATCTTCGTTGAATATGTAGGAACCAATATGGGCATCCAGGTCCTGCTCTTGGTTGTTGATCGGAGAGGAGTCTCGGTCATGTCTGCATGTTCTGAACCCGTAGGGTCACACACTTAACGTTCGGTAGCACTAGGGTAGTATTGAGATATTAATAGTGGAAAATACGAAGGTTGTTCGGAGTCCCGGATGGGATCCGGGAGGTCACGAGGAGCTCCAGAGGTAAAGGTTTATATATGGAAAGTTGTTGTCGGGGTTCCGGGAAAAAGTCCGGTTTTTTCGGTATTGTACCGGGAAGCCACCGGAAGGTTCTAGAGGGTTTCGGAGGGGTCCAGAAGTCCTTGAAGGGTTCCACCACGTCCCATACAGTAGCATGGGCTGTAGGGGGTGCCCTGGCCTTAATGGGCCAGGGGCACCAGCCCCTACAAGCCCCATGCGCATGGGGGAAGGGAAACCCTAAGGGGGAGGGCCTCCACTTGGCTTGGAAGGCACTCCTCCCCCCTTTGCCGCTGCCCCCTGCCTTGGGAAGGGGGCTAGGGCTGCCACGCCCCTCCCTCACCCCTATATATAGTGGGGAGGCACAGGGGGCAGCCAACCCTGCGGTGCTTGCCCCGTCTCCCTCCCGTTACTCATCCTCCATGTTCTATCAGCACTTGGCGAAGCCTTGCCGGAGTTCCGCTGCCACCACCACCACCACGCCGTCGTGTTGGTTCATATCTCATCTACCTTCTCTCCCTCCCTTGCTTTATCAAGAAGGAGAGGATGCCGCCGAGCCGTACGTGCGCTAAACTCAGAGGTGCCTTCTTTTCGACACTAGATCGGATTGGATCGTGATTGGATCATGAAGATTATGACTACATCAACCGCGTTATGATGCTAAAGCTTTCAGTCTACAAGGGTATGTAGAAACACTCCCCTCTCGTAGCTATACATCTCCTAGATTGGATCTTGGGTGTTTCGTAGGAAAAAAAATTTGATTTTCATGCAACGTTCCCCAACACAACCAACTTCAACATCTTGCACTAGTTCATGGAGTCACAAATCCTCTTGTTGGTAAGTCAAGGAACAAGGAAACTCAATGCATTCATGGGCATCATCATATGTGTACTTCACTCTATGTCTATGGATATCCTTGTATGTTCCTTGTGGGACTAACCCATGTAGGTTTTTAAAGTGCAAAATCCCAAAGGATTGCTCCCAACTCTTGATGGACTACATCAACAATGAGCATCCACATCTTCACTATCTACATGAAGTCATCATCGACAAAACCCAAGGTTAGTTCATCCCTCTTTGGGGGGATATCACATCTAGGGGGAGCTTTGATCTAAAAATTGAGCTAAAGCAACTCAAATGGCGTGAACACATTAATGCTTTTTGTAAAAGTGGTAACCCCACTTGTGCTTAAACAATGAGTATGATCTATGATCAAATGTTCTCATTTAACTCCTAAGTCAATATACTCATACATAGATGACCTAGTCATCGCCAATTGCTTGATAGATGCTAGAATTGGTTGTGCATGTTTTTCATTTGCTATCTTATTGTGTGAGCATGTTGGTATGCATGTTTTCTTCATTCGAGGACATCCATTTGTTGTTTTGTTTGTCTTGGTTTTGTCTGGCCAAGTGGATGTACAAGAATGCCTAAGCACCTCCTTTAGCTATCTATTCTTTCTTGTCTCAAATTCTATTCTTGCTACATCACAAAAATTGAACAAGTCATTTTCCGACCCACCGGGTGAGGCGCACTCGGAGTCACCGATCTGAGAAGGATTGAGCTCCAAAACCTTCTACATGTTTTCGGTTGGACCAATTCACTCACTTGGTCGTACCGAAATCATTTAGATTGATCTGATTTTCCTTCTCGGTGTCACCGAGTTTAACCATTTCAGAGTCACCGATGTGCTACACTACTAGCAGTTACACATATCGGTGCCACTGAGTTGTTCCACTCGGAGCCACCGATAACTGGTGGGTATATATATCCAGCGAGACCGTACGATTGAAATTTCTCGACCCTCTTCGACCTCGCGCCCCACAGCTGCCGTCGCCAAGTCTCTGGATAGTCGTCTTTGTGTCTAGCGTGCCCTCGCCGTTGGATTCCATCACCGTCCATGGGAATCTTCCTCTCTGTTGCCACCGTAGAGGATTTGCACAAAGTTAGGGTAAAATCCGATCCCCTTGTGCTTTAATTTCCGATTCAATGCACTAGGGTCTATGCCATTATTCTTGCCACAAATGGCAATGTCTATTCCAGATATAAATTCTGTAGATTAGATTCGAGCAAGAAAATTTAGGTTTAAGTTTCCGCAGAATGGATCTTGGACCGATCGATTCGAAATTTTCGGAGTCACTGATTTAGCCCTAGCCATTGCACTAGTACGTCTCGGTGCCACCGAGTTGTACTAATCAGTGAGACCGAAAGTAAAGTTTTAGTGAAACCCTAGCATATCGGAGACACCGCGAGCCACATATCGGTCTGACCGAAACTGTGTGCCATGTTTCTATTAAGTGCTTCGGTATCACCGAGATGATCATCTGGGCTGATCCAAAATGCCTTCTGTGAAAACTTGAAACTAAGACTTGAACTCAATTTTCTTCAAAACAATCTGCTTTTTGTGATGACTCATCTACTTTGCCCATACCCAACTATTCACAGGGTCCGCTTGCAAGATGTCAGATGCTAGTGACAGTCAGAATGCCTCAGAAGCAAATGTTGACCTAAGTGCAGGGTCAAGTCCAGTTGAAAGTTTTGATGAAGGCAGCAGGAGCACTCCCAGCAACCTGGCTAAGGCTGCCAAGAGGACAAGGAAAAACAAGGGCCCAGACACAGAAGATGAGGACTTCCAGCCTGAGGAAGTGACCTCAAAGAAGAATAAGGTGGTCCTTGAAAAGGCATATGGACAGCTGCAAGTTCCAAACCTACTGCTAGCTCCAAGGAGAAGACTGCAGTGAAGAAAATTCCTAAGAAAGGCATGACTCTCGCACTTGAGGAGCCAAGTGGCTCAGAGGCAGAAGCTGCAGGCAAGAAGAGGAAACAAAGGAAGAGAACAGTTCATGTAGTTGGTAGAAAACCCTCCATGATTGCTGATCCAGATGAGGAAGAAGAGGAGGAACCAGTAGCTAATCCACCTCCTACCGAGTCTCAGAAACTTATCGCAGATGCTATGAGAACAACAGCTCCTTCCAAGCCCAAGGCCCCTGCCACCAAGCCTAAGAGGACTACCAAAAATGTTTCTGCAAGTGAGAAGAATAAGGCCTCACTGCTTGAAGCTGCTGTTGATGATGAGCCACTAGTGCTCATGAAATTGAGACCCAAGATTCCAGATCATGACAATGCTCATCCTTTTGCTGAGAACATGATGTTGAGAAAGGACAAAGATTTGTGTCAGTGGATATTATCTGATCCCTATTCTATCAGGAGGAGGACAACATGTGATTATCGTTTCCACACCAGAGAGCAACAAGATTTCTATGAAACAGTGCTGCTAGATAAGAAGCCTATAGTCAGTGATATGAGATGGGTTGATTGAAAATTCATTGATGCCAATGAAGACAACTTCCCCCATGTTCATGAGAGTTTCAGACTTGCTGGTGTTGATGCTTTTGTTGGGAAGAAGCTTAGCTCATGGAATGATGAGATGATTACACTACAATAAAAAGACACATCCGTGACATTTTGGCCCGAATGAATTTTTTTCTGTCATGCTTATGACACTTCTATGATGATAATTGTGACAAAAACCCATATCATCATAGATGTGGTGGGCTCCTACTTCTATGACAAAAAATCATGATAGAAAATGGGCTTTTCGTCCTGGGCGGGCTGGAGACGCACCTGCATGACATTCTTTGGGCCGTCCATGACGGAAAAAATCATGGTAGAAGCAAGGGCGAGGAAAATTTCGGGGAGTTCCCGGTTACGGTGGGTGGTCGGGGCGGAGCGATGCATGGAGGTTTGCACATTTCTCTCATATACGTATGCGCGTGTGTGCGAGGCGTTGGGCTCTAACTGAACCCGAGCGAGGTGTTCGCTTACTGAACCCGAGCGATCGATCTAGCTCGCCCTCGAACCACCTCTAGCCACTGAAGTCGATCGATCCTTCACTGGCTAACTGAAACTGAGCGATTCCTTCGCTGCCTAACTGAACCCGATCGATCCTTCTCGCACCTTACTGAAGCCGAAGGCCCCCGTATGTGCGAGACGTAGCCGGTTGGGTTGCCTCTCGGTGAACTATGGCCGTTGCTGCCTCGCGCGCGATACACGTAGACATGAGTCGAGATGCATTGATCGATCGAGCCGGTTGGTTGGTTGTGGATGAACAGTTCCCGGTGGAGGTTGGATGAACAGGACCCCGTGGTTGCCGCTGGATGAACAGGACCCCAAGGAGGCCGCCATAGCCTAGCTGGTTATTGGGGGTGGATGAACAGGTCTCCATGGAGGGCTGGATGAACAGGACTCCGTGGAGGGCTGGATGAGGTCGACGGTGGATGAACAGTCGCCCGTGGAGGCTAGAGCGAGGCAGTAGACGATGGATGAACAGTAGCCCGTGGAGTCCCATTTTGCAGTACGCCACACCCCTCCCGATGAACAGGACCCTGTTTCGACCATAGGCGCTCCAACAGAAGTCCGTTTCCTCCGTTTTGCTATACTCCACACCCCTCCCGATCAACAGGACCCCGTTTCGACTGTAGGAGGTCGAAGATAACTCCATTTCCTCCGTTTTGCGGAACGCCAGACCCCGTGCTGATGAACAGGACCCCGTTTGACCGTAGGCAGTCGAATAGAAGGCCGTTTCCTCCGTTTTGCAGTACGTCAGACCCCGTTTCGGCTATTCCATCCAAGCCGGTTGGCTCCAGTTGAACAGGACGCATTCCAACCCAGTCGGTTGCCTCCCGATGAACACGACGCCGTTTCTCCGTTCCGACCCTGCCCGTATGTACGTACACGTGGCTGCTGTACGTACCGTTGTTGTTGTATGCGTTCGAGACCCCGCCCGTATGTATGTACGTGGCCGTATTTTTTGTCATGTGGCTGTAGGTACGCGTACATGATTTAGACGGGACTGCCTGAACTGCTACGTCGTGGGCTCTACTACAACACGTGCCGCTACTTACTCGGCCATGGTTCATCCTTGCAGAGAGACCGATCAACCAGTATGTACGTGCATGTTTGCGACCAGACAGATAACCGTACGTACGCTTTGACCTGGTAGGTCCCAGCTGTCAGCAGGATAAGGACACACATCCTTGCGTGCCAAGATATAGCTGGTGGGTCCCAGATGTCATTGGGAGGAATAATATTTTTTTTCGCGTAATAAGGAGGCTCTTCCTTGCGTTCGAAGATGTAGCTGGTGGGTCCAGCTGTCAGCCTCACCGTGTACAGTCATCTTCCGATGGCTGTCATTCGTTGACAACGTTGACCACGCCGTGCCGAGAGCACCAAGGCGGTGGACGACGGCGAGGCTTGCTAAGGGAATGATGCAGAGCCGAGGAAGACGAGGCAGTGCATGCCCGCACGGAGGGGAGTACGAGGGTTCACTGGTTCCACTGCGGTGTGAGGCTGTCGTCGCTGGAAAATAACAGGGGGTGTGGGTCAGTAGAGGGAAGGCCTGGCCGGCGGTAGGATTAGGGTGGGGCGGTGAGGCCTGTGCGGCAGCACTGCCGCCCACGGGAGGCAGGAGCAGGTGGTCCCGCCGGCGCTGGTTTGGGCGGCTGGAGCAAGAAGATCAGAGGTTGAAGAAGCAGCATGACTGTTGGATTAACATCCAACGGTCCAGCTGCTAGAATCATTTGTTGACTAAGTTGACAAAGCCCTGCATACGCGTCAGCTTAGTAGGCCCACAAGTCAACCACCAAATCTGCCAGATCCCATCTTTCATCGGGGGGAATAGTTTTTTTGCATAATAAGGAGGCACTTCCTTCCGTGCGAAGATATAGCCGGTGGGTCCCAGCTGTCAGCAGGAGCAATTCATTTTTTTCGCGTAATAAGGAGGCACTTGCTTGTGTGGGTCCCTACTGTCAGCCTCTCCACTTACATCCCTCTTCCAATGGCTGTCGTTTGTTGACCATGTTGACCACGCCGTGCCGAGAGCACCAACGCGGTGGACAACGGCGAGGCCCCGGAAGGGAACGACCTGGAGCCGGGGAAGCCACAACAGTGGATGCCCACGCCGAGGGGAGTACGAGGGCTGACTGGTCGGCTGCGGGGTGAGTTGGCCGTCCCCGGAAAATAACAGGAGGTGCGGGTGGGTAGAGGGATGGCCTGGCCAGTGGTGGGAGTAGGGTGGGCCGGTGAGGCTGCGCGGCATCATAACCGGCCATGGGAGGAGGGAGCAGGCAGTCCCGCCAGCGCTGGTTTGGGCAGCTGGAGCAGGAAGATCAGAGATTGAAGAAGCACGACGGCGGTTGGATTGACATCCAACAGTCACTGGTCTGTGTTGACTAAGTTGACAAAACCTTGTGTACGCGTGAAAAAAAATTAGGACAGCGTCATCGTCAACCTAGTAGGCGCACAAGTCAGGCTCCAAATCTATGGAAAACAGCATACAACCCATTTGCCATTATTTTTAATAATTTACAGCCCATTTGCTAATGCTTAAGGATATTTTGAAGCCCATATTCTTTTTGTTAGCATTACAGACCATATTCTGGCCACTGCTAAAAAATTCAACGAAATTTAGCATATTTCGGTGGGGTCCGAACTCTTTTAATCACGAAATTTCGAGTCGACCCGCAAAAGAAAAGAAATTTTGAGTCACATTAAAAATAATTTTATATCAAATTAAAATACAACGAAAATTTTCCCGCAAAAAAATAATGAAATTTAAATTCTTGAAATCCTAAAAAAAATGAAATTTGAATCTAGTTGCCGGTTTTATGTGTTTTTTAAATTTACAGCCCATTTCTTACTACTTATAGCCCATTTATTTTCTGGGGAAGCCGAATACATCCCTCCTCGTCTTGAAAGATTTACAGCCCAGCAGGGCTGAGAAAAGCAAGTAGGCCTCGGTTGGGCATTCTCCAAAAAAATTTAGAGTTGGGCTAGCCATTTTCAGAAAGAAAAAAGGTATCAACTGGGCTCGTCATGTGCTTAAATAAATGCCTGGGCTAGACGAGCCACAGCCCCCGCACAACACAGTTGATACCCTACTCTGTCTCTAAAACTAAAAAACAACTGGGCGAGCTGCTGGGTCCCTGATGTTAGGCGCTCATTCTGTAATTTTCTCGCTTATAGGCTACGTTGACAATGGCGTGGGACCCAGATGTCAAACCATTAGGAGGAAGCATTTTTCTTGGGTTGTAATAACAAGGCACTTGCTTGCGTACTGCCATGACCCTGGTGGGTCCCTACCGTCATCCTCTTGGGTTCTGTAATGCACAATGAGCTCAAGCAGCCGGCGAGAGTGATGTTATTTCCCTTGGTTGGGATTTGTTACAATATTTCTCTCTTTAATAAAGGAAATGGCAAGCCATTTGCCTTGTTTCAAAGAAAATATGACAGTCACAGCCGAGTTGAAAAGGGCAACAACATCTAACTCAAGCTTACAAACGGTACAAAAGACAAATGATTAATTGTTCATCAGGTTTAGACAAAACCCAGACTGAACATGGCAATAACATCTAACCCAACCATTGTTTTTGGCAGTCACAAATAAAAGGGTCGGTTTGATCCATAAAATCAACATCCTGTGCCAAAAAGTATACTGGCATATGACGACAAGTTGTTGTAAATAGAAGCTAAGCACGTTCAGAAGCCCATTTGTCGACCTGAAACTTCTTTTTTGTTGTTCAACATATCCATCCGTGAGAAATTTATTGTTGAAAAACTTAAGCCTCATTGACAATAGTAACCTCACATTCAACAGGAAGAATGTGACAAAGTTTCTGTTTACCTTGTTGGATGCATATCCTTCCATCGTTATTGTCCTCAAACGAATGTCATGAGAACTGATAAAATCCCGGTGCTTATTACGCCACCGATTGGTTATATGTTTTTCTCCATGTGTTACTGCCTACGTAGACATGAAGATTGAAAACAGTTAAGGTCTAAAAAAAGAGTATGTCGATAGAGCGACAGCTGAACGGTAATTCTAGTACAATATATATGGGCTTTTAGTGTGCATGAAATAATCACCTCTATATACAAATTCTCCAGACATGGAAAACATCGCAGCAAGCCAATAATTGTGTTCAGATCAATACTAAACATTCTGATATATAAGATCTTGACAGAATCCAGCACCATTGATAGGCTATTCATGGACGAACTCTTCATTGAGCATATAACATAATATTAGTATCCAAAGTGTACTCCAAGATGATATAAAACTTATCGCACAAATGAAAAATGCAGGTTATGATTACAAAAGTGTAGATAATATACAGTACTTGAATAAGTGTGGAGCCAAACACCATGTTGTGATGTTTAAATGGATCACGAATTACACCCAAGGTCTCAAGTTTAGGCGCCAAGACATAGTTATTTTCGAAGGTTTATAACAATAATCAAGGAGCAACCTTTGAAGTGAAGGGGCATCTTCGATGATGAGCTGCTGTCCTTCAAAACAAATTCCAATGCTTTTAAGGTGAGGCGACTTTATTTGGAGACAATGGATACGGGTTTCTAATCCGAAAACACGCAGCAAGCGCTCCATGGCAGGGCAACCAGAGTGGATGATGCTTTGTAGTGAGGCCTCTGACAGATCAACCACCACAAGCGAAAGTTTTTTTAGCAGTGGGAGTCGAATCATTTGTACCAGATTGTATGGTAGATGGCACCGGGCTATGGTGAGGATGTGGAGAGAGGAGGAAAACCACAACATGGACAACGGTGGTGTGGGCAGAAATACATGGCGTTCGGTTCACGGTATGTATTTTTCGTAGTAATGGTTGAACTCAAGTTGCTGGAGTTTTTTGAATTCAGGGGATGTCAGCCAGGCGTCCACCATGCAGGGTATGGACAACAGGTAGCGTGTCGGGATGTAGAGGCATTGAACAAGGCCCTGGTGGGATAAGATGATGGCTCTGAGGAGTTCAAATTCATGAACGACAGATATCTGACGACAGTCGAGATTAAGAGGAGCGCCGCGCCATAGAGGGCGCCACCGAGTTGAGAGGACTTGGGTGCGGCATCAATCCTTGGTGGGGTGAAGTGAGATGATCTCCCCAAGGATGGCGTCCAGGAGATCACTGATGCGGTCCAATCGAGATTCTATGGGTTCCTCAGATCCAGTGGGGTGGGGCTCGCCGCTTCTCCCCGCACTGCCGGGTGCGGGATCTACAACCGGCGTCACCGCTGGCGGGAGCATCATCTTCTTGGCGCTGGGGCCAGCCGACTCCATTTTCCTTGCGGGCATCATGCTGAGCTCACGGGTTTGAGTAGAGTAGCGAGAGACATCCTTAGTGGCAGTGCGAGTGGGGAAGAAGGAGGGCTGGGGTTTTCTGTAGGAGCGAGGAAGAAGAGGAGCAGGCGTTTTTTGTACGAGTGAGGAAGAAGGTGAGCAGGGGTTTTCTGTACGAGTGAGGAAGATGGGGAGCGGGGGGGATTGGGGGGCGACAGAAGCGGGAGAGTCCTGCGAGCTGCAGTAAGTGGAGGCGAGGAGGAATGAGGGTTTTTCTGGGATCACCTCTCTTCAAGAAATATGGGCTTTTCCTCGCAAAAAACAAAAACAAATAGGCTTTAAGATGGATAGGCTTTTGTATCGGCCTAGTCGGCTTCCTGTGTTTCGTACTGGACGGCCTTAACACTAGAGGCAGCCCATTATCCGTTTCGAAAAAAGAAAAACAAAGAGGCAGCCCATTAGAGACACTCTCCGGCTCTCCATCTTATTGCCCATTCGAAAGAAAAAAAGAGGACTTGGCATCCACCTTATGGCTCCTCATCGGTAACATTTTTCAACTTTAAAAAAAGTTATAGCTCCTTCTCGAGCCCACTTGGCATCCACCAAATTAGAGGATGTGGTACTGCATGCAGACACTCACACTGGTCGTAGCGTGGCAAAATGAGGGGTCAAATAATAGGCCCACAATATATATTGTAAAGGTTCACACGCTAGTCAACATTCACATTAAACTAACATTCACAAGCTCATAAGTTCAGCATGTTTATGCATCTCAATGATTCACCAGACAAACTATAACCAAGACAAAGCTATGACTAGGTGTGCAGAAATAAAGAAAAAACGATCGATGCTTCTCTGAGCAAAGGGCCTCCCTATGCACGCATCAATTTCCTGGGCATGCATTAATTTCCTGGGCATGCTTCTTTCTGCTCAATGTTGCATGCACTTTTAGCATGTTGGCAACTCCACAACTAGCTTGATGGCTTATCTTGCAAGTGACGCTGACACATTGCAGCAAATAGAGGAGGCAATAGAGATCACTCAACATCAGACCATTTTGTGTAGTTCCACCGAAATCATCTTCATTGTCCTGAATGTGAAAAGATAGGAAAGCAATAGTTGTACTTAAACGGTGTCGCAAAATAGTAGCACATATCAATAGCTCGGCATGACAAAACATGGTCATCTGGATGAAGGGGATACAAACCTGCGTGAGGAAGATTACGCATAATTTTATAGGTGGTTAGTTGATTTCCACATTGGGATCTCCTATGATGGCACGGAGGAAATTCTATGCAATCAATGAGTGCAATTCCTTCCGTGTGGCTGTAGAAAATTTGTCCGACTAACCCCAATATCTTTTTTGTGCAGTTTCACTAAAATAATGCACCGCTGTTTGCACGACCCCTACTCACCGGCTAGGCCATCAATGACTCGGTCTCTTTTATCTTGCGTTGATGGCATGGTGATGTCTACTACGCAAACTTCTTCTTGTAGTCTCGTGTTGGGCCTCCAAGCGCAGAGTTTTGTAGGATAGTAGCAAATTTCCCTCAAGTGGATGACCTAAGGTTTATCAATTTGTGGGAGGCGTAGGATGAAGATGGTCTCTCTCAAACAACCCTGCAACCAAATAACGAAGAGTCTCTTGTGTCCCCAACACACCCAATACAATGGTAAAATGCATAGGTGCACTAGTTCGGCGAAGAGATGATGATACAAGTGTAATATGGATAGTAGATATAGGTTTTCGTAATCTGAAAATATAAAAACAGCAAGGTAACTAATAACAAAAGTGAGCAAAAACGGTATTGCAATGCTTGAAAATAAGGCCTAGGGTTCATACTTTCACTAGTGCAAAGTCTCTCAACAATGATAACATAATTAAATCATATGGCAATCCCTCAACGTGCAACAAAGTATCACTCCAAAGTTTCTATCAGAGAATGTAGGACGAAAACATGCATCAACCCCTATGCATAGATTACCCCAATGTCACCTCAGGAATCCGCGAGTTGAGTGCCAAAACATACATCAAGTGAATCAATAGAACATCCCATTGTCACCACAGATATCCCATCGCAAGACATACATCAAGTGTTCTCAAATCCAGTACTCAATCCAACATAACGAAACCTCAAAGAGCAAGACTCAATTCATCACAAGAAGGTAGAGAGGGAAGAACACCATAAGATCCAAATATATTAACAAATCTTGCGGTACATCAAGATCGTGCCAAATCAAGAACACGAGAGAGAGGGATCAAACACATAGCTACTGCTACATACCTTTAGCCCCGAGGGTGAACAACTCCCTCCTCGTCATGGAGACCGACGGGATGATGAAGGTGGCCTCCGATGATGATTTCCCCCTCCGGCAGGGTGCCGGAACGGGGTCCCGATTGGTTTTTCGTGGCTACAGAGGCTTGCGGCGGCGGAACTTCTCATCTAGGGTTCTTTTCGGGGGTTACTGTATATATGAGGGTACTTGGGGTTGGAATCAAGTTAGGGGGGTGACCGAGGGCCCCACAAGCTCGGAAGGCGCGCCCTAGGGGGTGGGCGTGCCCCCCAGGCTTGTGGCCTCCTCGGTCACCTCCTAGTCCAGCTCCGATGCTCCGTGGGTCTCTTCTGGTCCATAAACGATCACCGTAAATTTTTAGCCCATTTTGAGAACTTTTATTTCTGCACAAAAAAAGACACCAAGGTAGTTCTGCTGAAAACAGCGTCAGTCCGGGTTAGTTCTAATCAAATCATACCAAAACCATATAAAATTGTTGTAAACATGGCATGCATACTTCATAAATTATAGATACATTGGAGACGTATCAGCATCCCCAAGCTTAATTCCTGCTTGTCCTCGAGTAGGTAAATGATAAAAGAAATAATTTATGAAGTGTGAATTCTAGTAAGTGCACAAGTTTGATCAAAGATAATTGCAATCACTTTTTCTAGCATTATTGTATAACATAAACAGTAGCTCATCTCATAAAACTTCTCATGATCAAGTAACAAGCTATTCTCATATTAAAGTATAGACCATAAACTTTCTTGAAAACTAACAAACTATGTTCTTAGTCATCAAACAATTGCAATTCATCTTATTTTCAGGAAGGGTCTATGTAAGAGCTTGGATTTAGCAAATTCCACATACTCAACTATCATATAGTCTTCCATGATTGCTAACACTTAAAGCATATTTTTAGAACAAATAGCATCCATCAAACACAGAGAAAGATAGGGGCTTAATGTTTCGCCTCCCAACTTATTTATCATATAGATAATTCTCAACAATAACAATTCATGATTAAATATATTTGAATGGCCATATATGCTTGGATCTTTCCCCACCACATGATGTTTGCCAACTAGAGAATAATTGAGGTTGAAATGAGAAGGAATACTACTGAGTCTTGCATATAAGTTGATAGGCCCTTCGCAGTGGGAAGCAGGGATTTGCAGAGGTGCCAGAGCTCGAAGCTTCTGAAACAGAGATGGATATAATTTTGAGAGGTATGCTTTCATTGTCAACATAACGACTGAGAATTCCCAATATCTACCATGCTAGACACATTATAGGCGGTTCCCAAACAGAAAAGTAAAGTTTTACTCCCCTTCCACCAACAAACACAAGCCATGGCTAGCCGAATCCTCGGGTGCCCTCCATACAATCAACTTTCCGGGGGAGTCTTGTTTTATTATTATATTTTGATTTTGATCATAGGACTGGGCATCCCAATTATCAGCCACTTTGTCGTGAATGACAAGCGAATAGACACTCATCGTGAGAATAACGCACCTAGCATGGAAGATACTGACCGCCCCCTACCGCTTCATGAGCGATTTGGGCATACAAAACAAATTATTATTTGAAGATTTAGAGTTTGGCACATGCAAATTTACTTGGAACGGCAGGTAAATACTGCATATAGGTAGATATAGTGGACACTCATGGAAGAAACTTGGTTCAAGGATTTTGGATGCACAAGCAGTATTCCTGCTTTGTACAGAAATTTTGGCTAGCTGAAGATTCTAAACAGCAAGCACCACATGTTGGAGGATCCATAACAATATAACTTCTATACAAATATACCCAAGCATAACTCATTACGCTGTCTTCCTTGTCCAACTTCAACTAATTTGCTCAAGTTTGAAAATAATTAATGGGGCTCACAGTCATAGAAGATGTCCAAGATAGTATATTTATATGTGAAATCTCTCTTCCTTCAATATTCTTTCATGAATTGTTCAAGTGACCAATGCTATGTTTGCTAACTTTCAATAAATTTTACCACCTCTACTTCTTATATGTGAATTCATTACTCCCCATGGGATAAGCATTTGAAACATATATAATTTCAGATTTATGATATTCAATTCATTCAACCATTTACTCATAGGATTTAAGTGAAGCACTAGAGTAAATGACAAACTACTCCAAAAAGATATAAGTGAAGATCAATGAGTAGTCAAATAATTAGGTAGCTATGTGAAGACTCTCTCTCATAAATAAAATTTTAGATCTTAAGTATTTTATTCAACCAGCAAGCAAAACCTAATAAAATAAAATGACGCTCCAAGCAAAACACATATCATGTGGTGAATAAAAATATAGCCTCAAGTAATTTTACCGATGGATTGAAGACAAAAGAGGGGATCCCATCCGGGGCATCCCCAAGCTTAGATGCTTGGTTGTCCTTTAATAATACCTTGGGGTGCCTTGGGCATCCCCAAGCTTAGGCTCTTGCCACTCCTTATTCCGTAGTCCATCGAAACTTCACCCAAAACTTGAAAACTTCACAACACAAAACTCAACAGAAAACTTGTAAGATCCGTTAGTGAAACAAAGCAAGTAACCACTTTTAGGTACTGTTGTAAACTCATTCTAATTTTATATTGGTGTTATATCTACTGTATTCTAACTTCTCCATGGTTCATACGCCCCGATACTACCCATAGATTCATCAAAATAAGCAAATAACACAATGAAAACAGAATCTGTCAAAAACAGAATAGTCTGTAATAATCTGGACTTTAGCCAAACTTCTGTAACTCCAACAATTCTGAAAAATTAGGACAACATATTAAATTTGTATACAATCTTTTGTAAAAAATTTAGAATTTTTCGTTGCTTCTGTGAACTTTCAAAATTCCTGCACTGGACGCAAAAGTTTCTGTTTTTGCACAGAATCAAGTCAACTATCATCAACACTATCCCAAAGCCTTTACTTGGCACTTTATTGAAACAAAAGCTATAAAACATGATTAATAAAGTAGCTTAATCATGTGAACACACAAAAACAGTAGGTACAAATGTTGGGTTGTCTCCCAACAAACATTTTTCTTTAATGCCTTTTTAGCTAGGCATGATGATTTCAATGATGCTCACATAAAAGATAAGAATTGAAATATAATGGGAGCATCATGAAGCATATGACTAGCACATTTAAGTCTATCCCACTTCCTATGCATAGGGATTTTGTGAGAAAACAATTTATGGGAACAAGAATCAACTAGCATAGGAAGGCAGAACAAGCATAACTTCAAGATTTTCAACACATAGAGAGGAAACTTGATATTGTTGCAATACCTAAAAGCGTATTTTCCTCTATCATAATAATTTTTAGTAGCATCATGAATGAATTCAACAATATAACTATCACACAAATCATTCTTTTCATGATCCACAAGCATAGAATTTTTAGTACTCTCCACATATGCAAATTTATTCTCATGAATAGTAGTGGGAGCAAACTCAACAAAATAACTATCATGAGATACTTGATTGACATAATCAATTTGATCACTAAAATCATGATGACAAGTTTCATGGTTATCATTATTCTTTATAGCATACATGTCATCACAATAATCATCATATATAGCAACTTTGTTATAATAGTCAATTGACACCTCTTCTGAAATAGTGGAATCATTATTAAATAAAGTCACGACCTCTCTAAATCCACTTTCATAATTATGACAATAAGATTCAACACCCTCCAAAATAGTGGGATATTACTTCCTAGAGTTGACACTCTTCCAAACCCACTTTCATCATTATAATCATCATAAATAGGAGGCATGCTTTCATCATAATAAATTTTCTCATGAAAACTTGGGGGACTAAAAATATCATCTTCAGCAAACATAGCATCCCCAAGCTTATGGCTTTGCATATCATTAGCATCATGGATATTCAAAGAATTCACACTAACAATATTGCAATCATGCTCATCATTCAAAGATTTTATGCTAAACATCTTATTGCATTCTTCTTCTAACACTTTGGCACAATTTTCCGATCCATCATTTTCAAGAAAGACATTATAAAGATGAATTACATGTGGCAATCTCAATTCCATTTTTTTGTAGTTTTCTTTATTAAACCAAACTAGTGATAAAACAAGAAACTAAAAGATTCAATTGCAAGATCTAAAGATATACCTTCAAGCACTCACCTCCCCGGCAACGGCGCCAGAAAAGAGCTTGATGTCTACTAGCAACCTTCTTCTTGTAGACTCGTGTTGGGCCTCCAAGCGCAGCGTTTTGTAGGACAATAGAAAATTTCCCTCAAGTGGATGACCTAAGGTTTATCAATCTGTGGGAGGCGTAGGATGAAGATGGTCTCTCTCAAACAACCCTGCAACCAAATAACAAAGAGTCTCTTGTGTCCCCAACACACCCAATACAATGGTAAAATGTATAGGTGCACTAGTTCGGCGAAGAGATGATGATACAAGTGTAATATGGATAGTAGATATAGGTTTTTGTAATCTGAAAATATAAAAAGAGAAAGGTAACTAATATCAAAAGTGAGCAAAAACGGTATTGCAATGCTTGAAAATAAGGCCTAGGGTTCATACTTTTACTAGTGCAAAGTCTCTCAACAATGATAACATAATTAAATCATATGACAATCCCTCAATGTGCAACAAAGTATCACTCCAAAGTTTCTATCAGAGAATGTAGGAAGAAAATGTGCATCAATCCCTATGCATAGATTACCCCAATGTCACGTCGGGAATCCACGAGTTGAGTGCAAAAACATACATCAAGTGAATCAATAGAACATCCCATTGTCACCACAGATATCCCATCGCAAGA
The DNA here is from genome assembly GCA_011799875.1 of Thinopyrum elongatum. Lineage (NCBI taxonomy): Eukaryota > Viridiplantae > Streptophyta > Magnoliopsida > Poales > Poaceae > Thinopyrum > Thinopyrum elongatum. Next base: position 28,084,746 of record CM022297.1, on the reverse strand, counting down.
CATACATCATGTGTTCTCAAATCCAATACTTAATCCAACATAACGAAACCTCAAAGAGCAAGACTCAATTCATCACAAGAAGGTAGAGAGGGAAGAACACCATAAGATCCAAATATATTAACAAAGCTCGCGGTACATCAAGATCGTGCCAAATCAAGAACACGAGAGAGAGGGATCAAACACATAGCTACTGGTACATACCTTTAGCCCCGAGGGTGAACTACTCCCTCCTCGTCATGGAGACCGCCGAGATGATGAAGATGGCCTCCGGTGATGATTTCCCCCTCCGGCAGGGTGCCGAAACGGGGTCCCGATTGGTTTTTCGTGGCTACAGAGGCTTGCGGCGGCGAAACTTCTCATCTAGGGTTCTTTTCAGCGGTTACTGTATATATGAGGGCACTTGGTGTTGGAATCAAGTCAGGGGGTGCCCGAGGGCCCCACAAGCCCGGGAGGTGCGCCCTAGGGGGTGGGCACGCCCCCGGGCTTGTGGCCTCCTCGGTCACCTCCTGGTCCAGCTCCGGTGCTTCGTGGGTCTCTTCTAGTCCATAAACGATCACCGTAAATTTTCAGCCCATTCCGAAAACTTTTATTTCTTCACAAAAAAACGACACCAAGGTAGTTCTGCTGAAAACATCGTCAGTCCGGGTTAGTTCTAATCAAATCATACCAAAACCATATTAAATTGCTGTAAACATGGCATGAATACTTCATACACTACAAAAAAAGACACATCCGTGACATTGTGGGTCGAACGAATTTTTTTCTGTCATGCTTATGACACTTCTATGACGATAATTGTGACAAAACCACGTATCATCATGGATGTGGTGGGCTCCTACTTCTATGACAAAAAAATCATGACAAAAAATGGACATTTCATCCTGGGCGGGCCGGGGACACACCTGCATGACATTCTTTGAGACGTCCATGACGGAAAAAATCGTGGTAGAAGCGAGGGCGAGGAAAATATCGGGGAGTTCCCGGTGACGGTGGGTGGTCGAGGCCGAGCGATGCACGGAGGTTTGCGCGTTTCTCGCGTACACGTACGCGCGTGTGTGTGAGGCGTTGGGCTCTAACTGAACCCGAGCGAGGCGTTCGCTTACTGAACCCGAGCGATTGCACTACTACGCGTGTTGCTGAACCCGAGCTATCAATCCCTTGGCTGTTAACTGAACCCGAGTGATTCCTTCGCTATTGCTGCTAACCGAATCCGATCGAAGCTGCCTCTTGATGAACAGTCCCTGGTGGGGGTTGGATGAACAGGACCCCATGGTAGTAAAGGCCGTTGCCGCTGGATGAACAGGACCCCGATCGAGGAGGTGGGGGTGGATGAACAGGACCCCGTGGAGGGCTGGTTGAACAGTAGCCGGTGGAGGCTGGATGAACAATATCCTGTGGATGAACAGTAGCTGGTGGAGGCTGGAGGAAGTCGACGGTGGATGAACAGTAGCAGGTGGAGGTTGGAGGAAGTCGACGATGGATGAACAGTATCCTGTGGAGGCTGGTGCGAGGCACTAGACGGTGGATGAACAGTAGCCCGTGGAGTCCCGTTTTGTGGTACGCTACACCCCTCCCGATGAACAGGACCCCGTTTCGATCGTAGGCGCTCCAACACAAGTTCGTTTCCTCCATTTTGCGGGACGCCACACCCCTCCTGATTAACAGCACCCCGTTTCGACCGTAGGAGCTCGAACAGAAGGCCGTTTCCTCCATTTTGCGATACGCCAGACCCCGTTTCGGCTGTTCCGTCCAAGCCGGTTGGCTCCCGTTGAACACGACGCATTCCGACCCAGTCTATTGCCTCCCGATGAATAGGACGCTAATTCTCCATTCTGACCCAGCAGGTTGGCTGCCCGATGAACAAGACGCCGTTGCTGCCGTCCATTGCTTCTCCATGTACACGAGCCCTGGCCATCTGTATGCGCGAGTACGTGTTTGAGACCCTGCCCATATGTACGTACGTGGCCGTATTTTTTGCCCTGTGGCTGTACGTATGTGTACATGATTTAGACGGGACTGCCTGAACTGCTACGTCGGGTGCTCTACTATGACACGTGCTGCTACTTACTCGGCCACGGTTCATACTTGCAGAGAGACCGATCGACCAGTATGTATGTACACGTTCACGACCAGATAGACAACGCTACGTACGCTTCGACCGGATGGGTCCTAGCAGTCAGGGAGCATAAGGAGGCACTTCCTTGCGTGCGAAGATATAACTGGTGGGTCCCAGATGTCAGGGGGAAGAATAATTTTTTGCTCGTAATATGGACGCACTTCCTTGCGTGCGAAGATGTAGCTGGTGGGTCCATCTATCAGCCTCACCGCGTACAATACTCTTCCGATGGCTGTCGTTCGTTGACCACCTTGACCACCCCGCGCGGACAGCACCCAGGCGGTGGACGATGGCGAGGCCTAGGAAGGGAACGACGCTGAGCCAGGGAAGATGAGGCAGGTGGATGCCCACGCGGAGGGGAGTACGAGGGTACACTGGTTCGGCTGCGGTGTAAGGCTGCCGTCACCGGAGATTAACAGGGCGTGTGGGTGAGTAGAGGGAAGTCCTGGCCAGTGGTAGTATGCTCGGGCGGCGAGGACTGCGCGGCAGCATAGCCGGCCATGGGAGGCTGGAGCAGGCGGTATGGCGGGCGCTGGTTTGGGCGGCTGGAGCAAGAAGACCAGAGGTTGAAGATGCAGCTCGGCCGTTGGATTAACATCAAACGGTCAATGCAGCTAGAATCGTTTATTGACTAAGTTGAGAAAGCCCTGTGTACGCGTCAACTTAGTAGGCCCATAAGTCAGCCTCCAAATCTGGTGGGTCCCAGCTACCAGGGGGAATCATTTTTTTTGCGCGTAATAAGGTGGCACTTCCTTGCATGCGAAGAAGTTTTCTGGTTTTCTTTATTTCTTCTTTTTTCGAGTTAGAATAAAAAGAAAACAATTTAGCATCTTTGGTACAATCTATAATTTCACAAAATGGATCATAATAAAGCTGGTGGGTCCCAGGTGTCAGGGAGAGGAAACTTTTTTTTCCGTGTAATAAAGGAAGCACTTCCTTGCATGCGAAGATGTAGCTGGTGGGTAAAACCTGTCAGGGGGAGAAATTATTTGTTTTCGCATAATAAGGGGGCACTTGCTGCGTGCGGCCATGGGCCATGTGGGTCCCCACTGTCAGCCACTCCACGTACATGCCTCTTTCGATGGCTGTCGTTTGTTGATAAAGTTGACCACGCCGCGCCGAGAGAACCAATGTGGTGAATGATGGCGAGGCCTAGGAAGGGAACGACCCGGAGCCGGCGAAGATATATCAGTGGATGCGCACATGGAGGGGAGTACGAGGGTCACTGGTTCGGCTGCGGTGTGAGGCTACCGTCGCTGGAGAATAACATGAGGTGTTGGTGAGTAGAGGAATGGCCTAGACGGCGATGGGAGTAGGGTGGGCCGGTGAAGCCTGCGCGCCAGCATAGCCCGCCACGGGAGGCGGTAGCAGGCAGTACCGCCGGCGGTGGTTTGGGCGGCTGAAGCAAGAATATCCAAGATTGAAGAAGCACTACAGCCGTTGGATGGACATCCAACGGCCACTGCTGCTAGAATCGTGTGTTGACTATAAGTTGACAAAGCCTTCCGTATGCGTCAACTTAGTACGCCCACAAGTGAGCATCACATCTGTGGCATAGAACATATAGCCCATTTGTGATTTGTAATAATGTACAACCCATTTTTGAATTCTAATGGATTTTACTACAACCCATTTACAGTTTATTAAAATTACAGCCCATTTTCTAGTCAGGACAACGATTAATAATTTCAACCAACCGCTCAAAACAAAATTCAACAAAAAATCCCACATTTTGATGGGATCTGAAATATTTTTATCCCGAAATTTTGAGCCAGATTAAATATAATTTGAAAATAAATTTGTATTAGGTAAAAATCCAACGAAATATTGCGCGCGCAACAATTTTCTTGTTAGGGCTAATGCATCCCTCCTAGGAAAGATTTGCTGCCCAGCGGGGCGGAAATAACAAGTTGACCTGGGTTGGGTATTCCACAAAAAAAAGTATAGCCGGGCTAGCTATTTTCACCTTGAAAAATTAATATCTGGGCTGGATATTTGGTCGACATAAAATAATAGCCTGGGTTAGACGGGCCACAGCCCGCCCAGTTGATACCCTGCTCCTCTGAACAACAACAAAAACATCGCTCAAGAAAAACTCTGCTCACACCTCAAAAAACAAATACTGCTCGAGCTGCTGGGTCCCAGCTGCCGGCCGCTCCTTGTGCAATTCTCTCGTTTATTGACTATATAGGTTGATAATGGTGTGGGACCCTGATGTTAGGAAACCAGGAGAAGCAAAAAATTAGAGTTGTATATAATAAGGAGGCACTTGTGTACGTGCGGCTATGGCCCTGGTGGGTTCCCACTGTCATCCTCTCCAAGTAAAGTCATCTCCTAATTCCTCATGTTCGTTGACCATGTTGACAACGCGAGATGGCGGCGCCACAGCGAGCGCAACAACTCGAAGGACGATGGAGAGGGCCTCGCGGGCCCTACGGATGGTCTGATACAGCACCCGCTGCTCATTCAGGAAGCCAGGATCATCAGACCCCTATGAGCACCTTCGAGAGACTGAGCCGACATGAAACGGTAAGGCTGCGCTTGGGTGCTCTGGATTGTTTCACACCTGTATTAAGGATACACGTGTAATTTACTCGTCACCGGAAACAATGCATAAAATACAGGCATAGTGAAACCGACGACCCGAGGTCTATAACGAAAACCGGCGAGTTACGCGTGTAATTTGAGAAACCAGTGTATATTTTACCAGTAAAAAATGACCAACCAAGCGCTTCGCCCAAGACCATCTGCTTTTATTTACAACCGCCAGTTTTACAAGCTATTTTGGTTGGAAAACGATGATCCAATCACGGTCTAAGATGATGAGTTGGTCTGAAGATCATATGGTTTCACCTCTAACCTACCCGAGTTGTCGTATAGGCTATGAATGAAACATAAGACGATGAACTTCTTAAGCATAGAAACAACAGAAGAGGATGATCTTCTTAACATGCAAATTACTGGCATTAGATCAACATGCAAAACAATACGAAACATTATTCTCAGGAGGCACGGTGAACAGCTCGTGATGCCGCATGCCACAACATTCCAAGCTCAACTTTGCAATCAAACTCACAAGGCCTGGCATTTCATAGACAACATTCAGAACAAACTCTTAAAATACCTTACATAAGTCAACATTCATGACTATGCATCTCATCAGAGTAAATATTTACTTCTGAACTAAACACACGAATAGGAAAAACGATCGACGCTGCTCACAGCAAAGGGCGTCCCATTCCAAAATATCAAATGCATGTCTTCTGGCTAACATCAATGAGCAAAATTTGACAAGGTTTTCCAATTCCAAAATATTAAATGAATGTCTTCTTGCTAACATCAATGATTAAACTTTGACAAGATTTTCCCATTCAAAATATGTAATGCCTATGATTGTGGAACGGGCAGGGTTTGTCATCCGTTTGCACATTGAAATGGCACATGGAGCCGGATTAACTAGCGTATCTTTTTGTGCAGTTCCACTGAAATCAAACAATGTCTTGCGTAGCACGGTGGATTTCATATTTATATGTTGCAAAGCCTTTAAGACGTTGGCAGCTCCATTCAAGTAGATAGTCCGGTGGCTCAAGGTGACGACGAATGATTAGAGAACCATTCGATGTATTGTGCATGATGAAGTATTATGGAGGACACGAACCATCTGAACATTTTGTGCAGTTCCACTGAAATCAAGCTGAGCATCCCTGTCTGCATAAATACAAAAAAAGTGTGATGAATATAATAGTGGTACTAGTTGATTAAACATACGCTCACGACTATAATCATCTTCATTATCTTAACAGGAAAAGATAGCAATACAATAGCTTCAATTAAACATTTATTCAAAAGAATACAACAATATAATTAGCACAACATAACAAAGCACGATCATGTGGATGAAGGCCGATACTGACCTCGTTTGTTACAACTGCGTCGGCGACTGACTTGGTCATACCTTTCCATGTGGAGTGAATTTTGCACCCCACATGCTGTTGAGTTGAGTTTCTCTTGGTCTGCAGACTAGTCATGTCACCAGCGTCTACTAATACTCTAAAGCTTCTCAATCATTCCTTCTGTAATGTAGCGCAAACAGTGACATCTTCTTTCTGCAAAGTGAAAAGATCAACGGGGCCCAGTAATGCAACAGTTTGCCTTAAACACATTGGCTCCTTTTGTGCAGTTTAACTAAAATCAAAGTCAAAATAGCAACGAGCAAAAGTTTTGATATCCCTGTATGCACAAATAGGTATAAAGCAAACAATTATTGACCAATAACGGTTGATGCATTATACGCCCATAAGAAAAAACATCTACCTTATCGTAATGGGAGGCCTGCGCGGCAGCATAGCCGGCCACGAGAGGCTGGAGCAGGCGGTACGGCGGGCGCGGGTTTGGGCGGCTGGATCAAGAAGACCAGAGGTTGAAGATGCAGCTCGGCCGTTGGATTAACATCCAATGGTCAATGCAGCTAGAATCGTTTATTGACTAAGTTGAGAAAGCCCTGTGTACGCGTCAACTTAGTAGGCCCACAAGTCAGCCTCCAAATCTGGTGGGTCCCAGCTACCAGGGGGAATCATTTTTTTGCGCGTAATAAGGTGGCACTTCCTTGCGTGCGAAGAAGTTTTCTGGTTTTCTTTATTTCTTCTTTTTCGAGTTAGAATAAAAAGAAAACAATTTAGCATCTTTGGTACAATCTATATTTTCACGAAATGGATCATAATAAAGCTGGTGGGTCCCAGGTGTCAGGGAGAGGAAACTTTTTTTTCCGTGTAATAAAGGAAGCACTTCCTTGCGTGCGAAGATGTAGCTGGTGGGTCAAACCTGTTAGGGGGAGAAATCATTTGTTTTCGCATAATAAGGGGGCACTTGCTGCATGCGGCCATGGGCCATGTGGGTCCCCACTGTCAGCCACTCCACGTACATGCCTCTTTCGATGGCTGTCGTTTGTTGATAAAGTTGACCACGCCGCGCCGAGAGAACCAACATGGTGAACGATGGCGAGGCCTAGGAAGGGAACGACCCAAAGCCGTCGAAGATATAGCAGTGGATGCGCACATGGAGGGGAGTACGAGGGTCACTGGTTCGGCTGCGGTGTGAGGATACCGTCGCTGGAGAATAACATGAGGTGTTGGTGAGTAGAGGAATGGCCTGGACGACGATGGGAGTAGGGTGGGCTAGTGAAGCCTGCGCGCCAGCATAGCCGGCCACGGGAGGCGGTAGCAGGCGGTGATTTGGGTGGCTGAAGCAAGAATATCTGAGATTGAAGAAGCACTACAACCGTTGGATGGACATCCAACGGCCACTGCTGCTAGAATCGTGTGTTGACTATAAGTTGACAAAGCCTTCCGTATGCATCAACTTAGTACGCCCACAAGTGAGCATAATATATGTGGCTTAGAACATATAGCCCATTTGTGATTTGTAATAATGTACAACCCATTTTTGAATTCTAATGGATTTTACTACAACCCATTTACAATTTGTTAAAATTACAGCCCATTTTCTAGCCAGGACAACGATTAATAATTTCAACCAACCGCTCAAAACAGAATTCAACAAAAAATCCCACATTTTGATGGGATCTGAAATAAAATACCCACATTCAAAATCTTTTCCTTAAAATAAAATACTTTGAATTATTTTTGGTCTTATTCTCTTCCTAGTTCCTCTGTTCTGAAAATTATTTTAATTTTCAACTGGGTTTCAAATTTTTTGAATGGTTCTGTTTTGGGTGAATTATTGATTGCGTAATTATTTTTGAGGGATCAAAAATAATTTTCTTTTAGAAGAGATTTGAAGAATTCAAATTATTTCAAGAAATGGCCTTTCCTTTTCTCTCCAGCACTTCCAAAATTCATCCAATAATTTTTCTACCACCCCTCAATTATCCCACAAGTCATTCACACCTTCTAGTATAGTATCCAACCCCTTTCCACCCCACAAAAATATTTCTCATATTTTAGATAAATTCCAAAGTTGGAATTTACAATATTCTTGGTTTCTTTGAATTACAAAGGAACTATATTTTCTATAATTATCCTGCTTCCACCAAAAATTTTCCTAGCAATTAGATGGTACCCACAACCCATTTCACCAAAAACTTTGGGTTCCATAGTTCAAAATTTTCAAAATTCAATCAAATCAAATTTGGATCAGAAACAGATTCCTTGCTCAAAACCTATTCTAAACTTCTCCAAAAATTCTGAAACTTTGCCATCACCTTTGTCTTGCATCAGTACATCACCACAAAAAATTTCAGAAATTCCAAAAATGCCCAAGGCCATCTAGCATTTCATCAAACACCTTCTGTGCACACTGTTCACCGCTGTCAAATTCAGTTAACTGGAATTTCTTCAGTCAGCGGAGGAGATCGACGCCGTGCTCCTCACTCCATCCATTCCCTTCTCCACCACGTCTCCTCTGGCCTTCAATGCACCACTGCTAATCCTCCCTCGTCAGTACCTCGCCGTCAATGGCCGGTGGCTAACCGGTGCACCTGCCACGGAGCTTATCCGCGGCAACCGAGTGGATCGCCACGGCGCTCGCCTTCATTCACTGCGCTACTGCTCAGCCCACCTACTTCTCCTCCACGCGTCGCTCCTCCCCACCTCTTCGCACCTTTTCCACGCCGACCACGCCGTCTGGACCCCGCCTGGCAGTCGCCGGAGCTGGCGCCGCCGCCGCACATGTACGGGCCACCTCACCGTGGAAGAGGTACTCGAGCCCGACTCTGTCCACGATAAGGCTTCTGGAGAGCTCCACCTTCACTCCTAAGCATGCACCACACCTCGCCGCCGCCCAAACTTGCCATGGCGGCCGGAATTTACTCCGCCCATACTGACCTCGTTTGTTACAGCTGCGTCGGCGACTGACTTGGTCATACCTTTCCTTGTGGAGTGAATTTTGCACCCCACATGCTGTTGAGTTGAGTTTCTCTTGGTCTGCAGACTAGTCATGTCACCAGTGTCTACTAATACTCTAAAGCTTCTCAATTATTCCTTCTGTAATGTAGCGCAAACAGTGACAGCTTCTTTCTACAAAGTGAAAAGATCAACTGGGCCCAGTAATGCAACAGTTTGCCTTAAACACATTGGCTCCTTTTGTGCAGTTCAATTAAAATCAAAGTCAAAATAGCAACGAGCAGAAGTTTTGATATCCCTGTATGCACAAATAGGTATAAAGCAAACAATTATTGACCAATAACGGTTGATGAATTATACGCCCATAAGAAAAAACATCTACCTTATCTTAATGGGAGACAAAGCAGGACAGTAGCAATTCTCAGACAGTGTCAATCATTCATATTAACTGAGACATTATCTTAACAATACCTTGGTTAAACATGTATAAAGAATGACAAAGGAGGAAAGTACCATTCCTAAAATAGTAACTGATTCATATTAACAGAGACATTATCTTAACAATACCTTGGTTAAACATGTAGAAAGAACTACAAAGCAGGATAGTACCATTTCTAAAACACTGTAACTGATTCATAATAACAGAGACATTATCTCAACAATACATTTGTTGAACATGTACTCCTCCTGATCCCTAACAAGTGTTGGAGTTTTGAACTAAGATTCAGTAGTTAATTCTAAGAGTGGCATTGCTTAATTTACCAGTGGCATTAGATTAACAAAAAGCATAAACAGTTGTAGGGGAGAGTGGGCGCAACAGCACCATGTGCTTCCATCGACTTATAAAGGGGTGATGCAGAGTTTGTTGTAACAAAGAAACAAGCATCATGTCTCGGTTGGTCCCATTTTTGTTCACTTCATGCGAAAATACAACAATATAATAGCTTCAATTCAACATTTATTTAAAATAGTACCAATACAAGTAGCACAACATCTCAAAGCACACTGCACAATCATGTGGATGAAGGCCTGTACTGACCTTTCATGAGGCGGACATGATAAAATACAAATCTGCCAATACGAATAGGAAATCTAATCTTGTTTTGTGCAGTTCCACTGAAATCAAGCAAAGTTGCCGGTGTGACATTTTAGTTGAACTGCACAAAACACTCTTAAAACAAAAGTGTTTTGCGTAGTGAAGCAAAAGGTCGCAATAGCAACGAGTTGAATAGATATCCCTATTTTCACAGAGGTAAAAAGGGAATAATTACCGGCCAATAAAGGAGGATTAAACATACGGGCACAAAAAGAAGCATCTAAACAAAGTAGGACAGTAGCATTCCTAAACGGTGGCATTGATTCATATTAACAGAGACATTCTCTTAAAATAACATTCGTTAAAAATGTAATTTACTTTAACAGTGGCATTGCTTCAATTTTCCATCGGCATTATTAGATTAACAACAACAAAATAGTTGTATGGGGCATGGGACATGCCAGCACCATGTGCCTCCACATGTATAAATGGGTGATGCAGAGTATGTTGCCAAGCAGCATATCTGTGTTGGTCCCATATTTGTTCTCTTTGAACCTTTTTCCTATGTGAGGGCAGCAAATCTAGTCCTGCACAAACTCCCAGACCACTCGGTTTCTTTCCTTTTTCAACAAAGAGATCGGTTCCTTACAGATGTGTGTACTGGGTTACCCCCCTTTTCCCTTTTCGACCAACAGAACGGTTGGATAGCCAGTCTGTACTACTTTCCCTCCTTTCTTTCCTCATTGAACCATGTCCTAGATTCATGCTCCACCCCACCCCCTTTCTTTCCTCTTTGAACCAAGACCTAGATTTGACTACAGAATCGAAAAAGATCCGCATGCAGCTAGAGCAATACGGTTTCGAAGAAAGTTATACCTTAGGGTCGTCGGGGTGTGGCTAGGTGTGCGGCGGGAGGTCGGATCTGCCCAAACTACGTACGACAGCGAGGAAGAAGGGGTCAGAGGCCCTCCCGCATAGGTGCTGGGTGAAAGAGAATAGCGCAGCCGGCAGTGGATTGCCTCCCTCGCCGAAGGCGACAGAGTGAATGCTGCATCTCCTCCCCTTCCCAGTGCGATGGGATCTGGATGGCTCCTTCACCAGCTGTGAGGGGGTAGAGAGAGAGAGAGAGAGGCCAACGCAGTCTTGTTTAGATCTGATGAAGAGGCTAAGAGATTGTGAAAAGAGCAATCCCTAGCAAAGGAACGCTGAGCATCCAACGTGTATATATATGTAGTGCGGCGAGAGTGTGAAGAGTGCAAACCCTAGCGAACAAGCGATGAGGCTCCAGCTTATATATAGTAGTACTCGTATATAGTACTAATATAGTGGAGTGGTTTTCTTTTTCTCTCCATAACAATCGTTTTAAATTGTGTACGAAACGAAACTCTTTATTTAACGTGCCAGTGAAGAAAACTACGATCAACTAACGATCCACGCGTCCTGGTCGCACTTCCTGTCGTTCACATGCGGTGCACTACCCTCCGTTAAGTGAACAACCACACACGCACCAAATTATCGGAAAGGTGTGTACAAATAAAGAAATTTAATTTCATTTATTTTGTATGTACAGTTTGCCCTCTCTCAATAATTATGGTTTGTTGTGTTCGGCCTAAACTTGGTCAAACTTTACAAAGTTTGACTTCAGTCAAATCTTATATGCAGAGTACATAAAAACAGAGGGGTACTACCTCCATCCGGATTTTTTGTCCACACCACATTTTTAATCAAAGTGTGACCACATATTTAGTTAAAAGCTGGACAAATAAAATTACAGGGTAGCTAAAGACAAAGTTGTGAGAAGGCTTAGAAATCAATACAAAACTTTTGCTCTTACTACCAACGTCGATGCTTCTTCGAGGAAACATTGGGTTCATATCCAATTGTGTGATAAAATTTCACCAACGTAAACGACTGCTCCAAGATGAACTGATGAAGGATATCGTCTTTATGGTAACAAGCAAAGAGCACTGATGGAAGACAGCCCGTTCTTCATTTAAAATCGATCAGCTTCACCAGCCAATGCAACCATGAGACACAACCATGAGCATCGACAGGTCATCGTGGTGATGCATCATCAATTTTGGCATCAAGTTTGGGTCAGGCACCAATGAAGTTTGACAATCTTCACTGTGGTTTGTTTCTTCTCGGTAATCAAGCTCAAGAAAGGAAGAACCACTTGGCAGAAGATAGTGAGGCTGAGCAACAGTGGCCATCCAATTTTGTGCAGTTCCACTAAAATTGAGGAATACATGCCCGAGTATGGAGATACGCATCCCTGTTTGTAAAAATATAAAAAAAATGATATTTAAGTAGTGTAGTTACTTTGTTTTAGCAGTGGAACAAGATTAACAGTGGCATCTTAATTGTCAATAAGAATTAATGAAACAGACACCAAAAAATAGAAGCATCATGATTATCTTGATGGGAACTAAAACAGGATACCAAAAAAAAAAACTAAAGCAGGACAGAAGCATTTATCGACGCCTCTACATGGGCAATGCTTCATTTTACCAGTGACAGTTTTAGATTAGTAGCAGCAATAGGAGCATATGGACAATGACCGCACAACCACCATGTACTTTTTGTCAAAAAAAACATGTATACCTCCACCGATGCATAAATGATAAACCAGGACAACTTTTGGAGTGGCCTTTCCTCTATAATAGTAAAAAATAGGTGATGTTGGACCAGCCGATGAACCCTAGCTACTGTACATGGGGAGCTGGGGAGTAGTGGTATAGAAGAAAACCCGCATGCAGAGTACAATGAAGCATGAAATCCAAAAGAAGTTATACCTCAGGTGGTCGAGAGGTGGCTTAGGTGGGCGGGCAGGATCTGCCCACACGACGGCAACGAACAAGGGTGCGGAGGACCTTCGTCCGCGCCGGCGCCAGCTCAGAGAGGACGGTGCGCATCGGCTTCCTCCATCGCCGACGGCGACAATGTCAATGCTGGACCTCCTCACCTCCCGCAGCGGACGTGATCCGGCCGGATCCGTGACCACCGGTGAGGAGGGAGATAGAGTGGACACTGCCATCTTCTTTAGATATGGAGAGGGTGAGAGAGTGAGACGCGAGAAACCCTATCAAACAAGAGGCTGTATATACAATGGAGTAAAAAAATCTCTCCATAGCAGCGGTTTAAAATAGAATACGCGCGTTCCCGGAAAAAAGAAAAGAAAACTGGCGGGCAAATCTTTTTTTAACGTACCAAGAAAGAAAACTCGATCAATAACACGCCCCCGCTTCCAGGTCGCAGTTTGTATCCCTCACGTGTGGTCCCCGACCCTCCATTATTAAGTGAACAAATTAAAGGGTCAAATTATTACGTACGTAGGCTGCCTCTTCGTGTACAAATGCGCTCCATCGTGTACTCGCGGGTATGTCGGAGGTAGAGTGAGTGCGTGTACATTTCTTCTTGTATGTAGTAGTACTCCATTTATCTCACTTCATATTGTTTCCCACTCCTATGATATTCCTATCCTAGGAACAAAATAAGGCGGTACTAAGTTTTTGTGTGTGTAGGGAAAATGAGACATCGATGATGTGTACGAGTAGTGTGCGAGAGTCGTCACTATGTGTGTGTGCGCACACACACACACATAGACATGCATATCTGTGTTTACGTAAAATTCTTACTTTCATCTCCATCACCATCTCCATCTCATATCATATTTGTCCAACTGGCACATTATTTATGTTATTAATTACGCAGCAATATTTACGTACATTCAGCATCTCCCATTTGAGGGCGTCCAGACCGCTGGCACGCCCGCTCCTGACCGCCCTGGCCAACCCGAACCCTCTTCATCACCCGCGCGCGCTTCCCGCCCGAAACGGTCAGTGCCGCATTCATGCCCGACCAGAGCGGACGCGACCTCTCATTGGCGCCGGCATTGAAGCGGCGCGCCGGCCGAGAGAGCGCCGCCCGCGCTGCTTCCTGGTGCATGCCACTGCTCCACATTCAAACGTCACCACGGCCGGCCGCAACATGCATGTAAAAAAGTCCTTGGGAGTCCGTGCTATAGCTAGTTGTCCTCCCCCTCATCGTCTATCTCTTCCAGTAGTGCTAGTACTCCATGGCGCGATCCATCGACAAGCAGGCGAGAAAGTTTGCGTATACTACCTCCGCCCTAGTTTATTAGTCTCCATTGTATTTCGTGTCAAATTTTGACCATAGATTAAACTAACAAAATGTTCATGTATGTCACCAAAAGTTATATCATTGAAAACTATGTTCAAACACGAATCCAACGATATAATTTTTGTTGACATGCATCAACATTTTGTTAGTTAAATCTTTGGTCAAAATTTGGCACAAACTACAAAAAGGACCTATAAACCAGGACGGAGGTAGTACTCGGTTTGCTCGATGTGGGGTGGAGGAGTGTGAGACACGAACGCGACAGACGTGATTTAAACGTTGGTTTTGATCTATGGTGCGATCTAACGAAACGAAATGTTGGTTTCCAAAAGAATACTATACTACGAGGGAGAAGTGGATTCAACAAAGAGTGATGGTTTGCTTCTTCCGTCCAACTAACTACCGGGTCTATGTGATTTGACGGCTCATTGGTCATTATTACTATGGCGCTAGAGCGTCGTAGAGCGTCTGCACTCTTATTTAGTATTTATTCGGTGATAAAACTAACTTTCTCCATTCTTACACCGGAGTAGTATGAAACACGGCAGTCCAGTGGCTACATGGCCCACCTCCCACTATCACCATATTCCTTGCACAACCCGCATGCCAAGAAAAAATTACTATACACCAAAGTGTATAGACTATTTTGCCCCCGGATTTGCTTTTGAGGAAATACCTGGGTAGTTACGCGCATGCAAAGTACACAATTCTCGCGAACAATTACTCCTCTCTCCATGTCTCTGGATGCAGTCTCACTAGATCTATCTGCATGCACCTCTCTCTCCCCGGGTTTGCATGCATGTGACGCGACTCTCTCTCTCTCTGTGCAAGCATGCCTTAAGCATGGTTAATAATATAGCCGATTGATGGCTAACATGTTGCCATGTCATCTATAGCCAATGTAATAGTTAACATGTATAGTAATGGGCTACAAGAAAGTACTACTCCCTCCATACAAGAAAGTACTATTGCCTTGATTACTATTAGTGGCCTTGTATAGATGCAAAATTTATTTTTCGTAGTGGCCAATGTAATAGTCAACATGTATAGTAATGGGCTACAAGAAAGTACTACTACATTTTACCACATGATCCACCATACACTCTCACATACTACCTCCGTCCTGGTTTATTAGTCCCCTATGTAATTTATGCATGATACTAGTATATGATACTCCCCACTATGAGTAGCCTTATACGCATACAAAAAAGGACCGGAGGGAGTATGAAGCTTTCAGATTTTGTTTCATGTATGTATTCTGACTCCAAGGTTGCCCCGTTACAACATTCCATCAAATACAAAGGAAAACTAACACGCATGCTGATGCATCTCAATGATTCACAGATCATAGCCAATATTTACTTCACAATTAAAGACAAAAGTGGTGAGAGTTTGTACAAAAAAAAAACTACTGATGGGGTCTCTATGCCTTAAACCCTAAACCCTAAACATGATTTAATTTCCTGGCTAGGTAGAACCTGTCGAAGGAAAGAAGCCTAGCACCCTCGGATCATATGATGCTTTTGTGCAGTTGCACTAAAATTGAGCTGAGCATCCCTGTTGGCAAAGATATTGAAGAAGTGTGATTAGAATAATAGTAGTGGCACTAGTTCATGAGACATAAACTCATCACAAATAGAAGACGGTAGAAGTAGAGAAAGATCCACATGGAGATGGAGCTACGTGGGGAGCTGCAGCAGTGGAGCAAGCCGGCTCCAAAAGGAAGTTGTACCTAGGACGTCGGGGTGTAACTAGAAGGGTGGTGGGAGGCCGCATCAGCCCATACCGTGGGGACCCCCGATCGGCACACACCGACAGTGGGTTTTCTTCCTCGCCGCTGTCGACCACGTCTATGCAGAACATTGTCCACTTCTCCCGGCGGCGGGATCAGGCCGGATCTGTAACCAGCGGTGTGGCCACCGTCGTTCTATGCTTATGAAGAGAGCAACCCAAGCAAGCAGGCTTGTAGCTTAGGCTCCTGCTAGTGTATATATAGTGGAGCGGTTTTCTTTTTCTCTCCATATCAACCTTTTTATATTGCGTACGTGTCATTGAAGAGTGAAATGATGGTTGCTTCGTCCGACTAACTTACTGTGTGATTTGACTGCTCCTGAGTGACCCCTGCACGTACTCCCCCTACGTGTATGACCGTTGCTGAGTCTCACTTGTACTTATATCTATTTTCTTGCATGACACGTAGACAGGATGCGCGTAGAGGAATTTTGTTACTGCACGTTGTTACGTACCTACTCCCTCCTTCTGGTTCACTACTAGTACTCCCTCCATCCTGGTTTATTGGTCCCCTTTCTACTCAATTCATGGGCTCGTTTTCCTCAAGAAATTGTCTTTACCAACATATTAATATCGGGAATGCATGCGTGAACAACGAATGATTAAACCTTGCATGCAACATTTTGACAAAGCATTGAGATATGAACATGTGAATATGAGGGACTACAACCTCGTGCATGCATGCAGCAGTTGCACGTACACATGCACAGAAAAACGCGCGCGACGCCCTAATGCATGCATGTCCGAGCACATGACGGAACACACACGGTCACGCTCAAGTGCTCAACCTACACTTGCATGCACACACATACTCAGCCAGGGTGAGCTAGTGACCGTATAAACACCAGAAAATGTATATATTGCCCGCAATGAACGTATTATGAAGTCCACGGACCATATTTTTACAAATATACAGTGATAGCCAGTGTATTTATTGTTGGAAATATATAATCCAACACTTATCTCATTTCAAATTAAGCCATATTAACTAGAAAGGAGGCAGTATGGACTAGCATTACTTTGTTGTGTCCCGCCAACTTGGAGAACAAGCTTGCTCGCGGTGGCTCGCAGGACAAAGGAGAAATTTTTGACTAATGCAAGCTCTCCCTCGCTCAGGCGGTGGACGTGCAATAGTTAATTCGGTGTCAGATTGCCAGAAGCATACATTGTACTAGTACCATAATTGTTCGGCTTCCCGAAGAGGCGAAGAGCCAAGCGCAAAGTTTACTACAGGAGTACTCCGAGTAGTATTACGTACTACTAGTACTACTTACTACTCCCTCCTTTCCGATTTATAGGGCTCATCTCAAAAAGTTTGTTTTTCCGTTTTATAAGTCTCAATTCTACTACTTCCATCACATGTTCAGATTTCAAGGTGTATTAAATCACTGCATGCAAGGATGAAGAAAAAACTCACCAATGCATGTAGAAGTTCTTGGTCATTAAGTGGTCATGCATGCATGTGGTGTAATTAATGCATCGGTTTACACAAATTTTTGAGAAAAACGAGAGTACTAATTAAGTACTTTTGCAAACTACAGAATTAATTCCACCATTCATCATCTACCTTGGTTGAAGAGATTTTCAAATTAAGCCCTATAAACCAGAAAGGAGGGAGTATACAGGTACTACACTAGGAACCACATGGTTGAGCGTCTGCACTCTTATTTTATTTTAATCTGTGATAAAGCAATCTTCAACACATTTGCTTCTCTTCGAGGGTTCTCGCATGTGATAATGGAAGTTGATTGCATGGAACACTCGCCACAATCTCGCTTAATTCTGGCTCCTATCCTATTAGAAATAGGAGCGCTCAGTAATATTTTCTCTTTTTTTGTTATTCAACATGTAAACAGGTCAGCAAACCTTGCGGTGCATCTTTGTGCGAACCGTGCTTGCTGCGCTTTGAATGTGACCGAGAGCTGGCTTGATGAAACACCTCGCTTCCTTTTTTTGCGGGGTACCTCGCTTCCTAGTGACTAGTCTCTTGGCTGATTGTCCTAAGAATGCTTATATATGAATAAAGCTCTCTCATTTACCCGCTTAAAAGATTAAGCCATATTAACCGAAAAGGAGGCAGTATGGACTAGCACTACTTTGTGTGCCCCATCAACTCACAGAACGAGGAGAAGCTTGTAGGACAAGGTGAAGCTTGCATATGCCCTCTCCGTCTACCTCAAGCGCGGTGGCTCGCAGGACGAGGAGAAGGTTTTGACTAATGCAACCTACCCTCGCCCAGGCGGTGGACGTGCAACAGTTCATTCGGTGTCAGATTGCCAGAGGCATACACTGTAGTACCATCATTGTTCTGACTTCCCGAAGAGGCAAAGAGCCAAGCGCAAGGTTTAGTAGTACGAGTAGTACAGTACTACTAGTATACAGGTACTAGGAACCGTATGGTGGAGCATCTGTACTCTTACTTTATTTTAATCTCTGATAAAGTACACATTTATTTGGGAGAAGTGCGGAAAACGGCAGCCCAATAGTACTATTAAAAAACATCGAACATGTAATGATGACATCGATCAACCATGCTCAAATATATCTTGGCCTCTGTGCGACACCTAGCCCGTCTGTGTTCTCGCTCCTCGTCTCTCTCAAGGAGCGCCGGGTTGGCCATTTTGCCGTCAATTGAGATCGTTTTGCTCACACTTCGGTCCCACATGTCAGTGATATGCCAAGAGGAAGCGCGTTGACCAACAGGCCATACGTGGACTTGGTTTTGCACCTTCATACTAGTATGAGCGGATTCAAAGAAGAGCGTATTGATGGTTGCTTCTTCCGAGCAACTTACAGTGGGAAAGGTGGGGCTTATGATTTGACTGCTCATTACTCACTATTAGTGCGGCGCAATGACCGGGCTGAGTCTCCCATGCGGTTGTGACCTCTAATTTGGTGCATGGCACATGGACCCGGATGCTGAATGGCTTCTGGCAGTGCTATCAAGCTTCCAGCATTTGTTTACATAATTGACGTATACAAATAATTTTCCAGCGACATGAAATTGTACAATGCTCTAAAGCTTTCAGCTTTTGTTTCGCGTGTCTTGCCAGCTGGAAGGTTGTCTTGTTACAACATCAATCAAATACTAGAAAGGAAACTAACATCCATGCTCTTTCAGAAAAAAATAAAATACTAACTTCCTTGCTAATGCATCTCAATGATTAGCAGATCAGAGCTAATATTTACATCAGAACTGAAGACAAGTTTGTGAGAAGGTGTTAAATTAAAATTGATCCATGCTTTCTTTGGCAGCAACTTCCCCCCAGCTCTGTCTAAATCAACAAGTCATGTTGGGAAAAAAAGTAGCTGTCAGGAGCTTGCAACATTCCGATCATTTTGTGCAGTTCCACTAAAATAGAGCTGAGCGTCCCTGTTCCAAAGATATTGAGTAAGTGTGATTACAATAATAGAGGACTGTTGATGAAACAATAAACACACAAATAGAAGACGGTCACCGTTGCACTCTCTCTTAAGACTAACAAGTTGGAGAAGATTAAGCAAATAGTTGGAGAAGATTAGGCTCGGAGTTGGATGAGGAGGATAGAGCAAAACCAATCTCCCTTTGTGCAGTCGCACTGAAATGTAGAGACGTTGCCTGTGTGATATTTTAGTACAACTGCACAAAACACTCTTAAGAAAAACGTGATTTGTGCAGTTCACCAAAAGGTCGCAATAGCAACGAGGTGAAATGGATAGCCCTGTTTGCAAAAAAGAGGTAGAAAGGAAACAATTACTGTCCAATAACAGTTTATGACACATACAACGACAAAAAAGAAGCATATTCCTTGTCCTAAGGGAAGATAACAGCATGGTTGTTTATCTAAAATGGTGTGAGGATGAGATTGCAATATGGAAAGTATGCCGGACGAGCTACGTTTTGGGCAAAGAACTAGGGAAGATCCACATGCAAGATTTTCCACATGCAGCAACGTGGGAAGCTGGGCAGTGGAGCAAGGCCGGAGGAAGATGTACCTGAGGGTCATCGGGATGTAACTAGGAGGGCACCGGTGGCCGGGATCTGCCCATACTGCGGCAGCGAGCAAGTGGCGAAGGCCCTACCGCGCCGGAACTTGGTCAGAGAGAACGACGGGTACCGCAGATAGGGACGTGCTGCCTCGACGCTGTCGAACGGAGAAACGATGCACATCCTCCCTTTCCACCAGCGGACGGGGTGCGGCCAGATCAGTGACCAACGGTGAGAGAGAGAGAGAGAGGCCACCGCCGGCTTGTGTGAGATAGTGTGACAAGAGACAAACCCCGGCAGGCAGGCTCCATTGTATATAGTGGAGTGGATTTCTTTTTTCTCGATAACAATTGTTCTATATTCTGTACGTGCCATTAAGGAATATAACTTTATTTAAAACTAACGCGTCACGTCGAACTTTGTTCCGTGTACGTGTGGTACACGACCCTCCTTCGAGTAAACAACCGCTCCACGCGTCAAATTATCATGTGGGCTGCCTTTTCGTTCAGAAATGAGCTCCACCGTGTACCCGCGCAGGTGTGGCCGGGAAAGAGATGTGAGTACGTGCGTCGTGCGTGCACCTCTTCTCTACGTGCAGGTACCCCACCTACGTGGGTGTGTGTGAGAGAGATACAAACCTAGAGAGATGGCGTGTGCGTTCGTGAGTGTTTTTTTATGTGGGAGGGGGGGGGGGTCGTGAGTGTATTTGTGGGAATATGTGTTGGTGATATCTCAAAAAAAAATTGTGACACATGCAATGTGTGTGAAATAGAGGCCTAGCTATATCATATATAGAGGGGGCGATCCACAAGAAGAGAGGGAGCGGTCATAGATATCGATAGAGTCGAAGAGAGGATCAAGTGTGTGGGTGCGAGATCGATGAAAAGAGCCATCGAAATTATGTGTGCGCACATCAAAGATATAGGGCGACTGACCTACCGGAACATCTGAGGGGAGAGGGCAAGTTTGTGTGTGGCAGGGACACGTACATGACTAGAGCGCTTGATGTATCGGTGTTTGTGTGGGGAGAGGGGGGAGGGGGGAGGCCACTACAGGAAATAGCTAATTTTCCGTCAGGGGGCGTCTTTGACATCAGCTTTTCGTCAGGTAGATGGCAAAGAAAGGGTTTGCCGTCATTAGCAGACGACAAAGAAACACTAACGGCAAACTAGAGTTTGCCGTCTGCGAAAAAAACACAGACGGCAAAGAGCTCACTTTGCCGTCTGCAAAAAATAACACAGACGACAGAGACCTAACTAGAGTGGTAGATCAACTCGTATATGTGTTGAGAAGGACAGATCTAACTACCTATGTCTTGAGGGAGATCGATCGACATCCATACATAAGCGAAGGACGGGAAATAGGTTGAGAGAGAGAGGGAGAGAGAGAGAGAGAGAGAGAGAGAGAGAGAGAGAGAGAGAGAGAGAGAGAGAGGTAGGGTGCCGGAGGGGGGTGGAGTTGCTTCTCGAAGATGGTGGGAGATGCCTACTAGACAGGCGGAGGGTACAACTGCAATATCAAGAAGAGAGGGGATGTGTTTCTGTGTGTGCGTGTGCGTGATAGATGTGTCGGGAGGCATGCATGGATGATGGGGGGGGGGGCATATGTGTTTGGTAAGCAGACCTAACTAGATCGGTAGATCAATTGTTGTGTGTCGGAGGAAGGGAGAGACATAACTAATGTGGTAGATCGATCGGCGCGTGGGGAAAACGAGTTATAGACGACCTAGATAGCTATATGTATAGTGGGAGGTCGGTCAGTGTACATCCATTTGTTAGAGGCAAATAAGGCCCAGAGAGACGGATAGAGAGAGAGAGAGAGGGATGGAGCTAGGAGGTGGTGTGAGAGGCCTACTAGATAGGGGGCGGAGGAGTGTGTGATTGTGAGATCGATGAAAAGGGGGCGAGAGTTTACACGTGTGTGGCACCGTATGAGAGACATGATGCATGGACGGATAAAGGAGGAGATGGAAAGTGTGTGTGTGTGTGTGTGTGTGGTAGACAGACCTCGCTAGAGAGGTTTATCGATCCGTGTGTGTCGGAAAGAAGGAGTTGTGGAGACCATGGGACAATGACCTAAAGAAAATAAATGAATGTGCGCGATGGATAGAATGCTGAGGGAGGGGGAGGGTGAGGAGGGTGTGTGCATGCACGAGAGAAAGTTAGTGCTAGCTAAAAAGGTTAGAGGATTGTGTGGGTGTAAAAGATTAACAAAGATCATAATTCGTTATAAAAGTGGATTCATATATTTGAATAAGCGATCATAGTGTTTTAAACCTATGCACGCATGAATATAGCGGTGATACGCGTGGTGTGGTTTTGGACATGCTATAATATAATGTGACAATGTGTGGTGTTTGCAACTCACAGCTAAATATCGAACAATCTAAACCATACTATATATCGAACAATCTCGCATTTTATTTGAATTTGTGATAATGTGTGGCGTTTGCAGCTCACAGCTAAATATCGAACAATCTCACATTTTATTTGAATTCGCGATAATGTGTGGTGTTTGCAGCTCACAGCTAAATATCGAACAATCTAAACCATACTATATATCAAACAATCTCACATTTTATTTGAATTTTTGATAATGTGTGGCGTTTGCAGCTCACAACTAAATACTTGTATCCGTAGGGGGTGTGGCAACATACATTATGTCATAAACACATTATACATATGAGACATGGTTTAGATTATGAAGATCTAGCTAGAGCTTGAAATGTACTGTGATTTGAAATCAACATAAAGTGGATTCAAAAATTCGAGTTCGGGTTAATATAGTACACATAGTTCATATCTAACTCGATAGTAATCATGTGATGTGTTGTGAAGATAATATAAAAACAATGGTTTAACTTGACAACAATGATGATTGTAGATCTTATTAAAAATAGAGAAACAAATTCAAATGGTTTAACTTGACAACAATCATGATTGTAGATCTTATTCAAATAGAGAAACGAATTCAAATTTAGTTCATATTGAAGCAGTAGTATATACATTTGAATGCACTAAAATGTTCATTTGAGTAGCAAGTTACATGCATTATACACTTAGCGAAATATTTTAATTGAACATAACATGTATTCAAAGTTTTTGAATGGCATATGTAGTAACTCATATAATAAAACGGGACTAGACTCTCTTGTGTGGTGCGAATTGATTTCTTTTTGTTTTTTTCGTCAAGGGAAGTGCGAATTGATTTGATACAGTACACGTTAGGCTTGTCCGAAAATTTCAACCCGCGCCTTGTTATCCCGAAATATTAAGATATCTCTTTGTCTCGTTGTGCTCGTAAAATTCCCTCCATCTCAACCCGTGCCTTGCTATCCCAAAATTACAACATGCGCAAAAACTCCCACCTCCTGCGAAATCCCGACATGTGAAATTCCCGTGATACCCCTGAACCGAAAGAACCACCTAGTTCAAATCGGTGGGGGTACTTTCGTAACTTACCCCACATTTCGGACAAGTGTGTCCCTAAGCCATGGTTCCCCCCTCCCATACCCTCCGCCCCCCATTCGTACACTGAGGCCGCGAAAACCCGCGAAGCCCCACACCCTCCTCCGTCCGCCACCCAGCCGGAGCCTCTTCCCCGACGACATCGTTCACCACAACAGCTCAACGTCCCTCATCCACCGCATCATATGAGGATCCGTCATCGATCTCATCGTCCCGCCGGTTCAGCCACCACGTCCTCCACCTCCAAGGAGCTGCCCCGACGTTCGCCTCGTCTATCGCGCCACCTACATTCCCACAGCGTCGTCTTCACCTGCACCACCGAAAGAGCAGCACCATCACCGATTCCTAGGATGAAGCTCAGGCCTAATCGGCGCCACCAAAGAGGTTCTATAGTAATTGCTACATTTTCTTCTTGATTCGATCTCACGGTGCTGCCGGCACTCGGTCCGGAGCCGCCATGGCGTGGCTCCATCTATGGCAGTGTCGCCGGCCACTTCCTCCACGGTGTCGATCACTCAGCGGCGACGTACACATCAGTAGGAGCTGCTGCTGCTCCGGCTCTCGTTGGCCATGCTGCTGCTACTTCGGCCCTCGCTCGCGCTGCTGCTCTGCTCTTGCTCTCAGTCCCCTGCCTCGTCTGTTCTTGCTCTAGCTCCCGCTGCTGCTCTTGCTCTTGCT
Source organism: Thinopyrum elongatum (assembly GCA_011799875.1). Lineage (NCBI taxonomy): Eukaryota > Viridiplantae > Streptophyta > Magnoliopsida > Poales > Poaceae > Thinopyrum > Thinopyrum elongatum. The sequence continues at coordinate 28,060,688 of CM022297.1, read as the reverse complement.
CTTGCTTACGCTGCTGCTCTACTCTTGCTCGCGCTGCTGCTGCACGAGCAGCAGCTCCGGCTCTCGCTCGAGTCCCTGCTGTGTTACACCCCCAGTGGTTAACTACAGTAACCACCCTTTTGATTATGCCATGTCATCATGTTTAATAGTGCATGATCATCATTAGCATCATATTGCATTTCAACTCCTAATTCAAATGGAAATTAAAATGAAAGTGAAATATAAAAGTTGTCCAACATAAAAACTAAAGTGTTTGATAAATAACAAATATTACAGAGACTATTCTAAAATTGTAACCAACAATTAATAAAATAATTAGGTGGTTCAAACATTACCAAAACAGCTAGGATTAATGCATTTTAATTATTATAAAATTTGTGTGAACTCCATTTGCCTCCAAACTAATTTTTGGTAGTAGTTGAGGATGCCTAGTAATTATTGGAACAATTGCCATGTCTTATAAAAATAATTTTGGGGCCTAACTATTTGCAAACAGGAAAAACAGAAAATGAATAAAGAAAAAGACAGAAGAAATTAAGAAAATAAAAAGGAAACAAAACTTTCCCCCCAGGCCCAACTGGGCCACGGCCCAGTCGGCTCAGCCCACCAGGCCCAGCCGGGTCTCCTTATCCCTCCCCTCACCCCGAAAACCCTAACACAACCACCCCCACTCCCCCCCACTCGCTCGCTCTCCCCCCGATCCAGTTCTGGATCGGGGCTCGACGCCTCGTCGCCCGTCGCCGCCGCCCGCCGTCGCCGGAGCGCTTCGCCTCCCCGACCTCCTCCTCGCCGGACTACCCCAGGCCTCGCCGCCCTTCGCCTCAGCAGCGCCAGTGAGCGCCCCCTCCTCTCCTCTCTCCCCACTCGTGCACGCCTGTCCCAGCGTTCGCCGGCTCCGCCCGCGCCTCCCCGTGGCCGCACCGCAGCCGCACGCCGCCCGCTTCAACCGTGGCCCCCCGCCCGCGCGCTGCTCCCGCTCGAGCGCGCCCGCTGCCGCGCCCGCCTCGCACTCGCCACGGCCTCGCCTCGCTCGGCGCCGCCTGGCACTGCCCTGCTCGCCGCCCCGGTCCGCGCTCAGGCGCGCGCGCCGAGCCGCGTCACCCCTTCCCGCTCATCGCTCGCCCGTGCTCGCCTTCGACCGTGGCTGCGCGCCGTCATCGTCGTCGTTGCCGGCGGCCCCCACATCGCCGGCCACTGCGGGTCGACGCGCGCCACCGCCACCGCCTCCGTCCCGTAACCGCTCCCGGTTGACCAAAAGGTCACCGGAGCAGCGAGTCCGGCGCCCCACCGTGGCCGTGGCCGTGCCCCTCGCCCATCCGTGGCCATGGGCCACTGACGTAGGGGCCCCGCCCCTTGGCCCTATGACAAACGGGGCCCAGCCCCTAAAAACGTTTTAGAAAATAAAAATAAAAATAATTAAAATTAATAATTAATTAGTTAGTTAATTAAATCCCGATTAGGTTAATCTAAATTAGTTAATTATTTTAATTAAATACTAATTAGTTTAGTTAATCACAAATTAGCCTAATCAGACGCTGACAGGTGGGACCCACTGGTCCTGACGTCATGCTGACGTCATGCTGACGTCAGCAAACACTGTTTCGGATAATGTTGTTTTAATTAATTAAATAAATTCCAGAAATTAATAAAACTTTAGAAAATCATATCTTTTAATCCGTAACTCCGATCGAAAAACTTTATACATGAAAACTGCTCAGAACGACGAGACGAATTTGGACACGCGGTCCGTTCGTCCGTCACGCGTCTCTAGCTATCCGAACATGCAACCGTTCCCCTCTGGTCATCTGTGTGACAAATGTCCGGAGCCGGGAATACTTTCCCAGATGAATCCCCACCCTCCGTCAGTATCACCCGGCACTGCGTTAGATCACCTCTGACACCGCGTATTGCCATGTTATGCTTTGTGCTGCACTTGTTCGCTGTGTATTTATACTGTTTCCTCCCCCTCTTCTCTCTCGTTAGACCCCGACGTCGTCCCCGAGACCGGCGCAGCTCCGGAGACCGAAGACTCCACTGACGACCTTGCCCTTGCCGCCGAGCAACCAGGCAAGCCCCCCCTTTGATCATCCCGATATCGCCCATTCTAATTTCTCATGCTTGCATTAGAATTGCTGCTGCTACTGCTTTACCTATTCTGATGCATAGCCTGTTTATCGTAACCTGCTGTTGATAATTACCTGCATATCCTAAACTGCTTAGTATAGGCTGGGTAGAGACCTATCAGTGACCCCACTTATCCCGACTGCCGCGCTGGATTGTCAGAAGACCCGATCAACGGGATTGAAGACCAGGCCCCGACACCGCACATCACCCCCCTTAGTTGTAACGACATTGCAGCGTTACTATCGAGTGCCGAGGGTGAAACCTCTTGTAGCACTTCTGATGTTAACTCTGTAGAGTAGCTATTCGGTCGTGGTCATCGAGGGTGATTCCTCCTTCACCACTTCCGTTAACGAAGCTGTCGTACCACACCTCAAGTGTGAACCCAGCGAGGGTGATTCCTCCGAGTTCACCTTGACGGATACATCGAGTAGGAATCCAACGAGGGTGATAACTCGGATTCCCCTAATGTTATGGACACACGGATGCTTGGACTTTACACTGTTACTTGGATAGGCAGGTCGACCCTGAGGGGTACCCGCGTGCGCCTGAGAGGCGAGTGTTGTGAAGACGGGTGCCTGTATGGTGCCCGAGTGATGAATACGAGGCGCGGCCTGGCACTCTTAACCCTTGCAGCAAGTCCTCGAGACGGGGCGACGGGGTCACATCTTTCGTGAGTCTTTGCTCGTTACCGCAAGCCCCTAGTCCTAACGATTTGGATATTTGATCCGAGCAGGCCACTGGTCTGATAGCACTAACCATCACGTGGGCATAGTATGGGCGTTCTGCATCGTATGCATCAGCCGAAAGCTCTGTCAGACGTCCAGTTCAACAGTGCGGCATGGAGTGATTGGTGCCATTGCGGTGGTGCTTGGATCTGAGCCATGTGCGCAACGACCCGGAGCGTGAGGGGCGATGGCCAAGACCCCCTTGCGCTTAGGATATAGACCGGCGGGGACCTCTCTGCTGAGCTGTAGGTAGGGTTGCGATGTGTCGTTTGGCCGAGGCCGGGCATGACCCAGGAAAGTGTGTCCGGCCGGAGTTAATCGAGCGTGTTGGGTAAGTTGGTGCACCCCTGCAGGGAAGAACACTTCTATCGATAGCCGGTCCTACGGTAAAGGACACTCGGAGTTGTATCCCGATTGATACAATTTAGAACTGGATACTTGGATACTATGGCTCTAGGATTGCTTCTCGCAGGGAGTCGAGAAGGGATCTCAGGACGAGGTTGATGACTGTATGGCTCTGGGATTGCTTTCTCGCAGGGAGACGAGAAAGGATCTCTGGGTGAGGTTGATATCATTACTGCTACCTTATATTGTACTGCTCTACTCTCTTCTATTGCTGCAAGACCGCTGAAGATGCTAGTCTTCGATAGGACTAGGCCTTCTCTCTATTCTTGCATTTCCGCAGCCCAGTCCACCTATACAGCCTCCCCTTGAAAATGTTGCATATGTAGTGTAGATCCTTGCTTGCTGAGTACTTCTGAGTACTCACGGTTGCTTTGTTTTCCTTTCTCCCCTTATCAGTTTGTCGTGACCAAGATGACGGAGCCCCCTGAGACAGATGCCCCGTCGATCGACTACTACTACTACCCAGAGGATGGATACTACTACGAGTTGACTGACGACCAGGAGTAGGATCGGAGGGTCCCAGGCAGGAGGCCTACGCCTTTCGATCGTAGTGTTTTATTTTGCCCCGCCTTTCTAAAGGCCTTTCTGTTTCTCTTTTAATATCTGTACTCAGATATCTGATGCTTCCGCTGACGCTTGTACGCAAGCTTATGTATTCGAGCCCTCGAGGCCCCTGGCTTGTAATATAAAGCTTGTATGACTTTATTTATGTTTTAGAGTTGTGTTGTGATATCTTCCCGTGAGTCCTTAGGCTTGATCGGGTGCATTTGCGTGTATGATTAGTGCACGATTGGGCCGGGGGCGTCACAAGTTGGTATCAGAGCCGACTGCCTCTAGGAATCCCCCTTTCCAACTCCTTGGCCGAAGTTGAGTCTAGTGGTCTAAAAACTGTTTTACTAACTTGGCTGTGTGGCTTACGGGCCCACGTCGCCAATTGGGTGGTATTAGGATCTTTTTATTCCTCGTCTATACTCTGGGACTCTGATCTCTCTTCTATTCGGGTTAAAATTTTACTAACACCGCCACTCAGGATCTCGTAATTCTCGTCCACCCGGAGAGCTGGATATCTGTGCGATTTCCCTGATATTGATCTGATTAGTCTGATAATCATCATTTTCCTTTCCATTGGTTTGTTTAACTTTTCCTTTACAAGTATCTTACGCTTCTCACACTGTCATTTGACACTTTTGGAATCTCCCGGAAAAATGTGTCGTGTTCAGCGTCAACATTTTGAGTTCTTCCGAGATGTTAATTGAATTCATGAACGGCAATGCCATCCTTGCCCCTCGCTGATCTGTGTTATCATCGTCAATCTCTTTGACTACCTGCCCACGAATTGCCGTTAACCCAGAACGAGTTCAGGCTATTCTTGACTGGACTCCTCCGAAGAACGTCAAGCAAGTGAGAAGTTTTCTCGGCCTTGCAAGCTATTGCCGTCGATTTGTCGAGAACTTTTCTAAGATTGCTAAGCCCCTGACTGATCTGCTTCACAAGGGCGTTAAGTTTGAATGGACAGAAAAATGTCAGGAAAGTTTCCAGACACTCAAAGACAAGCTGACATCTGCCCCAGTACTATCTCCTCCAGATACCCGCAAAGACTTTGTGATTTATTGTGACGCATCCCGTGAAGGATTAGGCTGTATCCTAATGCAAGAGCGTAAAGTGATTGCTTATGGCTCTCGTCAGTTGCGCCCACATGAAGAGAATTATCCGGTACATGATCTAGAACTAGCTGCTGTGATCTATGCATTGCAGTTGTGGCGACATTACCTTCTCTGTAATCGTTGCGAGATCTACACGGATCATAAAAGTCTGAAGTACTTGTTCACTCAGCCATCTCTAAACCTCCGTCAGCAAAGATGGATGGAGGCCATTGCGGACTATGATTTGGGTATATCCTATACCCCTGGCAAGACTAACGTGATGGCTGATGCCTTAAGCCGCAAGTCCTATTGCGACAACCTCATGGTTAGGCGAGCTCAACCTTGTCTTTTTGAAGAACTGTGCAAGCTGAATCTGCGTATTGTTCCACAGGGCTCTCTAAATAACCTTGTGATACAACCAGATCTTGAGAAAGCTGTTAAGAATGCGCAAGCTAAAGATGCTGAAATTGATCTCATGAAGAAAGACCTTCACCTTGTAAAGTACAGGGATTTCTCGCTGTCTGAAGATGGAACCTTGTATTTCAGAAACCGCATTGTCGTACCTCGCTTCGAGCTTATGACTGACAAAGTCATGAAGGAGGCACATGATACCCCGCTGTCTATTCATTCGGGTAGCACCAAGATGTATCGTGATCTCCGTCAAAGGTACTGGTGGTCTAGAATGAAGCAAGACATTGCTCGTTATGTTGCTGAATGTGATGTGTGTCGTCACGTTAAAGCAGAACATCAGAAACCAGCTGGAATTCTGCAACCACTTCCTATTCCTCTATGGAAATGGGATAAGGTTCAGATAGATTTCGTTACAGGACTCCCCAGGTCACAGAAGGGTCACGATGCTATTCTTGTAGTCGTCGACCAACTCTCTAAAGTTGCACACTTTCTGCCTGTCAAAGAGACTATCACTGCTAGTCAGTTAGCAGAGTTGTATATCTCCAGAATTGTATCACTCCACGGTATTCCGAAGGAGATCAGTTCGGACCGTGGTGGTCTTTTCACCTCAAAGTTCTGGGAAAGTTTCCAAGAAGCTATGGGAACTCATATTACCTGGAGTTCAGCTTATCACCCCCAATCCCAAGGCCAAGTTGAACGAGTCAATCAGGTTCTTGAAGACATGCTGCGAGCTTGTGTTATTTCATTCGGCAAGAAGTGGGAAGAATCTCTCCCGTATGCCGAATTCTCTTACAACAACAGCTATCAAGCCAGTTTGAAAATGGCCCCCTTCGAAGTACTATATGGATGTAAGTGTCGAACCCCTCTGAATTGGTCAGAAACTGGGGAACGACCGCTCGTGGGTCCGGATATTATTCAACACACCGAAGAACAAGTCCGTATTGTCCGGGAAAATCTCAAGGCGGCTCAGGACCGCCAGAAGAGCAACTATGATCGCAAACGATGGGGTTTGACTTATCAACCTAGTGATCAAGCTTATCTACGTGTCACCCCTTTGAAGGGCACACACCGTTTCGGAATCAAGGGCAAGCTAGCTCCATGCTACATTGGTCCTTTCCGCATTGTTGCAAGGCGTGGTCAGGTGGCTTATAAATTGGAGTTGCCGCCACAATTCTCTCATATCCACGACGTCTTCCATGTGTCGCAACTTCGTAAATGCTTCAAAGAATCTCCACACCGAGCTGTGGATCACGAGGTGCTCGAATTGCAAGATGACCTATCTTATAAGGAGCATCCGATCCGCATTCTCGATGAAGCTGAACGTCGGACCCGTCAGAAGGTTACCAAGTTCCTCAAAGTGCAGTGGTCAATTCATACTGAAGATGAAGCCACTTGGGAACGCGAGGATAATCTTCGTGCGGAATACCCCGAACTTTTTCCTTCTACCTCTTAATTCTCGGGACGAGAATTCTTGTTAGTAGAGGAGATTTGTAACACCCCCAGTGGTTAACTACAGTAACCACCCTTTTGATTATGCCATGTCATCATGTTTAACAGTGCATGATCATCATTAGCATCATATTGCATTTCAACTCCTAATTCAAATGGAAATTAAAATGAAAGTGAAATATAAAAGTTGTCCAACATAAAAACTAAAGTGTTCGATAAATAACAAATATTACAGAGACTATTCTAAAATTGTAACCAACAATTAATAAAATAATTAGGTGGTTCAAACATTACCAAAACAGCTAGGATTAATGCATTTTAATTATTATAAAATTTGTGTGAACTCCATTTGCCTCCAAACTAATTTTTGGTAGTAGTTGAGGATGCCTAGTAATTATTGGAACAATTGCCATGTCTTATAAAAATCATTTTGGGGCCTAACTATTTGCAAACAGGAAAAACAGAAAATGAATAAAGAAAAAGACAGAAGAAATTAAGAAAATAAAAAGGAAACAAAACTTTCCCCCCCAGGCCCAACTGGGCCACGGCCCAGTCGGCTCAGCCCACCAGGCCCAGCCGGGCCTCCTTATCCCTCCCCTCACCCCGAAAACCCTAACCCAACCACCCCCACTCCCCCCCCACTCGCTCGCTCTCCCCCCCGATCCAGTTCTGGATCGGGGCTCGACGCCTCGTCGCCACCGCCCGCCGTCGCCGGAGCGCTTCGCCTCCCCGACCTCCTCCTCGCCGGACTACCCCAGGCCTCGCCGCCCTTCGCCTCAGCAGCGCCAGTGAGCGCCCCCTCCTCTCCTCTCTCCCCACTCGCGCGCGCCTGTCCCAGCGTTCGCCGGCTCCGCCCGCGCCTCCCCGTGGCCGCACCGCAGCCGCACGCCGCTCGCTTCGCCCGTGCCCCCCCGCCCGCGCGCTGCTCCCGCTCGAGCGCGCCCGCTGCCGCGCCCGCCTCGCACTCGCCGCGACCTCGCCTCGCTCAGCGCCGCCTGGCACTGCCCTGCTCGCCGCCCCGGTCCGCGCTCAGGCGCGCGTGCCGAGCCGTGTCACCCCTTCCCGCCCATCGCTCGCCCGTGCTCGCCTTCGACCGTGGCTGCGCGCCGTCATCGTCGTCGTTGCCGGCGGCCCCCACGTCGCCAGCCACTGCGGGTCGACGCGCGCCACCGCCTCCGTCCCGTAACCGCTCCCGGTTGACCAAAAGGTCACCGGAGCAGCGGGTCCGGCGCCCCGCCGTGGCCGTGGCCATGCCCCTCGCCCAGCCATGGCCATGGGCCACTGACGTAGGGGCCCCACCCCTTGGCCCTATGACGAACGGGGCCCAGCCCCTAAAAATGTTTTAGAAAATAAAAATAAAAATAATTAAAATTAATAATTAATTAATTAATTAATTAGTTAATTTAGTTAATTAATCCTAATTAGGTTAATCTAAATTAGTTAATTAGTTTAATTAAATACTAATTAGTTTAGTTAATCACAAATTAGCCTAATCAGACGCTGACAGGTGGGACCCACTGGTCCTGACGTCATGCTGACGTCAACAAACACTGTTTCAGATAATGTTGTTTTAATTAATTAAATAAATTCCAGAAATTAATAAAACTTTAGAAAATCATATCTTTTAATCCGTAACTCCGATCGAAAAACTTTATACATGAAAATTGCTCATAACGACGAGACGAATTTGGATACGCGGTCCGTTCGTCCGTCACGCGTCTCTAGCTATCCGAACATGCAACCGTTCCCCTCCGGTCATCTGTGTGACAAATGTCCGGAGCCGGGAATACTTTCCCGGATGAATCCCACCCTCCGCCAGTATCACCCGGCACTGCGTTAGATCACCTCTGACACCGCGTATTGCCATGTTATGCTTTGTGCTGCACTTGTTCGCTGTGTATTTATACTGTTTCCTCCCCCTCTTCTCTCTCGTTAGACCCCGACGTCGTCCCCGAGACCGGCGCAGCTCCGGAGACCGAAGACTCCACTGACGACCTTGCCCTTGCCGCCGAGCAACCAGGCAAGCCCCCCCTTTGATCATCCCGATATCGCCCATTCTAATTTCTCATGCTTGCATTAGAATTGCTGCTGCTACTGCTTTACCTATTCTGATGCATAGCCTGTTTATCGTAACCTGCTGTTGATAATTACCTGCATATCCTAAACTGCTTAGTATAGGCTGGGTAGAGACCTATCAGTGACCCCACTTATCCCGACTGCCGCGCTGGATTGTCAGAAGACCCGATCAACGGGATTGAAGACCAGGCCCCGACACCGCACATCACCCCCCTTAGTTGTAACGACAATGCAGTGTTACTATCGAGTGCCGAGGGTGAAACCTCTTGTAGCACTTCTGATGTTAACTCTGTAGAGTAGCTATTCGGTCGTGGTCATGGAGGGTGATTCCTCCTTCACCACTTCCATTAACGACGCTGTCGTACAACACCTCAAGTGTGAACCCAGCGAGGGTGATTCCTCCGAGTTCACCATGACGGATACATCGAGTAGGAATCCAACGAGGGTGATACCTCGGATTCCCCTGATGTTATGGACACACGGATACTTGAACTTTACACTATTATTTGGATAGGCGGGTCGACCCTGAGGGGTACCCGCGTGCACCTGAGAGGCGAGTGTTGTGAAGACGGGTGCCTGTATGGTGCCCGAGTGATGAATACGAGGCGCGGCCGGTCATTCTTAACCCTTGCAGCAAGTCCTCGAGACGGGGCGACGGGGTAACATCTTTCGTGAGTCTCTGCTCGTTATCGCAAGCCCCTAGTCCTAACGATTTGGATATTTGATCCGAGCAGGCCTCTGGTCTGATAGCACTAACTATCACATGGGCATAGTATGGGCATTCTGCATCGTATGCATCAGCCGAAAGCTTTGTCAGACGTCCAGTTCAGCAGTGCGGCATGGAGTGATTGGCGCCATTGCGGTGGTGCTTGGATCTGAGCCATGTGCGCAACGACCCAGAGGGTGAGGGGCGTTGGCCAAGACCCCCTTGCGCTTAGGATGTAGACCGGCGGGGACCTCTCTGCTGAGCTGTAGGTAGGGTTGCGATGTGTCGTTTGGCCGAGGCTGGGCATGACCCAGGAAAGTGTGTCCGGCCGGAGTTAATCGAGCGTGTTGGGTAAGTTGGTGCACCCCTGCAGGGAAGAACACTTCTATCGATAGCCGGTCCTATGGTAAAGGACACTCGGAGTTGTATCCCGATTGATACAATTTAGAACTGGATACTTGGATACTATGGCTCTGGGATTGCTTCTCGCAGGGAGTCGAGAAGGGATCTCAGGACGAGGTTGATGACTGTATGGCTCTGGGATTGCTTTCTCGCAGGGAGACGAGAAAGGATCTCTGGGTGAGGTTGATATCATTACTGCTACTTTATATTGTACTGCTCTACTCTCTTCTATTGCTGCAAGACCGCTGAAGATGCTAGTCTTCGATAGGACTAGGCCTTCTCTCTATTCTTGCATTTCTGCAGCCCAGTCCACCTATACAGCCTCCCCTTGAAAATGTTGCATATGTAGTGTAGATCCTTGCTTGCTGAGTACTTCTGAGTACTCACGGTTGCTTTGTTTTCCTTTCTCCCCTTATCAGTTTGTCGTGACCAAGATGACGGAGCCCCCTGAGACAGATGCCCCGTCGATCGACTACTACTACTACCCAGAGGATGGATACTACTACGAGTTGACTGACGACCAGGAGTAGGATCGGAGGGTCCCAGGCAGGAGGCCTACGCCTTTCGATCGTAGTGTTTTATTTTGCCCCGCCTTTCTAAAGGCCTTTCTGTTTCTCTTTTAATTTCTGTACTCAGATATCTGATGCTTCCGCTGACGCTTGTACGCAAGCTTATGTATTCGAGCCCTCGAGGCCCCTGGCTTGTAATATAAAGCTTGTATGACTTTATTTATATTTTAGAGTTGTGTTGTGATATCTTCCCGTGAGTCCTTAGGCTTGATCGGGTGCATTTGCGTGTATGATTAGTGCACGATTGGGCCAGGGGCGTCACATGCTGCTGCTACCCGAGATGCTGCTACACGACCAGCTGCCCCGGCTCTCGCATGCGCTGCTGCTCCGGGCGCTGCTGCTGCTGCTGCAGGACCAGTTGCCCCAGCTGCTCTCTAGTAGTACGTTCCCTGCTGGAGCGGCTACCGATTTAGATCACTGCTCCTCTGCCACTAGTGCTCGAGTGGCCAAAACTATTAGTGCACTGCTTTTCTGCTACTAGTGCGTTCAGTTTTGACAACAAAATTCAGTTTCGACAGTTAAATTCAGTTTCGACAGTTAAGTTCAGAGATGAGTGGCTGATGTATTTTACATCTAGCACTTGTTGGTGATGTATTTTATTTACATCATCTATTGTAGATACTATTAGAATACCACTTCAGGTTAACATTGTCTCTCTTGTCCTGCTTCAGCCTCGCCGTCATACACCTCACCGGAGCCGCTCCAACGATGAAACCCTCCATCACAGCGGAGTAGTACCCTCGACTCCATCTCCAGACGCCTAAGATCTTCTTCCCCTCCTCCGACAGCCACATCAGCCTCAGTATCCTCAGCATCCTCAGCTACCAACCCAATGATGCTGAGGTCGACATGGCTTCGCCATAGAGGTTGTACACTTGTTGCATTGCTTTTTTACTTTACATGTTATATATATTGTCCACTGAGCACGCGTAGTAATGAGGAATACAGTTAGTTTCTCCTACATGACAAGCAGTGGGTACTAGGCAAGTTAGCTATCCATGATGGACTCTCTCGAAAGCCATCATTATTTATTTCTGCGCGTTGGAGCTGTGCATGTGTAGATGGGACTGGGAGTTGAGCTAGTAGGGCAGTGGCCTGGGTCCAAATATTATTATTCCCTTAGTGTCTCTTTTAAAGAAAAACCGTAGGAATTTTAATATCTACTTGTCCCTCCTTTTTAAATTCTTATTCATGAAGAATAAGACTAAGTGATAGTAGCATAATAGCATTATAACTGTATATTTTCTTGTGGTTTGACTTAATTTGACCATGCTTCTTTGCATTCCTGTGAACCAAACACCCAGATTGACAGAAATCCTGTATTTGCAAATGCTCTGTTTTGCACGTGCATTCCTATCCTATTCCTGCGTATTTCATATCCCTGCGTTGTTAGAATCCTCCAATTCAAATGTGCCCTTACAAAGTTACTTCTGTTATAGACAGGTGTCGAAGAAAACCTGCCGCACCGTCGTCCACCCCAGCTCAGCTGCTCTAACGATGAAAGGGTCCAGCACAACAGGGATCCGCCCTCCAGACTACCTTTCACCGCCTCAGATCTTCTTCCACGCCGCCGGCAGCCACCACAACTGCATTACCATCATCAACTGAGCAGATGACCTTGAGGACTACATGAGTCCGCAAGAGAGGTCACACTCTTTCGTGTCTGCTTAAGTTATGCATCGCTTAATATTACCTACTACTTTATCGTTCTGTTCACCTGTAAGACTCCGAGTCAGCTCCAAACTAATGCTCAAACTTAAGTTTTTAAATGGTTGTGGGGTACATATCGGCGCAGTAACGAATATTATCTATTTACTACCTGGTTAATCTCGGGTGTCTACTATGAGTTTCATGTTGGGTGGAAAACAAACAGTAAAGGAGTCATTATCTGTATTTTTTAACGGCAGCTATTATCTGGTTGCTATCATTGGTTTTGGGTCTATCCACAGGTTGCTACCATCACTCTAGATTTCTGCATGCACTCCTTACATAATCTCACTATGTTTTATTCCTATGCATGTCAGTTATTGTAGACAATGGTACTGAACATGTAGAGCAAAAGAGACGAGCCTTGCGTGGCAATAATATTTCATGCAGACGTCGCTCCATGGTGGGCGCAAAGGCAGCCCCCCCTCCCCCCATTCCAGATTGTAATCAAGAGGAAGATTACTGTTTAGAGGGGGATTCAGAGGGAGCAGACCACTCCTATTTACCCCCTAAGGTCTTTGCTCTAACTTACCATGCTGATGTTGGTCGTATCATGCATATTGCGCCTTGCATTGCTTACTTTATACATTAAAAATGTCATCTGCTTAGTTTAGACATGCTTTGTGTGAATGCCATCTTTTTACTTTCTATATCATATATGTGAATTATGCAATACCATCTTGTTTAGCCCGACATCATATATGTGAATTTTGCAATGCCATCCTGCTTAGCCAGTCATCTTATATGTGAATTATATCATGCCATCCTTTTTTTTCATTACGTAGTACATTTGTCAACAATGTAAGTACATTCAACTACTCTTTCTGTGCATCAACCATTTGACCCGGTGATGGAAAAATCTGGAATGAAAACAAGGTGTTCATAGCAGACAATGCTATCTAACGAAGCACATATCTTGCTGGTTACGGATAGCTCCACAGAGGAGGATTCAGAGACAGATGACCAGCCCTACTTCCCCCCCGAGGTGTATGCTCTTAAATTGGCATGGTTATATTGCTCATATCGTGCATATGGTGTCTTGCCTTGCTATGTCATTTGCTTAGTTTAGACATTCTTTGTGTGAATGCCACCTGTTAAGTGTCTAATTACCACATATATATGAATTATGCAATGCCATCTTGTTGCAAGGCATTATATATGTGAATTATGCAATGCTATCTTGTTGCAAGGCATTATGTATGTGAATTATGCAATGCCATGCTGTTTAGCCAAGCATCATATATGTGAATTATATCATGCCATCCTTTTTTTGTATCACATACTCCATTTGTCGACAATGTTCTTATATTCAACTACTCTTCCTGTGCATCAGCCATTTGAATTGGTGATGGAAAATATGAAGTGAAAACAAGGTCTTCAGAGCAGACAATGCTACCTGCTGAAGCAGATATCTTGTGGGTTACAGATAGCTTCTCAGAGGAGGATTCAGAGAAGATGACCAGTCCTATTTTCCCCCTGAGGTGTATGCTCAAACTTGGCAGGGTTATATTACTCATATCATGCGTATGTTGTCTTGCATTGCTTAGTTTTTACATCATATACAAAATGTTGAATGCCATCTGCTTAGTTTAGACATCATATATGCGATTGCAATCTGCTTACTTGCTTAGTATATAAATCATATATTTGAATTATATCATGCCATCATGTTTACATAGACAACATGTATCTGAATTATGCCATGCCATCCCATTTAATAAAGACATCATATTAGTTATATCATCTCATCTTGTTTACATAGTCATCATATTTTGAATTTTGTCATTCTATCCGTGAATTATATCATGCCATCTGGTTTCCATAGACGGCATGTATATGAATTATAGCATGCCAACCACTTTAATAGACACATCATATAGTTATATCATGTCATCCTATTTACATAGTCATCATATTTTGAATTATGTCATTCTGTCCTGTTTAGTTAGCCATCATATATGTGAAATTGTGTCATTTAGTTAGCCATCATATATTTGAAATTGTGTCATGCTATGCTGTTTGATTAGATAACATAAATGTGAATTATCTCATGCCCTCTTTTATTCCCCACTATCCATTGCACCTGTCTATCATACAATATCTGTACATTCAATTAATTTTCTTGTTTATCAGCCATTTGAATTGGAGGGGGTGATGGCAGTATCTAAGGGAGTAAAAACACGGTCGATGCAGATAGAACCACGGTTGTACTTGCCCAAGAACCAGCCCCACCACACATAACCCAGACTCTTGCAGATTGTACCCCTACCAGTTCGACAGACAACCAGGTACACCTATTCTAACCCCAACGTCAGCAGAGAGTAACCCAGTTCCAGTTGACACAGCACCGTCTCCACCATAGAGCACCCAAACACGAGTAGTTAGTAAGGAAATTGCAGTGCCCAAAGCACGAGGACCACCACTCCGAACCCCAACTCAACGCTTAAAGCAGAAGAAGAATTGTTCTTAGGTCAGGTTCCGTAGCGATGGTTCATACTCCTTTGCTCTTGCATCACTGTATTTACTCATACCAACTAATTTCAAATTTGAAGGATGCAATTGAAACTCCAATGGCGCAACAGGTATGTTTTAAACCTGTTTCTTTAACTGGTTTGCTGTTGTAACTTGCTCTATGTTGATTTTAGTTTCAATTGAATAAACAGTTACGTTCTCATGTCATGTTGTGTAGTTTCCCGCACTTATATCCTGTCTATGATGCTTTGTCTTAAACAGATATGATTTGAACTGTCTCTATCTTGATTTTGGCAACATACACTAGAATGATATAGACCATACAGTGACCATAGTACATAGATATATGTTTGTTTCATGCTGTTATCCTATCCACCTTACTGCTGAACTGGTTTACCAAAATGAGTTTCATATACAACATGGTAAACCTGTGATGTGTCTGCTTGTTTCTCTTTTAGAATGCGGATAAAATATTGGAGAAGAGTACCCCGTTATGCAGTGGTAAAGGAAGTAACGCAGATAAGGTACAAGATAGTGAGACATCCCTGTTGGTCTCCAAGAAAGCTGATAAAAACTATCTTGAAGACAGTGAGACAACCCCAAAGTCCAGTCTTGATGTAGTGTTCGAGTTACTGGCCACTACTGCTGGCACAAGCTCTTCGAACTCTCTGCCTGAATCAGTTCGGCTTCTTGAGTCTCAACTTCAAATTGAAAGACATCGATCAGATGTGCTGCGATAAGAAGCCGAAGGACTGCGGAAGTCCCTGCAGAATTCAGATGCATACTTTCTGGTGCAACAGCAAGCACTGGAGGATTTAAGCGCCAAACAAGAGAAAGCTAATAAACTTGCCAAGCGTCTTGTCAGCATGGTGGGTATCCAGGATATCGTTTCTTGAGCTCTTCTGAAGTGGTTTCAGTTCTGGACTTGTTTTGCTGTCGCATTTATTTGTACTGGTGGCCAATTTAGACACCCAGTGTATATAATATGCTTCTTTGTTCCCAATATTCGCACTGGTGGTGAACTTTGATGCCCATTGGATGTAATATGTGTAATAGCCGTAATAGCCTAGCGTAAGTTGTTTGCTATTTTTTCCTTATTGTCATGTTTATTTGTTTGGTTGTAGTCACTGCAGTTATTTTTCCGCGGTTTGCTAGTGGCCACAATAAAATGTTTTTTAAAACTAGGCCACAATAACAATTGGCAACATACGGGCCGTTGTAACCATGGTCCTGCTACTGCGGTAGTGACCATGGGCCTCGTACGGGCCGTAGGATCCATGGGCCTTCTATGGGCCGTAAAATCAATGGGCCTTCTATGGGCCGCATGATTGATTGGTCAAACATGGGCCGTACTATTCGTGGACCAATAAAAGGACCGCAATATGGGCCGTAAACGGGCTAGAGTGGAAATCGTCAGTTTATGGGCCGAGCATAACGGGCCCTTAATAGGCCGATATATATAACGGGCTTAATTCTATCGATAAGCATAACGGGTGGTTAATGGGCCGTATTTGATGACGCTATGAAAACAACCCAACGGATTAATGGGCCACAAACGGGCCAACTGTAACCACGGGCTGGATTTGGCCCACAAGCGGAACAGGCCAGTAATGGACCGTAAGTAATCGAAGGCTGGAAATGACCCCAAGAACAAATGGGCCCTTAGAAGGCCGAAACATAATATGGGCTGGAAACGGCCCAATGGAATAATGGGCCATCAATGGGTGTAAAGCAATACACTGTTCATTATGGGCCAGTTTCACAACGGGCCTTTAATGGGCCGAGAGTTCAAAGGGCCTCATATGGGCCAAAAGAAATCATGGGCCATACATGGGCCGGAAGTTACAACGGGCTGGAATCATATTGGATGGCCCAGATGACGCTACTGGGCTAGATTCCGATAGGCCATAACGGGCCATGAGTTAGCGGGCTGTAAATGGGCTATATGAGAACAGCCCATTAACAGGCTTTCCATGGGCCGGCCCGCCACCTTTTAACCAAGTCAAACGGGCCGGCCTTTTGACCTGAATGGGCCACTGTTGGGCTGATCCACGTGTCAACGTATCATAGGCACGTCCCGTCCAATCGCTGGATGACATCTGTCCCAACGAGGAGTTGACACGTGGTTCTTTCGGCCAATGAGAATTTTACACGTGGAAAATCGCCATTGGTCGTTACTGTTAACGGGTTATTGGATCCAAAACCTGACCCGATAGCTTAACGGCGACCCGTTACGGTGGATGCCACGTGTCGGTTACCCTTGACGAAAACACTTACATGACGCGCCACTTATCGTCATGGAAGTGGACACTTCCGTGATGATAATTTTGGTACTGTCATGGAACACTTCTATGACAGCACATGTATGACTATCTTGATTCTGTAATAAAATCGTCATGGATGTACATGCATGACAGAAAATGCGACCTACTATGACAAACACGTATCATCACGACAGTGTATTTTTTTGTAGTGATAAATTATAGATACGTTGGAGACGTATCATGCGGCTGCATTGCTTGTTTGCTCCTCCACACATGACAGGCTTGTTCCACACTGCAATCAGCAAGTCAACATACGAATAAGCTTATTTCATCTTCCGTTGGTCATTCTACCTAGTTACGAATGTAGGAATACCTGGAGCACCGTGAGGTCAGCCGACAGCAGGTTCCACTAAAATTGAGGTTTGTGCTTCCGTTTGCACAAATAGACACCATATGAAGATACACAACCCTGTTTGCACAAATATGTAATAGGGTTATTTAAGCAGTGTCATTTTTTTTTGCAGCGGCATATGATTAACAACATCGTCTCATATGTTATCAATGGCATTACATTGACAATATGAAAAAATGCCATTAACTGAGAAGTGCCATCAGATGAAATCAACACTGGTACTAGATTAATGGGGGCTTACATTAACATGCATAACAATTGCATTATTACTCTGTGATGACAGATTGAGAGTAGCACTTGATCAGTAGGTACGTGTACAGTTAACAGGAACAATTGTTCTAACAAAGGGTGATATGGAAAGGAGAAACACATCGTCGTGTCAACCATTGTGCAATTAAATTTTGTGCAGCTCCATGGAGGTGCAGCTATGTTACCGGTGTCAGATTTTAGTGTAACAGCCCAAAACACTCTTTATGAGAAATAAAGCAAGACAGAAGCATTTCATAAAATTGTGGTGGCATTGATTCAGTTTATCAATGGCAATAGATTGACAGCAGCATTACTTAACAGTGACATCACATTAACAATGGCATTGTTTCATTTTACCTATGATGTTAGATTAAAATCAGCAGTAAGGGCATAGGGATAGGGGAGGCATAAGTTTTACATCCACCTAGGCATAAAGTGGTGAGGTAGAGGTGTTGCCGAGAGCAGCAAACATGCAAAGCATGTCTGGATTTGTGCCTTTTTTGTTCTCATCAGTGACATTTCCTATGTGACCACAGAAAATCTAGACGTGCTCATTCTCGGTTGCATTATCGACCCAATACCCCCCACTTTCTGTACTTTTTCGACCAAGAGACCGGCCAGGCCAGCATCTTACTAGTACTTCGCCCCAACCCCACTTTATTTCCCTTTCCAACCAAGAGATCGGTTTGTCAGCCAGTATTTGCAGTACCTTTTTTCCTCTAATAGTAAAAATTTAGGTGGTGTTCGAGTGTTCGATGAGCCGACGGAGCTAGCTACATGGGGAAATTTGTAATACTAGAAGAATATCCACATGCAGGATGCAGCGACGTGGGGAGCAATCCTAACTTGATGAAAAAATGGATGCAGCGAGGTGGGGAGCTGGGCCATTAGAACAAGGTCGGTTCTAAAAGAAGTTATACCCGGTCGGCGGGATGTGGCGAGGCAGGTGGCGGGATCTGCCAACACGACGGCGGGGAGCAAGGGTGCAGAGGACCTCCCACGCCGGCGCCAGGTTAGAGAAGACGGCGCACGTTGGCTTCCTCCCTCGCCACCGGTGACAGAGTCAACGTTGCACCTCCTCCCCTACCCAGTGGAAGGGATTCGGCCGGATCAGTGACAACCGATGAGAAGAGAGAGACAGAGAGACAGATAGAGTGAGAAGAAGAGGGCAATGATACGTGTCCAATGTATCTATAATTTATGAAGTATTCATGCCATGTTTACAATAATTTTATATGGTTTTGGTATGATTTGCATGGAACTAACCCGGACTGATGCTGTTTTCAGCAAAACTACAGTGGTGTTGTTTTTTGTGCAGAAATAAAAGTTCTCCAAATGCAACAAAACTTTTTGATAATTTTTTTTGGAATAAAAGAGGCACTAGAAGCTTCGTGGGAGGACAAGAAGGTGAAGAAGGTGAGCACAATACACCTGGGTGCGCCAGGAGGCCCAGGCACGCCTAGGTGGGTTCTGCCCACCTCGAGGCCCATCGTCGCGTGATTCCAACGCTGAAAAATCCTATAAATAGAGAAACCATCAGAAATAACCCTAGATCAGAAGTTCTGCCGCAACAAGCCTCTATAGCTACGAAAAACCAATCGGGAGCCCGTTCCGGCACGCTGCCGGAGGGGGAAATCAACACCGGTGGCCATCTTCATCATCCCTATGGCCACCATGATGAGGAGGGAGTAGTCCACCCACGGGGCTGAGGGTTTGTACCAGTAGCTATGTGTTTAATCTCTCTCTCGTGTTCTTGATTTGTCACGATCTGAATGTATCGCGGGCTTTGTTAATATAGTTGGATCATATGGTGTTTTCCCCTCTTTATCTTGTTGTGATGAATTGAGTTTTTCCTTTGAGAGCACTTGATATATATCTTGCATATGAATACCCGTGGTGACAATGGGGTATTATATTGATTCACTTGATATATGTTTTGGCACTCAACTCGCCGATTCCTGATGTGACATTGGGGTAATCTATGCATAGGGGTTGATGCATATTTTCGTCCTACTTTCTCCGGTAGAAATCTTGGGGCACTCTTTGAGATTCTTTGTGTTGGATTGAGTATTATGAATCTGAAATTGTTTGATGCGTATCGTATAATTAACTCATGGATACTTGTGGTGACATTGGAGTATTTATGTGACATTAGAGTTGGTTGATGAGTATCATATGGTGTTATTTTAGTACGAACTCTTGGATAGATCGAACGGAAAGAATAACTTTGTGTTATTTTAGTACAAACTCTTGAATAGATCGAACGGAAAGAATAACTTTGAGGTGGTTTCGTACCTTACAAATAATTTCTTCTTATATTCTTCGCTAAATAAGAACTTTGGAGTGATTCTTCATCGCACGTTGAGGGATGATTATATGATTTAATTAGATTAGCATTGTTGAGAGATTACACTAGCGAAAGTACGGACCCTAGGCCTTGTTTTCAAGCATTGCAATACCGTTTGTGCTTACTTTTGTTACTTGCTACCTTGCTGTTTTTTTATTGTTCCTATTACAAAAATCAATATCTACTATCATTACTACGCTTGTATCACCATCTCTTCGCCGAACTAGTGCACCTATACAAATTACCATTGTATTTGGTGTGTTGGGGACACAAGAGACTTTTTGTTATTTGGTTGCAGGGTTGTTTGAGAGAGACCATCTTCATCCTACGCCTCCCACGGATTGATAAATCTTAGGTCATCCACTTGAGGGAAATTTCCTACTGTCCAACAAAACTCTGCGCTTGGAGGCCCAACACGAGTCTACAAGAACAAGTTGTGTAGTAGACATCAGGCAACCCAAGCAAGCAAGTCCCGAAGTGGAGTAGTAGTAATTGTTTAGATCTAGAGTGGGTGAGAGAGTGAGAAGAAGAGAGCAACCCAAGCAAGCAAGTCCCAAAGTGGAGTAGTAATTGTTTTCTCTCTCCGTCAATTAACCGGGCAATCGTTTTCTCTCGGTAGCGATCGTTTTAAATTGAATACGCGCGGAGCCATCTTTTCAAAAAGAAACTCGATTAATAACCGCGCCACCGCGTTCAGGTCGCACTTGGTAAGGCTGACATTTGGTCCCCGACCCCACATGCATTAAGTGGATAACTAGATGTGTCAAATTGTCACGTTACCTGCCTCTTCGTGTGCAAATACGCTCCACCCTGAGTATACCCGCGCGTGTGCGTGAGGGGAGAGTGAAGTCCTACGAATCAAAGAAAAGAAACGGATGGAGTACTTGCTCTAAATGTTGTGCCGCTGCAAGAGCCGCCTATATTATTAACCTTGCTCTAAAAAGGTGGCACAAATTTGGCTATAGTAGGTGAGTAGGTGACCTTGCGCTTGGCTCTTCGCCTCTTCGGAAGGTCCAACAATGATGATACTACAGTACAATATGCTTCTGGCAATCTGACACCGAATGAACTACTGCACGTCCACCGTGAGGGCGAGGGCGAGGGAGCGGGAGAGGGCGCTGTAGTCAAAAGCCTCTCCTTGTCTTGTGAGCCACGATGCGCGTGGGCGAGGGGGAGGGCGTAAGCGTACGTAGTAAGCAAGCTTCTCCTCGTCTTTTGAGCCACCGCGCGTGGGCGAGGGAGAGGGTGTAGCAAGTAAGCTTCTCCTTGTTCTGCGAGTTGACGAGACACATCAAAGTTATTTAGTACTCTCTTCAAAAAGAGCTGACCATGTCTCTGGCTACCATCCCGTGCTCCGTCATTGAGTACGGACACAATTCACGTGCCATCGAGGAGAAAGAATGTTGCGTACGTGCCATTGAAGTGCACGACTCACTTACGCACTGTTTATGTTTATTTTCTTGCATGACACGTGCATCTTAATGTTGCATGTTCCGCGTGTTGGCAAAAGGATGAACAAAGCACTAATAGGAAGTGCCCTGTTCCACCTAAGGTGCGTATATTTGAATGGAAGCTCGCGTCAAATTCTCTGGCCACCTTGGCTAACAAGCACACACGGTCCTTGGAAACCTCCGACATATGCCCACTTTGTGCAATGGAGCGAGAGGACACGTTCCACGTCTTCTGCAGATGCCCTCGAGCGGTTACTCTGTGGAATGCTATGGCGGAGCACTGGAGACTGCCGGACATATCAAGGGTCCGTCCGACTGGTGTTGAGTGGCTGTTCGATCTGCTATATGAACTAGGTGATGATGAGCGCATGCGAGTACTGATGATCCTCTGGCACACATGGCATGTGCGTAATGAAATAGTCCAGGAAAAATCATCACCTGATGTGGAAGCATCTTGTCGTTTCCTACAAAGCTATATGAAGTCACTGATTAGTACTCTCAAGTACTCTCTCCGTTTCAAATTAGTTGACTTAGATTTGTCTAGATACGGATATATCTAGACATGTTTTAGTGTTAGATATATCCGTATGTAGATAAATCCAAGTCAACTAATTTGAAACGGAGGGAGTATCCCCAAGCTGCTGACGTGGTGAAAGGCAAGACGGCAGTCGATGTAATGGGCCAGCCGTTACTGATCTCAGATGGGATGGCTGCTCACGTAGCTCCAGCTAGGTGGTCTACCACGCTCGCCACTGAGCTGGTAAATGCGTCAAAAGGTGATCCGAGCCGCACAACGCAACACAGGAGGCGAACAAGAAAGCAACTCTGCGCTTCGTTTTCCGCCGGCCAGATCCAGCCTCTCTCCCCGTCGGGCGGCTCGCCGCTATCGGGTGGGAAGGTGTTGGTCTGGCTGGACAGACTGGTGTACAGTAGGTTAGTTCCTAGCCTAGTTTGTTTGCTTTTCGGGGTGTCCTCCGCCGGCGTTGATGCAGCGCCATGGTCTGGTGGCGTTGGCGGCGGTGGAGCCCGTGAATAAATGGGCTCGAGATCGTCCTTCGGCACGCCTTCTGGCTGCGGCAGGCGGAGGATTTGGAGGCCCAGTCGTCCGGGCGAGGTTGACGCGACGGCGGCGACGACCTCGAGGTGACCTCGCGACGACGGCTGCTCCGACGCCGTTGCGGAACCGCGGAGCTTCTTCGGTGTACAGGAGCCGGCCGTCATGCATCCGCTCCATGGGTGATGGTGGCGGTCTCCAGGTCATGGCTTGTCCGGTGCTGGGATGGTGGTGGATGGCGAGCAGGTCTGGCAGTCGGTTTCTTCGACGGCATCGAAGTTCCACGGCGGATTTGGGATCGGAGAGGTCCAGGGGATTCCCCTGGCCCACGAGCCATAGAGCCAAGCTTCCCGCCGGTGACGACGGGACTCTTCCGAGGTCCATGAAGCACGTTTGGTGTGAGGGGGCCTCTCCGTTCTGCGGCGATCCCTGGCTGTTGCTGCCGCAGCGGCCGGGACCGGTGGTGCGCGAGATGAACAGGGATCTCCAAGGAGCTTTCTGCTATTTTCTTTGTTTGGGGGTGTTTTCTGCAAAAGCGCTAGTCCAGCTGTGTTTCTGGTGTGTTCTGGTCGCGTACGTGTACTGTAACACTGTTTTTCATCTATGAATATATGACGTGTGTGCTTTTAAAAAAAAAAGCTAGGTGGTCTACCCCTGCCCATGGCCGTGTAAAACTCAATGTAGACGGATCATATATTCAAGACACGGGCGAGGCTGGTGCCGGGATGGTCCTCCGTGATAGTACCGGTGGTATTGTCTTCTTGGCGTGCAAGTACCTTTTGCACTGCGCGAGTCCTTTGCAAGCCGAGCTAGCGGCATGTCTGGAAGGGCTGAACTTTGCGATGCAATGTTCTACACTACCGATCGATGTTGAAATGGATTGCCAATTTGCTGTGGACTCTATTCAAGCACAGTCCATGGACAGATCTGAGCACGTGATGTTAATGAATGAGGTTAGGAAACTTCTTGGTGAAAGGGATAACTCTATTGCTCATATTAGTACTTTAGTAGAAATCAAAATGTAGGAAGTCATAGGTTAGCTTCTTTTGGGCGTGTTGAAGCTCGTATGGCAATTTGGATCAAGTCTGGTCCTGCTAATGTAGCACAACTTTGTATGGAGGATCTCCCTCCAAATTGAGCAATGAAAATTCTTTGACCCCGCAAAAAAAAGAGTGGAGGAATATAGATTTCCGACGACTAAGAAGGAGCAAGGAACCTCGCGGTGGAGCGTCTGCACTCATAATATTTTATATTATTCAGCGATATAAAATCAACCCAATCTCTCCACATTTAACCGAAAGAGTCCGAAACACGGCAGCCCAGTGTAGTTACATCATACATGGCCCACCTCACGCATTCACCATATTCCTCGGCCTTCGTGCGACACCTAGTTATAGTAGTATATCCAGCAGCCCGTATTGCTTCTCACTCCTCGTCTCTCTCAAAGTACGGCGGGCTAGTAATTTTGCGGTCTATTGAGGTTGATTTACTCACACTCGCTCTCACATGATAGCGACATGCCAAGAGCATTCTAATTTTTTTACTGTACTCTATTGTTATGCCAAGAAGAGGACGCGCTTTGACCGACGGACCAAACGAGATAGGCGTGCCGTGCCGTGAGTGGGTCCAGTTTCTGTTTTGAACTTGTTTGGTGTAGTAGTAACACTTGGTTTTGCACTTCATAGAATGATGCAAATCCCCGGTAAAAAGGCGCTTTGCTTTCTCCTAATCCCGTCAACCGTTCTACTACAGTTTACCCCACACCGGTACGGAGGGAGTACCATTTTGTCAGTCTCAAATTGGTCATATTCACATGTTTAGATTTCAAAGCGTATTAAATTGTTAAGTGCAATGATTAAGATATAATTAACCAATGCATGTAAAACGTTCTTGTTTACACGCGTGCATGTGTTGCGATTAATACTACTACTACTCTCTTCATCCATATATATAGGGCCTAATGTATTCTTCCAGATTGCCCTTGACTATTGATAAGATTTTATATAATTTGAAAATTATATCATTGGAAGATCCTTTCACGTACGAAATTGACGGTATGCTTTGATGAATTTGCATGTCCTATACTGCTTGAACATGTGGTCAAAGTTAGTCTCGAAAAACGCATTAGGCCCTATATAGATGGACAGAGGGAGTACATGATACTAGCAAACGCTCACCATCTAGTAGTTCATTGGTCGGTTTCGATTTTTGAATTGAGTAGTACTAGTACACTTGATGCTGCGCTGCTACCGTCCAATATTTGCATGTGGTGGTTTCTAGAATAAAAAAAAGTAGGTAGTTACTGTGGGAAAGGTGAAGTGATGGTTTCTTCATCCGAACAACTTATTACTCTGGGAATATTGGAGTACGAGCGGATTCAAGGAAGAGTCAAATGATGGTTGCTTCGTCCGAGCAATTTACTGTGGCGAAGGTGAGGCTCTGTGATTTGACTGCTCAGTAGTCATTATTACTGCGACACAACGACCGGGGTGAATCTCCCCTGCAGTTGTGCACTCAATATTGATGCATGGCAGGTGGAGCCGGATGAAGGTTGTCCCACATGTCGGCGAAACGAAGTTGAATGGTTTCTGGCATTGCTATCAATCTTTCAATATTTGTTTATATATATGCATAATTTTCAAGCATAATGAAATTGTACTGTAATGCTATGAAGGTTTCAACTTTGGTTCCCGCAAAAAAGAAAAGTTTTAACTTAGGATTCATGTGTCCTCTTGCCTCAAGGTTGTCTCGTTACAACATTCTATCAAATACAAATGAAACTACCATGGCTGCTAATGCATCTCAATAATTCGCAGATCAGCGCCAATATTCACATCACAACTGAACACAAAGTTGTGAGAAGGTGTACAAATGAAGAAAAATATAAAATTGATCGATGTTGTTCGTAGGCATGGCTCCATTTCGTGGGGACGGTGCTCATTGGTTGGCAGCTAGTTTCACGCAGCTCTATGCACGTGCGTGTGAGAGACGGGTCGGGAGGCATGCACAGATGATGGGGGGGGGGGGGGGCGATATGGCTGTGGTAAGCAGACGTAACTACATAGGAAGATCAATCGTCGCGTGTCGGAGAAAGCGAGAGACATAACTAGTGAGGTACGTCGATCGGTGCATGGGAAAAAAGTGTTATAGTCGACCTAGCTATGTGTAGGGAGATCGATCGGTATACATGCATGCATGTGTTAGAAGCAAGCAAGGCTAGGAGAGATGGATAGAGAGAGAGGGATGCGGCTAGGAGGTGGTGCGAGAGGCCTACTATATCGAGGGGGAAGGAGTGTGCGAGTATGAGATCGATGAAAAGAGGGGCAGGAGTGTGCACGTGCGTGGAACCGTATTAGACAGAGGGGGCATGGACGGTGAGAAGGGAAGAGGGAAAGCGTGTGTTTGTGGTAGGTACACCTGGCTAGATAGGTATATCGATCGGTGTGTGCCGGAAAGAAGGAGCTAGGGAGCCTACACACACCGTGGGTGAACGACCTATAAAGAGAAATAACGAATGTGCGCGATGGAGAGAATGTTGAGGGAGGGTGAGAGGGAGGCAGGCGTGTGCATGCATGAGAGAAAGTTAGCGCTAGATACAAAGAGAAGAGGATTGTGTGCGTGTAAATGACGAACAGAGATCATAATTCATTGTAAAAGTGGATTCGGATATTTGAGCAAGAGATCATAGTGTTTTAAACCGACGCATGCATGAATATAATGGTTACACGCAAGGTGTGGCTATGAACATCTAATACTACATAACATTTTATTTGAATTTGTGATAATGTGTGGCTTTTGCAGCTCATGACTAAATACTTGTCATAATGTAGGGGGCGGGGCACTTTACTTTGTGTGATAAACACAGTGTACATATGAAACATGGTTTAGATTATGAAGATCTAGCCAGTATATCAAACGTACTATTATTTGGAATCAACATCAAGTGTATTCAAAATTTTGAATTTGAGTTCATATAGTGCACATAGTTCATATCTAACTCTATAGCAATCATGTGGTGTGTTGTTAAGATAATATACAAATGATGGTTTAACTTGGCAACAATCATGATTGTAGATTCTTATTCAAATAGAGAAACGAATTCAAATTTAGTTTGAATTGCAATGGTAGTATATACATTTTGAATGCACTAAAATGTTCGTACGAGTAGGTTACATGCATTATACAGGTAGCGAAAAAATTTAATTGGACATAACATGAATTCATAGTTTTGAATAGCATTTGTACAGTAAAACGGGACAAGACTCTCTCTTTGTGTGGTGCGAATAGTGTTTTTTTGTTTTTTTCATCGAGGGAAGTGCGAATTAATTTGGTACGTACATTATTACCCGTTAGGCTTGTTCCGAAATTTCAAACTGAGCCTTGTTATCCCGAAAATTCAGATATCGCTTTGTCTCTTTGTGCTCCGAAAACTCGCGCCTTCACAATCCGCGCCTTGCTATCCCGAAATTACAACGCACGCGAAAACTCCCTCCAGCTGCCAAATCCCAACACGCGAAATTCCCCTTCTAACCCTGAGCAGAAAGGGCCGCCAGTTCAAATCGGAGGGGGTACTTTTGTAATACACCCTACATTTCGGACAAGCGCGTCACTAAGTCATGGTTCCCCCCTCCCATCACCTCCTTTTCGCCATTCGAAAACCCAGGCTGCCATAACCTCTCTGCTCCAGCCGCGAAATCCCACCCTCCTCCGTCCGCCACCCCACCGCTGCCCAGCCGGAGCCTCTTCCCTGACGATGTCGCCCACCGCAACAGCTCGTCGTCCCTCATCCACCGCCCCGAATGAGGATCCGTCGTCGATCTCGTCGTCCCGTCGGTTCAGCCGCCCCGTCCTCCACCTCCAAGGAGCTACTCCGACGATCGCCTCATCTATCATGGCTGCTCCATCCCCACAGCGCCGCCTTAACCTGCTCCACCGGAACCGCAACATCCTCACCGACTCCTCGGACGAAGCCGAGGCCTACTTGGCGCCACCAAAGAGGTTGTACACTCATCGCATCGCACCTTCTCCTTAACTCGACCTCACGGCGCCGCCAGTGCTCGATCCCGCTACCCCATGGGGATGCTCCCTCGATGCCGGCGCCACTGGCGACATCCTCCATGGCGGCTCTCCCCCAGTGCAAGGCTCCCTCAGCGGCGGCGTCCATACCAGCCGGAGCTGCTGCTGCTGCTCCGGCTCTCGCTCGCTCGCACTGCTGCTCTGCTCTTCCTCTCACTCGTGCTGCTGCTCTGCTCTTGCTCTCGCTCGCGCTGCTGATGGTGGTACACGGGCTGCTGCAGCTACACGAGTTGCTGCTCCGGCTCACACTCGCCTGCCCGCTCGCGCTGCTGCTCTGCTCTTCCTCTCGCTCGTGCTGCTGCTCTGCTCTTGCTCTCGCTCGCGTTGCTGATGCTGGTGTGTTCCCTGTCGATCGCCTGCTGATTTAGATCACTGTTTCTCTGCTACTACTGCTCGACCGGCCTAGACTACATCTGAAGTGCTTCTTTGCTACTAGTGGATTCAGTTTCGATAGTTAAGTTCCGAGTCAACAGTTTTTACCTCATCTGTTGGAGTCAAGTGTTTTTTGGTGATGTAAATTTTACATCTACCACTTTTTGGTGATGTATTTTAAATCATCTATTGGAGATGCTATTAGAATCCCACTTGAGATTAACGATGTATGTCTTGTACAGCTTCAGCCTCGACGTCGTACAGCTCGCCGGAGCTACTCCAACGACGGAACCATCCATCACAATAGAGAAGTACCCTCGACGCCATCTACAGACGCCTCAGATCTTCTTCCACACCTCCGATAGCCACCTATGCGGCAACTACTTCAGTGACCAACCCAATGATACTGATGTCGACACGGCTATGCCAAAGAGGTTGTACACTTGTTGCATCACTTGTTACTCTACATTCATGTCGATCCCTTAGGGCTATTTTGGTTCAAAGGAAAAATTGAAGGAAAAACATAGCAATAGGAAATTTTCCTATCGTACTCTGCTATTCAATTATTCATGCATTTGGTTGAAAGGAATGCAGCAAAACATCCACCTGGACCTACTTTTCAAAATCCTAAGCATGAAAACAAAACTAAGTGCATTAGTGGCAGAATAACATTCTAACTGTACACATTTTCATGTGGGTTGACTTTAATTTGGCCATGTTTCTTTGCATTCCTCTGCTCTTCCAATTCCTGTGAACCAAACATCCAAGGCCTCCCTTGGTTCATAGGGTAGAAAAATCATTTGAATAGGAAAGTCATAGGAAATGAGATGACATGTATCTGAAATCCTATGAAGAGGAATATGAAAGAAGATGCCCTTTGGTTCTCATCATAATATTATTTTTTCATTGAGTCTAGGCTAATGTTTATTTTCCTATGAAATATGGAGGATAGGAAGAATTCCTCCATAGGAATAGGAATCTATTCCTACAAACCAAAGGGCTCTAAAGGAATTTTTCCTATACAAATCCTATCCTATGAGATTCCCACAAAATTCCTACAAACCAAAGGAGGCCCAGGTTGATAGAAATCCTGTGTTTACAAATGCTCTGTTTCCCACGTGCATGCCTATTATATTCCGGTGTTTTTCCTATCACGTTTTTAGAATCCTACAAGCCAAAGGATCCCTTACAGAATTACTTCAGTTACAGATAGGTGCAGAAGAAAACTTTGTGTGGTTTGTCCTGCTCCTACCGCGCCACCGTCCGCCTCAACTGAGCTGCTCCATCGGCAGAAGCTTCCACCATACCAGACATCACGACTCCTGACCGTCTTTCACCACCTCAGATCTCCTTCCCCGCAGCCGGCAGCCACCGCAACTGCATTACCATCATCGGCTCAGCAGATGAACCTGAGGAATACACGGGTCCGCAAGAGAGGTCGCACTCTTTTGTTTCTGCTTACGTTATGCATTGCTTAATATTACCTGCTACTTTATCATCATGTTCACCTCCTAGACTCCAAGTCATGTCCAAATTATTGCTCAAACATAAGTTTTAAAATGCTTGTGGGGCACATATGGAGGCAGCAATGAATTGTATCCCTGTCTATTATCTGGTTCACCTAGGGTATGTCTATGTTGTTCATCTTGGGTGGGAAACAAACAGTAAAGAAATCATCATCTGTCTTTTTATTAAATTAAAGCTATCATAAGCATGCTATCATTATTTTTGGATCTATCCACTGGTTGTTACCATCACTCTAGATTTCTGCATGCTCTCCTTACATAATCTCACTATTTTATTTTATATGCATATCAGTTATTGTACACAGTCATGCTGAGCATGTAGAGAAAAAGAGAAGAGTTTTGCACGACAATACAATGTCATGCAGACATCGCTCCATGGTGGGTGCAATGGCAAACCCTCCCCCCTCCTCCAGATTGTAATCCAGAGGAAGATAGCTGTTCAGAGGTGGATTCAGAGGGAGCCAACCACTCCTATTTACCCCCCGAGGTGTTTGCTCTAACTTGACATGATGATGTATGTTGGTCACATCATGCATATGTTGCCTTGCATTGCTTACTTTCGACGCCATATATATCATCTGCTTAGTTTAGACATGTTCTGTAATGCCACCTGTTTAGTTTCTATATCATATATGTGAATTATGCAATCTCATCTTTTTTAGCCAGCCATAATATATGTGAAATATGCAATGCCATCCTGTTTAGCAAGACATCATTATATCTTACCATTCCTATTTCTTTTATTACATTTCCATTTGTCGACAATGTTTGAACATTCAACTACTCTTCTTGTGAATCAGCCATTTGAGTGGGTGATGGAAAAATCTGGAGTGAAAATAAGGTCTTCAGAGCAGACAGTGCTACCTGTCGAAGAAGATCTCTTGCTGGGTCCAGATAGCTACTCAGAGATGGATTCAGAGACAGATGACCAGTCCTACCCCCCCAGGTGTATGCTCTAACTTTGCAGGGTTATACAACTCATATCATGCATATGATGTCTTGCATTGCATACTTTAGACATCATATACACAACATTCAACACCATGTTCTTAGTGCAGACATCATACATGCGAATGCCATCTGCTTAGTATATAAATCACATATGTGAATTATATCATGCCATCCTGATTACTTAGATAACATGTATGTGATTTATGTCATGTGAACCTGTTTACGAAAGACATCATACAATTTTCTCGTGCCATCCTGTTCAGTTAGTCATCATATCTCTGAATTATGTCATGCTATCCAGTTTAGATACACATAATATATGTGAAATTATGTCATGCTATCCTTTTTAGTTAAATAATATATATGTGAACTATTTCATGCCCTCTTTTTTCCTCACTATCTATTGCATCTGTCTCTCATAAAAGGTGTGTACATTCAACTACTTTTTTTGTTTATCAGTCATTTGAATTGGAGGGGGTGATTGCAGTATCTAGCGGAGTAAAAACACAGTCTTCAAATAAAACAGTGCTACCTGTTGATGGTGTACATGCACAAGAACCAGCCCTACCACACACAACCCAGACTCTCGCAGATTGTAGCCCTATCCCAATGGACAGAGAACCAGCTTCACCCAATCTAACCCCAACCCGAGCAGATAGTAACCCAGTTCCAGTTGACACAACACCATCTCCACCGCAGAGCTCCCAAACAAGAGCAGTTAGTAAGGCCACTCCGGTGCCCAAAGTGTCAGGACCACTACGGCGAACCCAAACTCCACTAGTTAGTACACCTATTCCTGTTGACGAAGCACAACCAGTCATTCGTAGTTTAGTGTCTATCGCATTTGATGTTGTTAAATCCTATGTGCATATCTTCCCATCATGGAAATATTATACTCAAGATGAAAGGAAAAGGCAGTTGCAGGTGTTCGTCCAGGAGTTATGTGTAAGTAATGCTATTCATGGCAACTACTTTGCTTTGTCCCATACGTTCTACCTCCCTTCATGTTATAATACAACAAATGTTCCCATTTTTCTCTATAGAGAAGGACCTATTTGGAAACTCGGGATGAGGTAACCTGTGCTAATACTTGTGCTATCTTCAAGAATGCTTTGTGGCAGTATCGGAATTACCTAAAGAAAACGTACTTCACTGGCAAGGAAACTCATCAAAATTCCATTACTTTCTCCTGAGACACATTTGTGGGACGATGACTGGGAACATCTTGTTCTGTACTGGTCCAGAACCAAGAATCTGGTAGGGTCTATGTTGTGGTTTTGTCACGGCAAGATGTCCCTGTGAAAGGACTTAGTGGTGAGGCCATCACAACTAGGTAGTAGCTTGAAGGGGTTGGTCAGAATCGAGAGACGTGAGGTTTTACCCAGGTTCGGCCCCTCACGGTGGAGGTAAAAGCCTACATCCTGCTTCATTGATATTGATGATGATGATGCTCATGATTACAAGGGTGCTCTTTCGCTACCTCTACCTCGAGAGCTATTGACTTGTCTATCTTACTTGTCCAACTTGAGGTGCCCTGCCCCTCCTTTTATAAGTTGAAGGGGCGGGTTACATGTAGAGTCCTAGTAGGATTAGGACTACTCTATTACAAGTGGAATCCTAGTCTTGCTTCTTGCTTCCCTTGTAAGGGAAATATTCCTTATGCCTTTCCTCCTAAGCCGGCCCACCATAACATGAGTCGGCCTTCCCATGAGCCGTCTTCTGGGCCACCGGGTCTTGTCGTTCCTCTGACCCGCCTACCGGGTCACCAATGAGTCGCCAAGTTCGGGCGGGTCACTAGTGAGTCGCCAGGTCAGGACGGGTCTCCAGTGAGTCGCCAAGTTCAGCCGGGTCATACTTCAAGCCGGGTCATACCGCGGGGTATATCCCCGACATTAGCCCCCAGTTTAATTTGGATTTATCCATGTTAAACTGATCCTGCAAAATAAATACAAGAACAAATTTGACAGGTTGTGCTACGGGTTAATAGTTCTTCTGAGCTGGCACCTGATCATCCTTAAGTCCTTGTCATTTCCTTCTTGATACGTGCCCATGATCTCATAGCAAATCTTCTTTAGCAGACATGTTTAAACTTTACCAATGCAAAAAGTCCAGATGCTTCTTCTGAAAAGTCTGGGTCAATAGGCCAGCTTCAAAATAAATTTGCTGACATTGGTTTCTTGCAGAAAAATATTATAAAGAATAATCCATTTGATTCGGCTTCCAATGCTCTAGCTTGACAAAAATATTGGTCTTGAAATACTCATCTGATCTTCAGCCGGCTTAAAGATGTAGAGCTTGTCGAGTTATGATTGCCAAAATTGCCGGGTTATAAAATAGATGATACCGGGTCATGATTGTTACAGACGCCAGGTTATGTAATTTGTCTTCCTGAGTTTTTCAGGCCAAATTCTTATAAGATGAATCCTCACAGTCCGGGTTTTCCCAGCCCGGGTCAATCTTGTGATGACTTGGTGCTCGCTTTTTGATATGCTCAAAATTGAAAACTTGAAAGGTGTACCTCCCTTAGATCCATATTACCTGTAGCCCCCAAGTCTTGAGTAGAACAAAGTGATAGCTTAAGACTTGCTTCAATATAAATGCTGCAACTTTGGAGAAATCCGGGTTGTTCATCTAAGTCGCCAGTCATAAACTGAACATTTTGTACTTCACATGTGTAGCCCCCAAGTGCCGGGTTTGTCTTTCCTGCAGCAACCTGGGACTTGTAACTGTCTTATGCTCATAAATTTTTAACCAGTGTAGCCCCCAAGGGTCGGGTCATTATGCAATAATGAGCAGGGACTTTGTAGATCTGATTATGTAAACTTGAACAGCAACGTGTAGCTCCCAAGGGCCGGCTCAGTAAGATAATACTAGGCTGGGACTTTACATGTACTTCATTGAAAATAACATCATATGATGTAGCCCCCAAGGGCCGGCTCATCACTATGTGATGGGTCGGGTCTTCAATAGGGCGAGTTAAAAATGACCTTGCATTAGCCCCCAAGTGCCATGGTGCATGCTTGCAGTGACATGGGACTTGCATACTTGATGTAATCTTGATTTTAATAATGTAGCCCCCAAGTGCCGGGCTGTGTGCCTACTGTGACTCGGGACTATTCCTTCCATTGTAAAATAAATCATATCCATCGTCTAGATAATGTTGCTGAAAGCCTTGCATATCAATGTTGAACCATGCTCCTTGGTGTAAGCTGGTATTTTGAATGAGAGAATAATAGCCATTTTTCTGAAGCGGCTTTTGAAATCCTCAATCATCAAATATTGGTTATGATAACCATAATGAAAATCCAGCCATGTTTGGCTATTAAAGATTTGAATAATATAATCCGGTATGAAAACCTCAATCATTCAATACTGGTTATGACAACCATAATGAAAATCCAGCCATGTTTGGCTACTAAAGATTTGAATAATATAATCCAGTATGAAAACCTGTAATGAATATTTGTCCTTTGAACAATTGTACTTTTCATCAACCTGCCGTAGTTGTGAAAAGACTCAGCAATTTGCTCGTGGGCAACTTATAATCACAAGATCTTGTCTGTTGACAAGTAAATCCATAGTTAAATACCCGGTTGGCACTTGGCCGATGGCGACTAAATGCGCATTCATTGTAATCCGGGATTTTTGTAACCCGGCGGCTTATAGCCTTTGTAAAAATCAAGAACTGATAATCCCTGCAAACAGAGATGTTACAAAAATTGCAAATATGCACAATAATATAATTCATAAGTCGTCTTTTAAGGCTCAACAGAAAAGACTAGCTTTTAAGGCTCGAATCCAAGGCGGGTTATAACCCAGAGACTCATGGTCATGAATAATCATTGAAAAAATTATGATGGCGGCTTGATTCAAATATGAGCAAGATAACACGGAGCCAGTATGACCCGGGGATTCATAATTTGCATAAAAGCAAAAAATTGAAAGCATAAAAAGTTTGAAAAGACCAAGACAGAGAACATGCAAATCTCCAATATTTGTTAAGCCGGCTTTTAAGGCTTGACCGAAAAAAGTTGGCTCACAGGCCTCATGTTTGCTTTCAAGGCCGCATAGCCATTTTTACCCTGTAAGCCGGCCTTCCATGACATAAATCCATCGTTTTAACCTTAACAAGTTCAGGTTCTTAAAAATGATTGACTGTTAAGAGTACGACGGGCCATATAGCGGAGTAGCACTAAACAGACAGGTGACTTTATCCTAGCTCACTGTAAGCCGGCTCTCACGTGACACAAAACCGCTGTTTTAACCTTGACGAGTTCAGGGTCTTAAAAAAGATTAACTGTCAAGAGTTCGGCGGGTTACCTGGCAGAGTAGCAAGTTGCAAACGGGTAGGTTTAACCCATAATATGGCGGTTCATGCCGGTCAAGAGGGTATGAAAGCTCAACCCGGTGGGTTGGAAGCCCCCAAGTGACCTTACGATCAATTAACAAAGACTCATATGCACAGAGATGAAACGACAGAGGCCCCGAATTTCAGGGATGACGGCTTTGCTAAGTTGACCATAATATGATAAGCCAATAAGGTAGGATACCCATGTTTGAACCGCGCATCATGGCAGCAAGTTTTCTTCGGCAACCTTCAATTTTTCTGAGAACTCGAACTTGCGAGATGGATTCGTCTTGAACCGTATGTTGAGTCGGATATTGAAATCTCAAAACTTTGTGAGAGACAGATTTCCCTTGAACCGGATTTTGAACCAGAATCTTTCCTGATAACCAGCAAGTTTTCTTTTGAGCCGGAAGTTTTCTGACGGCCTTGTAATTTTCACCAATGTGGCAATAGCCTCCGGGACCGGGTTATTTTCCCTTCAATTACCCGGGGTTCTTGAATTTGCTGAAACTGGCAAAACTTGTTGAGTCATGTCTGTGTAGCCCCCGAGTCTTAAGACAACTCGAGGAGTTGGCTTGAGATTCTCCATTCTTGGCCATGGCATAAGACTGCATATAGTTGACAGCGGAACGCTGGAGGCAAAGTGGCGAGTTTGATGATCTTCGCAACACTCATTGTATATCCTTAGTGTTGATAACGCGATGTGAATCCACGGAAGGTTGAAGTCGACCGTGGCAGGTTATAGATGATCCCATATGATTTGTTTCAATTACCTGGCCAATGGCTCATCCTGGTTGGTTATTGAAGTTAACCAAACTGCAGTGGCGGCGGCTGATGTGCCTGCCCATTGGGCCATCCGGTGCAGGCGGAGGCTGATAATATATTATGATTTGCTCCAGAAATGTTGGAATAGACCGGGCCGCAGGAGCGGCGACTTGAGTGCTCTCATTAGGCAGCTAGTGTAAGCAGACGTGGCTCTGATTGTTGATGTATATGCAGGAGTCGACTGCGTCATTAGAAGATGGTGCGGATGCGTGAGTCGGCCACGGCTTTGCAAAACTGTGGGAACGGGCGAGTCAGCCACGGCGTCGTAAGCCATGTGGACGGGCGAGTTAGCCATGTCGTGGTGATGTGGACCAGACCGCGGTGGCGGTGACTTCCACCCATATTCATCGAGTAGTATGACACAGTCGGATGCTGGCACGTGATAACGTTTCGCATGAACTCTGCATCCGTAGCACGGCAATTGTCCTTGCAGTGAATAATTGTCTTGCATAAAATATCACCAGCCCAGAGTAATTGCTCTTTAAAGAAATTGACATGTGCTATAAAATATACTGGACGTATATCACTTGACTCGTCCGAACGATGGTTGATCCGTATATAGCACCCGTGAATAATCTCCAGTAATTGCAACGGTGATGTAGCCACTCTCTCCTTTTCTTGCAAAAGGGGATCAACCATAGTACTGCAACCGTCACAGACCACTGGATGCCCTTGCAGAACGCCAATACCCCAAGTAGCCCTATAACCAGCATGGTCGAGGCGGGGGCGTGAGGCAAACACTACAAAAAAAATACATTTCCGTGATGATACGTGTTTGCATAGTAGGTCATGTTTTCTGTCATGCATGTACATCCATGATGGTTTTATGACAAAATCAAGATAGTCATACCTGTGCTGTCGTAGAAGTGTTCCATGACATTACCAAAATTATCATCACAGAAGTGTCCACTTCCATGATGATAAATCGCGCGTCATAGAAGTGCTTTCATCAAGGGTAACCGACACGTGGCATCCACCGTAACGGGACGCTGTTAAGCTATCGGGTTCCGGTTTGGATCCGATAACCCGTTAACAGCTGGGAAAAATGAGGATTTTCCACGTGTAAAATTATCATTGGCTATAGCAACCACGTGTCAGCACCGCGAAAGGACAGATGTCAACCGCCCAATGGATAGGAGGCGCCTATGATACGTCGACACGTGGTAAGGCCCAACAGCGGCCCATTTAGGTTAAAAAGGCTGGCCCAGTCAAAATTAGTGGGCTGGCCCATTAACGGCTTGCTTGCAGATGGCCCATTAGCAGTTAAGGCCCGTACGACTAGTGTTAAATCGGCCCGTCAACGGCCCATTCTAAACTTGTCATCATCATGGCCCATGGTCACTTCTGGCCCGTTAACAGTCTGCTAAGTATTTGGGCCGAATTACGGCCCGGTGTGTTTCTGGCCTGTTAAAGGTCCTGCTTCATTTGGCCCATTTATTGGCCATTGAAACTTTTGGCCCATAAACGACCGTGAAGGATTTGGGTCATATTTGCCCATGTCTGACAATCGGCCTGTTGGAGGCGCACTGTAGATTTGGGCCACTTCCAGCCCGTTGTGATTTTTGGCCTGTTAACGTCACATCGGGCCTATTAATTGCCTATATAAAACTAGTACTAATCAAGCCCGACTTAACTTCCAGCTTGTTAAAGGCCCGTGTAGTAGGTCGGCGCATTTATAGCCCGTCTGAATTTCAGCCTGTGAACGATCCGCATTGTAAATGGGCCACCACGAGCTGGGATACATTTTGGCTTGCTAATGACTAGTGGGTAATTTGGCACAATCAGGACCCAATCTCACTTTCGGCCTATTAAAGGCCCATGTTATTTATGGGCTCGAGATATTTACACATGTTAAAGGCCTATTGTTACTGAGGGCCCAAATTATGTTTCGGCCTATTAAAGGCCCACTGTGGGCACATGCCTACCAAAAAAATTTGAAAGCTTATGCTGATTTAGGCCCAGATATTTTTAGTGGGCTACATGCAAATTACGGCCCATAATCATTTTTAGCCCAATTGGGATGGGCCCGACGAATGTTGGCACGTTGGGCTCCTACGAAGTTTTCGGCCGAATACATTACCTACACTATACAAAAATAGCGTCGTAATTTCTATAGCCTTTGGCAGCACAATAAATGTTGTATCACAACATCATAAATTCCAGCCATACAATAAAAGGCCTGTTGGCATAAAGTTTACAGTCCTTACAGATAAAAGCACCATCAGATGTATAGAAGCACAGATCATTTGACCTGAGTGCTAATGTTTTAGGCTGTAGAATCTGATGGAGCAGCATGATCTTCCCCTTTTTCCGCCATTGCTCTTGAACAATCAAGCAAATGTCTGATAGTCTGGTTTCAAAACCATTCATATCTTGACGACATTTGTCAACCACTATTCTTGTTTCCGAAACGACGTCCATTAGGGATTGGACTTGTGTCTGGAGCACAGATATATCACTCTGTCTCGCCGGAAGATTTTGTTCAGTAGGCGATTTGGATGAGGTTACCTTAACAACCAACCCAGAATTACGGAGGAAGGTGCTTTTTGCACTGTTAGTGGAGAGATACTGACGCATTGCTACAAGAGATGACATTGTGCCTGTGGTAGCCTCGTCACCTTCAGGTGGTTGTGGCTGTTCAATCATTTGTTCCATAGCTTGCTGAAAGTTTGAACTTGTAGATTAGTGTACCAGATAAGTTACTAATGAGACAAAAACAAACAAAGTAGGTTTCACGTTTATACATAACTTATTTTGGTGAACTACTGTAATACATTAGCATGTATTGTAGTGCCAACTACATAATAAAATCACTTTCGGAACATATGTCCATGTAGCATGCCTACTGTATTGTCTATTTCCTCACATTCGTTGACATCTAAGGATAAAGAGACATGGTTTAAAGTAGGATGAACATAGTATGACATCATTCATATCATGGGCAAACAGATATAAAACAAACAGGCTATTGTATCATTGTGTGGGCACGTGAACATCACAACTAGATTACAGATCAAGACCAAAAGAATATCCTTCATCTCTTTTAAACCGTGTAAGGTGAAATGATACAATAAGACAACTATGTATAAAAGTGAACAGAGTAACTGGCATTGGCTGCAAACCAAGCAATTAAATGAACACGTCACAGTAACAAGTAGTTCAAAGGCAGGAGGAGTAAGGACTTACAACAGCGGCATGAACTGGTGTGCTCATGCCCTTCATCTTGCTGGTGTGGCAATCCTTGAAGATTTGCACTGCATTCGGTTCAGGTTCTTTTTGGTCTGCACGGGCTTTCCTCTGTATTTGGAACAAGTCAATATAGATACGATAATATGGCACAGAAAAAAGAAGGAACTAGCAGCTATTTACAAGAGCCTCGCAGTGTGCAATATAGCTATGAGATCCTGTTGTCTATTGGAATTTCACTTTAGAATGGTTGGTCTTGTTCTTCAAATAGTTAGGCTAGAAGAAGATACACTTGTAAGGCACATACGTAAATACAAGTTCAATATGTGATCTGATCAAATACATATACCCTACCTGATACTTTGGATCAGACCAGTGTTTAACAAGGGCTGTCCAGTCTTCATCTGTAATATATTCCACTGGAGATGTTTGGGCAATTTCAATGTTAGCCTTGCCTTCAAAGTGAGTTTTTCTAAGGTGATACCGATACTGTCACAGAGCAGACTGAAAAACATGAGTGCATGCTTGTTTAGTTGCATCATCTTTCGGATCCAACTTGAACCTCATCTGTTGAAAAAAAATGTGAGTTTTATTAGGAGGAAGGCTAGAGAGTATGGGACAGAGCAAGACAATATTACAAATTGCGATGAATAACATTACTTACGGATAAATGGTCAAGGAAGGTGTTAAATTGGGTATCGTCTTTCTCATTCCTGTACTGGATCCACGTTGGGAGGATATGTGCATGACACCTAATGGCAACGGCTGCCTCTGATACTAACTTGGCTGACTTTGTAGCATCACGTGGCCTTTTTAAACCTGCCTCAAAATGGATCTCCATTCTTCCTCCTTTAGATTTTGTTAATCTGTCAAGCATTATCCCTAATGTCTGTTTCCGCTTGAGCCGTGGTGCTAGTTCAATAACGAATATGGAAAGTGTTAGTGCACATCAAACTGTGAGAGTACATATAAAGGAGCATGCAACTGCAACTGCAACTTGACTCGGTCAGGTACCGTCTTGGTGTTGATGCTCATGAGGTTCATCTGATCTTGCCAAGTCCTATTGTGTCAGCAGTGCTTCGGAAGTAGTGTTAGGTGTGAAGGCAGATTGGGAACTGGCCAGTTGCGGAGCAAACGAACGAGTAGCTCGTTGAGATGCCGGTACAGTTGAAGCGGATGCTGCAGCTGGTGGAGCAGGTGATACTGTATTTGTAGATTTAGCTGGTGGACTTGGACCTTCTACTGCACTATAAGTACCAGCAGAATCTCGAGGGCAGATCCTTTTCTGTTGCACCCAACGAGTAACACCATTCCCTACTATATTCTTTTCCTTGCTCTTTTTTAACTTTGCCATGTCAAGCCGTACCCACAACACAAAAGAATAAAATCGCTCTTCAGAACTCATTGATGCATGATACAGACAAGCAATACTTTGATGTAAGACAACCGTATGAGGATGGAATATGTAAGAAAAACAGGACAGCGTGACATATTCACAGCTACGATGTGTAAACTAAGCAGAGGATTTTCAATAAAATAGAAGTAATGCAAGCTAGACACCATATGAATGATGAAACCAATATCACTCTGCCAAGTTAAAAGTGTCTTGTCATAAGTGGCATTTCAAAAAATTAGAAGCAGTACAACCTAGAAATCAATGCAAGATGCAACCACTATCAAACTGCCATGTTAAAAGCGTCCAATCATGAGTGACTGATGCGGGATACACAATAGCAGTACTTTGATGTAAGAACATGGTATGATAGATAGATGCAGTGTATTCTAGACACATGCACATGTATAACGTATAAACTCAACTGGTGCAATTTAATCAAAATAGAAGAAATACAGGCTAGACAACATATGCAACATGAAACCAATTATCACACTGTCAACTTAGAGCAAGCACCTGCGATGGTGGAGTACGGGAGATGAACTAATCATGTAGACTTAGGACTTCAACTGCATTAGCAGTAGCAGTAGAAGTGGCAAATCTAGAGAGTCTCTGTTTGCATCGGTCTGGAGGACCACCAACATCCCCTAACTTACTCTTTTCCTTCCTCTTTTTTGATATTGCCTTCTAAAATCAAAACCATAAGAAGATGAATAAAATTAGCTCTGCATAACTGGTTGATGCATGATACAGACGAACACTACTTTGATGTAAGGCAAGCGCAAGATAGGAGGATGGAATATAAACAAAAAAAAAGACAGCATTGCATATTCACACGTACGATAGGAGGATGGAATATGTATGAAAAATAGTAAGCAGAAGGCATTTCAACAAAATTAGAAGAAATGAAAGCTAGGCACCATATGAACATGCAACCAATATCACTCTATCAGGTAAAAAGTGTCTCGTCGTAAGTGCCATTTCAAGAAATTAGAAGCAGTACAAGCTAGAAGACAATGCAAGATACAACCTACATCACACTCCCAAGTTAAATGTGTCTTATGGGTAAGTGATTGTTGCAGGTATAAGTTGTAAGCTACGCAGATGCAATTCAACAAAATTAGAAGCAATACAAACTAGACATCATACGGAACACGCAACCACATATAACAGTTCAAAGTTAGAGAAAGCACCTGTGATGGTGGAGTAGGGGAGATGTGCTCATCATCTACACAGCTATGTTGACTGTCCAGCCTTGTGTTGTCTTGCGAATCTTGCTGGGAGGATGGCAGAGTAGAATCTGTAGAGACCCTCTGTTTGAGTTGCTCCGAAGGACCACCATCATCCACTGCCTTACTAATTTCCTTCAGCTATATTGATTTTGCATTGTGAAGTCAAACCGATAAGAAAAAGGAATAAAATTCGCTCTTCAGAACTCATTCATGCATGATACTAACGAACACTACTCGGATGAAAGGCAAACACAAGATACGAGGATGGAATATGTACGAAAAATAGGACGGCGTGACATATTCACACCTATGATGTGGTAACTAAGAAGAAGGCATTTCAACAAATTAGAAGCACTGCAAGCTAGACACCATATGAAAGATGCAACCAATATCACCCTGCCAAGTTCAAACTGTCTGGCGTTTCAACAAATTAGAAGCAGTACATGCTAGAAATCATATGCAAGACGCAACCAATATCACAGTGGCGACTTAAAGGTGCCTCATCATAAGTGACTGATGCAGGATATGCAAGAACAGTATTCTGATATAAGAACACGGTGTGATCAGATATAGTATGTTCTAGAAACAGGAACACTTGTCATATTCACAGGCATGATGGGTAAACTAAGCAGATGCAATTCAACAAAGTTAGAAGCAATACAAGCTAGACATCATACGCAACATGCAACCACATATAATAGTGCCAAGTTAGAGCAAACACCTGTGATGGTGGAGTAGGGGAGATGTGCTCATCATCTACACAGCTACATTGACTGTCTAGCCTTGCGTTGTCTTGCGAATCTTGTTGGGAGGATGGCGGAGTAGAATCTGTAGAGACCCTCCGTTTTAGTTGCTCGGAAGGACCACCATCATCCAATGCCTTACCAATTTCCTTCCGCTTTATTGATTTTGCATTGTGAGGTCAAATCGACAAGAAAAAGGAATAAAATTCGCTCTTCAGAACTCATTCATGCATGATACTGACGAACACTACTCAGATGAAAGGCAAAGTCATGATACGAGGATGGAATATGTACGAAAAACTGGACTGCTTGACATATTCACACCTATGATGTGGTAACTAAGCAGAAGGCACTTCAACAAATTAGAAGCACTGCAAGCTAGACACCATATGGAAGGTGCAATCAATATCACTCTGCCAAGTTAAAATTGTCTCGTCATAGGTGGCGTTCATCAAATTAGAAGCACTACATGCTAGAAATCATATTCAGGACGCAAACCAATATCACACTGCCAACTTAAAGGTGTCCCATCATAAGTGACTGATGCAGGATACACAAGAAGAGTAGTTTCATGTAAGAACATGGTGTGATAGACAGATATAGTATGTACCAAAAATAGGAAGGCGTGTCATATTCACACGTATCTTGTGTAAGCTAAGCAGATGCAGTTTACACTAATTAGACGCAATACAAGCTAGACACCATATGCAACATGCAACCAGATATCACACTGCCAAGTTAGAGCAAGCACCTAGGATGGTGGAGTAGGGGAGCGGAGACTTGGAACTTGTAATGCACTAGCAGTACGAGGAGAATCCGTACAGATGCTCCGTTTACGTTGCTGTAGAGGACCACCATCATCGCCTTCCTTACTCTTTTCCTTCCTCTTTTTTGGTTTTGCATTGTCAAGTCAAACCCACAAGAAAAAGGAATAAAATTTTCCCTTCAGAACTCATTGATGCATGATACTGACGAATACTACTTTCATGTAAGGCAGCCGCATGATAGGAGGATGGAATATGTATGAAAAACAGGACGACATGACATATTGACATGTATGATGTGTAAAGTGTAAACGAAGCACAAGGTGTTTGAACTAGTTAGAAGCAATGCAAGCTAGAAACCATATGAAAGATGAAACCAATATCACTCTGCCAAATTAAAATGGTGGCCTTATAAATGTATTTGACCAAATTAGAAGCAATACATGGCAACATGCTAGAAATAATATGCAATATGCAACGAATAAAGGTGTCTCATCATAAGTGATTGATGCAGGATACAGAAGAGAGGTAGTTTCATGTAAGAACGTGGTTAACAGATAGATGTAGTATGTACCAAAAATAGGAAGGCATGTCATGTTCACAGGTATAATGTGTAAAGTAAGCAGATGCAATTTACCATAATTAGAAGCATTACAAGCTAGACACCATATGCAACATGCAACCACATATCACACAGCGAAGTTAGAGCAAGCACCTGCAATGGTGGTGTAGGGGAAATGCGGTCTTCAAGTACAGAGCTACGTACAATATCTTCATTTAGACTTGCTGTTTCTTGAGAATCATGTGGGGAGGATGAAACTGCACTCTTTATAAGAGTAGCGTGTCTCATACTAACCCACGGGCGTGACTGTCTCATCATAAGTGATAGATGCAGGATACACAAGAACAGTAGTTTGATGTAAGAACATGGTGTGATAGGCAGATGTAGTATGTACCAAAAACAGGAAGGCGTGTCATATTCACATGTATAATGTGTAAGCTAAGGAGATGCAATTTAATAAATTAGGATCAATACAAGCTAGGCACCATATGCAACATGCAACCAGATATCACACTGCCATGTTAGAGCCAGCACCTGGGGTTGTGGAGTAGGGGAGGTGAGATTTGGAACTTGCACTGCAGTAGGAGTAGCAGAAGAATCTGCAGAGGTCATCTGTTTTGGTTGCTCCAGAGGTCCACCATCATTCCATGCATTTGTCCTTTTAGATTTTGCCTTGTCACGTAAACACACAAGAAAAAGGAATGAAATTCGCTCTTCCAAATTCGTTGATGCATGATACTGACGAACACAACTTTTATGTAAGGCAGCCACATTGTAGGAGGATGGAATATGTACGAAAAACGCTAAGCAGAAGGCATTTCAACAAATTGGAAGCGATGCAAGCTAGACACCATATGAAAGATCCAACGAAAATCACTCTGCCAAGTTAGAAGTGTCTCATTATAAGTGGCACTGTCACGCCCCAAGTGAGTCTTAGCCGTGACAATCGCCACATGCTTATAAATCTCAAATTTATATGCATGTTACGCTAGTAAACAAATTATTTTCCAGTATGTACAAGAGCCAACTTTGTTCATTACTAGCTATTACAAAGGTTATGATACATGCAACTTCTTTATTTATTCCCAACCCGTAGAGCTACTCCTACTGTTCATCATTCTCATCAGCACATCCATCATTTGCTACTTCTGCAAAATCAACAACAATAGCAAGAATGAGTATGATCTCATACTCAGCAAGCATACGGGTACAAAGGAACTTCTCACGGCAAAAGTGACAAAAACACAAGGGTTAGTTGTAAAGAAAGAGTTTGATGGCAGAGGAAGATAATGGAGATTAATTTAAAGAAAAGAAAAGAAATAACTGGCATCACATATGACCGCAAGCTTCCCGACCCGGGAGTCACATGGGTGAAATTTCACACTTTTAC
Organism: Thinopyrum elongatum; assembly: GCA_011799875.1. NCBI lineage: Eukaryota > Viridiplantae > Streptophyta > Magnoliopsida > Poales > Poaceae > Thinopyrum > Thinopyrum elongatum. The sequence goes on along the minus strand of CM022297.1, from coordinate 28,015,854 downwards.
ACTCTTAAGAGGGGTACTCCGACATCGACAGTCTCGACTAGAACCACACAGGCGCTAGTAGAGCAGAGCTCTATATTCCCCCAAGAACCGACCACTCGACTTACTAGTGTCGATCGCTCCTACGGATCCATCATCGACACGCTTCCGAACAAGTGTCGTTCTTAGCGGAGAACTCAGACAGTCCCATACCTAAACTGTGACCGGTACAATACGTTTGCCGTCGTGACACCAGATTTTTACAAAATTTACTAGACAAGGAAGAGCAGGAGGAAATACATGCAAGATAAATATCTCTAGGCTTTTCACAGAACCAACCATCCATGCATGAGCCATTAATCCATGTGCTCACATGCATGTACCAAGGATTTCTCCACCGTGATCATAAACCAAAAAGGTAGTACTGTGGTATGCATGCTAGCTTCAAGAGATGTACATGAATCAAATCACACGAACAGTGCACATTATAGAGCTTCAGAAGTACTACTAGCTATAGAGCATGGCATGAACAGTGAGACAAACAAGGAATAGGACAGCTAGAAAGGCTAGATGGAACGCATGCTTGCCTGACTCGCCGACTCACTGCTTCCTCCGAGCACTCTTGCCGATCAGTGTGATTCTACTCCATGCAAAGCTAGCTAGTGAACTGATTTGTATGTTAGGATGAGTACTACAGCGTGCTCTTACTCCTCTATTTATAGGCATGGTAGTGTAGGGAATGGAGCTGTAACTCAGAAATATCTACAGCCTCGGTGTCCCTAGATTTTACAGCTGCTTGTACTCTTACATCACACGTGCCTAGCTGACTCAGCAGAGCATTAAATGCTACAGATAGTGCAAGCTTGAGCTGCAAAATATCTTGTACCACACCCACACGTGGCCCTCCTACCCGAAGGCTCTACAAGCATGTTCTTCTAATGCATATCCTTCCACACTAAGGAACTAAGTTGACTACTCTTACTTAGTACTAACCAATGATTGCCAATGATTGTTTTGATCTAATTAAGCTGATAATTACTACTCCAGCATTGTGCTAACTTCTTTTAATTTACCAAATACAAGACCTTATTTATACTAATAAACACGGGTATTACAGGCACTTCAACAAATTAGAGGCAATACATGTTTGAAATGATATGCAAGATGCAACCAATATTACGCTGTCAATTTGAAGGTGTCTCGTCAGAAGTGATTGATGAGGGATACACAAGAAAAGTAGTTTGATGTAAGAACATGGTTAATAGAAAGACATAGTATGTACCAAAAACAGGAAGGCATGTCATATTCACAGGTATAATGTGTTAACTAAACAGATGCAATTTACCCTAATTAGAAGCATTACAAGGTAGACACCTTATGCAACCATATATCACATTGCCAAGTAAGAGTAAGCACCTGCGATGGTGGTGTAGGGGAATTGCGGTCATCAACTAGAGAGCTACGTTGACTATCTTCATTTAGCCTTGCTATTTCTTGAGAATCATGTGGGGAGGATGACACTGCACTCTTTAAACGAGTAGCGCGTCTCATAGTAACCCACTGGGGTGACTGTCTCATCATAAGTGATTGATGAGGGATACAAAAGAGCATTAGTTTGATGTATGAACATGGCTAATAGACATATGCAGTATGTATCAAAAATAAGAAAGCATGTCATTATCAAAGGTATAATGTGTAAAGTAAGCAGATGCAATTTAACCAAATTGGAAGCAATACAAGCTAGACACCATATGCAACATGCAACCACATTTGACAGCGCGAAGTTAAAGCAAGCACCTGGGATGGTCGTGTGTGGCAATTGAGATCATCAACTGCAGAGCAACGTTTACTTTCTCCATCTGCTGACACTACACCCTTTAGAGCGCTGAAACGCTTAGTTCTTATCTTCAAATTACACTGGAGCAACTTCTGTCTTTTCTTTTGTGTATTCATCAACACTGCGTCAGAGTCTGAAATACCCATGCATAAAAAAACAATAGTGTGAGTATGGGTGAAGTGTGTGCACAAGTAGTACAGCGTAAAAGTAGCAGATAGCAGGTCGGTGCGAAATAAATGACGGGATACATATGATAGCTCTACAACATGCATGGCACACGAAATTACTATATTCTAGGATTTTGAAATATGAGCACAAGGATGGCTGGGAAATGCAGATGCTCCTCCAGCACACCACAAGGTGTGGTCCTATGAAAATAACAGTCGACTGAAAACAAATAGGTCAGTCAATTTTTTCTGCATCGTCCAATGTACAAAGAATGGGCAGATCGCCTTCATCTACCTCCAGCCTGTCAGTGTTGACGATCTTCCTGGAAATGCCAGCAACCACTGGCCCAGTCCCCTGCCTCCGCCCTCCCCTCGACCTCACCGCACCGCCGTGCTTGGCACCGCCCCCCGGCCATCCCTTCAAGCCCCGCCGACCACCAGATCAGGCGCAAGCAGCTCCTGTGCCCCACACCCCTATGATAGACACCAATGCGCCGCTTCCCCGGCGAACAGGAGGACTAGGTGCTCCGCGCGCCTAAGCTGGTGCTGCTTCTTTTAATTGCGAATCAACTGACCCTGAATTGAAATCCAGGCAGGCTACTGACCTCTAGCTAAGGTGAAATAGTAAATGGGAGGAAACCTTGTGCATTTAGTATCACAAAGAAGGTGCAGTAAGAAGCGCTCAACTAGTTTCTTTCGTGGGATGAATACGGTGTGTGCAGAGACGTAAGATTTGCACGAATAAGGGAAGAGGAGTACCTCTTTCTGCTGGCAGTGCTGTGTCCTCCTTCTGTTTTTCCAACGATCTTCTTGTGGTTCGCTGAAAACGAGAAGTTGTGGAGGACGTTGGAGCCTTGGACGAACCCATGGCCAAGTTGTTGAGTGTGGTGTGGTGGCCGTCTGTCGGCGGCAGGGAACCAGATCCAAGGCGGTGAACGACGGCGTAGCGGGAATAGCTCCGGTGCAGTGGACGGTTGCGACGGTGAGGCGGCAGCGGTGAGACGCAGGATGGCGTGGTCGAAGTGGTTCTGCTACGGCGCACGTCGGCGTCGGCATCGTGGAGGCAGCTCTGCCTCGGCTTCAGCTGCTAAGTCCTTGAGGGCGTTGCGGTTGCGGTTGTGTTGGACGACGACGTCGGGTACCGGCTCCGGCGTGATGGAGGAGGGCGGCGGTGGATTGGGCGCGATGGGGTGGAGGACGGAGGAGGCTGGGGTTTCGCGGCTGGTGGAGAGGGCGTTTTGGCGCCCACGGAGTATGAATGGGGAAACGGAGGGAGGGGGAACTAAGGGGGAACAATGTTTCGGTTTGGGACGCGCTTGTTTGAAATTTGGGGAAAGTTACAAACTTTGCCCCCATCTAAAATTTCGGACATATTGCGAGTCGGGGGTAGGACAGTAATCTCAGGTGTCCCAAATGGTGGGCGGGATAGATTTCGGCCGAGCGCATGGGTGTTTAGGCGCCCACGGCGTATGAATGATTCTCGGAGGCGGTTGAGACTGGCGTCTTGGTGAAGTTACAAAGATACCCTGGTTTAGAACTTTGGACATCGGGCCGATAGGCTACACGGGTCAGAGTCAGGACAGTAATTTCCTACCACCAAACATTAGTCTCACGCGATTTCGGGTGACCAGAGGCTTATTTGGCGCTTCGTTCAATATTTGGGAGCAGAAGCATTAATGTTTTCAGTTCTCTTGAATTGAACTTTCAGGATTTGTCAAACTTCACAAATGTTGACTCTTGAAAATCCTAAAACTACGATTATTTTGGAATGGAGGGGGTACATTTGAATATACATTGTACACGAGTATATATTAAAAAATATGCAACTTACCTCAATTCATGCATGGTTCCAGATATAATCTCCTTGGTTGCAAAAAAATAGTTAGACATGCGTATGAATATATAGCATGTTCAAATGCACAACAAAGATTGATGCCCCCTTTTAGATCTGATTTACAAATGCCATTATGTCGGATTCAAAATAGATGAATGCACTTCCTATGAATTCGAATCTTCGAAACCCCCTTTATGTTGAATTCAACATTTATTCTATTTCGTAGCTAGCAATTTGGAATGTATCCATGTAAGTGACAAATGTATAAAGTGCTTGACACTAACAACATGGAGTGCACTAATTAATGTTTATATATGAATGGCAAAAGCAATGCATTTTCTGGATTTCAAACCACTCTCACTCTATGGATCGATAATATGAAATAAACCCATGCACATGCTAGAATTCAATAGAGTATGGGTGTCTGATAGACCGATGTTCGTTCATACGCAAATTGCAAAATTCATGATCACATCCAAAAATAATAATGCCATTTATATTTTAATTTAATGCATAGAACCGCCTTTTACACGTAGATGCACTATGCCTCGGCCCGTTGTCACACACGCGCTATATATCTCTCTATCTGACGCATAAGTGCACACACTTTATATACATCGGCATTTCTCTCTCACACATGCTCACAATCTCTCCTGGGGTGTCTCACGCACACACTCTCTATATATCTCCCTCTCTCTTTCTTACTACTATGTACCACTCTTTTCACTAATTTCAGTTGGAAAACACTATTTCTCTCACATGCATATATACACACGCACGGTCTCTAGCCCTCTATAGGCACATATATGTGCCCACGTGTCTCCCGCACGCACATTATCTTTAGGCCTCTCTCGCACACATTGCCCCCCACACCTCTCTCTTAGTAGTTGGCAGATATGATTCCATCAGATCATTCCGTAGGATATCCCTGACTGTTAGGCTGGATGGTAATATGAGGCAAAGTTTTACCCAAGTTCGGGCCCTTGCAGTTGAGGAAAAAGCCTACTCCTGGTATTGTATATTTGTGATAGGGGTGTGTACAAAGTACATGTGAATACAAGGCATTGTGCGTGTGTGTATACTATCGACGAACTAGCCCCTGGGCTTATATAACATACTCGGGGCCTAGGGTTACAAATCATATATAGTCGGCTTATCATCAGTGGGGATAGAGTCCTCCACGACTCTGGTAGCTTTGTCTTGTACGCCGAGTCCTCCACATGGGTCTTCGTATAATGCGTCCTCACGTTGACCCACCACAACTAGAAATGATGTGCCCACCACACCCCACACACAATCAGCCACTAAGAAAATAAGCATATACAATAGTACAAAGTTATACATGAAAGTTAATTGCATGGTGCATCCAATAATATTTGTTCTGCATTGTGAATGTTTATATTTTCTCCTAAAATATTAGTCATGGGAAAGAGAAACGAAGGGCATATCTCTCCTTGTCTCAACCGGACACCCCCTCTCTCTACACCACTTGCACGTACGCACACAAACTATCTCTCGGCCCTCTAAAAGTATGCATGCCCCTAACACATTCATGCGTGACGGTCACTGTATTTCAAGCGAAAGCACTATACGGTCACTGGACTTCAGAATATGCTCATTACGGTCACCGTATACATTCTCGTGGTGATCATACGGTATCTAGCTCACGATACGTCTCCGTATTTTGTTGATGACACTGACGGACATTGTATTTGATGCGTGCTCCGTATTTTGTTGATGACACTTACGGTCATTGTATTTGAAGCGAAAGCACGATGTGGTCACTGGACTTCAGAATAAGCTCATCACGGTCACCATATACATTTTGTGGTGCTAACCAACCTGTGGTTGGATGGTTAGGAGGACAGTGGTTTCCCCAGCCCACCACGGTTAAAGTCCTGGTGCTCGCATTTATCCTGGATTAATTTCAGTATTTTCCGGCGATGTGCGTTCAGTGGGAGGAGACGTTCCCCTCGACTACGAGGCACCTATGGTGACTTCGTAAAATCTCAAGATCATATGCTGGCTCACTCTCTCGAATGTGCTCATAGGGGTAGGGTGTGCGTGTGTGCGCTTATAGCGGTGAGTGTTTGCGCGTATATATGAGCGCTTGCGTCTGTACTGTGTTAAAAAATACATGTCGTGATTATACGGTCACTGGCTCACCCGTACAACTCCGTAATTTGTTGATGACATGATCAATTGACCAGTCAAACATTCCACATGGCGCAACTAGTGTTGCACCATCAGCGCGCGTAACCGTGGGGCCCACCTGTCAGCGCGTATATGAAAGAAAGAAATGGTAGTTTGAGTCTGTACTATGTTAATAAAATACATTTTATGGTGATCATACGGTCACTAGCTCACCATACAGCTCCATAATTTGTTGATGACACGATCAATTGACGAGTCAAACGGTCCACATTCACCAGCGCACATTACCGTAGGGCCCACCCATCAGCGCATATATGAAAGACAGAAATGGTAGTATATTAGTGGTTGGTGGGGATTCGAAGTCGTGAGACCTCTGGTTGGCAGCCCGCGCCCCCTAACCACAGCGGACAAGGATCGCCGTGTGATGATATGCTGAGCTGGTCGTTTTAATTGCACGCACGCACGAGCCACTGTGGTGAATACAAACACATCACACATGTGCACAAACACGCCCGCAACGCCCGCATGCATGCATGCAATACTCACACGTACACATGCACGCATGCAACACTCGCACGAACACACGCACGCATGCAGGCGTGCAACACTGACACGTACACATGCACTCACGAACACATGCACGCACGCACACATGCATGCTACACAGAAACGTACACATGCACGCACGCAACACTCGCACGCCTGCATGCACACAACACACGACGCAAGACACACGCTTAACCTATACATGCATGCACCCTTTGTTAAGGACATGGATTGTTACGGGTATTAATCAATCTTATCTGTGATAAGCAGAACATTGTTGTTTGCAGCGGTCTTTATGAATCACAACGTATCGAACTGGCTATCAACGTATATATGAAAATTTTAAAATTCTCTTACATTATATAGTAGGCTTATCAACCTACATGAATTAGATGACGCCTAACTCAATGAACAATCATCGGTTTATGAAATGCCCGCTTCTCACCGCCCTGGCCCACCAAAAGCTCCTCTGCCGTGTGCTGCCTGCGTTGGGTCACTGACATGCAGGCCATGTACCCAACGAGCCCACACGTCAGTGGAAGAATGGCGCGGTGTCGTACGTCAGAGTGGAGGGCGCCGCTCGCTGCACGCCCGGCTGAACATGACTCCTTGCCGCATTGAAACGCCTCCATGAAACCGGTGTGGAAGCCGAGAAACCCATTCCGGACACACGTCCGTTCATGACCGGGCCGGCATTAAACGCAACGCCGGCCGACCTCCTCCCGTCCGCCGTCTGTCGGGGTACGACACCTATGGGATCCCGAGAGACCCCTTTACGATTCGGCGGGGGGAGAGGTATACGCAAAGAGCAGAACTAATGATCGACGCGGGAAGTTTTTACCCAGGTTCGGGCCGCTGATCAGCGTAAAACCCTACTCCTGCTTTGTGTTCTTATTGATGTTCTTGAGCCCAGCCTTCAGGAGCGCTCGCAATGAACAGTACGTTCAAAGAGCAGCTACGCATGCAGAATGGGCTAGAAGTTCTCCTCTTCTGTAGCAGTTGCCTTGGGCCTCCTTTTATATGCTCAAAGGGGTCTCCACAGTGGCAAAATGTACATACATTGAGGTGTAAAGTAGCTACAGGGTATCATACCTAACCCCTGACGGATTAGGACAAGCGCATTTAATGCACCGTGAGGTGTCCGTTCAGGTGTCCTCACTTTCTTGGGGATGGAAAAAGGGGCTATCCCATCAGCACCGCTTAAGCTCTCCTCCACTGGTGCGTTGCCACGCATCCAGAGAAGGACCCAGAATGTCAGGCTTTGTCGCTGTGCTGGGGCGGTGGCACAGTAGCAGAATCTCGCCAGGCGCCGAAACTTGCCGAGCGCCAAGCCTTGCCGGGCGCCAAGCCTTGCCGGACTCCAAGCCTTGCCGGGCTCCGCAGGCCACCCCGGCAAGATCTTGCGGGGGAGGCTGGCCTTTGGATTCCAGCCCTTTCTTATCTGTTGACCCTCAGATCTCTGACTTGGTGGTTTCTTTGGTGGCTTGAACCGACCTTGAACTGTTCCCGGCAAGCCTTGCCGCGAGGATGGCTACAACTGCCCGTGCACAAGTACGGGGTACTAGTGGCCCAATACTTAGTACACCGACAGGAGCCCCCGGGCCTAGGCCATACACGAGTGCGAGGCGTTGTTGGGCTAGGCCCAAACAGTGCACGGGCACGCGTGGCCGGGGATTAACTGCTCGTAAATATCTCGTTTTACTGTGCCCCCCCACTACACGCATAGAGCGCGCGACGTGGGAAGCGTGCCCGAAAGGCTGCAACTGCAACGCGCCAATAGAGGCGCATTCATATTGGGGAATAAAAGAGGCGGCCCCGCTCCTTCCCCATAAAAAGGAGAAGCCGCAGAGGCACAAGCCTATTTACCCCCCTCTTCTTCTCAATTTGGCCGTCGCCATCGCCCTCCTCTTCTCGAGCTCAGAGCGAAGATTTTTCCTCTTCCGCACGCCGCTTCCACGCTCGCTCCACTCCCGGCTTCCGCTCTCACAGCCGCCATGCCGCCCAAGGCCAGCAAAGGCAAGGGCAAGGAAGCGAAAGCCGACGTCCCGGAGAGCGAACTGGCGAAGATGCGGAAGAGGCTTGTCGTCTTCCCCCCAACACTCGATGCTGAAGCTCTGAAGGGGCGGTACCAGTGCATGTGGGCGAAGGAGACGCAAGCTCACCCCGCCACACGCGTAATCCCAGGTGCTTGTTCCAAAGGTGGATCGGACAGATACCCTTTCTTCGCTGCATATTTCTATTGCGGGCTCTGTCCCCCCTTTTCCGACTTCTTCAATGATATCATGTACACATACGGCTTTCGTCTTCTCGATTTCACGCCGAATGCGGTACTTTGCATGTCTATCTTTGCCCATCTCTGTGAAAACTTTGTCGGCGTGATTCCCAATTCTGCTCTTTTTCGCCATTACTTCTTCCCTCGCATCCAAAAAGGAGAGGCCCTCTCTGGTTCTATCGCCTGGATTCCAAGGGCTTGGAATAAGGAAATATACCCAAAGGGAGTTTACCGCGAAAAGTGGGATGAGTGGCGGGCTGAATGGTGCTGGATCCAGGAAGCAGATCCCCATCTGTTTTGTCTTCCCCGGCAACAGAAGGTGGTCCGCGGCAAGGATTGGAGCGATCTTGCTGCGGAGGACGAGAGGCTCACAATCGCCACCACCAGGATCCTCCGCCTGAAGGCTGCCGGGCTGACAATGGAGATGATTGGCTTCGACTTTCTCCGCCGCCGCATCGCCCCTTTGCAGATCAAGGGAAGGCCAGCTTGGGAATACAGAAACGCGGCAGATGTCATGAGATTGCGCCCCGGGCTGAACAGCAATCTGACCACTATGCAGCTTGGCACTCTCCATCAAAAACTATTCCAGCGCGAAGACAAGCATCGGCTGCCGGCAAGGATTGTCCCCTTGTGCAACAATTCTGCCTTGGGGTCAATCATTGCCTTCGTGCCGATGTTCAACGCCCACGGTCTTGACCCGACCTGGGCAGAGCCAACCGAGGAGGATGCACAGAAGTTTTTTGACAACTTGACGGAGAGACCTGTCCGGCAAGAGTCAAATTTCATCCGAGCCACCACCGACCAAGAAGTAGCTTACATTGCTACTAGGGTGGAGGAGGCAAATCTTGCCGCGGAGGCCGGCAGCGTCGGCTTCACAGAATGGGAAGCCAGCAATGCAAAGGTAGTAATGGAGGTAAAACCTGCCAGGGAGGACGAAGCTGCCGGGGAACAGAGCAGCGCAGCTGCTGAGAGCTCGTCCGGCGAGGACATGGCCGAAGAAGAAACGCAAGAAGAGCTCCCAGCCCCGAAGAAGACGAAGTGTGTTCTTCGGAAGGCTGCATCTGGCATCCCGGCAAGCCAGCCTTCTTCGAGCGGCGAGGCTCCCGGCAAGTAAGCGGCCGGCAAGACTGGACCGCGGCAGGGGGCTCATCAACAGCCTGCGCGGCGCGCGAGACCCACACCAGCGGCCACTGCTGGGGCGGCAGGGGGGTCTCGTACTACTGCATCGGAAGCTGCCACGGTGCCTGCCACAGCCAAGCGGTCTAGGACCCCTCCTCCACCTCCCCACTCAGACATTGCAGCGGAGGTCGATTTCGACATCTCCGGCTTTAGTCCGGAGCGAGAGGAAGAAGAGTGAGTGCTTTGCCACAGCTTTTATATTTCAATCATAGATCGATCTTACTAACTTGCTTGTATTGTCTCTGCAGTGACACAGAAACATTGCTGGAGAGGATGGCGAAGAGGTCAAAGACTTCTACGGGCGACGAGCCCCCGGCAGGCTCCACGAGCGTGCCAGAAACCATCAGTCAGCCCGGAGCCTAGTCCTCAACGCAGCCCCCAACACAACCCCCAGCACAGCCCCCAGCGTAAGTTCACTGTTCTTTTTCCGCTGGCGGGTGCCGAGGCTTCCATTCTTGCCGCTGATATCTTTGGGTCGCAGGAGAAGAACGGCAACAAGGAGAGATGTCGGAAGACATTCCCGTCGTGCCACCTCCATCGACCACGCCGCCCACAAGCACGTCCCCAGCAAGAGATCCTACCGACGAGCCTATCCTAATTGAGGAGGAGCCGGCAAGCACGGACCCCGGCAACCCACCCCCGGCAACCGAAGTTGTCGGGAGGGGCGAGGCCACCTCCCAACAGCTCGACGCAGGTACTCGATTGCCTCAGAGCGCTTGTTACTCTTTCTCTTATCTCTCTGTCTTTTAGTCGCTTCAAACTTTAATCTCGATCTTATTCTGTTTTCCTCCTTCGTCCTTCAGAGTTCCCTGTGATGGAACACATGGACGTCGAGGTTGTCATCGAGGAGACCGCCAGGGACGCCGCTGCCGAAGCAGACAGGATCGCTGCCAGCGAGGCCACCAAGGATGACACTGTCGAGGCTGGTGGTGCTCTTGACGGGGAGGCCGCCAAGACTGCACAAGAGGAACCCGCCAAGGAACCTACTGAAGGGGGCGACAGGGAGGCCGATGACCATACTGACGGCATTCCTGCCGCAGGAGCGCCAGGCGCTGCACCGGCCACGGAGCCTCCTGCTACTGGTGAGGCGGTCACTGAAGACCAGCCGTCGACATCTGAGGGCCCCTCAACCAGCAAATACCTCAAGGTTGGCGAGAACCTGTTCGTCAACTTGCCGGGGACGGCAAGCACTGGGGCACCAGCCGAAGGAGAAGTTTTTGAGGAAATCATCGCTGCTGCCAGGCTCGAAGTTGTTGACGATCCCAGTGCTAGCGGCAAATCTGAAGAGGATCAGCTCCTTAAGACCATGGGCGAGAATTTCCGCAAGCTCCAGGCTCTCCACCGCGCCCGAAAAGATAAGGCGGACTCCAGAATGGCGGTTGTCGAGGCGGCCGAAGCAGATTTTCAAAGGCGCGTCGAACAGATGCAAGTCTGGCACGCCGAGGCCCTCCAAGAGTTGGTTGCCGGCCGGGAACAAGTGAGCCAGCAGTGGACAGAGATCCTCCTGAAGCAATCCGATATGGAGAAGGCGCATGATGAAGCTGCTCAAAGGATTGCTGCCGAAGATGCCCTCCTGACGGGGCGCCGCGTTGCTCTTGATGCTCATGAGGAAGATCTCACCGCACGTGAGCAGGCGCTCGCCGCCAAGCTTCGCAGCAAAGATGAAGATATCAAGAATCTTGTCGCGCGGCGGACCCAGGAGCTGGAGCAAAAACATAAGGAGGCGCTTGAAGCTCTGACTGCAAGTCACGCCGGCAAGCTCAAGGAGGCCGTGGATGCTGCCGAAGCTGCAGAGGCCACCAAGAATGAGCTGAGCGACAAGGTGAAGAGGCTGGAAATAGATCTCGAAGAGCACGGGAAGGAGCTCTCGACGCTCAAGGGTGACAGGGAAAAAACCCTCCACTCCTTGGCAGAGATGCAAGTTGCCCTGTCCGACAAAACCAAGCAGCTCTCCTCTGCGACTGACAACATTGTGGTTCTGGAGCTGAAGCTGACCACGCTACAGAAGTCTCTCGAGGCCGGTATGGCCCGTGAGAAGGCTCTACTCAAGGATCTCCAAGGAGAGAGGACCTGCTCAAGAGCGCCGCCGAAGCCCAGGCTGATTACGAAAAGGGAGTGGAGATCTGGACTGGACGTCTCATCGCCACCGCGGAGAAGCTTACGACAGAACTGTCAACCATGGGCCTGTCGAACTTCAAGTATTCTTCCGAGGAAAGAATATCTCCAAGTGCCAGGTTGACGATGTTCTTCGAAAGCATCATCAACGCCTTGAGGGTGCTCCAGTCTAGCCGGGCGACCCAATTGGCCAACGAGACTCGCCGGCTTTGCCGGGCCGTCCTCCGCAAGGTGCTCATCAAAGTGGTGCACAGCAATCCCAGCATCGATCTCTCCAACGCGCTCGGCCATCTGCCAAGGGACGCAAATGTTGAGGCGCTTGAAGAGTGCATCGCGCCTATCCTTGAGAAGGTGGACTCCATCAAAAGGATCGAAGGCCAGTGCAGGGATTGAGTGCTCCCCCTTTTCTTGCTGTCGTCATTCCATGTAAAAGACAATTAAGTCTCAAGTTAGAATTGCGGCAACTCACGGATGAAATAAAACTCGCTTATGTTTAGGTTCATGCTTGCTATTTTCCTTGTCTGGTTCCCTTATGTATGGAGTTCACCCTACGCTTACTGAAAAACTTGCCGGCGCGCAACCTACCGCGAGCGCTGGGTGCGGGACTTCAGCAGCCTGCTGGAGGCGCAGCAGCCGGAAAGACTCCTTGGAATTCTCAGTGCAGCCACTTAAATTGTTGAGCGGGCTCGAAACAAAATTAGGGCGCAACCGATTACAACAAGGGTTCCTTCGCGTGCAGATTTTCCATACAAGAGTCGGAATCGTCCAAGGAAATAACTTTGTAATAAAAGAAAAACTTGCTCTGAGTTTTTAGGACTTAGCTTTCTGTCTTTGTCCTTCCTCCGGCAAGCGTCGATTCCGAACGTCGCCAACTGGTACTCATGTCTCCCTTCCCCCCCCCCCGGCAAATGTGCACGCGAGGAATCCTTCTGTCTTTTAAAAAGAAAGAAGAGAAAATAAAGACATGAAACCTTGGCGGTTCGTTAGAACTTACCGGGTGTAGGTGTCATACAACATCTTAGACAAACATGCATATATAAATATGAACATGAGAATCAATAAGGGAATGTACAACACTTAAATTTATTCAGCTGCGCTCAGGGTCTGCGCCTGGCTTTGTACAAAGGATCACATGCCTTGCCGGCAAGACTTGTACAAAAGGGTGGTTGCCGGGAGCCCCCGGCAACCGCGCCTTATGGGTAGAACTTGCGAAGATGTTCGATATTCCAGGAATTGCTCACTGGAACGCCATCTTCGGTCTCCAGGCGGACAGCGCCGGGCCTGGTGACTCGTACTACCCGATAAGGGCCTTCCCACTTTGGCGTCAACTTGTTTGAATTCTTGGCGGACTGAATCCGCCGAAGAACAAGGTCGCCTTCCTCAAGGCTTCGGGCATGAACTTTGCGGCTATGATAGCGTTGCAAAGCTTGCTGGTAGCGTGCAGCTCGCACAGCAGCCTGAAGATGATTCTCCTCAAGGAGCACAGCGTCATCTTGCCGCAGTTGCTCTTGCTCAAGCTCATCATAAGCGAGCACTCGAGGTGATCCGTATATGAGTTCCGTGGGGAGAACTGCTTCCGCTCCGTAGACCAGAGCGAATGGTGTCTGGACGATGGCTCGATTTGGTGTCGTTCTGATTGACCAAAGAACCGCCGGCAACTCATCAATCCAGCGTCTTCCGCACTTTTTCAGTCTGTCAAAGGTTCTGGTCCTGAGACTGCGCAGCACTTCAGCATTGGCCCTCTCCGCTTGGCCGTTGCTTCTCGGGTGAGCAACAGAGGCAAAACAAATCTTGGCGCCAAGGTCTTGGACGTACTGCATGATGGTGCGACTTGTGAACTGCGTGCCGTTGTCGGTGATGATCCTGTTGGGCACACCGAAACGGCAAACAATTCCCTTAAAGAACTTGACGGCTGATTGTGTTGTCACCTTCCTCACTGCTTCCACCTCTGGCCACTTTGTGAACTTGTCGATAGCAACATACAAGTACTCAAAGCCCCCGGTAGCACGGGGGAAAGGGCCCAGTATGTCGAGCCCCCAGACTGAAAATGGCCAGGAGAGAGGGATTGTTTGAAGAGCCTGAGCTGGTTGATGTGATTTCTTCGAATGAAACTGGCACGCTTCACACTTGGTGACTAATGTAGTTGCATCCTGGAGAGCGGTGGGCCAAAAGAAACCTTGCCGGAATGCTTTCCCGGCAAGCGCTCTTGACCCTATGTGACAGCCACATATGCCTCCATGTATCTCTGCCAACAGCTCTAGTCCATCCTCCCGAGGAATGCACTTCAATTTCACACCGTTTGGTCTCTTTCTGTACAGGATGTCATCGACGAACTTGTACATAACAGACCGACGGGCTACTCTTTCTGCTTCCTCCTGTTCCTCAGGGAGTTCTCCTGTCTGAAGGAAATGAACAATGTGTTGCGCCCATGCTGGAGCCTGAGGCTCGACAGCTAGGACTAAAGGCATCTCCTCTGCCGGGGGAACGTTTGTCTCGACAACAAGGGCCTGAGGCCCTGCCGGAGCCTGTTGTTCCCCGGCAGGCATGTCGATCCCGGCAACTTCCTTGACGGCGGCTCCGGGGAGCTCTGCCGGGAAGTACTGGCCAGAGTTCAACTTTCTTCTCTTTTCTTGCTGCATCGATGGCGCCACGGATGGTTGAGTCAATTGGAGCACAAAAGTTCCTGGTTCCACAAGCAACTTGAGGGCGGCGCGCTTTGACAAGTCGTCAGCAACACTGTTCTCGGCACGGGGAACGTGCTCCATTTGCAGACCGTCAAAGCGCTCTTCCATTTTCCTCACTTCATCCACGTAGGCTTGCATCAATGGACTTTGATAACTCTTGTTAACTTGCCTGATGACAAGTTGTGAATCGCCTTTGATGACGAGCTTTTTGATACCAAGGTCTGCCTCGATCCTGAGACCGGCAAGCAAACCCTCGTATTCTGCAGTGTTGTTGGTCGAACTCTCCCGGGGAAAGTGTATGTGGACTACATACTTGAGGTGCTCTCCGGTGGGTGCGACAAGCAGCACACCAGCACCGGCGCCTTGCAGCGAGAAAGCCCCATCAAAGTACATAACCCATTGCTGATTGATTTCCTTGCCGGGGAGAGTTGTTTCCTGAACCTCTTCGTCTGGCGTTGGGGTCCATTCTGCAATGAACTCTGCCAAGGCCCTGCTCTGAATCGTTGAAGTGCTTTCAAACTTGAGGCCAAAGCTGGACAACTCCAACGCCCACTCCACGATCCTGCCGGTTGCTTCTGGATTTTGCAAAATCCGTTGCAGCGGAAAGCGAGTGACGACGGTGATTTCATGTGCTTGAAAGTAATGGCGTAGCTTCCTCGAGGCCATAAGAAGGCTGCAAAGCAACTTCTGCACACCAGAATACCTTGACCTAGCTCCTTGTAAAAGAGAGCTAACAAAATAAAATGGGCGCTGCACCATCTTCTTCTTCTGCACTGATTCTTCTGTTCGCGCAGATCCAGTCTTGCCGGGATCAACCCTTGCCGGGGAAGATCTTGCCGCGTCACGTGGCGGTCCTGCCGCTGGTGTTGCTTCCTCATCAGCCTCTCTCTGCGCCACTAGTGCAGCACTAACCACTTGATTTGTTGCTGCCAAATACAGCAGCAACGGCTCTTGTGGTTTAGGCGCGACTAGCGTCGGCGGAGAGGAAAGGCAGGCGCGCAGCCTCCGCCTCTGGAGTCCATTTCATTGGACCTGCCTTCTTCAAAATTTTGAAGAAGGGCAGGGCGCGCTCAGCAGATTTGGAAATAAACCTGCTTAGAGCAGCAACACAGCCGGTAAGACGACGCACATCTTTGACGCGCCTCGGCGCTTCAATTTGCTCAATAGCTTTGATCTTGTCGGGGTTCACTTCGATTCCCCGGCAAGATACAAAGAATCCGAGGAGCTTGCCGGAAGGAACACCGAACACGCACTTCTCAGGATTGAGCTTCAAGTTGATCTTGCGCAGATTTGCAAATGTTTCTTCTAAATCTTGAATGAGTGTCGCTTTGTCTTTGGTTTTGACCACTATATCATCCATATACGCCTCCATATTTCTATGGAGTTGAGGCTCAAAACCAATTTGGATTGCTCTGGCAAATGTCGAACCGGCACTTTTCAACCCGAAAGGCATTCGTATAAAACAATACGTACCACATGGGGTGATAAATGCGGTCTTCTCTTCATCTTCTTTTGCCATAAAAATCTGATGATACCCTGAATAGGCATCAAGGAAGGACAGGAGATCGCAACCAGCGGTGGCATCCATAATCTGGTCGATGCGCGGCAAGGGAAAAGGATCTTTTGGACAGGCTTTATTGATATCTGTATAATCGATACAAAGCCTCCATTTCCCATTCGCTTTCCGCACTACAACCAGATTGGCCAACCAGGTTGGATGAAGTACTCCTTTGAGCAATCCTGCCGCCTCCAGCTTTCTAATTTCTTCGGCAATGAATTCTTGCCGCTCCAAGGATTGCTTCCTGACCCTTTGCTTGACGGGCCGCGCATGAGGACAGACAGCAAGGTGGTGCTCAATTACCTTCCTGGGAACACCGGGGATGTCAGATGGTTGCCATGCAAACACGTCGACATTCGCCCGCAGGAAAGCAACGAGCGCGCTTTCCTATTTGTCATCTAGGGTGGAACTTATGGTGAAAGTTCCCCCCGTTCCGTCCTCTCTGACGGGCACCTTCTTTGTCTCCGGCGGAGCAGCCTTGGATTTCTTGTTCTTACCGGTGGAACTCTCTGGTGCGTCCTCGACGGAAGCGCAGCACTCCGAGGAGGTGCGCTTGCCGGAGTTCACGCCAAGGTTCTTGCTGGTCTTCTTCTTCCCCCCGGGAGTTCCAGCGGCAGGAGCAGGTGCCTTGATGAGAGGTGCTGCAACTGCTTCCCGGTAAAGTTGGTCGGCACAGATGAGCGCATCCTTCTTATCAGAATGGATAGTGATGACGCCCAACGTCCCAGGCATCTTCAGAACGTTGTAAGCGTAGTGTGATGCCGCCATGAACTTAGCCAGCGCTGGCCGGCCAAGGATCCCATTATATGACATGGGGATCTTGGCGACATCAAACACCACCTTCTCGGTCCAGAAGTTAAGTTCGCTGCCAAATGTCACCGGCAGCGTAATCTTGCCCTTGGGCTGGGTTCTTCCCGGATTGACCCCTTGAAACGTACCCGTTTCTTCGAGGTCTTCATCGGGAATTTGGAGCTTTTTGAGCACATCCGGTGAGATTAAGTTTAGGCCGGCCCCGCCGTCAACTAACATTTTCGTCACCTTGAGGTTGCGAATTGTTGGCAAGACCAACAATGGCAAGCACCCGACCGCAGTTGTGCGATCAGGGTGATCCTCGGCGTCGAAAATGATAGGCGTGCTGGCCCACTTCTGGGGCCTACATGCATCTGGGGATGGCTCTGCTGCATTGACTTCCCGCACCCACTGTTTAAGTTGACGGTGGGAAGAATGCAGCGAGGCACCTCCGTCGATACACATGGCCTCCGTAGCCTTCTGGAATTCTTGCTCACTGGATTCATCATCTTCTTCATCATCATCCTCTTCCTTGTCCCGGCCCCGAGAGGGCCGGTCTTTCTGTTGCTTGGCCTTGCCGCGGCGACCCCCTCGGCCACCGCGCTTCTTGCCGGATCCATCAGCACCATCTTGGGCCTTCTCCTTATCTCGCCTCTCATATTCGGCCCTCTGCTTCTCGGCAAGCTGCTCAACTTGCCGGCAGTTCTGGAGATCGTGGCGCTTGGTGCGATGGATCTTGCAATACTGCTTGCCGGAGTTCTCCGACTTGTCGGCAGCCGCCAAGGCCTGACAGGAAGGGCACCCGACAAGATCCTTGCCGGGATCACCAACCTTGGCCTTCTTGGCGGCGCCTGGGTTGTCAGATTCCTCGACAGCAAGCACGGCCTTGCCTCTGCGTTTCCTATTCCGCCGCCGGCCTTTCCTTGACGGGGCCACGGCATCTTCTTCTTCGGATTCGCCCGCCGCGCCAACAGCCTAGCCAGGGAGTCACCTCCCCTCTTCAGCTCGAGCGCACTTGTTGGCCAAAGCGTAAAGCTCGGCAATACTCCTGACTTTGTTCATCGCCAGCTCTTCCCGCATTCTGCGGTTACGCACGTTCTGGTGGAACGCGCTAATGACAGCGGCAGGATGAACATTAGGAATATTGTACTGCACCCGGCTGAATCTCTGCATAAACTTGCGCAGGGACTCGCCCTCCTTCTGAGGGATGATGTGCAAATCACTCTCTTGGCCAGGAGCTTGGTGGCCTCCAACAAAGGCGCCAACAAACTGATGGCACAGATCTGACCAGGAAGAAATAGAATTCTCCGGCAGATGCATCAACCACGACCTGACATTGGGTTTGAGCACCAACGGGAAGTAGTTGGCAAGTATCTTGTCATCTCGGCCCCCGGCAGCCTGCACCGCAATGGTATATATGCTCAGGAACTCCGAGGGATGGGTCTTACCGTCATATTTCTCCGGGACCTCCGGCTTGAAGGTTCGGGAATTGGGCCACCGGACTTGCCGCAGCTCACGGGTAAACGCTGGAGTCCCTACCTCATAAGGCAAGTCTCCTACATCCCCTGGCGCAGGCTCATCGACAGCCGACCCCGCGCGCTTATCAGACTGATAGCGCGCTTCCCGTCGCCGCTCGATGGTAGTTCGAGCGCCCTCCTTGCCTCGTTCCTGGAGAACCTGACGCTGATCGTGGCGCATCCGTGGATCGGATGACGCCGTGGAAACTTCTTCACGGCGGTCGACCTGCTGAGTTGTCGGCCGCCGCTGGTGCCGCGGAGGGGAGTGCACTGTGGTTGCACCACCTCCGGTTTTCTCCACATCGGCTCGCGCCGGATCGATGGGCCTCCGCTGCGAGGGCCCTGCCTCTTGTGGTCCATCTTTGTTGGCGAAGCCGATAAGGCTCTGGATAGTAGCTCGCCACTCCTCCATCTTCTCCGGGGCAGGAGGGAAATCGAGGAGCAGCTGCGCACGTGCCAAGGATTCCGCTGGCGTAGGCGGCGGCGACAGGTGCGATGTACGTGAGGTGCTCTGACTCCTAACCATGTTAGAAGGAGCACCACCACGTTCACGCGACCGCGCACCACCTCCGCCAGCAGCTCGGTGCACATGCTGGTCCCGCGCATCTTGGGATCGATGCCCGGAAATCTTTTTATGGGGACGCCCTGAACCACCAGCGCCATGACGTCGCTCATCATGCACGACCTGGGTAGGTCGTGATGCTTGCGCCGGTGCGGGAGCTCCAGCAGGCGCCCTCCGATCTCTGGAATTCGTTGTGCCACCCGTAGGCAGCACAGCACCATCTCTAGATCCAGCGGCGTGTAGGTTACCACTGCCACTGCGAATGATACCGCTCGCCTGGCTCGGATCACCAGAACGCCATGGGGGTTCTTGCCCTCTTCCTTCTGCACCAACGCCATCGCCCGTACGCGAAGGCGTAGGCAAAACGGACATGGACGGTTGCGCCGTTACAGCGCTCTTCTTCTTGGGCGGCATGATGATGAAGAAACTGAGGCGCCGATCACTAGATCAGGTTCACACAACCTTCAATCCCCCTACCTAGTGCGCCAAAGATGTCGGGGTACGACAACTATGGGATCCCGAGAGACCCCTTTACGATTCGGCGGGGGGAGAGGTATACACAAAGAGCAGAACTAATGATCGACGCGGGAAGTTTTTACCCAGGTTCGGGCCGCTGATCAGCGTAAAACCCTACTCCTGCTTTGTGTTCTTATTGATGTTCTTCAGCCCAGCCTTCAGGAGCGCTCGCAATGAACAGTACGTTCAAAGAGCAGCTACGCATGCAGAATGGGCCAGAAGTTCTCCTCCTCTGTAGCAGTTGCCTTGGGCCTCCTTTTATATGCTCAAAGGGGTCTCCACAGAGGCAAAATGTACATACATTGAGGTGTAAAGTAGCTACAGGGTATCATACCTAACCCCTGACGGATTAGGACAAGCGCATTTAATGCACCGGAGGTGTCCGTTTAGGTGTCCTCACTTTCTTGGGGATGGAAAAAGGGGCCATCCCATCAGCACCGCTTAAGCTCTCCTCCACTGGTGCGTTGCCACGCATCCAGAGAAGGACCCAGAATGTCAAGCTTTGTCGCTGTGCTGGGGCGGTGGCACAGGAGCAGAATCTCGCCAGGCGCCAAAACTTGCCGGGCGCCAAGCCTTGCCGGACGCCAAGCCTTGCCGGGCGCCAAGCCTTGCCGGGCTCCGCAGGCCACCCGGCAAGATCTTGCCGGGGAGGCTGGCCTTTGGATTCCAGCCCTTTCTTATCTGTTGACCCTCAGATCTCTGACTTGATGGTTTCTTTGGTGGCTTGAACCGACCTCGAACTGTTCCCGGCAAGCCTTGCCACGAGGATGGCTACAACTGCCCGTGCACAAGTACGGGGTACTAGTGGCCCAATACTTAGTACACCGACACCGTCTATTTAATCTCCTATTTAAATGAGGCCAGACGCCGGCCAAGAATCACACACCTCCGCCACTGCCCTATCTCCTGCTTCACCATTTTCTCCACTCTTACAATGGCTTGCGAAGAGTGGTTATCCGGCAAACAAGCCGGCTAGGTGGTCCGCCAAGCCCGCCGGATACGAGCTATGCAGCTCGCTGATCCACCTCCCTCCCCTCGCCTGACGGAGCCAGTTGCCGCCCCAAGACGGCACGTGGTTCAGCAACTCGCCGCTCCAGGCCAGCTCGACGAGGAGCGGCGAGCTGCTCCACGCCGGCACGGCGGGGAGAACGGGCGTCGTCGCTGCCGTCCACGCCGCCGCCTCGTACCACGCCTCCCGTGTCTGCGACAGCGTCTCCCATTTCTGTGGCCGAGACTCCCATGCCTACGGCCGCACCATGCAAGCAGAGACAGAAGCCGGGTGTGCGGAGAGCGATGAGTCGGTGGCCAGCGCCTCCGCGTCCGTAGCCATTATCGAGGAGAAGTACAACACGGGAGGCCGCCGCCGCTTGGGTCCCATGAAGGGCACCACCTAGGCGACGCCGGCATACACAACAGGTGTCTTGCCGGATCCTTCTGTTGCGGGGACCTTCGTCGACCCCGCATGGGCTCCACAGAAGCGAAGAAGCCCCCTTCAGACTCCATCTTGGGCATCAGCCAACGATGTCAGTTGAGCGATGGGGAAGCGAGCCGTCCTTTGCGCTAAAGCATATACCTCCGAGGCTCCCGGCAGTCCGGTGATTGTGCTGCCGGACATGAGGAAGACAAATGGATCCGTGGGTGACCATTTAGGCTAGGTATTATTATACCTGTGCTGTTTAGGAGTAGCACCGCTTAGTTGATTTGAATGTAATGAAATCCGTCATGTTTATATGAAAATCCTGTATTTTATATGAATTCCGTCATTGTTTATATGAAATATCGCCGTGTTTGCATTAATTTCATCCGGTTGGTTGAGTTGTTGTCAGAATGTGTGCGGCTACGGTTGGATGGCGTAATTTGCGGGTCGCCGGTCGGTCTGCGGCCGGCTCGGGCGGTGTGGTGGGACAAAAAAAGCACAGCTCATGCGAGCTCGTCTCCAACTCATGAGCACCCGAGCTCTTCCTCGTTCATCGGTGGCAAAGGCACGGGTGGACAAAAGGGTCGCCAATATTTTGGCTACACCGGGCAAGATCCAAACAGCCCCTCCCAGCCCCACCCCTCCCAGCACATTCAAATCCCTCGTTTGCCATGAAATTTTGCCATGTGTTGTTTTCATGGATATTTTACTGTGTGAAAACAAATTTAAATATGAACGAATAATCGGTGTCCACGGTCTTCTGCCGGGACACAGTTGGATGGCCTCATAGTAGTAGTAGTGTAGAGTACTACTAGTACTACTAGATAGTGAGTGTTTACTACTGTATCTACGTACTAATTGCAACGCATGCATGTGTTAGCAGTATAATGACCACATACGAATTTGATTGTAAGATTTGTGTAAGTTGGATGTCATATTATTGCTCTAACATGTGGTCAAAGTTAGCCTCCAAAACGCATTTTAGACCCTATATGGATTGAGGGAGTACATGCATTGCTGAGGTTTCTCTTAATCCTTGCGTGTAACGTTTTTATTGAAGCTTGAAATGTGAACATGTGAATGGGAGGGACTACTACAACCCTTCCAAAAGAACTGTAGTACTAATGGTATCGTACTCTCTCCGTTCACCATCTCACATGCTCAGTACTTTTGCGAACAATGGAAGTAACAAATTTATTCCACCACTCAGCATCTATTATGGATACATTGTGGATTTCAAATTGAGTCATATAGACCGGAAAGTAGGCACTTAGGGCATCCACAATGTATGCTTCTTTGTTTCCTCTAAACCCTCTCTCTCCTCTTAGAGGCAGGCCTCTATACATTGCATGAACTGCCTCTAACAAAAAATTGGCTAGTATCGCGTCTAACCTTAGAGGCTGCCTCTAACAATGTAACAATCCATCTGGTCCCACTTGTCAGCCTTAGGAAGCATAAGAAAGTAGGAGTACAAGAGAAATAATACTGATTGGACAAATGTGGTTCTAATCAATTCTTTTTAAATTTCTGCTAGGGCCCACCTTAGAGGTTGGTTAGAGTCTCTATACATTGTGGTTTTTTCATTTGATAAGAGGTAAACCATGTGGGGCCTACCTTAGAGGCAAGGCTCTATACACTGGAGATGCTCTGCATTACTTTTGATGTGTCCTGTCAACTTGCAGAACAAGGAGAAGCTTGCTTAGTACGCCCTCTCCCCCGCCCACGGGCGTGGTGGCTCGCTGAGTCACAGGACGAGGAGAAGCTTTGCTTACTACGCCTACGCCCGCTCCCTCGCTCACGCGCGTGGTGGCTCACAGGACGAGGAGAAAATTTTAATACTCCCTCCGTCCCTACCTTGGTTAGAGAGATTATCATGTTGTTTGAAATATATGAATTTTAGTACTAGGAGTAGTACAGTGGTACATAGGAGTAGTACTACAACAATTTCCTTGGAGTCCGTGGTGCAGCAAGCTACCCTAGGCTATGGTACTACTCCCTCCTTTCCGGTTTTTATGACTCAATTTCAAAATCTCTCCAACCAAGCTAGACGGTGAGTGGTGGAATTAATTTCGTAGTTTGCACAAGTACTTAATTAGTACGCTCGTTTTTCTCAAGAAGTTATGTTTACCGATGCATTAATTACAACGAATGCATGCATGACCACTAAATTTCCATGAACTTCTACATGCATTGGTGAGTTTTCTCTTGATACTGCTTGCATCCGGTGATTTAATGCACCTCGAAATCCAAACATGTGTTGGTAAGTAGTACTAGTAGAACTGAGACTTATAAAACAGAAAAAAAATTAGATGAGCCCTATAAACCGGAAAGGAGGGAGTAGTAAGTAGCACTACCTCCATAGTGGGTACGTACTCCATAAAATCAGATTTTCCCAAAACAACATCGCTCAACCTTTATTTGCTTGTTTCCCTTCCTGCCTCGTTGCCTTGAACAGACTATGCCAAACTCCCCTGCCTGCCGTGCGGGAAAAGACCCGCCCTCGCCTTTTTTAGTCCGGATTTGTATCGATGGATCGCACGAAGCAGCAAAAACCAAGCCGTGTCTTGTACTCCTCCGTCGTACTAAAAGAGTGGAGACGCTCCCTTTCATGAATTTTGTACTTCCTCTCGCCGACATGTGGGACATATAGCAGCCGGGTCGATGTGTCATGCACCAAATAATAGTGCAGAACAGCAGGGGGACGCACCCCAGTCGTAGCGCCCCAGTAGTAGTAATGAGCAATGAGACGTCAAATCACAATGCCGCACCTTTCCCCCAGACGGACGAAGCAACCATTATTTCACACTTCGCTGAATCCGCTTAGCCATCATCTCCTTCAAGAAAACCACGTATTGCTTCTGCCATTGTTCTGCCTCAAGAGGGACGCACATCGCCTTGGTACATCATGACACGTGGGACCGCATGACAGGCCATGCTCCCCCGCCCACCGCTCGGTAAAATCACCTCATTTTTACTAGTACTACTATATTTTTAGATCAATATAGTCGGGATTCACCAAGGAGCAAAACCAAGTGGTAGGCTGCTCCTATCGTGTTGGCATAGCAACTCAGCAAGGTCAATCCGACACGAAATGGCAACACACTTAGGCTGGTCGTAATGGGAGTATCATAGGTAGTATCATGCATGCCAACTAGGCAATTTTGATGAGGTCGCATAGAATTAAATGAAGAAAGAGAGGGTTGAGTATTATATCATGATACCGTATCATATTAAATGTTGTGCTACTATGTGTCATGCATGCTAATAAATGAAGTCATCTATGATACTAACATATGATACTATGCACGATGGATGTAGTATCATACACTAGTATCATATGCATGATACTACTATACTCCCTCCTTTCCGGTTTATAAGGCTCAATTTCAAAATCTCTTCAACCAAGGTAGACGGTGGGTGGTGGAATTAATTTCATAGTTTGCACAAGTACTTAATTAGTACGCTCGTTTTTCTCAAAAAGTTATGTTTACCGATGCATTAATTACAACGAATGCATGCATGACCACTAAATTTCCATGAAATTCTAAATGCATTGGTGAGTTTTCTCTTGATACTGCTTGCATCGGATGATTTAATGCACCTCGAAATCGAAACATGTGATGGTAAGTACTTACTACTAGTAGAATTGAGACTTATAAAACGGAAAAAACGATTTTTTTTAGATGATCCCTATAAACTGGAAAGGAGGGAGTATGATACTTGCCATTACAACCAGCCTTAACAGGACGGCAGAACCCCTTTGGCCGACATGTGGCTCATCCACCATCTTGTTCCACGTGCGATGCACCAAACTACAGTTCATAGCAGCGGTTGGACTTGGAGGCACCCTGGTCGTAGCACCGCAGTAGTAGTAAATGAGCGATGAGGGGTCAAATCACAACACCCCACCTTTCCCGCATTAAGCTGGATGGACGAAGCAACCATCATTTCACTCTAGGGCGCAAGAGAGAAAACCAATGATGCGTGTGGCAGCTACCTAGGGCGCCCTAGGGTAGGATCCTCCACTACAAATCTGCTTCTCCCTCGTCCTCTTGAAGAAAACCGATGATGCGTGCGGCGGGTAGGGTTTGTAGGAGTACTATGGTGTGCGGGGCCATGCCGTAGTAAGACTAGCAACAATGAGGAGTAACATACACTAGTAACATACACATATCCTTAGACTATGTTACTACATTCATAGTGGGTAGTAACATAAGTGTGGTGTCATGCAAAGCTTCATTTATTAGGTTATAGACTCATATTGCATTGAGACATGTGATGTTACAGTAACTAGCTAAGTTACTCAAACTACCTCTCTCCTCATTAACTCATTGCCACATAAGCAAATTTGCTGAGTTGGACTCGATGTTACTGCTGAAGTTACTCCCACTGTGGCTAGTCTAAAGGGTAGAGGGATTGAGTTCGAGTCGACGCCTTAATACGGGTAGGCCGCTTGGTTTTACGGGAACGAGGCAGCATTTTGGGTTCGGGGACCAGTGGAGATATCTATATCTATATCTATATCTATATCTATATCTATCTACTCTTATAGAAAATATAGTTGGTGATGATGGTGTGCCTGCCATCCTGCAATATAGGCCGTCCGATTTATATCTGACGGATAGGAAGGAAACTATGGCAATTTTGCAAAAAGATACCCACACCCCTCTCCACATTTGCAAATAAGGCCTTCCCTCGTTCATCCTTTTCTCTCACAAGATAAACTACTCATACAAATACATTTTGATGTTCTGTGCAATGCACGGGCATCTTGCTAGTACGTACAAAAAATTGTGGACGTAGGTTCGACCGAAAGGCAACGACGCATGGGCCCCGCATTTTGATATACCCGCGGCCGTGTGAAATTTGCTACTCAAAATAATGCATAAAAGTTCCTCCAAAAACATCTATAACTAATGGGAAGTGAATGTATGCTTAAAATGAAAATGTAATACAAAGAGAAAAAATGAATTGCAGTTAAAAGAATGACATTTCTAACAAAAATGTGAATGTGAACTACATATGTGTGCACGTGACCAACACATACATTGTCAATACAAAATCTAATGCAAGAAATAACTTATGAGTAGCATGCACGAAATGATGATGTGGTGCTTGCATGCATAGAGTACAAAAACAATGTGATTTATGACTTGCATGCATGACGTGTTCTTGTGCCATAGTTGCATGTACAGGAAAAAAGCTACTAGTGGGTTGTACTAGCTATTTAGGAATAGAAGATGTATACATGGAAGTTGTAGGGAAAGAGATGACATGTATCTCAATTCCTATGAGTAGGCTTTGGAAAAGAGATGTCATTTGGTTCACATCATAGGAACTTTTCTATTGAATCTAGAGATGACATGTATCTCAATTCCTATGAGGAGGGATTAGAAAATAGATGTCATTTGGTTCACATCATAGGATTTTTTCTATTGAATATACGCTAATGTTTATTTTCCTTTGAAATTGTGGGAGTATAGAAATCCATTCATATGAACCAATTGGCTCTAAAGCTATAAAAATGATATCATATTTATTTTCCTTTGAAATGTGGAGTATATGAATCTATTCCTATGAACCAATTGGCTCTAAAGGAAAAAATCCTATAAAAATCATATCATATAGAGTTCCTATGATATTCCTCCACACCAAAGGATGGTTGAAATTGCTGCAGGTGATACGACGGTCTTTCTTTATACACTCCTACCCCATCTTTATAGTTACCTCTCGAAGATGAATGAAATGATATATACTGGGTATTCTATATGTGCATTTTGGTATACGAAAAGTCGGTAAAAGTTTGCGAGGTTCGAATTTTCAATAAAGCTATATGCAGTATATTTTGGAACGGAGGGAGGAGCATACGGCAATTGCTAACACTCACGTGGAAGATTTGTGTGTCGGAGGAATGGCTGTTATGTTAAATGCGATCGCAAAACTGACACTGTCGGATGCCGATCTAATGGTTCTTACGGCGTTCGTCAAGAAACGGCTTGTGGCGAACATTTGTCGGATATGATTTACGGACACATGCATTGCATTGATACGTGCCCCCTCTCTCTCACGCACACATGCACCCTCACGAGTCACGACTCTCCCGAGTCTTCTTGCACCCACCGTCTATCTGTAGTTAGACGTCAAACACACATGTGCTATTCACACCCTACCCTCAGAACTTCTAAAAAATAAAAGACGTCGCGCACCTTTTATTTTAACTCACACGTCACACACTTATACTATTACTCTTGTGGCCAACGTTCTGTGGGCGTAGTATATTGTACTCTCACGAAGAGAAGCGGTGCACACACGCACTAGTTCTCTCACACCCACTCGCGGGTACACGTAGGAGCGCATTTTTTTGAAGCTAGGAGCACATTTGTTTACAAAGAGGCATCCCAATTGACATTTTAACTAGTCTAATTTTCAACTTGATGGAGGGTCGGGGACCGCACGTGAATGATACAGTACATAGTGCGCTCTGGACGCGGTGATTTGATAGTGCGACCTGGAAGCGGTGGCACGTTATTGATCGAGTTTTATTTTTACTTGAACTTTAAATGAAAATAGTGGTTCGCGCGTATTCAATTTAATAACGGCTGGTACAACAAAATCACTCCACTATATATATAAGCAGGAGCCTTGGCGCTTGCTTTACTAGGGTTCCTCTCTTTCACTCTCTCATTCTCTCCAGATCTAAGCAAGACATAGGTGACCACACTCTCTCTCTGCTCACGGCTGGTCACAAATCCGGCCGGACCATCTCGACCGGGGCAGGGGTGTAGGTGCATTGTTCACGCGGTCATCGGCGGCAAGGGAGGAGACCAACAGCTGCCCGCGCGTCCCAATCGGCAGCCGTGCCGTTCTCTCCGAGATAGCGCCGGCTCGGGAGGGCCTCCGACCCCTTCTTCCTCCCTGCGGTATTGTGGCCAAGATGCGGCCTCCCGACGCCGTCTTTGCCACATGCCGATGACCCTCAGGTATATATTCCTTCGAAACCTGCCTTGCTCTACTGCCCCAGCTCCCCACGTGGCTGCGTGTGGATCTTTTTCTACATCTGTCGGCTGTTCCAAAGACACCTAGACTTTTACTATTATTAGAGGTAAATCTAGTTCATACAGTCGAATCTAAGAGTTGGTTCAAACAGGGAAGAAAGTGGGAAAGCTGTAGCATGAATCTAGGAGTGGTTCTAAGAGGAAACGGGGGAAAGTAGTAGATACTGGCTACCCAACCGGTCTCTTGGTTGAAAAGGCGAAGAAAGCGTGGTGGATGGCGAAGGGTGGGGGGAAGTGGACCTGTCACTTGGTCGAAAAAGGAAAGAAAGTGAGGGGTGTTGGGGGACATCGCAAAATGAGAACGAGCAGGTTTAGATTTCCTGTGCTCACATAGGAAAATGTCGCCAAGGAGATAAAAAATGGGACAAATGCAAACATGCTGCCTGAGTGTTTGCCGCTCTCGGCAACCACATCTGCCTCATCACTTTATGCCCCTGCTGTCCCTACGCCCATTTCGCTACCGTTAATGTAAAATCACATGAAGCATTAAGCAATGCCACCTAATGTCACTATTAAGTAATGGTCTAGTGCCATCGATAAATTGAAGCAATGCCACCTAATGTCACCATTAAGTAATGGTCTAGTGCCGTCGATAAATTGAAGCAATGCCACCACCATTTTATGAAGTGCTTCCGTCTTGCTTTATTTCCCATGAATTGTGTTTTTGCAGTTACACTTAAATCTCACACCGCTAACATTGCTTCATTCCAATGGAACTGCACAAATTTGATTGCACATTTACTGACCATGTGCTACTCTCATGACAGTAATACTAATGCTATTGTTCTGCATGTTAATCTAGTGGCAGTGTTGATGTGATGTGATGCTACTTCTTACTTAAGGGCACTTTCATACTGTCAATGTAGTGCCAATTATAACACAATAGATGCTGCTGTTAATCATATGCCACTTCAAATAACTGTCACTGTTTAAATAACTGTATTTCATATTTGCGCAAACAGGGATGTCTGTCTCCATATCGTTTCTATCTGCGCAATCAAAAGTACACACCTCAGTTTTAGTAGAACTGCACAAAATGAGATGGCTATTCCTAGCTGCTGTCATCTAACCACCCGTATTCTAGGTATTCCTACATTAGTAGTAACTAGGTAGAATGACCAACGCAATCTAAAAGAAGCTGATTCGTACGTTTTACTTCCTGATTGCAGTGCAGGGACGAGCGAAAACAACTACATCCTAGTCGGGAATGCACTTTCTCCTAGTTCATCCATGGACAGAGGACTAGCTAGAACAGCTGCACGAAGGTTTTTGGGACAGGTGCGCAGACAAGAGGCATTGTGGTCTGCTTATTTCTGCAAATAGTGGTGCTTAAATTTAGTGGAACTGCACAAGAAGTTCAGATGGTCAGTACACTACATGGTTCAGTTCAACATTCCAACTGAGAACACAATTATAATTGGTTATTCTGGAATGAGAGAACCTAACCCTGGATGGTGGCAACAAGAAAACCAGAGTGAACTCCAGGAAATTAAAGCCTGCCTAGGGAGGCCCTTTGCTCAGAGAAGCCTTGCTTGATTTTTCCTAATTTGTAAACCTTCTCACAACTTTGTCTTTTGTTGTAAACTAGTAAATGTTTGTTATGTTCTATGAATCATTCAGATGTATAAAATTGCTTAACTTATGCTTTTCAAGTATTTTATGAAGCCGAGTTTAATGTGAATGTACCACATGAACGCTGGACTAGCGTGTGAACGTTTGGAATTTACATTGTGGCCTCAGTTAACTGCATGAACCACTGTAACAAGATACGTAGTTGCTTATATGTCAGACAGCAGATTATTGATTGTTAGCTGGTCGATAGCCGACTTTTCTAGTGTTGAAGCGAGCTGAGCCAATGTGTCGTGTTTTGCACAACTGCTTACAAGTGGGGTAGCACCAACAGTGTTTACAAGTACTTAACCAGCCTTACGTACCCTATGTATACGTCGGCGCACAGTTCTCGAACGAGTACTCTATTTCATCAAACACACACTGCTCGTATGATAAACCGTGACAACTTATGTCTTACCATGCCATATTACATGAAAAAACTAGTGAGGACGCATCTGTTTCGGCAACAATTAGGATGGTTCTCACATGATTCACGTGCACACAAAAGTAGCAGTAGTTCCCATAGACGGATTCAAATAGAGTACTAGCCCCAGAGGGCTCGATAATAGGCAAGGTTCGGATAATTAGACACAATCCAAACTACTATTAAACACTAGCTGGGGCAACTATTTCATGCCTCGATCTAATTTGGGATGGACACAAGACGGACCTTGCCATGAAAATCATCGAGGACATTCGGCAGCAGCTCAATCCCGGGAACCTTCCTGAAGATAACCTTGTGGCCTTGCCACTCATAAACTTGTTTGTGGAGGCATGCCATGTCATCTTCCTGCGTAAGCTTGACAAGAACAGTATGCCTCACAAACGAAGGAGTAGCTTTGAACTTCTTGTGCTTCAGCACACCCTAGACAACACACCTGAAAACAGTGAGGCTAGAATACATCTCGACATTGGTATAAGTGAAAATGGCTTCCAGGATCCAACAGCCTAAGAACTTTGTTTTCCCAGTGCGTATATTCAGGTCTTCCGCCTCATAGCGAGTGACATGTACAACCACACAATCCTTGTCTGCATCAGGGCTCTAATTGAAACAGAAACAAATTCTGAATTACTTTCCAATATAAGAAACACAAGTTATTTAAATCACTATGTAGAGTCAAAAGTATGCATGACAGGGAAGGTAGCATGGCATCGAAGCTAATAAAATTTTGCATTATTTATCACCACATACTTAGATGAAAAACAACAATCGAGATCGTCAAAGAAGAAAATCACCTTGGGCAGCTCAGCGGGGGGGGGGGGGGGGGGACATCATCCTCGAAGGGGGAAACTACTCCTGCAGGGCCACGGGGGTTGTAACCTCAAACAGGGCATTGACCATCTCAGTAGTGGCCGTGAGCGTATCTGGGGTCTGCTCGATGGCTGCCTCCATCTTCTTGGAGCTCTTTGTCTCGTGGGGATCAGCCTCCTGCGTCTGCTCCAACATCGGTAGATCTTTGCCTGGTTCTCCTTGGTCCATCATGAAACTGCCGAATACTAGGAGACAACTGAAAGGAAAACACAATCACAACGACAATGAAACAAAAAAGAGAGTGAGGATCAGTTACTGCTTTGCAAAAGTTCTTTTTTTTCTGAACGAAAATATACCAACATCACGGATCCGCTTACCTTCCCTTCGTTGGGAGAGAAGAACAATGGCAGATGCGAGTGTTGGCTTTCTTGAAGACGGTGAGGGAGAAGGGGATTCAGCGAAGAGTGAAATGATGGTTGCTTCATCCGTCAAACTTAGACTGCGGGGAGGTGGGGTTTTGTGATATGACGGTTCATTACTGCCGCGCTACGACCGGGGTGACTCTCCGCCTGCATACTGCCTTCTAATTTGGTGGATGGCATTTGGGCCCACGCGCTGCATGGCCCGCATGTCGGTGAACCAAAGTGAAATGTCATTCAGTAGAGGGAGACGTTTCGATGTCCTAGGAGGAGCCAGAAGCGGTAGTGTATCCATTGTACTAGTAGTAATTGTTTTTCTGGGTAGCTGTAGAGTGTCTCCACTGTACTAGTAGTAATTGTTTCTCTGGGCCCAAGACAAAACAGCCCATCCTCCCTAGTAAAAAATAAAATCAATTCAAAAGCCCATATATTTACTTAATGAGAGGCGCTACCCAGCACACCGCCCCCCAAAAAAACCTAGGTGCTCTTCTTCCTCCTCACTCCAACCCACCTCACGTCAGCTCGCTCCACTCGTACCCCCAAATTCCTCACCTCACTCCTATAGAAAACGCCAGCTCCCCTTCTTTCTCACTACTATAGAAAAACCCCAGCTCCCCTTCTTCTTCACTCGCACTACAACTAGGCTCATCATTCGTTACTCTACTCAAATCCGTGAGCTCGACGCGACGCCCTCGAGGAAAATGGAGTCGGCTGACCCCAGCGCCAAGAAGATGAGGCTCCCGCCAGCAGCGACGCCTATTATAGATCCCGCACCTGGCAGCGCGGGGAGAAGCGGCGAGCCCGCCCCCACCGGATCCCAGGAACCCGTAGAATCTCGGGTGGACCGCATCAGCGATCTCCCGGATGCCATCCTTGGGGAGATCATCTCGCTTCTCCCCACCAAGGATTGCTGCCGCACCCAAGTCCTCTCAACTCGGTGGCGCCCTCTATGGCGCGCCGCGCCCCTTAATCTCGACTGTCGTCAGCTGTCTCTCTTTAATGATTTTGAACTCCCCAGAGCCATCATCTCCTCCCACCAGGGCTCCGTTCAAAGCCTCTGCATCCCGTCATGCTACCTGAGCAAGCATAGCATGCCCTGCATGGTGGACGCCTGGCTAAAATCCCCTGAATTCATAGAACTATAGCTGCTTGAGTTCTACTATTCCCCAGGAAATCACCTACCAGATACCGAACGCTATGTACACAACAGGAATCAGCTTCTTTGCCGTCTGCCCACCAAAAGCGGACGGCAAAGCTCTTTTCCGTCTGCCACCGACGGCAAAGCTGCCCGGCAAAGAACCTGACAGGAAATAGGTTCTTTGTCGTCGGTGGCAGACGACAAAGAATGTGGACGGTAAAGAACAGGCGTTAGCCACATTAGGTGGCTAACATCAGCCTTTGCCATCTGCCAGCGGACAGCAAACATGCCCTTCCCTTTGCCATCTGCCACGGATGGCAAAGTAACCAAATGGTATAGCTCCCAGGTTGCACAGGTTGCTGCCACGTGGCTTCTTTGCCATCTGTGGCAGACGGCAAAGAGCCCTCTGCCGTCGGTGGCAGACGGCAAAGTGGCTGCATTGCCTCTTTTTTTGCTTCTATTTTTTCTTACATCCAAGCAATTTCACAGCAAAATATATGATATATATATATATATATTTTTCACAGGGCAATTTCACAGCAGACATATGACATATCCAACACACAAGTTTCATCATGCATGCATAACCAACACATAGTTCCATCCATACATATTACAATAGTTTCACATTGTTCATCCAACACATAGTTCCATCCATCCATATAACAAGTTCCACATTGTTCATCGATACAAAAGAAAAGCAGAAAGGGAAAACAAGCACTCCATCCATGCAAGCTTCCGTGAAGTGAATGAAATCTGCAAAATGGGAAACAAGAAAGTTAGAAGAAGAAGACTAGAAGAAGAAGAAGAAAATGAAGAAGAAGAAGAAGAAGTAAGCATAAGTAGGTAAAATGGAGCTAACCTAGCTAATTATGCCATTTTTGAGTGAACTAAGCATATTATGCCATTTTTTATATAAAGCAGCTAAGTATAGGTCATTATTGAGCTAACCTAGGTAACTAAGCATATTAGAGCTAACTTAGAGAAGAAGAAGAAGGAGACTAGAAGAAGAAGATGAAGAAGAAGGTTTTTACCCTTTTCCTTCTCATTCTTCTTCTTTTATTCTTTCTTTTTCTTCTATTTCTTCTTCTATTCTTTCTTTTTCTCCTCTTCCTTGTTTTTCTTCTTCTTATTCCTTAGTTGTGTCATTTTAGAGCTTACATAGGTAATTATGCCATTTTTGAGCTAACTAAGCTTATTATGCCAATTTGGAGGAAAATAAGGTAAGTACAGGTCATTTTTGTGCTAACATAAGTAATTATGCCATTTTTTAGCTAACGTAGTTAAAATGGATCATTTTGGAGCTAACCTAGCTAAAATGGATCATATTGGAGCTAACCTAGGTAAACTTGGTCATTTTGGAGCTAACCTAGGTAAAATGGATCATATTGGAGCTAACCAGGTAAAATGGGTCATTTTGGAGCTAACCTAGCTAATTATGCCATTTTTTAGTTAACTAAGCGTATTATGCCATTTTTGACATAAGTAAGCTAAGTATAGGTCTTTATTGAGCTAACCTAGGTAACTAAGCATATTAGAGCTAATTTAGCATCTTAGAGCTAACTTAGGTCATTTTGGAGCTAACTTAGGTAAAATTGATCATTTTGGAGCTAATTAAGCTTATTATGTCATTTTCGAGGAAAATAAGCTAAGTATATGACATATATGAGGTTACCAAGGTTGTTATGCCATTTCAAACATAAGTAAGCTAATTATGCCATTTTTAACATAAGTAAGCTAAGTGTCTGTCATTATCGAGCAAACCTAGGTAACTAAGCATATTAGAGATAACTTAGCATATTAGAGCTAACTTAGGTCATTTTGGAGGAAACGAAGCTAAGTATAGATCATTTTGGAGCTAAGTAAGCTAATTATGTCATTTTGGAGGAAGATAAGCTAAGTCTAGGTCATTATGGTAAGCATTTTGGAGGAAATAAAGCTAATTCTAGGTCTTTATGCATTTGTTAAGAAAAACACTAGAGAAAACTTACCGTCATCACGGAGGTGAAGCACCGACGTGGCTCGTGCCGGTACCACCACCTGGAGAAGGATCGTGTGATGCTTGTCTGGAGGCACGCTGCACCAAAGATCATTTGCAATGTCTCGTTAGCATGATGACACTTAAATGTTAATACTAGTAACTAATGACCATTCAAATTAAACTCACCATGGTCCCCGGAGCAATCTCTGGCATCGGCGGAGGGGTCTGACCGGCCTTCTGGCACACAGACTGCACATTTGGTTTTCTCGGGTCAGTCATACTAGTTAGTAATGAAAAGAACATTACATGAATGATTTGGCTAATATGCAGAAGAAACTTAACACGAGGAGCTCGTACATGGCCCGGTTTTGCATGTCAGTCTGTGCGCTCTCCTCCTCCATCAACCTTGTTGTCTTCTCCTCCAACTCCCGCTACTTCTCCTCCGCCTGCCGGTCCCTCTCCGCCAGAAGCGCCTGGGTTCTATCTCTCTCACTCTAAAGAGCAGCCTGCAACACCACTCCTCGTTAGCATTGTAATCATCGATGGCTGCACACACAATGTAATGCTTGAAAGAAATCTGAGTCTGTATAACTAACCTGGAAGGTGAGCTCGATTGGCCGTGGATGAGGCCTTATCTCAGGATCTGAGCTCGTTTGGCATGCCTTGATCTCCGGGAGAGTGCGAGGACAACGGATAAGTCCATCTCCAATGGCTATCGAGCCATGGGACCTCCCGCGACCAGATATCATCACCAGCTCCGGATCAAACGGCCCGCTCGGGTTAAAGTCCTCCCCTTTCCTCGCCTTCCCCTCATCTCTGTACTTCACGAGCTTGTTGTGGGAGGAGATGTTGGTGAAGTTCTCTAGATGATCAAGGTCAGACGCAGAGAATGCCTTGGCCTTCTTGTACGGGTCAGTATGGGCCATGGCATACAGGTCGAACATCTCTAGCACCGGTGCCATATTGTATCCCGCCTAAAAGAGAGGAACATAGTATTAGTAATTAAAGGGCTCAAGCTAGCATGATAGAAAGAATTGCATGAATCATGAAGCAAACCACATACCTAGTTCCGCCCGTATTGATATAGGTTGGCGCTGCATTGATGGTGTGGCACCACCTCTCATTTGGGCATGCTTGTCCTTGGCATTTTTGTGGACAGCTAGCCATGCGTCTGAGCACCACTCATCCACCAACGCCTCCCAACAATCCATCTTATCCGCACACCATCTTGGGGGCACCTAAGTCAGTAAAGAGAATCTTGAGCGCTACGTCTACGAATCAAATCCACAAAACTAAGAACAATGCCTTAAGAATATAGGCAATTACCGTCATGTACTCCTCCTTCTTCAGAAACTTTCCGCGGCACTTCTTCTTGGGCTTCCGAACACCACGCGAGGTGAAGTAGTCTCGAACAGCCTGCACCTGAGCCTCGTGCCGTAAGTTTTGTAGTAGGCGCCTACACTTGGCATCGATAACCCGTGCACAGGCCTCCTCATATCCCTCCTCACACCTGTAGAAGGTCTGCAATCAAACGAGACAACATTGATTAGTACAATAACTAAGCTTATTCGTAGATTTTTAATTGTGTAAAGGAGAAATTACCCAAAACGTTCTGATCACCATGTCGGCCCTCGTTTGGCACAAGACACCGTCGATCATCTCCTCCGGCGGGGCCGGGGCAGCCAAGTAGTGCTCCCAGGTCAATCCTAGCTCTGGAAGCTGACCCTCACCGGGCAACGTGACCCACCCCGGGAAGTTTTGCCGGCAAATCACACCAAGGACTTGGTTGGGCCTGCGGATATCCTGATGGTGGTCCCAACCCCTGCAGACGGCAAAGGCACCAAAAGCGGATGGCAAAGCTCTTTGCCGTCTGCCACCGATGGCAAAGCTGCCCGGCAAAGAACCTGACGGGAAATAGGTTCTTTGCCATCTGCTTTCTCAAAGCGGACGGCAAAGAACCTTTGCCATCGGTGGCAGACGGCAAAGAATGTGGACGGTAAAGAACATGCGTTAGCCATGTTAGGTGGCTAACGGCAGCCTTTGCCGTCTGCCAGCGGACGGCAAACATGCCCTTTCCTTTGCCGTCTGCCATAGACGGCAAAGTAACCAAATGGTATAGCTCCCAGGTTGCACAGGTTGCTGCCACGTGGCCTCTTTGCCGTATGTGGCAGACGATAAAGAGCCCTTTGCCGTCGGTGGCAGACGGCAAAGAGGTTGCATTGCCTCTTTTTTTCTTCTGTTTTTTCTTATATCCAAGCAATTTCACAGCAAAATATATGATATATATATATATTTTTCACTGGGCAATTTCACAACAGACATATGACATATCCAACACACAAGTTTCATCATACATACATAACCAACACATAGTTCCATCCATACATATTACAATAGTTTCGCATTGTTCATCCAACACATAGTTCCATGCATCCATCCATATAACAAGTTCCACATTGTTCATCGATACAAAAGAAAAGCAGAAAGGGAAAACAAGCACTCCATCCATGCAAGCTTCCGTGAAGTGAATGAAATCTGCAAAATGGGAAACAAGAAAGTTAGAAAAAGAAGACTAGAAGAAGAAGAAGAAGAAAATGAAGAAGAAGAAGAAGAAGAAGTAAGCATACCTATGTAAAATGGAGCTAACCTAGCTAATTATGCCATTTTTGAGTGAACTAAGCATATTATGCCATTATTTATATAAAGCAGCTAAGTATAGGTCATTATTGAGCTAACCTAGGTAACTAAGCATATTAGAGCTAACTTAGAGAAGAAGAAGAAGAAGAAGAAGAAGAAGAAGACTTGAAGAAGAAGGTTTTTACCCTTTTCCTTCTCATTCTTCTTCTTTTATTCTTTCTTTTTCTTCTCTTTCTTCTTCTATTCTTTCTTTTTCTCCTCTTCCTTGTTTTTCTTCGTCTTTATTCCTTATTTGTTGTCATTTTAGAGTACATAGGTAATTATGCCATTTTTGAGCTAACTAAGCTTATTATGTCAATTTGGAGGAAAATAAGGTAGTTAGGTCATTTTTTTGCTAACACATAATTAATTATGACATTTTTGAGCTAACGTAGGTAAAATGGATCATTTTGGAGCTAACCTAGCTAAAATGGATCATATTGGAGCTAACCTAGGTAAACTTAGTCATTTTGGAGCTAACCTAGGTAAAATGGATCATATTGGAGCTAACGAGGTAAAATGGGTCATTTTGGAGCTAACCTAGCTAATTATGCCATTTTTTAGTTAATTAAGCATATTATGCCATTTTTGACATAAGTAAGCTAAGTATAGGTCTTTATTGAGCTAACCTAGGTAACTAAGCATATTAGAGGTAAATTAGCATTTTAGAGATAACTTAGAGCTAACTTAGGTCATTTTGGAGCTAGCTTAGGTAAAATTGATCATTTTGGAGCTAATTAAGCTTATTATGTCATTTTCGAGGAAAATAAGCTAAGTATATGACATATATGAGGTTACCAAGGTTGTTATGCCATTTCAAACCTAAGCAAGCTAATTATGCCATTTTTTACATAAGTAAGCTAAGTGTATGCCATTATTGAGCAAACCTAGGTGACTAAGCATATTAGAGATAACTTCGCATATTAGAGCTAACTTAGGTCATTTTGGAGGAAACAAAGCTAAGTATAGATCATTTTGGAGCTAAGTAAGCTAATTATGTCATTTTGGAGGAAGATAAGCTAAGTCTAGGTCATTATGGTAAGCATTTTGGAGGAAATAAAGCTAAGTCTAGGTCTTTATGCATTTGTTAAGCAAAACACTAGAGAAAACTTACCGTCATCACGGAGGTGAAGCACCGGCGTGGCTAGTGTCGGTACCACCACCTGGAGAAGGTTCGTGTGGTGCTTGTCTGGAGGCACGCTGCACCAAAGATCATTTGCAATGTCTCGTTAGCATGACGACACTCAAATGTTAATACTAGTAACTAATGACCATTCAAATTAAACTCACCGTGGTCCCCGGAGCAATCTCTGGCATCGGCGGAGGGGTCTGACCGGCCTTCTGGCACACAGACTGCACATTTGGTTTTCACGGGTCAGTCATACTAGTTAGTAATGAAAAGAACATTATGTGAATGAATTGGCTAATATGCAGAAGAAACTTACCACGAGGAGCTCGTACATGGCCCGGTTCTGCATGTCAGTCAGTGCCCTCTCCTCCTCCATCAACCTTGCCATCTTCTCTTCCAACTCTCGCTGCTTCTCCTCCGCCTACCGGTCCCTCTCCGCCAGAAGCGCCTGGGTTCTATCTCTCTCACTCTGAAGAGCAGCCTGCAACACCACTCCTTGTTAGCATTGTAATCATCGATGGCTGCACACATAATGTAATGCTTGAAAGAAATCTGAGTCTGTATAACTAACCTGGAAGGCGAACTCGATTGGCCGTGGACGAGGCCTTATCTCAGGATCTGAGCTCGTTTGGCGCGCCTTGATCTTCGGGAGAGTGCGAGGACAACAGATAAGTCCATCTCCAATGGCTATCGAGCCATGGGACCTCCCGCCACCAGATATCATCACCAGCTCCGGATCAAACGGCCCGCTCGGGTTAAAGTCCTCCCCTATCCTCGCCTTCCCCTCATCTCTGTACTTCACGGGCTTGTTGTGGGAGGAGATGTTGGTGAAGTTCTCTGGACGATTGAGGTCATACGTAGAGAATGCCTTCGCCTTCTTGTCCGGGGCAGTATGGGCCATGGCATAGAGGTCGAACACCTCTGGCACCGGTGCCATATTGTATCCCGCCTAAAAGAGAGGAACATAGTATTAGTAATTAAAGGGCTCAAGCTAGCATGACAGAATGAATTGCATGAATCATAAAGCAAACCAGATACCCAATTCCGCCCGTATTGATATAAGTTGGCGCTGCCTTGATAGTGTGGCACACC
Organism: Thinopyrum elongatum; assembly: GCA_011799875.1. NCBI lineage: Eukaryota > Viridiplantae > Streptophyta > Magnoliopsida > Poales > Poaceae > Thinopyrum > Thinopyrum elongatum. The sequence goes on along the minus strand of CM022297.1, from coordinate 27,976,378 downwards.
TCTCATTTGGGCACTCTTGTCCTTGGCATTTTTGTGGACGGCTAGCCATGCGTCTGAGCACCATTCATCCACCAACGCCTCCCAACAATCCATCTTATCCGCACAGCATCTCGGGGGCACCTAAGTCAGTAAAGAGAAACTTGAGCGCTACACCTATGAATCAAATCAACGAAACTAAGAACAAGGCCTTAAGAATATAGGCAATTACATCATGTACTGCTCCTTCTTCAGAAACTTTCCGCGGCACTTCTTCTTGGGCTTCCGAACACCACGCGAGGCTAAGTAGTCTCAAACAGCCTGCACCCAAGCCTCGTGCCGTAAGTTTTGTAGTAGGCGCCTGCACTCGGCATCGATAACCCATGCACAGGCCTCCTCGTATCCCTCCACACACCTGTAGAAGGTCTGCAATCAAACAAGACAACATTGATTGGTACAATAATTAAGCATATTCGAAGATTTTTAATTGTGTAAAGGAGAAGTTACCCAAAATGTTCTGATCACCATGTCGGGCCTCGTGTGGCACAAGACACCGTCGATCATCTCCTCCGGCGGGGCCGGGTCAGCCAAGTAGTGCTCCCAGGTCAATCCTAGCTCTGGAAGCTGATCCTCACCGGGCAACGTGACCCACCCCGGGAAGTTTTGCCGGCAAATCACAACAAGGACTTGGTTGGGCCTGCGGATATCCTGATGGTGGTCCCAACCCCTGTAGTATGACAAGGCTACCACATTAGATATTTGAAAAAACATTATGGCAAAAGGTACAAAAAGAGTAAATGCACTTACTTCATCCCATTAGGCCAAATCAACCACCTCTGCTCGTGGGTCGCCGGCACGGACGGGAGCCGTGTACTACCACACTGGTAGACGGTGCCCCCCTCAACCACCTCGTCCTCGCTGCTATCAGAAATCTGATGCCCGCCACTATCAGCATGGCCACTCGACCCGTCAGGCGGATCCTGACAGGTACCCCATCAGGATGTCTCCTAGGACGTAGCCTGGGCCGGAGTCACGTGGGCCCAAGTGTCCTCGCCCGAAGTCTCATGGGCCAAAGGCCCGTCGACCCGAGGCTCGTGGACCGGAGTCCACATAGCCTCCTCCTCAGATGTGCCCCCCCTAGCAGTCATGTGCTCGGGTGACTCAGCTGGGGGTGGCGGCGAGGAAAGCGTAGGATCCTGCCTACCTCTCCCGCGGCCACGTCCTCCCCGACCTCCTCTCTTCCTCCCTCCCCAACCTCCTCTCCCGGGGGGCAACGACGCCGACGAAGAAGCGCCCACCGGTGAAGCCATACCCTCGTACAACGCTCTCCGGAGAGGTACGGGTGGAATGGAAGTACCACTCCCACCACGCTGAGGACCCGCGCCCACCATCTTTCAACACCTGTTATGACAGAAGAGTAAACGGAATTAGTACAACATAAAAAAATTGAATACCGACATGAATAATAAAATATATATTAACTCATCAGATAATAGGTAAAGATAGGTCCATCAGTATGTATATTCATCAGTTAATCTAGTTTGTCAATTTTGAAACTTCAAACAACCAAACTGACTCATGACAAAAGATCCTCGACCATCGACCCCTCGACCCTCGACCCCTCGGCGATGAGGATTAAAAGCCAAGTTTTGAAACTTCAAACAACCAAACTAACAAAAAATCAGGGTGTAGAAAGAGAAATGAAAGACGAAATAGTACATAGTGAGAGGTTGTGCAACTAGGATGATTTTTCTATACCAGCTTTTTTAATGAATTGGAGACGATGATGGCGAAGAAGTCGAAAGACACCAATGGCTTTTGAGTTCTTCACCATCATCCTCTCAAATTCGTTAAAAAAGCTGTTACAGAATATCATCCTAGTTGCACAACCTCTCACTACGTATTGTTTCTTCTTTGGTTTCTCTTTCTACGCTTTGATTTTTTGTCATGAGTCAGTTTGGGTGTTTCAAGTTTCAACACTTGGCTTTTAATCCTCGGCGATCATCGACCCCTCGACCCTCGACCCCTCGGTAACCCTCGACCCCTGACCCCTCGGCAATCCTCGACCCTCGACCCCTCGGCGGACCTGTCGAACACCTTCACTGTGAGCATGGTGCGGCTGTTGTCGTAGCTTAAGATGCAGACGTTCCCGAGCTAAATGTCATCAGCGCGGGCGAACTGCTTCAATCCGTTCTTCGCGAACGGATGGAAGCAGTTCACCCACGCTCATGACATTCAGCTCGGGGGCATCCTCATCTTAAGCTACGACACCAGTCGGTCAGCACTCGGACCGGAAGATCCTCGCCCCTCGACCCCTTGCCCCTCGACCACTCGACCCCTCGGCGACCCTCGACCCCTGACCCCTCGGCGACCCTCGACCCCTGACCCCTCGGCAATCCTCGACCCTCGACCCCTCGGCGGTCCTGTCGAACACCTTCACTGTGAGCATGGTGCGGCTGTTGTCGTAGCTTAAGATGCAGACGTGCCCGAGCTGAAGGTCATCAGCGCGGGCGAACTGCTTCCATCCGTTCTTCGCGCACGGATGGAAGCAGTTCACCCACTCTCATGACCTTCAGCTCGGGGATGTCCTCATCTTAAGCTACGACACCAGTCGGTCAGCACTCGGACCGGAAGATCCTCGACCATCGACCCCTAGACCCTTGACCCCTCGCCCCTCGATCCTCGACCCTCTGCCTCGACCCTCTACCCCTTGGCGACCGGCGATCCTCGACCCGGTTCCGTCGGCGCCGATGCACCCCTAACCTCGACCCGGTTCCGTCAGCGCCGACGCACCCCTAAGCTCCTCTTCTTCTTCTTCCGCCTCTTCTTCTTCTTCTTCTTCTTCTTCTTCTTCTTCTTCTTCTTCTTCTTCTTCTTCTTCTTCTTCTTCTTCTTCTCCTCCTCCTCCTCCCTCCTCCTCCTCCTCCTCCTCCTCCGCCTCTTCTTCTTCTTCTTCTTCTTCTTCTTCTTCTTCTTCTTCTTCTTCTCTTCTTCTTCTTCTTCTTCTTCTTCTCTTCTTCTTCTTCTTCTTCTCTTTTGTTAAAACTAAACTAAAACTAACTAAACTAAATAAAATAAACTAACTAAAAATAAACTAAACTAAACTAAACTAACATAAACCTAACTAAACTTCTCCTCTCTCCTCTCCTTTTCTTCTTCTTCTTTTTTTTTCATCTTCTCTTCCTTCTTTTCTTCTTCTTCTTCTCTTTCTTCTTCTTCTTCTTCTTCTTCTTCTTCTTCTTCTTCTTCTTCTTCTTCTCCCTCCTCCTCCTATTCCTCCCTCCTCCTCCTCCTCCTCCTCCTACTCTTCTTCTTCTTCTTCTAAACTAAAACTAAAACTAAACTAAAATAAAACTAAAACTAAACATAAACCTAAAAGTAAAATTAAAAAAAAGAAAAAAAGGGTGAGGAGCTCACCGCAGGGGAGGGGGCGGCCGGTGGAGGAGGGGGCGGTCCGGTGGAGTAGCTCCGCCGCAAGGGAGGGGGGCGGCGCCGCGGCCTGCCGGGACGGTGGGACGACCGCCGCAGGGAGAGGGGGCGGGGCGGCGGGGCGACGTGGACGGGGCGGCAAGGGCACGATGGGGGTCGGGGGAGCGGTGGCCGTCTGCGGTTGGGGTCGGGTGCGCGGTGGCCGGCGGCGGTTGGGGTCAGGTGCGAGCGGGGGTTCGGGTCGGGAATGGAGAGAGAGAAGAGATAGAGGAGGGGGCGGGACGGCCGTTACATACTCAATTCTTTGTCGTCTGCTGGCAGATGGCAAAGAGGTGAGGCTTGTGGGCCATTAGGGTTTGGGCCTCCACTGGACCCTTTTGCCGTCCGCCAGCAGACGGCAAAGAATTGGCTGATAGCAAATAGTATCTTTGCCGTCAGCCAGTTCTTTGTCGTCCGTTTTTTAGAGGCAGATGGCAAGGGCCTTCTTTGCCGTCTGCTAGCAGACGGCAAAGAGCTGACTGATGGCAAATTCTCTGTTTTCAGTAGTGGTACTTGTGCCCTCAGCACCGATGTCCATCTCGCGGTTTTCCTCCTCTCTCCACACCGCCACCTTTGCGCTGTGCTACCTACCAGACAATCTGGTACTAAACCTTCGACTCCCATTTCTCAAAAAACTTTCACTTGTGCGGGTTCGTATATCGGAGGCCTCATTGCACAACATCATCCACTCCAGTTACCCTGCCCTGGAGTGCTTGGTGCTTATTTTCACATTTAGAATCGGTTGTCTCCAAATAAAGTCGCCTAACCTTATAAGAATTGGAATTTCTTTTGACGGAAGGCAGCTCATCATCGAAGATGCCCCTTCACTTCAAAGGTTGATCCTTGATTCTAGTTATTCACTGTCACAAATAACAGTCGTCTCTACGCCTAAACTGGAGACCTTGGGTGTAATACATGATCTTTGTGCTCATTTCAAGATGGTGTTTGGCTCCACAGTTCTTCAGGTACTGTATATTATCATCTACACTTATAACCATAAGCTGCATTTTAAATTTCTGCACATAAGTTATATATCATCTTGGAGTACACATTTTGTACTAATATTATGTTCCATGCTCAATGAAGAGTTTCTCCACGGATAGCCTATCAATGGTGCTGGATTCTGTCAAGATCTTATATATCCAAATGAATTGTTTTGATGTGAACAAGATTATTGGCTTGCTGCAATGCTTTCCATGTCTGGAGAAGTTGCATATAAAGGTGATAATTTCACGCACATTGGAAGCCCGCATATAGTGTACTAGAATTAACCGTTCAGCTGTTGCTCTTTCGACACTCTTTTTTAGACCTTAACTGTTTTCAATCTTCATGTCTATTTAGGCTACAGGACGGGGTAAGAAAGTTATAACTAATCGGCGGATTCGTAAGCACCGGGATTTTCTCACTTCTCATGACATTCGATTGAAGACAATAACGCTGGAACGATATGTAGCCAACCATGCAAACACTAGATTTGTCACATTCTTCCTGCTGAATGCGAGGTTACTCTTGTCCATCAGGCTTAAGTTTATCAACAGCATGGTTTTGACGGATGGGTATGTCGAAGAGCAAAAAAAGGAGTTTTAGGTGGACAAAAGGGCTTCTGAACGTGCCGGGCTTCTATTTACAACATCTTGTGGTCATAATCCAGTAAATTTTATGACCCAGGATGTTCATTCTATGGACCTGACCGATCCATTTGACTGTGACTGCCGAAAACAGTGCTGGAGTTAGATGTTGTTGTCTTTTTCAATTTGGGTTTTGTCTAAACCTAATGAACAATTAACCCTCGTGCTTTTGTACAGTTTGTAAGCTGAAGTTAGATGTTGTTGCCCTTTTCAACTCGGCTGTGACTGTCATATTTTCTTCGAAACAAGGCGAATGGCTTGCCATTTGTTTAATTAAGAGTGAAATATTATAACAAATCCCAACCAAGGGAAATAACATCACTCTCGCCGGCTGCTTGAGCTCACTGTGCATTACAGAACCCAAGTGATTAGCCCCCACCAGCACCCACAAACTTATTTTGAACTAGCACACCAAATGGGCTGTAAATTTTAATAAGAAAGGCTGCATGACCGTGACAGATTTGGATTCTGACATTTGGGACCCACGAGGAAAAAGCCTATTCAAGGTGGTGTCGACTTAATTACTAGTCAACAAACTATTCTGCCTACCAGCCGTTGGATTGACATCCAACATCTGTCGTGTATCTTCTATCTTTTGTCTTCTTCCTCCAGCCGCCCAAACCAAACCACCCCGCCGGTTCCGCCTGCTCTCGCCTCCCATGGCTGGCTGCGCCTCCACCGCCCTACCGTACCCTCAAACGTTGGCCAGTCCCTCCCTCTATTCCCCCACACGTCCTGTTATTCTCCGGCGATGTCAGCTCCAATACGCACCCGCACCCGAACCAGTCAACTCTCGTACTCCCCTCCGCCAGCGAATAGACTGGCGCATCTTCCATGGCTCCTGTTCGTTCCGTCCGAGGCCTCGCCGTCGTCCTCCGCCTTGGTTCGCTCGCCGTGCGCGGTGCGCCGCCCTCTGGCGTTGTTAACGTCGTCAACAACCGAGAGGAATAAGGAGATGACTATACGTGGAGAGCAGTTGGATGACAGTAGAGACCCACCAGGGTCATCGCAGTACGCAAGCAAGTGCCTCGTTATTACAATTCAAAAAAAAATGGTTCCTCCTAATGGTTGGACATCTAGGGCCCACGCCATTGTCAACGTAGTCAATAAACGAGAGAATTACACAACGAGTGGCTGACACCAGGGACCCAGCAGGTCGCGCAGTTGTTATTTACATTTTTTTTAGGAACAAGCAGTTGTTATTTATACTAGTTTTAGAGATGGATCAGGGTAACAACGGGGCTGTGCGGCGGCTGTGGCCCGTCTAGTCAGGGTTTTATTTTATGTTTACCACATGATGAGCCCAGTTGTGTTTTTTTTCTTGCTGAAAATGGCTAGCCCAGTTCTATTTTTTTTAAAGAAATTAGTAAGCGTGCACGTGCAACGCACGTATAATATAGAATGAAAAAATCATTTTATCATCATGCAGGGAGTTCTTTTCAAGTTGAGATGCGCTTGAAGTCGAATTATGTGCATGCATGGAGGGTATTTCTATTGCTATCCAGCAAATGGAACAACCGTCTTGTGTAGAGATGGACTCGCTATGGGTAGGATACAGGCTACTCTATGCGTCTTCGATAGCAGATCAAGCATTTGAGGTCTCTTCGTATGACTCGTGTGACTCATCTCAATCAAAATCAGAATGTGGTTAGTGATTTTTGGCTAAATTTGCTAGAAATGAGAGTAGAATTGTCATTTGGTTGGGCTCAGGACCCACAGAGGTTATTGATTTATGTAAGGAGGATTGTAATTTTGAACTTCTATGAGTAATAGAAGTTCTACCCCTAAAAAGTCAAATCGGACACGCTAGATTGAAAAAAGGAATTGGACAGCGTCCGATGCTTTTATAAAATAAATAAACAAAATGACCAAAAGGGCCATCCGTAGAAAAATGAATTTTCCTACACCTGTAATTTTTTAAGATGAATGCATGTACTTGTTTTTGTACAACTAAATGCGTGTACTTTTCCTTAAAAAAATGCGTGTACTTGTTACTTGACCAAAAGGGCTATCGATCAAGAACAAAGAAGAAAAAGGGAAAGAGACACACCGACGTTCCATCTCAGTTCTCCACGCCCGACGCTTCAGCATTTTGGCCACAGCTCTATCGGTCTTTCCCGACCGCTCCCCATTTCATGGTGGCCACAGCGCTCTCTCTCTCTCCCTCTACCTCATCAGGCCGCCCCTCCCTTTCGTCCCCACCGCCGGCGCGAGGTCTCGCACTCCCCCGCTCTTCTAAGCCCCTCTTCGTCGAATTGGTCGCCGAAGTGCCGAGGATCCGCTCGAGCTCGGCATGCTCGCGGGCCGACCCAGTGCTAGGCGCTGACGGAGGCGCGAGACTCGTCTCCACCGGATCGGCTGCCGTGGCAATCGCGCGTTGGAACCTCCGGTTCCGGTGCCTTCCTCTCCGTCTCGCTCGCCCGGCGATCGGAGCCTCCGCTTGTCCGCGGCTCCCACCGCCCTGCGCGGCTGCGCTGCGTGCTGCCCAGTTGCGGTAGTAGTGCCGCGGCGGCTGGTGCCCCTGCAACTGCAAGCCGACGCCGGTTGTCTATTCCCCACTTCGGCACTCTGCTATGCTTATTTCCGATTTAGGTACTCCCGATTCCCCACTTTTGCTATCCATTCCAGTACAGTACATAAGTAGCTTACCAGTTTACCAGTAGGAAAGCATGTTTTTAGAAGTTCAGGGTTAATTTTCCAAATCCAAGCTTTATAGCAAAGCAAAGAGGGTCAAGAGAAGCATAGTAGGATAATACGGGTTCACATATATGTAGTAATCTGTCACTATCAGCTAGCTCAAATATGTATGAATGTAGGATAATGCAGGTTCACATAGATGTAGTAATCTGTCACTATCAGCTAGCTCTAATTGATATTTTTTGGAGCAGTTTCATTTGCAAATAGACCAGCTACACAGGCACACTCATACACACACGCATCCTAATTGAGATATCATATTACAATGGTAACAAATATATTAATATTTCTTACATGCTGACAGCTTAAGTAAGCATACTGCGCTTAACTTCAGCTAGATGTAGTAATCTGTCATAGTGAAAGTTTCCATATGGCTTATTTATCTTACATGCTGGCTGAAGTAAGCACCCTGCACTATTAACTTCATGTAGATCGAGTAATCTGTCACTATCAGCTAGCTCTAATTGATATTGACTGGTTGCTTTGTGTGCCAGTTGCTTGATTTGAGTGCCATTCTCATGGTTTTCTTCTGCGGTATTGTAATGTCGCATTATATGTGGCACAACGCAATAGCAAGTTCCAGGGTCACAACCAAGTATGTATCTGCATTGTTTGTATCAGAAATACCTGTGACTCCATCATTTGACATCTGAACTTTGCTTATGATTATGTCATTCTATGCACACCAGGCATGCCTCCGCCACGTTGTCATTCATCTCTGAGACATTTCTCTTTCTCTATGTTAGCGTTGATGCATTGGAATAGAGAAGTGGAAGATTGATAGTGAAACATACATGTATGCTCTCTATCTGCTTCTTTCCATGTTTGTAGTAACATATTTGTTGTTCAAATCCACAGACAGTTTTGTTTTGTAACACATTTTCTGTACTATGCAGCCCAATGAAATCTATTTTGGCGTTGGTGCTGGTTGCAAGAGCTGCATTTGTTTTCCCACTACCTTATCTCTCCAATTTGACCAAAAATACTCCAGGCGAGAAGATATCTTAGGCAGCAAGTGAGTGTCATATTTAGAAATTTCTTATGTGTGTTATGTCCTTTCAAGAATATACTCTTTTTACTTGCATGATGTGGGTTATTCAGATTATTATCGGTGGGTCTCATGAGAGGTGCCGTGTCCATTGCATTGGCCTACAATAAGGTAAAGTATTGTGTTTGATCTATTCCATATGTGCTTTGGGTGTAATACATGATCAAGTTTGCTCTGAGTTATTATTTTTGATGAAGTACTGTTGTGACTTGCTTCATTTTGCCTTAACCTTTTTTTCTCAAGAAACTAATAAGCATACTGACAGCTGACGTTGCTAAAAGGGAAAGAAACAGCCTCGTGTATGTTTTATTTGTGCTGCTGTGACCAGCTTCATTTTTTCTTTAAGATTTTTTTTCCCAAGGAAGTATTAAGCATACTGACAGCTCGCATGGAAAAGGGAGGTCGCTGTCGCTGATAGATAACTTTGCAATTGTGAAGTTGAAATCAGTGGTTCTTTAGTTGTTGCACAAACTGTTGTCGCTGAGAAATAACTCTAGTTGCACAATGGTTGCCTTTGCTGCACTGTGCAAACTGACACAGTACAAATTCTTGGTAATTTAGTCGACAAGGAGAAGGGAAGGTTTAACCTGATGCGTTATTGAGAGACCACATGTAAGGAACCTTATAGGATCTCCACCATAATGAACTAAATCAGTGACAATAAAATTTTCTTCTCAAGGCTAAAAAGTTGGCTTAACCGGGTTCTCTTTTTTGGGTGATGAAACTGTAGCAACATTGGCAGTCTTTGTCAATACTACAAAAGAGGGGGATAGTTGATCATTGGAAACACCATTGACGTAGGCTTGATGCACAACTGAACTATAGATCAATTATCTCATAACTTCAGTACCACCATGATCTTGTACTTGCTTTTTGAAAATCATGGACCAACAACCTGTGATCTACTCCCTTTGTTCCCAAATATTTGTCTTTCTAGAGATTTCAATAAGTGACTACATACGAAGCAAAATGAGTGAATCTACACTCTAAAATATGTCTACATACATCCGTATGTTGTAGTCCATTTAAAATGTCTAGAAAGACAAATATTTAGGAACAGAGGGAGTAGTACCAATTTTTGGCACAACCATGATCTTCCAAAGTGACTCACGTGAGTGCTTTATGCTTTCCGACAGGTATGCGTGTACAAGATGAATTTCTGCTGAACCGATTGGAAGCATACGGCAAGATGGATGGATCGATGTATTTTTTGGTTCAGAATTTTGCAAGAAAGGGGATAGGGGAAACAAGAAGAGGGGAGCTGCACCTTGGCAAGTTGGAGGCGACAGGATCCATGACAGCGAGGCGGCGCCACCGGGTGTAGGGACCAGGTTCGCTCGAGGACGGACTGGGGTGGCGGTTTTGGGCGTCGTCGGCGCCGGCATCGTGGGAAGGCGGCCTGGCGGCCTCGATGGCCTGGAACACCGCCTCGCTAGTTCGCTACATCCCAGTAGAAATCGTCGGCATCATGGCTGGGCGACGTATGGAGGTGTGGCGGCGGCGCTTGATGGAGGAAATCATGGTGCCGATCGATCTGAAGAGCAGGACGTGTGCGGGGCAGGACGTGGGTAGCAGAACATTGAATCTGAGCCATCGGATTGGATGTCAGACCACTCAATCAATACGTGCTGTTAGATTTCATTAGATGGAATTGATCGTGGGGTGCGGGTTATCCCGTGTACATTTTGTGGTGTGGCTGTAGGAGAATTCATATTTGCTTTTCTAATAGTAGTAGAGATACCCAACCGAGGCCTACTTGCTTTGTCAGCACTGCTAGGCTGCAAATCTTTCAAGACAAGGAGAGTTTCATTCGGCTTGCCCAGAAAATGTGCTATCAGTAATGAGAAATGAGCTGTACATTTTTAAAATACATCAAACTGGGAATTAGTTTCAATTTTTTTTTCATTTCAAGATTTTAAATTCCATTGATTTTTATGCGTGGACAATTATTTGAATTTTATATTGATATAAATTTTTTTTTCAAATTAGTTTGAATGTGACTCGAAATTTCGGAATAAAAAACAGTTGGGACAGCACCGAAATATGCAAAAATTCGTATAATTTTTTAACCGTGGCCACAATATGGACTGTAATGCTAACAAAAAGAATATGGGCTCTAAAAAAATCCTTCAGAATTAGCAAATGGGCTGTAAATTATTAGAAATAATGGCAGATGGGCTGTATGCTATTTTTCACACATTTGAGGCAGACTTGCGCGCCTACTATAGGTTGACGCGTATGCTTTTCTAAAAAAAAGGTTGACGCACACGGAACGCTGTGTCAACTTAGTCAACATACGAGAGCAGTGACTGTTGGATGTCCATTCAATGGCCGTCGTGCTTCTTCAATCTCTGCTCTTCCTGCTCCAGCCGCTCAAACCAGCGCCGGCGGGACTGCCTGCTCCCTCCTTCCGTGGCCGGCTGTGCTGCCGCGCAGGCCGCACCGCCCCACCCTACTCCACCGCTAGTCAGGCCATTCCTCTACTCACCCACACCTCCTATTATTTTTCGGCGACGGCAGCCGAACCAGTAAACCCTCGTACTCCCCACCGCGTGGGTAACAACTGCCGAGTCTTCCCCGGCTCCGGGTCGTTCCCTTCCTAGGCCTCGCCGTCATCCACCGCCCTGGTGCTCTCGGCGCGGCGTGGTCAACGAACGACATCCATCGGAAGAGGACTGTACGTGGAGAGGCTGACAGCTGGGTCCACGGCCGCACGCAAGGAAGTGCCTCCTTATTACGCGCAAAATAATGATGCCTCCACCTGACAGCAGGGACCCACCGGAAGGGCCGCTGTATTTCGCGAAAAAAACGTTCCTCCGGCTGACAACTCGGACCCACCAGCTATATCTTCGCACGCAAGGAAGTGCCTCCTTATTACGCACAAAAAAATGAATACTCCCCCTGCTATGTGGGACCCACCATAGTTGGAGACTGACTTGTGGGCCTACTAAGTTGACGCGGACGGAGGGTTTTGTCAACTTAGTCAATATAAACGATTCTAGCTCTAGTGACCGTACAATGTCCATCCAACGGCCGTAGTGCTTCTTCAACCTCTGGTCTTCTTGCTCCAGCCGCCCAAACCAGCGCCGGTCGTGCCGCCTGCTCCTGCCTATCGTGGCCGGCTCTGCTGCCGCGCAGGCCTCACCGCCCCACCCTACTCCTATCGCTGGCCTGGCCATCCCTGTACTCACCCAGACCTGCTGTTATTCTCGGGCGACGGCAGCCTCACACTGCAGCCAACCAGTAAACCCTCGTACGCCCCTCCGCGTGGGAAACAACTGCCGAGTCTTCCCCGGCTCCGGGTCATTCCATTTCTAGGCCTCACCGTCGTCCACCGCCTTGGTGCTCTCGGCGCGGCGTGGTCAACGTGGTCAAGGAACGACTTCTGGGTCCACGGCCGCAGCAAGGAAGTGCCTCCTTATTACGTGCAAAATAATGATTCATCCACCTCACAGCAGGACCTACCGGAAGGGCCTTGCGAAAAAAACGTTTTCCCCCCTGACAGCTGGGACCCACCAGCTATATCTTCGGGCGCAAGGAAAGTGCCTCTATATTAGGCGCGAAAAAAATGAATCCTCCACCTGACAGCTCGGACCCACCATCAATAACTTCGCACGCAAGGAAGTGCCTCCTTATCCTCCCTGACAGCCGGGTCCCACCTGGTTGAAGCGTACGTAGCGTTGTCGCGAACGTGTACGTACATATTGGTCGATCGGTCTCTCTGCAACGATGAACCGTGGCCGAGCAAGCAGCGGCACGTGTAGTAGTAGAGCCCCCCAACGTAGTAGTTCAGGCAGTCCCTTCTAAACCGTGTACATGTACGTGCAGCCACATGTCAAAAAATACGGCCACGTACATACATACGGGCAGGGTCTCGAACATGTACTCGCGCATACGTACGACCAGGGCTCGTGTACTTGGAGAGGCAACGGACGATAGCAACGGCGTTCTATTCATCGGGCAGCCAACCGGCTGGGTCGAAACGGAGAAACAGCGTCTTGTTCATCGGGAGGCAACACACTGGGTTGGAATGCGTCCTGTTCAACGGGAGCCAACCGGCTTGGACGGAACAACCGAAACAGGGTCTGGCGTACTGCAGTACGGAGGAAACGGCCTTCTGTTCGACCGGCTCGGTCGAAACGGCATCCTGTTCATCGGGAGGGGTGTGGCGTACCGGAAAATGGAGAAAACGGACTTGTGTTGGAGCGCTACGGTCAAAACGGGGGTCCTGTTCATCGGGAGGGGTGTGGCGTACCGCAAAACTGAGGAAACTGACTTGTGTTGGAGTGCTACGGTCGAAACGGGGGTCCTGTTCGTCGGAGGTGTGTGGTGTACCGCAAAACGGGACTCCACGGGCTATTGTTCACCCGCCGTCAACTTCCTTCAGCCTCCACCTGCACTGTTCATCCGACGCGTCTTCCTTCTGCCTCCACCATCTACTGTTCATCCACGGGGCTACTGTTCATCCAGACTTTCACCGGCTACTGTTCATCCAGCCTTCCACCGGCTACTATTCAACCAGCCCTCCACAGGGTCCTGTTCATCCACCCCAACCAGTTCGGCTGTGGCGGCCTCCTCTTGGGGTCCTGTTCGTCCAGCGGCAACGGCCTACTACTACTACTACCACGGGGTCCTGTTCATCCAACCCCCACCGGGAACTGTTCATCCAACCCCAACTACGTACGTCTCGACTCGTTCAACCAACCCCACATTCACTATTCATCAAGAGGCAACAGGTTCGATCGGCTTCAGTTAGCAGCAGTACCAAAGGAATCCCTCGATCGGGTTCAGTTAACAGCCAGGGATCGATCGATCGCTCGGGTTCAGTGACGTAGCTAGTGCAATCGCTCGGTTTCAGTAAGCGAACGCCTCGCTCGGGTTCAGTTAGAGCCCAACACCTCGCACACTCGCGCGTACGTGTACGAGAGAAACGCGCAATCCCTCCGTGCATCGCTCGGCCCCGATCACCCACTGTAACCGGGAACTCCCCGAAATTTTCCTCGCCCTCGCTTCTACTATGATTTTTTTCATCATGGACGGCCCAAAGAATGTCATGCAGGTGCGTCTCCGGCCCGCCCAGAACGAAAAGCCCATTTTCTGTCATGATTTTTGGTCATAGAAGTAGGAGGCCACCACATCTACGATGATACCGGGTTTTGTCACAATTATCGTCATATAAGTGTCATAAGCATGACAGAAAAAAAATTCGTTCAGTCCAAAATGTCACGAATGTGTCTTTTTTTTTAGTGAAAGGCGGGACGACTCGAAGGCGGCCGTATGTTGGAGACCAACGGAGGCAAAACGGCGGCTCAGAACAGACCCTTCGGGTCATGGTCTCTTTTTTTTCAATCTTCTAATCAATTCCCCGATTCCCCTTTCTTCAGGAGAGCACGCAGGGGCGTGGTCAAAGGCCAAGGCGGCTCGGAGTCTGAAACGAAGGGGAGGCAGGGGTGGCTCAAGGCCAATCCACGGCGGAGGAGGCAAGGTCGCTTCGCGACAGGTCAGAGGCGGAGCTCAGGGCAAATCCGCGTGATGGAGGCTCTTAACCTTGGTGAGGCAGCCGACGAAGATGAGTTGAACACTGCAGAGGGGAGGCAGTGACTCGGCCATGGCGGGGCCGCGACAGAGGAGGCGTGGCGGGGCCCGGCGGCTCGGAGGCGTCGGCAGGCGGCTTGAAGGGCCAAGGCAGCTCGCCCGTGGCGGGTCACGGCGACGGTGAGGCCGCACGGCGACTCAAAGCAGAAGTGAGGCAGTGGCTCGGCCAGCCGCGTGCGGAACGCTTGAAGAAGCGGAGCCCGTGCTTGGGGACGGATCAACGAGCTGGCGCGGAGCAAGCATTGAGGCGGGGGTACGGCCACGCGGAGGAGGCGCCTGGCTCGGGGTCGCATCGGCAAAGGCCGCGGGGCAGCTTTGGAAGCAGGCAGCAGCAGCGGCGTCTTGCCGACACTGGCGAGGCCGCGGAAACGGCGACGGGCGGCTCAAAACGGAGAGCAGGAGGCATGCCGGCGAGGCGGGGCGTAGGGAGGCCGCACGGCCGGAGCGGCGACTCGGAACACGTTGCGGCAGCCCGCGTTGCATCGGCTCGGAGCGGCTTCGGGTGAAGAGGCCCTGCGTGGAGGCAAGCACGGCGGCTTAGCACAAGGTGGCGGAGGCGCCCCGCGGCGAGGCGGAGCGAGGCAGGTTGTAGGCGGCACGCCGGCGGTTTGAAGCGAGCGGGTCGTGGCCTCATCAGTGAAGGCGGCTGGCGGCCTTGAGACAGCAGCTCAAGATGACGATTTGAAGCGGCACCGCGACGGCGGTTGCAGTTTGAAGAGAGGCACTGCCATCTCGCAGCGGCAAATGCCCCCGGGCGGCCGCGGCGGCTCAGCGGCAACAGGGGCCGAGTCGAAGCTGCACAAAAACAAGGTGCGGCGGCTCCGGCGGCGAGCAACTCGGAGGCAGCAGCAGTAGCTCGAGGTTATTTTGTTAACCATGAAACTTGTCATCATGATTTTAATTTTCAACCCCATGATAGTTATTTTGTTGAGTTTGCTCCCACTACTATTCATGAGAATAAATTTGCATATGTGGAGAGTAAAATAAATTCTATGCCTGTGGAGAGTAAAAAAATTCTTTTATGTGATTGTTATATTATTGAATTCATTCATGATGCTACTGAAAATTATTATGAGAGAGGAACGCATGCTTGTAGGCTTCTCACTAATATCAAGTTTCCTCTCTTTATGTTGAAAGTTTTGATGTCATGCTTATTTTACCTTCCTATGCTAGTTGATTCTTGCTCCCATAATTTATTTTCTCACAAAATACCTATGCATAGGAAGTGGGTTAGAGTTAAATGTGCTAGTCATATGCTTCACGATGCTATCTTTGTGTTTCAATTCTTATCTTTTATGTGAGCATCATTGAAATCATCATGCCTAGCTTAAAAGCCATTAAAGAAAAGCGCTTGTTGGGAGACAACCCAACACTTTTACCTACTGTAGTGATCTTGTTTTTGTGTGTTCACATGATTACGCTACTGTAGTGATCTTGTTTTATAGCTTTTGTTTCAATAAAGTGCCAAGTAAAGCCTTTGGGATAGTGTGGATGATAGTTGACTTGATTCTGTGCAAAAACAGAAACTATTGCATCAAGTACAGAAATTCCTATCTTTTACTGGAACATGGAAAATTTTTGAATTTTTTTACAGTTGATGGTAATATAAATTTTCTACGTTTTCCTGTATTTTCAGAATTTCTGGAGTTACAGAAGTATGACCTTAATTCAGATCTTTATGTACTGTTCTGTTTTTGACAGATTCTATTTCAATGCATAATTTGCTTGTTTTCTAGTTTCCATGGCTTATATTGCTTAATATAAATAGTGGAAATTGTAGAGTACAGTAGGAATTGTGTGAGAACAATTATGAATCTTGTCTTTGACAGTACCAAAGTGAATGATTTGTCTTTATCATACTAACCCATCTCACGAAGTTCCGTTAAGTTTTGTGTGATTGAAGTTTCAATGTTTTGGGTGAGATATCGATATGAGGAGAATAAGGAGTGACAAGACCCTAAGCTTGGGGATTCCCAAGGCACCCCCAAGGCAATATTCAAGGAAGATCCAAGCAACTAAGCTTGGAGAGGCCCCGAAAGGCATCCCCTCTTTCGTCTTCAACATTATCGGTAACCTCACTTGGAGCTATATTTTCATTCGTCACATGATATGGGTTTTCTTGGAGAGTCATTTTATTTTATTAGTATTTGCTTTATTTTATTTATAACAATGTTTTGCATCTTTTATTTCAATAAAAGTGGCAAGGATAGCCATCACCATGCTTATTTTGCAAGTATATGAGTTGCTGTTTCAAAACAGAAAGTTTATCGCTGTTGCAATAATTCTCCAGAAAAGTAAGAATGTGATAAAATGTTGAAACTTTTTTCACAATAAGCTCTGATAAATTTTCTACAATTTGGTAAATTTTCATAAATTTTGGAGTTAGGTAAGTATGAGTACAATTGCACTCTTTATAGACTTTCCTGCTTAGACAGATTGCTGTTATGTTTGCATTGTTTGCATATGTTTGCTTGTTTAATGATTCTATTTGAGGATAGGAGTATTAAATTTTCTGAGGCATTTAGTATGCAATGTTGAATAATAATTTTAGTGATTTGCTACAGTAGAGAATGATAAGGTTATTGCATTGATTTATACTAACTTATCTCACGAGTTCTTGTTGAGTTTTGTGTGGATGAAGTTTTTAAGATTTAGGGAACCCGTGATATAAAAGGAATTAAGGAGACACAAAAGATCAAGCTTGGGGATTCCAAAGGCATCCCAAGTTAATAATCCAAGAAGTCTCAAGCATGTAAGCTTGGGGATGCCCCGGTAGGCATCCCACCTTTCTTCATGAACAACTATCGGTTAGTATCGGTTGAGCCTAAGTTTTTACTTCTTCACATGAGTTGTGCTTTTCTTTGAATGTCATTTTATTTTGTTTTGCTTGCTGTTTTGATAAAATAATTAGATCTGAAGATTTTAAATGAGAGTCCTCAAATAGCTACCCATTTACTTAACTACTCGCTTGATCTTCACTTATATCTTTTTGGAGTAGCTTGTCATTTACTCTTGTGCTTCACTTATATCCTATGAGTAAATTGTTGAATGAATTGAATATCATGAAGTTGAAATTATATCATGCCTAGTGGTAGCTTCACATTGGGTTTATAAAGTGAAATCTTTTGAAGCTTGACAATCACAATATTGGTCATACAAGCAATTCATGAATGATTACTATAAGGAAGAGAACTTTCACATACAAATATATTATCTTGGACATCTTCTATGATTGTGAATACCCAGTAATTATTTTCAAACTTGAGCAAATTAGTTGAAGTTGGACAAGGAAGACAACGTAATGAGTTATGGTTGTGTATATTTGCATAGAAGTTATATTGTTATGGATCCTCCAACATGTGGTGTTTGCCTAGGATCTTTTGCTAGCCAAAAATTCGTACTAAGTAGAGATACTACTTGTGCATCCAAAAACCCTTAAACCCAATTTCTTGCCATGAGTGTCCACTATACCTACCTATGTATTGAATAAGATCCATCAAGTAAGTTGTCATCGGTGCATAAAGAAATAAAAATTGCTCCTAAATATGTTTGATCTTTTATTGTAAGGGAAAATTGAGCGTTGTACAAACTTGTGATGGCAAAGTAATAAAAGCGACGGACTGCATAATAAAGGTTGCTATCATAAGGGGCAATATAATGTGATGTTCCTTTGCATTAAGAGCTTGGGCATCCAAATAAAAAGCGCATGACAACCTCTGCTTCCCTCTGCGAAGGGCCTATCTTTTACTTTTCAGTATTTACTTTTATGCAAAGAGTCAATAGTATGAAATCTCATTTCAACCTCAACTATTCTCTAGTTGGCAAGCATCATGTGGTGGGGAAAGATCTAGGCACATATGACCAGTCAAATATATTTGATCATGATTTATTATTTTTGACAATTATCTCTATGATAAATGAGTTGGGAGGCGAAATATTAAGCCCCTATCTTTCTCTGTGTTCGATGGATGCCATTTGTTCTAATAATATGCTTTGAGTAGTAGCAATCATGGAAGACTATATGATGATTGAGTATGTGGAGCTCTTACTTAGACTCTGTTGAATAAGTTGAATTGCAATTGTTTGGTGACTAAGAATATAGGTTGTTGAGTTTTGAGAGAATTCATTGTTTGAACCTTAACATGTGAATTGGTTGCTACTTTAACATGAGAAGTTTTATGAGAAAGAATTGCTGTTATGATGCTAGGAAAAGTGATTAAAATTATCATTGATCAAACTTATGCACTTTGCTAGCATTCACACTTCATAAATTATTTCTTTTATCATTTACCTACTCGAGGATGAGTAGGAATTAAGCTTGGGGATGCTGATACGTCTCCAACGTATCTATAATTTATGAAGTATTCATGCCATGTTTACAATAATTTTATTTGGTTTTGGTATGATTTGCATGGAACTAACCCGGACTGACGCTGTTTTCAGCAGAACTACCGTGGTGTTGTTTTTTGTGCAGAAATGAAAGTTCTCCAAATGAGCTGAAACTTTTTGACGATTTTTTTTGGAACAAAAGAGAACCCCAAAGCTTCGTGGAAGGACTAGAAGGTGAAGGAGTTGGGCACAAGACACCGGGGCGCGCCTGGGCCCTTGCCCGTGCCCCGGTGGGTT
The DNA here is from genome assembly GCA_011799875.1 of Thinopyrum elongatum. Taxonomy (NCBI): domain Eukaryota; kingdom Viridiplantae; phylum Streptophyta; class Magnoliopsida; order Poales; family Poaceae; genus Thinopyrum; species Thinopyrum elongatum. The sequence continues at coordinate 27,957,340 of CM022297.1, read as the reverse complement.
GTGCTCACCTCGAGGCCCATCTTAGCGTGAAACCAACGCCAAAAATTCTTATAAATAAAGAAACCATCAAGGGTAACCCTAGATCAGAAGTTCCGCCACCGCAAGCCTCTGTAGCCACGAAAAACCAATCTAGACCCCGTTCCGGCACCCTGCCGGAGGGGGAAATCATCACCGGTGGCCATCTTCATCATCGCGGCGGCCACTATGATGAGGAGGGGGTAGTTCACCCTTGGGGCTGAGGATTTGTACCAGTAGCTATGTGTTTAATCTCTCTCTCTCTCGTGTTCTTGAAATGTCATGATCTTGATGTATCGCGGGCTTTTTTAATATAGTTGGATCATATGGTGTTTTCCCCTCTCTATCTTGTTGTGAGTTGAGTTTTCCCTTTGAGATTTCGTTTTATCGGATTGAATATTTTTATGGATTTGAGAGCACTTGATGTATGTCTTGCTATGAATACCTGTGGTGACAATGGGGTATCATATTGATTCACTTGATATGTGTTTTGGCACTCAACTCGCGGATTCCCGAGGTGACATTGGGTAATCTATGCATAGGGGTTGATGCACGTTCTCATCTTTTGTTTCTCCGGTAGAAATCTTGGGGCACTCTTTGAGGTTCTTTGTGTTGGATTGAGTATTATGAATCTGAATTTTGCTTTGGTGTTATTTTAGTACAAACTCTTGATAGATCGATCGGAAAGAATAACTTGGTGTTATTTTAGTACGAACTCTTGGATAGATCGATCAGAAAGAATAGCTACAAACAATTTCTTCTTATGTTCTCCGCTAGAGAAGAACTTTGGAGTGATTCTTCATCGCACGTTGAGGTATGGTTATATGATCCAATTATATTAGCATTGTTGAGAGATTGCACTAGCGAAAGTACGGACCCTAGGCCTCATTTTCAAGCATTGCAATTCCGTTTGTGCTCCGTTTTGTTACTTGCTACCTTGCTGTTTTTTATTGTTCCTATTACAAAAATCAATATCTACTATCATTACTACACTTGTATCACCATCTCTTCGCCGAACTAGTGCACCTATACAAACTAGCATTGTATTTGGTGTGTTGGGGACACAAGAGACTTTTTATTATTTGGTTGCAGGGTTGTTTGAGAGAGACCATCTTCATCCTATGCCTCCCACGGATTGATAAACCTTAGGTCATCCACTTGAGGGAAATTTGCTATTGTCCTACAAAACTCTGCGCTTGGAGGCCCAACACGAGTCTACAAGAACAAGTTGTGTAGTAGACATCACTCATCCATCTGATCGGCTGCCGGTGGAAATCTCAACAGTAGTTGGGCCCACGCCATGGCCTCCGAGGCGGTGCTTGGCAGAGGTGAGGATGATGTAGACCGCAGCATTGCCCGGCTCCTGACGGTGCCGGTAGTGGCTGCGCCGGGCTCCCGCCGTCGGGAGCCAGTCGTTTGGATGGCGTGGTGGCGAGGCGGTGGTACGTGTGCCCCAATGACCCCGTTCGGAGCATTGGCTGGGCCAGTTTGCTTTGGGGGAGGTGCATGTCCTGTGACCGCGCCCGCGGCTGGGGCGGGCGGAGGATTGCGATTCGGCCGTGGGGGAGGTGGTGACAATGCCGCCTGCGCCGACCACGTCTCCCGCAGCATCCACATCCTCATGCGTCCCCGCAGTCCCCGCGACGTCGGCGGTCACGGGCGGCGGGGCCTTCGAGGTGGACGGTTGAGCTGTGGCACCGGGCTTCTTCTTGGGCGCCATAGTTGATGGAGCCGTCGATGATGAAAATGGCGATGAAGATGACGCGCTGCTTACGCTCTCTGTGTTCGCGCAAGTGATCCCCCTACATGGTGCGCCAAAGATGTCGCGGGAAACCACGGCCACCTATGGGGCTACGAGCCCCTTTTGGTTCGGCGGGGGGATGGGCACGTTGCACAAAGAGCGGAGAAGCGTAACACAGCACGGCATAGATCACACGGGTAGTTTACCCAGGTTCGGGCCACCGCCAGGCATAAAACCCTACTCCTGCTTTGGTGGATTGATGGTGGATAATGGTAGAGAATGCAGCGCTCTTGCCCGGCAGGGTTGCCTCGGTGCGAGAGTGGCTACGAGCGTATAAATGTGCGAGGGTCTGAATCCTTTCTACGGTTGCCATGGAACTGCTTTTATAGGTAAAGGGGTCACCACATTGGGAAATCAGTCTTTTACACACAGATTAGACAGCAAACAGTGCATCATACCTAACTCTGCAGGCGGACAGAGCGCATTAAATGCGCCGCTTAGCGTCACATCGCAGCGAGCCCGGCAAGCCTTGCCTGGCTGGTTTGCCAGCTTCGCGCCTGCTTGCTTGACACGTCCCAGGATGGGTGTCATATGAAGGTCTTTTCTGTAGGAAGTGGCTGCCATGTGGCAGGAAGCAGCCACTTAGTCACTTAGGGGCTTGACACCACACCGATCGATGACTTGCGTCGCTGTGAGGTGGTGAAGTGGAGTGGCTTGCCTCCGCAAGACCCGGCAGACCTGCCGACACGATCTGGAGGCTTGCTTCCGGGGCAACCCCAACCTCGCCAGGCTCGCCTGCCCGGCAAGGGAGGTTTTTCCCTCTGTGATATCTTGCTTCTCTAGCTTGACTTGGTCTTCTCGACCAGCTCTCTGATCCTTCAAAGAGTTGATCCCTTCGTGCTTGATCTGATCTTGGTGCTGCAATCTTGTTCTTGGGCCCGTGCACAGTCTGGGCAACGGACCTAGGGTTTGTTGCACCGACACATCAGATAAAGATGGCAGTTAAAGACCAAGATAAGACATCTTTTATTACACCTTTTGGGGCTTTCTGCTATGTTTCCATGCCTTTTGGGCTCAAAAGTTCCTAGGCGACATACTTGCGCTGTGTTCAGAATTGTTTTCATGATCAGATCGGGTGCAATGTTCGTGCTTATGTGGATGATATTGTGGTCAAGTCAAGGAAGAAAGAGACCCTGCTTGCTGATTTGAAGGAAACCTTTGACAATCTCCGGGTCTACAAAATGATGCTGAACCCGAGCAAGTGTGTTTTTGGTGTACCTGCAGGAAAATTGCTAGGTTTTCTGGTCTCAGAACGAGGCATTGAAGCTAACCCAAGAAGATAAAGGTCATCACTTCACTTTCTAAGCCAACATGTGTTAATGACATTCAGTGCCTGGTGAGTCGCATTGTAGCTTTAAGTTGGTTCATAAGTCGCCTGGGAGAGAAGGCAATTCCTCTATATCAGATGATGAAGAAGACAGATCATTTCGTTTGGAGTGATTCTACTAATGAGGCGTTTGAGGTGCTAAAAAAGCAACTGGCTGAGCTGCCCGTCTTGGCTGCTCCTATAGACAAAGAGTCTTTGCTCCTCTACGTGGCGGCTAATAATAAGGCAGTTAGTGTAGCAGTTGTCGTGGAGTGCAAGGAGGCGGGAAAAGAGTACCCAGTCCAGCGGCCGGCTTATTATGTCAGTGAAGAACTGACTGAGTCTAAGCAAAGGTATCCACATTGGCAGAAGCTGGTGTTTGGGGTGTTCATGGCGAGTCACAAGTTAAAACATTATTTCCTTGGAAATCCTATTACAGTGGTCAGCTATGCTCCTATAGGAGATATCATTCAAAACAGAGAGGCCACTGGTCGGGTTGCTAAGTGGGCAATTGAGCTTGGGCCACGTCATCTGAAATATGTGCCCAGAACAGCTATCAAATCTCAAGCCTTGATGGATTTTATAAATGACTGTATGGAGTTACAAACACCTGAGGAGAAACCTGACAAGATATATTGGACAATCCACTTTGATGGGTCCAGGCAGTTGGAGGGCTCGGTGGTTGGAGTTATTTTGACTTCCCCACGAGGTGATAAATTCTGATATGTTTTAAGGTTAATGTTTCCTTGTACTAACAATGCAGCTGAGTATGAAGCTTTGCTCCACGGGCTTCGTATCGCTAAGGAGATGAATTTAAGCCGGGTCAGATGTCTGGGCGACTCAGACCTGGTGGCACAGCAAGTTTTAGGCAAGTGGGACTCTAAAGACCCGCTCATGGTGGCTTACCGTCAGGCAATCGACAATATTGCTGGTCACTTTAAGGTGTATCAGGTGGATCACATTAATCGACGGAAAAACAAGGCGGCTGATGCCTATCCCGGCTTGGGTCTCAACATAAGACGGTGCCCCCAATGTGTTCCTCGATGTGTTGCATAATCCTTCGGTCAAATTGCCATCTGAGGAAGATCTTTTTTCATTTTGAAGTACTATATGCCTGCGTCTTACTATACTATTTTCTTGTAGAACAAGTGCTTAAACCTAAAGAACAACTGTTCTCATGTAAGATTCCATTGGTATGGTGCACACTGCTTTGCTCTTGTATCACTGTATTTACTCATACAAACTTATTTTCAAATTGAAGGATCCAATGGAAACACTAGTGGCTCAACAGGTATGTTTAAACATGTTTCTTTAATTCGTTTGCTCTTCTAAATTGCTCTATGTTGATTTCAATTTCAATTGTGTATATAGTTATCTTCTCATATCATGCACATTACTAGCATCAAAACAGAGCCAATAGTGTTATTGTACATGTATACCCGTGGTACCCATCTGAAATCTTGTTGTGCCGTGTAGTTTCCCACACTTGTATTCTTGCAATGCTACTTTGAACTAATATAATTTGAACTATGTCTCTATTTTAATTTGGCAAGACAATCCAGTGACCATAGCACATGTGATATGCTGCTTTGCTGCCGCGTGTGGATTTTAGCACCAAACAAGAGAAACTTAATAAGCTTGCTAGGCTTATTGCCAGCATGGTGGATACCCAGGATAACTTTTCTTGAGCTCTTCTGAGGTTGTTTCAGCCATGGACTTGTTTTGCTGTCGCGTTTATTTGCATTGCTGGTCAATTTAGACACCCAATGTATGTAATATGCTGCTTTGTTCCCAATATTGGCACTGGTGGCGAACTTTGATACCCAGTGGATGTAATATTTTTAATAGCCGTAATAGCCTAGCTTAAGTTGCTTGCTTATGTATTTCCTTATTGTCTTGTTTATTTGTTTGCTTGTAGTCACTACAGTTCTTTTTCTACGGACCATGGTCCTGCTACTTGCTGTAGTGACCATTGGCCTCCTACGGGCCGTCGAATTCATGGGCCTTCTACGGGTCGTCAAATTCATGGGCCTTCTATGGCCCATGGAGTTCATGGGTCATCTACGGGCCGTCAAATTCATGGGCCTTCTACGGGCCATATCATTGATAGACCAAACATGGGCCGTACTATTCGTGGACCAATAACGGACCACAATATGGGCCATAAACGGGCTAAAATGGGAATCGTCTGTTTATGGGCCCGAACATAACGGGCCATTAACAGGCCGATATGTATCACGGGCTTAATTCTAGCGACATGCATGATGGGTTATTAATGGTCCGGAATGGAGACGCTACGGAAATGGCCCAATGGTATAATGAGCCGCAAATGGGTCGACTTTAACCATGGGCTGAATTTGGCCCATCAGGGGAACAGGCTAGAAATGGACCGTAGGTAACCGAGGGCTGGAAATGAGCCCAAGAATAAATGGGCCCATAGAAGGCTGAAAGATAACATGGGCTGCAAATGGCCCAACTAATAAATGGGCCGTTAGTGGGTATAAAGTGTTATACTGTTCATTATGGGCCAGTTACACTACAGGCCATTAAAGAGCCCAAAGATACTAAAGGCCTCATATGGGCCGAAAGACGTCATGGGCCATACATGGGCCGAAAGTGAGAACGGGCTGGAATTATATTGGACGGCCCACATGACGCTACTGGGTCAAATTGGGAAAGGCCATAGGCCATAGGTCAGCCATGAGTTAACGGGCCGTGAATGGGCTATACGCGAGCAGGCCGTTAACAGGCTTTCGGTGGGCCGGCCAGTTAACTTTTAACCAAGTCAAATGGGCCGGCCTTTTTAACCTAAATGGGCCACTGTTGGGCCTTACCACGTGTCGACGTACCATAGGCGCCTCCTGTCCATTGGACGGTTGACATCTGTCCCAACGTGGAGCTGACATGTGGTTCCTTTAGCCAATGAGAATTTTACACGTGGAAAATCGCCATAGGTCATGGCTGTTAATGGGTTATCGGATCCAAAACCGGACCCGATAGCTTAACGGCAACCCGTTACACTGGATGCCACGTGTCGGTCACCCTTGACGAAAGCATTTCCATGACGCATCATTTATCATCATGGAAGTGGACACTTCTGTGATGATAATTTGACTATTGTCATGGATCACTTCTACGACAACACGGGTATGACTATCTTGATTCTGTCATAAAATCGTCATGGATGTACAAGCATGACAGAAATCATGACCTACTATGACAAACACGTATCATCACGGAAGTGCTTTTTTTGTAGTGTTATGCAATTCTATTCTACTGCTTATTTCTATCCAGATGGAAGGATTGTGTGGATGACTGAGGGAGTGAGATACTAGTCAACCATCTCTGAGTGGGTGGCTCTTCTTGGTGCTCCTGAAGAAGAAGAGAGAGACATTGATGTGTATGCAAAGCTCAAGTTGGATCACAACTCCATGAAGAACATGTACAAAGCTATTCCTGAGAATGATCTTGAGACTCACAAGTTAGGGTTTGTGAAGCATTTACTGCCTGGTTTGGCCACCACAAACACTATTTTGAGGCACAGTTTGTTGACCAAATCTGGAGATGACAAGATGATCCATGGCCATTCCATCAACATGTTGCACCTCTTTGACACACCTTAGAAATTCAAGGTGATGAGCTTAATTGTTGAAACTATCAAGAGGACAGGTGCAGACCAAAAGAGATCATGTGGTTTTGCTCTGCACATTCAGTTGCTCATCAATTCCAAGATTGGAACGAGCACATATCCTTGATCGCGAGCATCTCCCATTGTTGCCAGAATTCAAGGATAACATAGTGGTGATGGAACCTTCTCACCCTACTTCTGCTGAGACATAGGAGAGGATACAGGTAGCTGCTGCAGCTAAAGCAGCCAAGGAAGCATCTGGTCCTAATGCCCCAATTGCTAACCTCAAGTCGAAGAATGATCAAATGACTTGTCTGCTAGAAGCATGCAACCCTGAGGATTGAACGAAGTCCTGCCAGCCTCACCAAGAACCAAGAGAGCTTAGAGCGCATAGTCGAGACAAAGATTCATGATCTTGATGTGAAGATCACAGAGGTCCATACCATAGTGGAGAAGGTGAAGGATGATGTTGATGCAGCCGCTAGAACTAGAGTTCATGCAGAGGACAGTGGAGATGACATACCCACTACTGACAGATTCCAGGCAGTGCCTACGGCATCGAGGTCTGCTGCTGTACCTGTTGCAGACATGAGGACTATAGTTACTGCCTTAGCTGCTACTTCATCAGTGCCACCACCAGTCTCTACTCCACCAGCCCAGCAGACGTCAGCCGAAGCTTTTGCAGATGCACTTCTCTCAATGCCATCTACGCACACCAGAGCTGCTAGCCAGAGATCTTCACCACCAGGAGCTACGGAAGATCGTGCCTAGAGAGACACATAGCTCTATGTTACTTCTTGAGCTTGCGTTGGTATTTTCCTTGAAGAGGAAAAGGTGATGCGTCAAAGTAGAGATAAGTATTTCCCTCAGTTTGAGAACCAAGGTATCAATCCAGTAGGAGGTACAAGCAAGTCTCCAATCTATGCACCTACAAAAACAATCAAACACTTGGACCCAACGTGATAAAGGGGTTGTCAATCCCTTCACGGTCACTTGCAAGGATGAGATCTGATAGAGATAGATATAAAAGATTACTAAAACGTAAAACCAAATAAAAGTAAATAAATTGCAGCAAGGTATTTTTGGGTTTTTTGGTTTATAGATCTGAAAATGTATTATGGAAAATAGACCCGGGGGCCATAGGTTTCACTAGAGGCTTCTCTCTTGAAGAAAGCATACGATGGGTAAACAAATTACTGTTGAGCAATTGGTAGAAAAGCGCAAAGTTATGACGATATCTAATGCAATGATCATGAATATAGGCATCACGTCCGTGACAAGTAGACCGACTCCTGCCTACTATTACTCCACACATCGACCGCTATCCAGCATGCATCTAGAGTATTAAGTTCATAAGAACAGAGTAACGCCTTAAGCAAGATGCCATGATGTAGAGGGATAAACTCAAGCAATATGATGAAAACCCCATCTTTTTATCCTTAATGGCAACAATACAATACGTGCCTCACTACCCCTACTATGTCACTGGGTGAGGACACCGCAAGATCGAACCCAATACTAAGCACCTCTCCCATTGCAAGAAAAACCAATCTAGTTGGCCAAACCAAATCGATAGTTTGAAGAGAAATAAAAAGATATCTTAATCATGCATAAAAGAGTTCAGAGAAGACTCAAATAATATTCATAGATAATCTGATCATAAATCCAAAATTCATCGGATCTCAACAAACACACCGCAAAAAAGTATTACATTGAATAGATCTCCAAGAACATCGAGGAGAACATTGTATTGAAGATCAAAGAGAGAGAAGAAGCCATCTAGCTACTAGCTATGGACCCGTAGGTCTGTGGTAAACTACTCACACGTCATGCCCTCCATGATCGAATCCCCCTCCGGCAGATCACCGGAAAAGGCCCCAAGATGGCACCTCAAGGGAACAGAAGGTTATGATGGCGGAAAAGTATTTTGGTGGATGCTTCTGGTGGTTTGGGAATATTTGGGAATTTATATGCTAAGAATTAGGGTTAGGAGACCTCCGAGGGGCCCACAAGCCCTCAGGGCGCCCCCTTGGGGCGCGCCCTGCAGGCTTGTGGCCACCTCCTGGCCCCCTCTCCAAGTCCTGCAGGTGTCTTCTGGTCCAAGAAAATTCATCGCGAAAGTTTTATTCCGTTTGGTATTCCTTTTCTGTAAAACTCATAAACAAGGAAAAAACATAAACTGGCACTAGGCTCTAGGTTAATAGGTTAGTCCCAAAAATAATATAAAATAGCATATTAATGCATATAAAACATCCAAAAGAGATAATATAATAGCATGGAAGAATAAAAAATTATAAATACGTTGGAGACGTATCACTCTATACCTATTCGAGCTTTTTGGTACTTGTTGCCAAAGTGAGAGAATTTGTATAGATCATTAGTGTCGTGGTTTTGTTACGGCAGATGTCCTAGTGTGAGGACTTAGACGTGAGGCCATCGCAACGGTGATTAGCTTGTCGGGGTTGAGCGGAACGAGAGACACAGTTTACCCAGGTTCGGCCCCTCACGATCGAGGTAATTGCCTACGTCCTGCTTCTTTGCTTATTGCTTGAATATCGATTACACACTACTGCAGGATGCTACTAACGCGACACTACGATCAGAGACCCTTTGGCGAAACTATGTGCAATGCATTAATCGCAAACGGTGATGTAAAATAACCATAAAAAAGATGCAAAATGTTTGCGATGAAGGATACATCAAACACGGTTCAGATTTTAGTTGCGTGTGTGATGAGGGGCATACGGTTCAGTTCAATGAACTATTTGCGATGAGGCAGAACAAAATAAACAGGCAGCCAGATGAAGGCATGTGCGATATACGGCATACAGTTCACTCGGATAAACTATTTGTGATGAGGCGAAACAACAGAAACGGGCAGCCAGATGAAGGTGTGTGCGATCTACGGCATACAGTTCACTCGGATGAACGATTTGCACTGAGCCAAGAGAACATAAACGGTTCAACTTAACAAGATGTGTGTGATACGCGGCAAACAGGTCTGTAATCGGAAATGTGTGGGAAGACTGATAACAACACAGACGATTCCTATTAACAAGCCGTGTGTGTTGTGAGCAAACGGTTGCTGGTATACAATTGTCAGTGATTGATGAAATCATCACCGACGGGTTCCATTGTTTTGTCCGTGTGCGATGTGATTTGCTCTGTCTACAGAGCATCAACATATATACTTAAAAAGACAGCATTGCAAAACCAAATTAAGCATACAATTACACAAGTGACTACACACATAACATTTCCACACACCAAAGTAAGCAATTACATGCATACTAAACTAGGAGAAACGAGCATCTAATCATCTACTTCTCATTGCGATGACTCTTGCCATTGCTCTGCTTCTGGCTGGATCCCTGGCCGTTTTGGGGAAGGAGGCACTTCCTCATGTCAACGACCCGCCTGTACATCTCGTAGCTCGTGTACGCCTCTTTGGCCGCGTACACGACGTGAGCTTTGTCGAGTTTCTATATCCAGGACGAGTGCCAGGCATGCTTGTCCTTGTTGCAGGAATCCTTCTTGTCTCTGTAGTAGGGATCGATGATGGCCTCGGCGAGGTGAACCAGTGAGTCCTTCTCATGCTCGTTGCTGCCCCAGATCTTGTATTGGCCCTGGATGTCGACAAGATTCTGGCAGGTGATGCCCGAATTCTTGAGCACCTTTATATCGTTAGTGATGTCCACCGTAGCGAACATGTAGTGGGGGCTGTTGACAAACCTGGCGAAATGCTCGCAAGGCCTTGTGGCCAGGCAGTAGTGGTAGACGAGGACGTAATCGCGCACACACATCTGGGCGACGGTGACCTTGGGACGAGACCCGGCACGAGCGCGGGTGTACTCGAGGTCGAACCTGACCACCTTGTACTTCTCCTCAGCAAGCAACAGCTCCATGATGAGGATGGAGTGATCCACCCAGACCGGGTTGTTGGTGTACACCACTGAGAGGTTAATTTGACATACATGACTTATAAGTTGACAGAAGTCATATCACTTTTTTTGAAACATGTCGTAAAGTAACGCGATAGACCTTAGATTAACATGTGTTGAAAAATGGCTCATCTTGTAATTGACTCTGACACATTGCAGCACTCATGCAAGACCCGGAGGTTAATTTGAGAACAAGTACACAGAGGTTAATTTGACATACATGACTTATAAGTTTCACAGAAATCATATCACTTTTTTTGGAAAACATTTAACTGCGTTGAATGTATATAGTGCTTCGTCCTATTAGTTGAATTAACCTCGAGGTCCATGTTTTGGAAACATGTCATAAAGTAACGGGATAGACCTTCATTCAAGCCAATCAACATGTGTTCAAAAAATAAAAATTATCAAAAAGTAACGAGATAGACCTTCTTCAAGCCAATCAACATGTGTTCAAAAAACAAAAAATGTCAAAAATTACAAAACAAGGACCGTGAGGTTAATTCAACTAATATGATGGAGCACTATATACATTCAACACAATTAAATGTTTACAGTGATCCATCAAATCAGTTAATTTAACATCAAGCCCACTTCCCATCCGGTCACCCATCTGATGACTACTCCAGTCTCAGGACAGTTAACTTGGGAGTTCTGTTAAATGAGCTATCGGTAGGGAAGCTGGTCCTTGCTGCTGTAGTATCCCTCTTTGCATCCTTTATTGCGCACCCGGATGACCGACTGTTTCTGCCCAATGGTCAATGCCATGTCCCCCGTGAATGTAGAAGCTTCCCTCTCTTGGATGAGTGGCAAACGGTTAATCTAGAAGAACTGTTTGCTATGATGCAGAACAACAGAAACGGGCAGCCAGATGAGGGTTTGTGCGATATACGGCATACAGTTCACTAGGATGAACTGTGTGTGATTAGGCAACACAATAGAAATGGTTCAACTGAACAAGCTGTGTGTGATACGCGGCAAACAGGTTCGTAATCAGAAATGTGTGCGAAGACCAATAATAACACAGACGATTGCTGCTAATAAGCCATGTGATTTGCTCTGTCTACAGAAGAATAACATATATATATATATATAACTGAAATAAACATCCAATTACATAAGTGACTATACAGATCATTCGCACACACCTCAATAGACAATTGTATGCATTCTAAACTAGGAGAAACGATCGTCTAGTCATCTACTTCTTGTGACGCTCTTGCCACTGCTCTGTGGCTCGATCCCTCGTCTGGGGCAGGAAGAAGATACTCCCTCATGTCAATGATCCGCATGTACATCTCGTAGCTTGTGTACGCATCCTTGGCCGCGTACTTGACGTGTTGTTCATCCAGTCTGTCATGCCAGACACTGTGCCAGGTGTTCTTGTCCTTCTTGCTCTCATCCTTCATCTTCATGTGGTAGGGGTCGATGATGGCCGAGGCGAGGTCAATCAGGGAGTTCTGTTTGTTTTCGTCGCTGCCCCAGACCTTGTAGTGGTCCTGGATGTTGACAAGATTCTGGCATTTCAAGCCCGAAACCTTGAGCGCTTTTAGATCATTGGTGGTGTCCACCGTAGCGAAACTGTAGTCGGAGCTGTTGATAAACCTGGAGAAACGCTCGCAAGGCCTTGTGTCCAGGTGGTAGTGGTAGACGAGGATGTCATGTCGCACGCACAACTGGGCGACGGCAAACTTCTGATCGTGCCCGGCACGACCGATGGTGTACTCGAGGTCGAAGCCGACCACTTGGTACTTGTCCTCGGCAAGCTACTGCTCCATAGTTTCGATGAAGCTCTTCACCGAGACTGGATCGTTTGTGTACACCACCGAGAGGGCCTTCCCCCTCACGTGGGTGTCCACTACGTGACGCGTGGTGAACTGCCCGCCGTTGTCGTCGTCGGCCGCTGGGAGCGCCATTGGAGCCATGGGGAGCGCCATTGGAACCGCTGGATGTCCTCTCTGCATGTGTCGTCGTGGTTGTGCTTATTGTGTCGTGTGGCGCGAGAGATGAAGGTAAATGGCCGCAGGAATAAATGGGGGCTGGGCAGCCTGGATTCTCGGCGAGTTCGCATGGCAGTTTTTGCAGCGGGTAACTGCATCGTCGCGCCGCGCCCGGCACAACCGCATGCACACGAACGTGGGTGATCGTGCGCCGGCCCCAAACACTGGCAGCGCGCGTGGAGGGACGAGGGCAGAGCGCCCGGAGGGACGCGAGAGCAGAGCGCGCGCGGCGGGACGCGAGCAGAGCGCGCCGTGGCCGCCTCAACATCAAGCAACCACACGCATAGAGCAGTTGAACACGCAAGAAATGGTGTTCTACAAGCCGGTCGACAGTTGCATCGCTGCGTAGAGAGCGGCAGTGTGCTACTACCGCCGTCTTGTTCTATTAGTGCCCTTTATATTATGTGCCATATTTTGATCTTAAATTTAACCAACAAAATGTTAATGCATGTTACAAAAATTATATAATTGGAAACTATGTTCAAGTACGAATCCAACGATATAATCTTTGGCGACGTGCATTTGTATTTTATTAGTTAAATCCTACTTATAAACAAGGACGGGGGTATAGTAGGTAACTAAATCGCAAACGTTTTTTTTATTAACCGTATGTGTACGTGTCCTTTCGTCCTCCTCTCGCACGTCTTGTCACCCCGCTGTCGCAGACGGCTTCGAGCGCAAGCTTGAGCAGCGCGCGGGGGCGTTCTTTTGACCAAACGGTGGTGAGCCCGTTCCCGAGCAACCTTCCCGCCCGACTCGGTGAAATCCACTAAAATCCCAATGCTTACCAGCCTACTATATAAACCCTCACGGCCGGCGAGTCCTGCGTCGCATTTTCCCCTCCCTCCCTGTAGCTTATCTCGTCTGCTTCTCCCACAATCGCCAATTGCACCGGTCCGTCATCGTTGCTCAGCCACTCCGCCGTCATCAGAGGACAGCTCCAGGTGGGAGGCTACACCGCGGCGGCGGCGCAGTCCCCAGTGTAGTGTAGTGTGCGTGGCGTCCCTGATGGGTGTGCGCGGAACACCCACCACACGCTCCACCGCCGCTGCCCGTCGGCAGCTGTTGCCGGCCACCGTTGCCGCCACACCACCGTCGAAAGCCAGGGTCATCGCCCGCTCTGCCGCCACAGCCCGAAGGCGGGAGGTGCCGTCGTGGCCGCCACCCCACTGCCGGCCACCGTGGCCATCACCCGCTCCGCCACCGCGGCCCAAAGGCGGGAGGTGGTGGCCATGGCCGCCACCCCATCGTCAGCCGCCGTGGCCGCCAGCCCACCATCGACTGCTAGGATCATCACCCGCTCCGCCACCGTCGCCCGAAGGTGGGAGGCGGAGGTGGAGGCCCGCACGTGCGTTAGCGACCTTGCGCGCTACATCGAGTTCCTGTGGGAGGAGGAGGAGCGCCTCATCGAGCACGCAAAGAGCCTTACCCTAGCCGTGGCCGCAGCACACACCGACACAGATGCGAGGAATCAGGAGATCTACGAGCAGTCCCGCCGCTTCAAGAGGGGTCGTCTGGAGCGGCAGAGGGTGTTCGAGGTGAGCATCGCTGAATGTGCAGCAGCGGCAGGCACCGTATTGCAGTTGTCCAGCTCGTCGGTAGGCTCCTCCTCCTCTTCCTCTTACTGAGCACGCTCGGCAGAGGAGAGGCTGCCGGAAGTAGTGCAAAGCCCCTCCGTAGTAGTAGTATTTAGGGGCTATTTTGTTCAGTTCATCTGACTATAGATGTGGTGGAACTGTACAACGTACTTAAAATAAGCTAGTATATATAGTTGAACTAGCTATTTGATTACGTGGTTGGCAACAATTGGGGAAAAGTTTGGTCGGTTCAGCTGTCGAGTTGAACTATTTGTATAAAGAACGACTGCTTAATCTATGAATGAAATCTATGCTTAATTACTGAATTTTAGTTGCAAAAATTAGATAGTGCTGGTGATTTTTAGCTGCATATTTTGACAAATCGCAGTGTTACAAGGTTGAAAAATGGCAATGTTACTAGATCAACAAATGTCAATCTTTCCAGTTTGACAAATGGCAATATACCCAATACGACAGATGCAAATCTTACCAAATTGTCTGTACGTGGTTGCACACGGGTCATCCGAAAAAACCATTTGCGTTGAAGGGAGGTACAAATCCTGCTTGCCAGATTTTCTCTTGGCTTAGCGCCGAAGTCTCGCTTTGCATACCTTATTCAATCTGAACCGTTTGCGTTGAAGAGATGCACAAATCTTGCGCGGCGAATTTTCCCTTGGCTTACTGCGGAAGACCATATCTCTCACTTTGCATACAGGTGTTCTATCTAAAACATTTGGGATGAAGAGCTGCGCAAATCCTGCTTGGCACATTTTCCCTTAGCTTACTAGGGAAGCTGTCGGTTTACATACGGGTGTTCTATCTAAAACGTTTGTGATCAAGAGCTGCACAAATCCTGCTCGGCACATTTTCACTAAGCTTCCTGGGGAAGCTATCGGTTTGCATACGGGTGTTCTAACTAAAACGTTTGCGATGAGTGTTTTATATTTAAAAACCGTCCATCCCAGTTAATGTATAAAAATGTCCAAATGAACCCCGAAAAATTCCAAAATTTAACACAACACTCCTGTTGTTCTATGTTGACACTAGAAAATTTTTGAAAGCAATAAGAGACAACGGATATCGTTTCGTCCCCAAAGGTGCCACGTTCCCTACCGAAACCATCAGGCTTGTTGTGACAAGCTCTGGTTTGTGAGAAGCT
Source organism: Thinopyrum elongatum (assembly GCA_011799875.1). Taxonomy (NCBI): domain Eukaryota; kingdom Viridiplantae; phylum Streptophyta; class Magnoliopsida; order Poales; family Poaceae; genus Thinopyrum; species Thinopyrum elongatum. The sequence continues at coordinate 27,941,913 of CM022297.1, read as the reverse complement.
TATACCCAAACCTCCCCCAAATGGGACAGAAATTTTACAACGGCATGTTGATGCCGCTCCATGATAGCATGCCAAGTTTCATGAATTTCAGACGAGTTTTGGATTTACTAGAATTTAAAAACCATGTATCTCAATGTTTGCGGCCGAGTGACGATGGCAGGGTGTTTGACATTCATTCCCATTTCTTGCATGGGACCTAAGCATGCAACCAAGGACACAGATTTAAATTTTCATCCAATTTATATGCATTAGAGCATGTGCCTGTAGTTCAAATTTGAATTATGCACATAAATGCATTGAAAACTCAATTAATGTATAAAAATGTCCAAACCAACCCTGAAAAATTCCAAAATTTAACACAACACTCCTGTTGTTCTATGTTGACACTAGAGAAAAAATTGAAATCAAGCAGAGGCAACGGATATCGTTTCGTCCAGAAAGGTGAAACGTTCCCTACCGTAACCATGAGGCTTGTTGCGAGAAGCTCTGGTTTGTGAGAAGCTTATACACCAACCTGCCCCAAATGAGACAATATTTTTACCACTGCATGTTGATACTATTCCATGATAGCATGTCAAGTTTCATGAATTTCAGACGAGTTTTCGATTGACTAGAATTTTAAAACCATGTATCTCAATGTTAGCGGGTGAGCGACGGTGGCAAAGATGTTTGATATTCATTCCCATTTCTTGCATGGGACCTAAGGTTGCAACCAAGGACACACATTTGATTTTTCAACCCGTTTATATACACTGGAGCATGTGCATGTTGTTCAAATTTGAATTATGCACATAAACGCAAAGAAAACTTATTTAATGTATAAAAATGTTGAAGCAAACCATGAAAAATACCAAAAAATGACACAACACTAGAAATGTTTTGAAAGCAAGAAGAGGCAACTATGACGCCCCCGACTCAATCGTGCACTAATCATACACGCAAATGTGCACGATCAAGCACAGGGACTCACGGGAAGATATCACATCACAACTCTAACACAAATAAACAGAGATCCACAATATTACAGACTAGGGATCACGAGGATCCGAATACATAAGTCAGTCATACAAATAATATCTGAGTACAGACATAGTTAGACAAGGTTTGCCTTCAGAAGGCTAGCACAAACAATGACTCTAGATCGAAAGGCGAAGGCCTCCTGCCTGGGAGCCTCTGATCCTACTCTTGGTCGGCTGGCTCAATCCAGTAGTACGTGTCATCTGGACCCATCTGGTAGTAAGCTCCTGCAGTGGCATCTGGCTCCGGGGCTCCATCGTCTAATGTATCATCAAAGTGGGATATGGGGAAAAGAGAAGTAACAAAGCAACCGTGAGTACTCATCCGAAGTACTCAGCAAGCAAGGATCTACACTACATATGCAACATTATCAAAGGGGAAAGGCTGTATATGTGGACTGGGCTGCAGAAATGCCAGAATAGGGAGGAGGCCTATTGCTATCGAAGACTAGCATCTTCAAACATCTTCACGAAGCCACCATCTTGCAGCAATAGAAGAGAGTAGAATAGCATTTTATTAAGCAAGCATGTTGAAGTACAGCTTAGAGATCCTTCCTTGACTCCCTGCGAGAAAGCGATCCCGAAGCTTCAATTAAATAACAAGTATCTAGTTCAAGTAGTAGATCGGGATATACAAACTGAGCGTCCTTTACCGTAGGACTGGCTATCGATAGGTTATTCATCCCTGCAGGGGTGCACTACTGTTACCCAACAAACTCGATCAACTCTGGTCGGACACACTTGCTGGGTAATGCCTAGCCTCGGAAGATCAACACGAAGCAGCGCCCTACCTAAGCTCAGCACGCCGGACTAACCTATGCACCCAGAGGTCTTGGGCCATCGCCCTGGGCACCCTGCGCGTTGCGAGACTGGCCGGGGTGCAGGCGCGACACTGAACTCATCAGTGAAGTATCCAGCCCATTCCCGACAATCAGCTCGCACGGTGAACCGTGACGTCTGAAGAGCTTTCGGGAGGAACGTACGACGTAGAGGGCCCCATAAACCATAATCCCGCGTGGTGGTAGTGCGTATAGGGCACGTCGACCCACTCAGATCAAATACCCAAATCTGTTAGGCTCATTTAGTAACATGCGGAGACAATCAGAGTTTCTGAAGCTCCGCCACAATATCACACTCGAGTGCCCTTCCGGCACACCCGACAACATAGATCCCCTTGCGGGAACCCATCAGGGTCGACCCGCCTGTAACAAAGGTCAAAGTAACCGTGTGGTCATATCATCAAAGGGGAAACCCCAAGGAATCACCCTCGGTGGATTCCACTCAATGAAATCATCAGGGTGAACGTATGAGGCATCTCCCTCGAGGTTCACACTGAGGGGTTGCACGAAAGGAGTCTGGATGAAGGAGTTCATATCCGATCTAGGTGTAATACCTAGTGCATCGGGTCCAATGAAAATCTTTTGTGACAATACTGGAGAAATTGCCTTAGCGAAGGAATCCAGATTTCACAAGAGAACCAAACACATCAAGAGACGCTTCAACTCCATCTGCGATCAAGTCAAGGAGGGAGACATAGAGATTTGCAAAATACATACGGATCTTAATGTTACAGACCCATTGACTAAGCCTCTTCCACGAGCAAAACATGATCAGCACCAAGACTCCATGGTAGTTAGAATCATCACAATGTAATCTAGATTATTGACTCTAGTGCAAGTGGGAGACTGAAAGAAATATGCCCTAGAGGCAATAATAAAGTTGTTATTTATATTTCCTTATATCATGATAAATTTTTATTATTCATGCTAGAATTGTATTAACCAGAAACTTGATACATGTGTGAATACATAGACAAAACATTGTGTCCCTAGTATGCCTCTACTAGACTAGCTCGTTAATCAAAGATGGTTAAGTTTCCTAACCATGGACATGTGTTGTCATTTGATGAATGGGATCACATCATTAGGAGAATGAGGTGATGGACAAGACCCATCCGTTGGCTTAGCATAATGATCATTAAGTTTTATTGCTATTGCTTTCTTCATGACTTATACATATTCCTTTGACTATGAGATTATGCAACTCCCGAATACCAGAGGAACACCTTGTGTGCTATCAAACGTCACAACGTAACTGGGAGATTATAAAGATGCTCTACAGGTGTCTCCGAAGGTGTTTGTTGGGTTGGCATAGATCGAGATTAGGATTTGTCACTCCGAGTATCGGAGAGGTATCTCTAGGCCCTCTTGGTAATGCACATCATGATAAGCCTTGCAAGCAATGTGACTAATGAGTTAGTTACGGGATGTTGCATTACAGAACGAGTAAAGAGACTTGCCGGTAACAAGATTGAACTAGGTATGAAGATACCGATGATCGAATCTAGGGCAAGTAACATACCGATGACAAAGGGAATGACGTATGTTGTCATTGTGGTTTGACCGATAAAGATCTTCGTAGAATATGTAGGAACCAATATGAGCATCTAGGTTCCGCTATTGGTTATTGATCGGAGATATGTCTCTGTCATGTCTACATAGTTCTCAAACCCGTAGGGTACGCACGCTTAATTTTCGATGACGATTTGTATTATAAGTTATGTGTTTTGGTGACCGAAGATTGTTCGGAGTCCCGGATGAGATCACGGACATGACGAGGAGTCTCGAAATGGTTGTGAGGTAAAGATTTATATATTGGAAGATGGTATTCGGACAACGGAATGGTTTCGGAGTGGTTCGGGTATTTTTCGGAGTACCGAGGGATTACCGGAACCCCCCGGGGAAGTATTGGGCCTACATGGGCCATAGGGGAGAGGGGAGGCAGCCCACAAGGGGTGGCCGCACCCCTCTCCCATGGGGAGTCCGAATTGGACTAGGGGAGGGGGCGCGCCCCCCTTTCCTTCTCCTCTTCCCTCTCCCTTCCCCTTTCCCCCTCCGTAAGAAAGGAAGGGGGGCCGAATAGGACTTGGAGTCCTATTCGGTTTCCTCCCATGGCGCACCCCCTAGGGCCGGCGGCCTCCTCCCCTCCTCCTTTATATACGAGGGCAGGGGGGCACCCCAAAGTACAACAGTTGTTCCCTTAGCCGTGTGTGGTGCCCCCCTCCACAGTTTACTCCTCCGGTCATAGCGTCGTAGTGCTTAGGCGAAGCCCTGCACGGATCACATCACCATCACCGTCACCACGCCGTCGTGCTGACGTAACTCTCCCTCGACACTTTCCTGGATCAAGAGTTTGAGGGACGTCATCGAGCTGAACGTGTGCAGAACTCGGAGGTGCCGTACGTCCGGTGCTTGATCGGTTGGATCCCGAAGACGTTCGACTACATCAACCGCATTAAGCTAATGCTTCCGCTTTCGGTCTACGAGGGTACGTGGACACACTCTCCCCCTCTCGTTGCTATGCATCTCCTAGATAGATCTTCCGTGATCGTAGGAATTTTTTTGAAATTGCATGCTACGTTCCCTAACATCTGCATGTGTTGCCTCTAATGGCCGTTCTCTTGTGTCACTGGACACAGCCGATTAGCATCCACCAAGGCGTGGGAGACACCCGACCAAGTTTGCATAGTAGCAGAGGCCCGGGTCGTTGTCGGGACTTGGGAACAACAACATATCTTAGTTCTTCTAGAGTGGCAGCATGCTGTCCGAATCACCACCTGGGAATCAGCTACAGAATGAAAACAAACCAATTCACCATGCAAACATATCTCGTTGAGAAGGAAAAATCAAACCAATTTAGGTACTTGTGATCTAGCGACCTTGAAATCAACGGTTTTGCTTTGTGCGTCTACTTATAAAAAGAGAAGAGGTATGTGTAGTGCTAGAGAAAAATCAAACAGAATATTCAAGGAATTTACAGATAGGTTACTTGACTGTGGAGATGCATAACCCAGGATGAACTCGGTGACTTCGGACAAATAAATCTCTCTCCAGCAGTCCTATAGTAGGTTCTGGAATTATCAATACACCACATACGGCACCAGCAGCATCTACTTTGGAACACCATCGGTTACACCTTATCCTACCCTGCATGAACCATCACCATCATTAGATTGTAGCCTGGTGAGAACATGGAAGTCAAAGAGATTAGGTAGATGATGGATCTGATAGTTGGATCTTTTAGATCAGCAGCATTGATGGAGTTTTGAAGCTGAGGGCGGATGAGTAGAAGGTTTAATCTTGACCTTGCAGCCTCGCATGTGGATATAGGCGGCACAGCAGGATCCACCGTTGGTCAACCATGGCCATCGAGTTGGAGCTGACATTGTGTAGGGATAATCTCCTGGCGAACATGGATCGAAAGGAGACTATGATTTGCAACTTTTTTCTTTGAGGTAAAGAGGGAGAACAGAGAGAAGAGTCCCATGCCACTAAGATCCTAATCAGAGAGAAAGGCGACTCCGTGGGGATGCCATGGAATTGGAACCCTAAAGGCCGAGCAGCTTCTTTTCAGTTGAAAGGCTGAGAAGCTTTTTTTAGTTGAAAGGCCAAGCAGCTTATTTTGGGGGCAAAAGGCAAAGCAGCTTGTGGAGATTAGATGCGTCTATTTTTTTTAGATCATGTATGGCTGTTGGAAGACTATCCAGCACGTACAGAAGTAGGACTCTTCTATAAAAAAAAGGAGTAGGGACTCCTATTTTATCATGTGATTTCAGCCATACGTATAGAAGTTGGACTCAGTATATGTGTACGTATAATCACAAAAGGAACAGGAGACGAATTTGGCAGAAATCTTTTTTAACGTGACTGCCTTTTTTTTCATCCAATTTTTTTTATGTGTCCAGATTAACGGCTCCTATTATCTAAATAAATCTGACCGTTATAACTCGGTCTTATCAGATTAACGGCTCCTATTGTCTAATTAAATCTGGCGATTATAACTCGGTCCCATCAGATTAACGGCTCCTATTTTCTAATTAACGTGATAATTTCTTGGAAGTCTGTAATTAGTATAGGTATAGATTAGGTGATCAATCCGATCTCTTTTGCATGCTAAAACTTATAGTGATGGGAAATGTGCTCCGAAGCTAGGGTAAACTGCCCCAATTGTAATCAAGTATTTTTTGGACCTACTCTAAATGAGCCAAATATTTTTTATTAACACCTATTCAATCTATATATTGTAGATTCGAAGTCTCACTATTTATTTAATTAATCTTCATTTTTTTATATTTTTTTGAAAATAATGTGATTTAATAGAAAACCATTAAAAACACATTTAAAATATGAAAAAGAAAACTAAGTTCAGATCCTTCTTATTCACTTTGAAATGAAGCTTTGGTGATTTTTTAAAAAATTTCAAAAAACCTACCTCCTTTCCTTGAACTCTCAGCAACGTTGTACGTGATAGCTCATATGTGTGAAGGTTTTTTCATGAAAATGTCCATAGAACAAGTTTATGATTTTTTGTTGGTAACATGTCACATAAGACAACATTGTGCGCAGGTTTTATATTTTTGCAATTTTTTTTAAATTAATGGTTCTCATTTAACCATGATCGTGCCAGCTAGGTTTTTTTTAAATGACCGTAGACCAAGTTTAGTATTTTTCCTTGTTAGTGTGTCTTATAAAACGACGATTCGCGAATGATTCATATTTTTTGGATTTTTTTTAAATTAGTTATGCTCACTCAAACACTAGATAACCCCGTTGACCAACTCAAAACCCCTCTAAACCCCGCGGGGTTTCGCCTAACCCTAGCTCCGAACATCAGCCGTCCGATCATACCCTAGCGCCAAGCGACAGCCCTCAGATATGGTCTTCTAGAAGGAATTCTAGGGCCAGGGTGCATGCAGGCTCCGCGCCGTTGGATCACCCGGACGGCTCCACATCGTTGGATCCTTTGGCGATCCGCGAGACGTTGGTTGTGCTCGCCCACCATTGCCTCCCCTGTCTTCTTCTTCTTTTGCGGCGACCAGAGGAGCCTCTCGTCTGCTTCTTCTCCGGCGACTAGATAAGTCGAGCTCCACTTGAGCCTCCCGCCCCTCGTGGCCCCAGTATGGTCCAGTGCCCATGGAGCGATGCCCTAACTGCCCACGCACCGCGCCACTGAAAAGGTTGACTTCGAGGGAGGACAAGAATGGCAACTTTGGGCACGAGTTCGTGAAATGCGAGAGCAAGCCAGAGGGGCAGGTTAGATCTCATGATTTTTCTTTGACCCTTTCTTTTTTCTCTTTGCTTCTAATTCTTTTTCGTTGGATCTGAGATTTAGGGTTCATGATTTCGTTTCAGATCGTGAAGAAATGCACACATTTTGAATGGATGGATGACTATATGTTCGGAGGCTTCAAGGGGAGGGCTTGCTTCAATTCAATGGGGCCGCAACCCTAGAGGTCAATCTGCCATCAGCCACTCAAAATATGGTCTACGAAAGTGTCTCCGACAGTTGGGGATGAGGATCTGAAGGAGGAATTAAAGAAGATGAACAAGATGTTGGGAATCGTTGCATGGAAAACAAAAAAATTTCTACGCACACGCAAGATCTATCCATGGAGATGCATAGCAAAGAGAGGGGGAGAGTGTGTCTATGTACCCTTGTAGACAGTAAGCGGAAGCGTTAGAACAACGCGGTTGATGTCATCGAACAACTTCACGATCCAACCGACCGAGCACCGAACGTACGGCACCTCCGCGTTCAGCACACATTCAGCTCGATGACGTCCTCGACTTTTTGATCCAGCAAGACAGCGAGGTAGTGGATGAGTTCTGGCAGCACGACGGCGTGGTGACGGTCATGGTGATGTGATCTCCGCAGGGCTTCGCCTAAGCACTACGAAAATATGACCGAGGTGGTAAACGGTGGACGGGGGCACCGCACACGGCTAAGACAATGTAGTGTGTTGTTTGGGGCGCCCCTCTCCTCTATTTATATATGTGTAGGGACTTGGAGTAGAAGGAATAGTGACACGTGAACAGTACCACGTGAATAGTACACATGTGGACTTGGACTCCAAAGTCCAATCCTATTCCTACTAGGACTCTCCTTTTTTCCTTCCCTAGCTGCGTGGACTTTTGAGGACTTGGTGTGCCTGGCCCAATAAGACCAGGGTGCCTTCCCTTAGCCCATGCTATCCCTTGGGACGTGGTGGACCCACTTGTGGACTTCCGGACCCCTCCGGAATCCTCCGGAACCTTCTGGAAGCTTCGCGGTACAATACCGAAAAAACTGCACATTTTTCTGGAACCCAAAATATGACTTCCCATATATAAATCTTTACCTCTCAACCATTCTGAGACTTCTCGTGACGTCCGGGATCTCATCCGGGACTCCGAACAACATTCGGTCACCAAATCACATAACTCATACAACACTATATCATCAACGAACGTTAAGCGTGCGGACCCAACGGGTTCGAGAACTATGTAGACATGACCGAGACACCTCTCCGGTCAATAACCAATAGCAGAACCTGGATGCTCATATTGGCTCCTACATATTTTACGAAGATCTTTATCGGTCGAACCGTTATGACAACATACGTAATTCCCTTTGTCAATCGGTATGTTACTTGCTCGAGATTCGATCGTCGGTTTCTTCATACCTAGTTCAATCTCGTTACCGGCAAGTCTCTTTACTCGTTCCGTAATACATCACCTTGTGACCAACTCCTTAGTCGTTTGCTTGCAAGCTTATGATGTGTATTACTGAGAGGGCCCAGAGATACCTCTCCGAAACTCGGAGTGACAAATCCTAATCTTGATCTATGCCAACTCAACAAACACCTTCGGAGATACCTGTAGAGCATCTTTATAATCACCCAGTTACGTTGTGACATTTGATAGCACATAAGGCATTCCTCCGTTATCTGGGAGTTGCATAATCTCATAGTCGAAGGAATATGTATTTGACATGAAGAAAACAATAGCAATAAAACTGAACGATCATTATGCTAAGCTAACGGATGGGTCTAGTCCATCACATCATTCTCCTAATGATGTGATCCCATTATCAAATGACAACTCATGTCCATGGTTAGGAAACCATAACCATCTTTGATCAACAAGCTAGTGCAGTAGAGGCTCACTAGGGACACGGTGTTTGTTTACGTATTCACACATGTATTTAGGTTTCCGATCAATAAAATTCTAGCGTGAATAATAAACCTTTATCATGAATAAGGAAATATAAAATAACAACTTTATTATTGCCTCTAGGGCATATTTCCTTCAGTCTCCCACTTGCACTAGAGTCAATAATCTAGTTCACATCGCCATGTGATTTAACACCAATAGTTCACATCGTCATGTGATTAACACCCATAGTTCACATTGCCATGTGAACAACACCCAAAGGGTTTACTAGAGTCAATAATCTATTTCACATCACCATGTGATTAACACCCAAAGAGTACTAAGGTGTGATCATGTTTTGCTTGTGAGAGAAGTTTAGTCGACGGGTCTGTCACATTCAAATTCGTATGTATATTTGTAGATTTCTATGTCTACAATGCTCTGCATGGTGCTACTCTAGCTAATTGCTCCCACTTTCAATACGTATCCAGATTGAGACTCAGAGTCATCTGGATCGGTGTAACAGCTTGCATCGACGTAACTCTTTACGACGAACTCTTTATCACCTCCATAACTGAGAAATATTTCCTTAGTCCTCTCAGGATAATTTTGACTGCTGTCTAGTGATCTACTCCTGGATCACTATTGTACCCCCTTGCCAAACTCATGGACAGGTACACAACAGGTTTGGTACACAGCATGGCATACTTTATAGAACCTATGGCTGAGGCACAGGGAATGGCTTTCATTCTCTCTCTATCTTCTGCCATGGTCGGGCTTTAAGTCTTACTCAATTTCACACCTTGAATACAGGCAAGAACCCTTTCTTTGACTGATCCATTTTGAAATCCTTCAAAACTTTGTCAAGGTATGTGCTTTGTGAAAGTCCTATTAAGCGTCTTGATCTATCCCTATAGATCTTGATGCTTAATACGTAAGTAGCTTCACCAAGGTCTTTCATTGAAAAATTCTTATTCAGGTATCCTTTTATGATATCCAGAAATTCTATATCATTTCCAATCAACAATATGTCATCCACATATAATACCAGAAATGCTACAGAGCTCCCACTCACTCTCTTGGAAATAAAGGCTTCACCGTAAGTCTGTATAAAACCATATGCTTTGATCACCTTATCAAAGCCTATATTCCAACTCCGAGATGCTTGCACCAGTCCATAGATGGATCGCTGGAGCTTGCACACTTTGTTAGCATCTTTAGGATCAACAAAACCTTCTGGTTGCATCATATACAACTCTTCTTTGAGATATCCATTAAGGAATGAAGTTTTGACGTCCATTTGCCAGATTTCATAATCAGAAAATGTGGCAATTGCTAACATGATTCGGACAGACTTAAGCATCGCTATGGGTGAGAAAGTCTCATCTTAGTCAACTCCTTGAACTTGTCAAAAACCTTTTCGCAACAAGTCGAGCTTTGTAGACAGTAACATTACCATCAGCAACAGTCTTCTTCTTGAAGATCCATTTATTCTCTATGGCTCGCCGAGCATTGGGCAAGTCCACAAAAGTCCACACTTTGTTCTCATACATGGATCCTATCTCAGATTTCATGGCCTCAAGCCATCTGTCGGAATCTGGGCTCATCATAGCTTCTTCATAGTTCGTAGGTTTGCCTTGGTCTAGTAACATGACTTGCAGTACAGGATTCCCATACCACTCTGGTGCGGATCATGCTCTGGTTGACCTACGAGGTTCAGTAGTAACTTGATCTGAAGTTTCATGATCATCATCATTAGCTTCCTTTCTAGTTGGTGTAGGCATCACGGGAACAGTTCTCTGTGATGAGCTACTTTCCAATTCGAGAGAAGGTACAATTACCTCATCAAGTTCTACTTTCCTCCCACTCACTTCTTTCGAGAGAAACTCCTTCTCTAGAAAGGACCCATTCTTAGCAACAAAGATCTTGCCTTCGGATCTGTAGTAGAAGGTGTACCCAATTGTTTCCTTAGGGTATCCTATGAAGATGCACTTCTCCGATTTAGGTTTGAGCTTATCAGGCTGAAGCCTTTTGACATAAGCGTCGTGTCCCCAAACTTTAAGAAACGACAGCTTAGGTTTCTTGCCAAACCACAGTTCATATGGTGTCGTCTCAACGGATTTAGATGTTGCCCTATTAACGTGAATGCAGCTGTCTCTTAATGCATAACCCCAAAACGATAGTGGTAAATTGGTAAGAGACATCGTAGACCACACCATATCCAATAAAGTACGGTTACGACGTTCGGACACACCATTACGCTGTGGTGTTCCAGGTGGCGTGAATTGTGAAACTATTCCACATTGTTTTAAATGAAGGCCAAAATCGTAACTCAAATATTCGCCTCCGTGATCAGATGGTAGAAACTTTATTTTCTTGTTACGATGATTCTACACTTCACTCTGAAATTCTTTGAACTTTTCAAATGTTTCAGACTTGTGCTTCATCAAGTAGATATATCCATACCTACTGAAATCATCTGTGAAGGTCAGAAAATAACGATACCCGCCGCGTTCTTCAACACTCATCGGACCGCATACATCGGTATGTATTATTTCCAATAAGTCATTGGCTCGCTTCATTGTTCTGGAGAACGGAGTTTTAGTCATCTTGCCCATGAGGCATGGTTCGCAAGTATCAAATGATTCATAATCAAGTGATTCCAAAAGCCCATCTGCATGGAGTTTCTTCATGTGTTTTACACCAATATGACCTAAACGGCAGTGCCACAAATATGTTGCACTATCATTATCAACTTTGCATCTTTTGGCATCAATATTATGAATATGTGTATCACTACAATCGAGATTCAATAAACCATTCACATTGGGTGTATGACCATAGAAGGTTTTATTCATGTAAACAGAACAACAATTATTCTTTGACTTAAATTAATAACCGTATTACAATAAACAAGATCCAATCATATTCATGCTCAACGCAAACACCAAATAACATTTATTTAGGTCCAACACTAATCCCGTAGGTAGAGGGAGTGTGCGATGGTGATCTTATCAACCTTGGAATCACTTCCAACACACATCGTCACCTCGCCATTAACTAGTCTCTGTTCATTTTACAATTCCTGTTTCGAGTTACTAATCTTAGCAACTGAACCGGTATCGAATACCCTGGAGCTACTATGAACACTAGCAAAGTACACATCCATAACATGTATATCAAATATACTTTTGTTCACTTTGCCATCCTTCTTACCCGCCACGTATTTGGGGCAGTTCCGCTTCTAGTGACCATTCCCTTTGCAGTATAAGCACTCAGTTTCAGGCTTAGGTCCAGCTTTGGGCTTCTTCTTGGGAGTGGCAACTTGCTTGCCATTCTTCTTGAAGTTCCTTTTCTTTCCCTTGCCCTTTTCTTGAAACTATTGGTCTTGTTAACCATCAACACTTGATTCTCTTTCTTGATTTTCTACCTTCGCCAATTTCAGCATCGCGATGAGCTCAGGAATCGTTTTCGTCATCCCTTGCATATTATAGTTCATCACGAAGTTCTAGTAGCTTGGTGATAGTGACTAGAGCACTCTGTCAATCACTATCTTATCTGGAAGATTAACTCCCACTTGATTCAAGCGATTGTAGTACCCAGACATTCTGAGCACATGCTCACTGGCTGAGCTATTCTCCTCCATCTTGTAGGCAAAGTACTTGTCAGAGGTCTTATACCTCTCAACACAGGCATGATTCTGAAATACCAATTTCAGCTCTTGGAACATCTCATATGCTTGGTGGCGTTCAAGATGTTTTTGAAGTCCCGGTTCTAAGCCGATGGCACACTAAACTATCAAGTAGTCATCATATCGAGCTTGCCAAAACATTCATAATGTCTGCATCTGCTCCTGCAATAGGTCTGTCACCTAGCGGTGCATCAAGGACATAATTCTTCTATGCAACAATGAGCATAATCCTCAGATCACGGACCCAGTCCGCATCATTGCTACTATCATCTTTCAACTTAGTTTTCTCTAGGAACATATCAAAATATAGGAGCTATATCATGTAGGAGATATGCCCTAGAGGCAATAATAAATGTTATTATTTATCTCCATGCTCATAATTAGGTTTATGTTCCATGCTATAACTGCTATGGTTCTCGAGTCTACAATAACCACGAGGCTCGGAGGAAGACTCATATGCACGTGTGGAATAATAAACGGTAAAATGTATTCCTAGTCTAGCCTCTAAGACTAGCTCAAGTGTTGCATGATGGTCCTGTTTTCCTGATCATGGGCATGTCTATGCCAGCAACTTTGAGGGCACAATGTTAGAAGAACATTTGTGTTGAATCGACCCGATTGATGTTATGCTATGAAATTCACTCATCACAAGTTAATGGTTAATAACACAGAGATGGTTAATGTTTGCATGATTCCTCAGACCATGAGAGTATCGAGTTTCTTCGTGCTTGATTCATGAACTTTGGGGTTTGTTAAACGTCATCCGTAACTGGATGGCTATTACGGCGGCTTACGGGTTCATGGGAAAGTATGTCAAGTAACTTGATAGCTCAAGATTGGGATTTTCTCCTCCGACGATGGAGAGATATCTCTAGGCCCTCTCGGTGTTTCGGTATCCATCATCGTCTGGCCAGACACTTTGTGATTTGATCACGGGGATGCCGCAACACGGTAACGAGAAAAGAGAACAATACCGGTAACGAGGTAACTAGCATAGTGGACAATTTGTTGATCCACGGGAATGCCAACATGTCTCACCTCGGGTATTTGTAACATATCATGAAGCAACAGGAATAGCACACGGCAACTGGAGGTTCACTCGAATATTTATTCGTGTGGGTATAGGGGTCAATATGGGTGTCCACGGCTCCGATGTTGATCATTGATCGGAAAGAGTTCCGGTCATGTCTATACTTCACCGAACCTATAGGGTCACACGCTTAAGGGTCATCTATCTGTTGAACGCTAGACAGGGAGTCTGAGAGAAAGTCACCGAAAATGTTTCGGAGACAACGGAAGAGTTCCGAGAGAGAGAACACCGAAAGAGTTTTGGTAAAACCGAAAAGTTGTTTCGGAATATATTATTAGGTCAAAAAGGGTTTCGGCACCGCCTGGAAATTTTCAGAGGATGCCAGAATTGGTCTGGGAACTTCTGGGAATTTTCAGAGAGAAAAACCGGAAATGTTCCGAAACTGCTGTAACCGCTGTTGATGCTTTCCGCTGATAAAAACCACAGCACCGAAAATGTTTCGGATCGTGCCCAGAATAATTTTAGAGGGTGCTAGAAATGTTCTGGGACCTTCTGGAATTTTTCAGAAAAAGTTTCGTGGAAAACATCTTGTCTCAGCGCGAGGGGACAAGATCCCACGAATCGGGGGTGCATGTTTGGTGGCTTTTTGTCTAGGGAGCATGCATGTTTCATGGAGACATGTTGGTGGCTTGTTGGGGGGGCCCCCCCATGGGGGGGGACAAGATGTGGGCCGGCCCAAGGGCTGCCATGGTGGTGTCCCCTTGGTGCCCCCCTTGTGTTACCATTATGCCCTTTCATGTGTGACATGAAGCTTGGGTATTTTGGTATTTCAACATCCCACCCCACCCCTTGCCTTGGCCTATAAAAGGAGGAGTTGGGGCTGCCATCTCCTTCATCCCCTTGCTCTCATACTCATGCCATGCAATTATCTGGCTTCTCTCTCCCTCCCATGAAAAGAGTTTCGTAGAGCCGAAAGGCTGTCTGGGTTCCGGTGGGAACTAGTTCTGGACGGCGAAGCCCTGCCGGATAGATGACACCGTATGTGTGCAACTCTGTAGAGAGGTCATAGTTTCGATCTTAGTGCCCGTGGGGCTGTTCGTGAGTGCCTCCCGAAGGGCTGTCCAAGTGACGGTCCGAGTTCTGTGAGTCCTCCCGAAGGGCTGTCCGCGACACCATCCGGGGGATTGTCCGACCGCCTCCCGGAGGGCTGTCCGGGTGGCGGATGAGGGTATACATCCTCGCGGTTGGGAGGTTGTATATCCTAGCTGCGGGGATCTGCACCGACGATCGTCATCGACTCTACTTCCGCTGCGCTACGAGTCGGTAACGAAAATGATCAAACCTTGTATGCAGTCTCCATAGTGTTCCTGGGCTGGTGTGTAGGTCGGAAAAATTTTGTTTTCTGCTGCGTTACCCTACAGTGGCATCATGAGCCGTGCTATGCGTAGATGCAGGTTGCGATCTAGAATACATGGAGATGTATGGGTGTTGCACAATATAATTATGTAGTAGATGAGTTCTATTACTGAAAATTATTTGTGCGGGTAGCAGATGAAATCTGTTACCCGATGTTCTTGTTGCTTCCCTCGAATTTGCGTAGTCCTGATCTTGACAGCATTGTGGAATCTGACAAAGTTCTGGCAATCCGTGATCCTTTCATGCTGCTCCTGAGTATGCTGATTGACAGATCAACGAAGTGCTAACAGTTCTTTGGGTTCCACTTTAGTTAAAGAAAGAGGGATGTTTCGCAAACGAAAGGGCAATGCAGATATGATCTGTACGGGGGTCATGCGTATGACGAAGTTTAGTATGGGGGTCGAGATTTTATTATCTCGGTTTTCATACACCCTGGAAAGTTAATCTAGCGACTTGAATTATCATACTTGATGATGGACGTTGGTAGCTTCGGTTTGTTTCGAAACCTTAGAAGCCACGTAAAACAAGTTTTTGCATGAACCGATTAGAGGCGTCTAACTTGGTTTTGCAGGAGGGTTTGCATGTGCATGTGATGTGGTATAGCAATGCTCATAATAATTTGATTATGTATGAGATGACTATATAATGTAAATTGATTAACATGACCTGCGTGTCATGATTTGGCATGATGGCTGGAGCCATATGATTGCACTTTAAATGACCTGCGTGTCAATCTTGTGTAATGCATTATTTTATTAGCTATAGAGATAGCAATATTATGTGGTGCATCGACAAGGTGGTGGCAATCTTCGTGAAGGTGAACACCGACGCAAATGCCGAAGACGAAGAAATACAAGACTTCTCCGTCAGAAAGGGCTATACCATATCATGCTATTATGAATTGCCTGAGATGTTTATCCCTTATGATGCACCCTTCTTGATTGCGCAGTAGTCGCTTTTTATTAGGGTGATCTCTCACTTCAAAATATCAAAGTAGTTAGTGTTCACCCAAGTGTAGCACCGTCTGTAATTCGTATCTTTTCGGGGTGTGCCATGTCCACATGGGTACGAACGAATCGAGAGGAATGAGGCGGGTGAGGTCAGACCTCGCAGCAAGATCACTTGGTTGTCTTTGACGTTCAGGCAGGATCGTCCTGAGCTCGGAACACACCCATCGAAAGATGAACAAGAGTCACATGGAGATGTGATCGGCAAGTTTGCCTACCAATTGAAATTCTCGTCATCAGTGATGTCCACATCAATGGCGTTGAATCGAAGTGTGGGTCTTGTATCACTCACAAATCAATTATGAGAGATATTGATTTGAGTGGGAGCGCACTGTTGAATTAACTTGTTTAATTCTCAGTGCAATTAAGTATGAACTCTGTCTAAGTGTGATTTGCAAAATAGTTGTAGAATAATGGCTCACGTTTCCACCTTCCCTATTAAAATTGAATAGCTGTTAAATATCTGGTTAAAACTTTACGGTTGGTAACGTAATGTGAGGATTATCCTCAAGAGTGCCAAGAAGGACTTTGTCCTATCGCATACTTTGGTATTCTCTCGCTTATGCTATGGATCATGTGACTCTCGTCCTTCGATCCAAAAGCTAGAATTCCGTTTCAGTCAAGTGCAATATGTTTGTTTCCATGAGACCCGAACTTCGAAAGTTTGGATAGTTATGTGATATTCATGGAATCTGAAAATCATTTTCAGAGACAGACAAAGGCTAAAAGATATGAGATATCCAAAGCAATGTTTGTTTGCAAACTATTAGTAAAAGAAGTTTACTATGCATTAGACTGATAAGAGAGGGATCCAGAAGAACGCCTATCATATGATAAAAGGTGAATAAAACAACAACTTAAGAGAAAGGAAGTGTCCAAAGGGTGTTAGTGAAACTTTCACGCCTAGGAAGTCCGAGGCTAACGCCACTCTTAAGTTGGGTGCTTCTTCTGAGAGTAGGAGAAATACTAAAAGTTAAAACTGTTAGAAGTATAAAGGCAATAAGAATGAAAACTGGAATATCCAGCTCATGTATGAATGTCATACAAAGTTTTTAATGTATAGAAGGCTGGTCGAAGATATAGTTCTTGGGAATTATGGTTAAACATGTTAATCACTAATTCTTGGGTATTGTGAGACAATCACAAAGATACCCGCTCGATTGCATTCTGTTGCAACTCGATGTAAGAACTACTATGGCCTGAAAGACTAGCCAAGAATGGGGTTGAGATACACACATGGGACATAGTAAATGTTACTATACCTTCCATCGGTGTATTACCTATGTATTTAATTTCATAATTCATTTTAGAGTTTCACACTCTAGCCCTTTCCATAAGGTATCTTGCAAGAAGGTTGTTCATAAGAGAACTTTTGATGTTCGGTGTTATGAATAACATAAGGGCCATACTTTCATTATGAATGAGATGTATGTTATGAATATTGATAATAATATATTACCTCTGGATTTACATTCATAATTCATTTTAGAGTTTTACACTCTAGCCCCTTGCACAATGTTGTTGCAAAAAGGTTGTTCATAAAAAGAACAATTGTTGTTCAGTATTATGAATAACATGAAGGGCCATGCTTCCATCCTCGATGGGACGTATGTTATGAATATTGATGGTAATATGATACATCCATAACACTGACGCTAAATATCATAAAGACTAAAAGAATACCACACAAGTGTGGCACTGCATTTGGTCACATTGGAGAAACCCGCATGGATAAATTCCATTATGATGGATTTTGAAGTCATTTGATTTTGAATCATCTGACACTTGCAACTTTCCTCCGAAAAGAGAAGTGACTGAAATACCATTCATAGGCCATAAAGAACGAGCAAAGAACTTATTGGTGATCATACATTTTGATGTATGTAGTTCAATAAATATTGTTGCAAGTAGTGGATTTATCTATCTTCAGAAATGACTCAAGTAGATATGTGGATATTTACTTGATGAGACGTAAGTCTGGATCTTTTGAATTCATTCAAAAGGTTTTCAAATATGAAGTAGAAGTTATTGTAACAAGAAGATTATGTTTCTACAATTTGATTGCAGAAAAGAATATTTGAGTTACAAGTTTAGCGAATGTCTGATGAGTTGTGAAAGGGGTTTTCATAACTTGCACCTCCCGGAACACCACTGCAAGTGGAAAGTCTGTGAAGGTGTAATCGAACCATTTATGACATGGTAAGATCAAAGATGACATAAATAAATTTGCCATTATCCCTTTTAAAGAGTGATGCTTTAGAGACTGTGGCTTTTACACTGAAAAGAGCTCCATCGGGTCTGTTGAAATGACACCATGGTATGGTACGCCCAACCATGTTATATCTTTTCTTAACATTTGGAATATGGGGCTTGTGTAAAAGGTTACAAACCTATTCCAAATCAGACAAGTGCTACTTTGTAGGTTATCCCAAGTCATTGGGTATTCCTCCCTCACTATACCGAGGCAAATAGGTTTGCCACAAAGAACGGTATGCTTTTTGAAGAAAATGGTTCTTTCAAAAAGTGAGTGGGAGAATAGTGCAACTCGACAAGATAAACAGTATCTTCGTCATCAGATCAAAGGAAAGAGACCTTGGAAGTAATTCCAGGTTTCCTACTGCGACTGATACGGAAGTCTCTACAATAAAATGTATGGACTTCAGTTGAACTTGCAGCTGAACCACGTAGTCAAGGCTCGTGCAAACCTCTCAGGTGCGCAAACGAGATATTGTTGTTAGACAACAATATACCTACGATACACAAGGAAGCGTTGATGGGCCCTGACTCCGGAATTGGCTAAATGCCAATGCAACCCGAGTTAGTTTCCACATAAGTGATTCAAGATTAAAACCTTGATACACCTTTCGGAAGACTTAGAGTCTAACAAATATTTATGGAACTTAAAACTGATACGGATAAAAATGTTTTATCCATAAAGCTCGACTTGTTGCAATAACAAGTTCAAAGAGTTGACTACGATGAGATTGTCTCACTGTAGCGATGCTTAAAGTCGGTTCGGGTTGAACTAGCAATTAATACATATTTTAATCATGAGATATGAAAGATGGATGACAAAAGGATTTCCATCTGATGGAAATAAAACCAAGGACTTGTATGTGATACAGTCCAAAGTAATTTGTCGATCTAGAGGATGCTAGTAAGTATGCAAACTTCAGAGTTCCAGCAATGGACAGAAGAGAGCAAAGTGGAGTTGGAATCTTCGTGATTTGATGAAATGGTCAAAAGGGTTTTTGACTTCATCAATGGGTAACGAAGATGCTTGTGATTCAAGAAAGTAAGTGGGAGCATAATAATATTTCTAAAAACGTTGTGTGCTTGACACATTGTTAATTGGAAATAAATTTCTTGACATGAATTAGGACTTCATTTGAAAATAGTTTTTCGATGAAGTACTTAGGCTAAATAGCCTCGATATTAGGCATGATGATCTATGGAGATAGATTTACCTGATGGGGCTAAGCAAAGATACATATTGACAAGATGCTAAAACTTTTTAGCATTTAAAACGCCAAGGAGTGATTCTTGCCGAAGTCACGTGGAAAGAGTTTTTGCAAGACTCGGTGTCCCAAAACACTGATGAGCAAAATACATGATGGAGATTCCACACACTCTTGTGTTTGGATTAATCATGTATTCCATGGTATGTAAAACAACCAGATATGTCCGATACTCCCAAGGTGTTGCGAGTATAGATACCAAAGTGATCAAAAGTACTGATCATGGGACAACAGTGAAAAAGGTCATTGAGTACTATAGTAGCACTGATGACATGTTTTCTCGCAAGCGGAGATCATGAAGAGTTCGTTGTAAAAGGTTACATCGATACAGTCTTCATCCATGCTCCAAGCAATTTTCGATTTAAATTGAGGGTTTTTGTGTAACACACAATATGGTGGCATGGTAGTTGGAAATTGTTCCAAACAAGTTGCTGTGGCGAATTCTATAACAGAGGCGAAGTATGTTGCCGCTTTTAAAAGCGACAAAGAAGATGTTGAATCATATAGTTCATTCATGAACTTAGTATGGTTCCAAGATGGCTTTTGTCAATGGGACACTACTGCAGGTAGTTGCCCCGTAACTCAGTCTGAGGAATCCAGGTTCGACCTATGATTCACATACATACAAAACCAAGTCCACACAAAATATGAATTTTGTGAAAGCGTGAAAACGCGAGGATATGCAAAGATACACACAGAGCTGAAATCGTCAGATTCGTTGGACATCAGGTTATACCACAAGCGAAGCATATTTACACCGGTATGCCACAGGTGTGAAGTGCATTAGCATTAACTAGATTATTGACTCTAGTGCAAGTGGGAGTCTATAGGAGATATGCCCTAGAGGCAATAATAAATGTTATTATTTATCTCCATGCTCATAATTAGGTTTATGTTCCATGCTATAACTGCTATGGTTCTCGAGTCTACAATAACCACGAGGCTCGGAGGAAGACTCATATGCACGTGTGGAATAATAAACGGTAAAATGTATTCCTAGTCTAGCCTCTAAGACTAGCTCAAGTGTTGCATGATGGTCCTGTTTTCCTGATCATGGGCATGTCTATGCCAGCAACTTTGAGGGCACAATGTTAGAAGAACATTTGTGTTGAATCGACCCGATTGATGTTATGCTATGGGATTCATTCGTCACAAGTTAATGGTTAATAACATAGAGATGGTTAATGTTTGCATGATTCCTCAGACCATGAGAGTATCGAGTTTCTTCGTGCTTGATTCATGAACTTTGGGGTTTGTTAAACGTCATCCGTAACTGGATGGCTATTACGGCGGCTTACGGGTTCATGGGAAAGTATGTCAAGTAACTTGATAGCTCAATATTGGGATTTGCTCCTCCGACGATGGAGAGATATCTCTGGGCCCTCTCGGTGTTTCGGTATCCATCATCGTCTGGCCAGACACTTTGTGATTTGATCACGGGGATGCTGCAACACGGTAACGAGAAAAGAGAACAATACCGGTAACGAGGTAACTAGCATAGTGGACAATTTGTTGATCCACGGGAATGCCAACATGTCTCACCTCGGGTATTTGTAACATATCGCGAAGCAACAGGAATAGCACACGGCAACTGGAGGTTCACTTGAATATTTATTCGTGTGGGTATAGGGGTCAATATGGGTGTCCACGGCTCCGATGTTGATCATTGATCGGAAAGAGTTCCGGTCATGTCTATACTTCACCGAACCTATAGGGTCACATGCTTAAGGGTCATCTATCTGTAACGCTAGACAGGGAGTCTGAGAGAAAGTCACCGAAAATGTTTCGGAGACAACGGAAGAGTTCCGAGAGAGAGAACACCGAAAGAGTTTTGGTAAAACCAAAAAGTTGTTTCGGAATATATTATTTGGTCAAAAAGGGTTTCGGCACCGCCTGGAAATTTTTAGAGGATGCCAGAATTGGTCAGGGAACTTCTGGGAATTTTCAGAGAGAAAAACCGGAAATGTTCCGAAACTGCCGTAACCGTTGTTGATGCTTTCCGCTGATAAAAACCACCGCACCGAAAATGTTTCGGATCGTGCCCAGAATAATTTTAGAGGGCGCTAGAAATGTTCTGGGACCTTCTGGAATTTTTCAGAAAAAGTTTCACGGAAAACATCTTGTCTCAGCGCGAGGGGACAAGATCCCACGAATCGGGGGTTGCATGTTTGGTGGCTTTTTGTCTACGGAGCATGCATGTTTCATGGAGACATGTTGGTGGCTTGTTGGGGGGCCCCCCCATGGGGGGGGACAAGATGTGGGCCGGCTCAAGGGCTGCCATGGTGGTGTCCCCTTGGTGCCCCCTTGTGTTACCATTATGCCCTTTCATGTGTGACATGAAGCTTGGGTATTTTGGTATTTCAACATCCCACCCCACCCCTTGCCTTGGCCTATAAAAGGAGGAGTTGGGGCTGCCATCTCCTTCATCCCCTTGCTCTCATACTCTTGCCATGCAATTATCTGGCTTCTCTCTCCCTCCCACGAAAAGAGTTTCGTAGAGCCGAAAGGCTGTCTGGGTTCCGGTGGGAACTAGTTCTGGACGGCGAAGCCCTGCCGGATAGATGACACCGTATGTGTGCAACTCTGTAGAGAGGTCGTAGTTTCGATCTTAGTACCCGTGGGGCTGTTCGTGAGTGCCTCCCGAAGGGCTATCCAAGTGACGGTCCGAGTTCTGTGAGTCCTCCCGAAGGGCTGTCCGCGACACCATCCGGGGGATTGTCCGACCGCCTCCCGGAGGGCTGTCCGGGTGGCGGATGAGGGTATACATCCTCGCGGTTGGGAGGTTGTATATCCTAGCTATGGGGATCTGCACTGACGATCGTCATCGACTCTACTTCCGCTGCGCTACGAGTCGGTAACGAAAATGATCAAACCTTGTATGTAGTCTCCATAGTGTTCCTGGGCTGGTGCGTAGGTCGGAATTTTTTTGTTTTCTACTGCGTTACCCTACATATCGCGAGCTATTGATCTACAACATAGATATGCAAATACTATCAGGACTAAGTTCATGATAAATTAAGTTCAATTAATCAAATTACTTAAGAACTCCCACTTAAATAGACATCCGTCAAGTCGTCTAAGTGATACGTGATCCAAATGAACTAACCCAGGTCCGATCATCACGTGAGATGGGGTAGTCATCAATGGTGAACATCTCTATGTTGATCATATCTACTATATGATTCATGTTCGACCTTTCGGTCTCTAGTGTTCCAAGGCCATGTCTGTACATGCTAGGCTCGTCAAGTTTAACCCAAGTATTCCGCATGTGCAAAACTGTCTTGCACCCGTTGTATGTGAACGTAGATTCTATCACACCCGATCATCACGTGGTGTCTCTACACGATGAACTGTAGCAATGGTGCATACTCAGGGAGAACACTTTTATCTTGAAATTAAGTGAAGGGATCATCTTATAATGCTACCGTTGTTCTAAGCAAAATAAGATGCATAAAGGATAAACATCACATGCAATCAAAATATGTGACATGATATGGCCATCATCATCTCGTGCTTTTGATCTCCATCTCCAAAGCATCGTCATGATCTCCATCGTCACTGGCTCGACACCTTGATCTCCATCGTAGCATCGTGGTCGTCTCACCAACTATTGCTTCTACAACTAGTGCTAACTCATAGCGATAAAGTAAAGCAATTACATGGCATATGCATTTCATACAATAAAGAGACAACCATAAGGCTCCTGCCGGTTGTCAGATATCTTACAAAACATGATCATCTCATACAATAACGTTTATCACATCATGTCTTGACCATATCACATCACAACATGCCCTGCAAAAACAAGTTAGACGTCCTCTACTTTGTTGTTGCAAGTTTTACGTGGCTGCTACGGGCTTCTAGCAAGAACCGTTCTTACCTACGCATAAAACCACAATGGTGTTTCGTCAAGTTTGCTGTTTTAACCTTCTTCAAGGACCGGCCGCAGTCAAATTCGATTCAACTAAAGTAGGAGAAACAGACACCCGCCTGCCACCTTTATGCAAAACTAGTTGCATGTCTGTCGGTGGAACCGGTCCCACGTGCGTGAACATGTAAGGTTGGTCCGGGCCGCTTCATCCCACAATACCACCATATCAAAATAAGACGTTGGTGGTAAGCAGTATGACTATCATTGCCCACAACTCTTTGTGTTCTACTCGTGCATATCATCTACGCATAGACCTGGCTCTTGATGCCACTGTTGGGAATCATTGCATGGAAAACAAAAAAAAATCTAGGCACACGCAAGATCTATCCATGGAGATGCATAGCAATGAGAGGGGGAGAGTGTGTCTACGTACCCTCGTAGACCATAAGCGGAAGCGTTAGAACAACGCGGTTGATGTAGTCGAACAACTTCACGATCCAACCGACCGAGCACCGAACGTACGGCACCTCCGCGTTCAGCACACATTCAGCTCGGTGACGTCCTCGACTTCTTGATCCAGCAAGACGGCGAGATAGTGGATGAGTTCCGGCAGCACGACGGCGTGGTGATGGTGATGGTGATGTGATCTCCGCAGGGCTTCGCCTAAGCACTACGAAAATATGACCGAGGTGGTAAACGGTGGACGGGGGCGCCGCACACGGCTAAGACAATGTTGTGTGTTGTTTGGGGCGCCCCCTCTCCTCTATTTATATATGTGTAGGGACTTGGAGTAGCAGGAATAGTGCCATGTGAATAGTACCATGTGAAAAGTACCATGTGAACAGTACCACATGAATAGTACACACGTGGACATGGACTCCAACGTCCAATCCTATTCCTACTAGGACTCTCCTTTTTTCCTTCCCTAGCTGCGTGGGCTTTTGAGGACTTGGTGTGCCTGGCCCAATAAGGCCAGGGCGCCTCCCCTTAACCCATGCCAGCCCTTGGGACGTGGTGGACCCACTTGTGGACTTCCAGACCCCTCCGGAATCCTCCAGAACCTTCTGGAATCTTCCCGGTACAATACCAGAAAAACTGCACATTTTTCCGGAACCCTAAATATGACTTTCCATATATAAATATTTACCTCTCGACCATTCGGAGACTCCTCGTGACGTCCGGGATCTCATTCGGGACCCTGAACAACATTCGGTCACCAAATCACATAACTCATATAACACTATATCGTCAACGAACGTTAAGCGTGCGGACCCTACGGGTTCGAGAACTATGTAGACATGACCGAGACACCTCTACGGTCAATAACCAATAGCGGAACCTGGATGCTCATATTGGCTCCTACATATTCTACGAAGATCTTTATCGGTCGAACCGTTATGACAACATACGTAATTCCCTTTGTCCATCGGTATGTTACTTGCCCGAGATTCGATCGTCGGTATCTTCATACCTAGTTCAATCTCATTAACGGCAAGTCTCTTTACTCGTTCCGTAATGCATCACCTTGTGACCAACTCCTTAGTCGTTTGCTTGCAAGCTTATGATGTGTATTACAGAGAGGGCCCAGAGATACCTCTCCGAAACTCGGAGTGACAAATCCTAATCTTGATCTATGCCAACTCAACAAACACCTTCGGAGATACCTGTAGAGCATCTTTATAATCACCCAGTTATGTTGTGACATTTGATAGCACACAAGGCATTCCTCCGGTATCCGGGAGTTGCATAATCTCATAGTCGAAGGAATATGTATTTGACATGAAGAAAGCAATAGCAATAAAACTGAACGATCATTATGCTAAGCTAACGGATGGGTCTTGTCCATCACATCATTCTCCTAATGTTGTTATCCCGTTATCAAATGACAACTCATGTCCTTGGTTAGGAAACCATAACCATCTTTGATCAACAAGCTAGTCCAATAGAGGCTCACTAGGGACACGGTGTTTGTTTATGTATTCACACATGTATTTAGGTTTCCGATCAATACAATTCGAGCATGAATTATAAACCTTTATCATGAATAAGGAAATATAAATAACAACTTTATTATTGCCTCTAGGGCATATTTCCTTCAAAAGAACTTGAGGCAGATTATTCAGTTGAACAAGCAGGTGAATCTGATAGCTTTAGGATTTTATTTTTGTATAGTTGCTCTAGGATTTGCTTACTTGCTCGTCATCACTCGTTAGACATGTTATTTGTGTCGTGTCATGTGCTCTATGATTTGCTTAAGGGTTTGTGGATCATGTGCTCTCTATGTTGCTTAATTTGTGGATCATGTGCTCTTTGTGTTGCTTAAACTATGTCTCTATCTCCATCTCTGAATCTCTGTAGGTGTTAGTTTTTGACACTTTCAGTTTCGTCAGACAACACCGAGGGCAAGAGAAAAAACATAGTTATTGGGCCCAAAATGAAACCAAGCTCTAGTTGGGCCATCGCATGGCTCTGTTTTTCCTCTGTTTTTTTGCTTGATTTTTTTGATTGCCCCTACAGAGATTGAGTGCACGTTGGTTACATTACAAGAATAGGTTACATCGTTTGAAATTACCCAACAATTTATATTGCCACCAAGATCCACCAACAAGTAAACAATGGGCTACCCTTCAAAAATTATTTTCATCCTGCCAAATGGCCACAAACTATTCAAAAAATAGCTTCTTTTTGTTCATACAATATAGGTATCCTACAATATATATGGGCACCAACAATTCAAAAAAATTAGCTTCTTTTTCTTGTTTTCAACGTCAACATGGCTCATCTTTCCAGCTTTAATTTCCTTTTTGACACCTCAACTAGTCCATTAGCCGCCCGTGCCAAAACTTGGAACCAATAAAACCTATAATATAAGGGACAACATTAATTTCATCATGCCAAATGGCTACAAACTATTCAAAAATTAGCTTGTTTTTGTTCATACAATATACGGAATAGGGCCAACAACAATTCAAAAAAATTAGCTTTTCTCTTTCTTCTTTTCAACATCAACATGGCTCATCTTTCTAGCTTTAGTTTCCTTTTTGAGACTTCAACTAGTCCAAAATCCGCGCGTGCGAAAACTTGACCTTAAAATATAAGGGCCTACTCTAAATGGGCCATTTAAACTTGACTTACACAACATGAATATAACAAGATGAATGGGCTACCCTCCAACCATTTTTACAAGGCTAACCCCAAAACTTGCTGGTTTTCATTGAGGGATACCCTTTCATTGATTGATTTAGCAGAAGGGCTCGTCTACGGTACCATATCCATCTAGCGATATCTCACGTCAAATAAGATAGAAATAGCAAGCAAAACACAGATAACCAATGGCATATCAAATATGGGTAGGAAGCATAACATAGTTCTTAGGGGATAACACGACAGAGATAACACGATAGAGATAAAAAGTTCATGGTACAACCAACGACATAATTAAGATAGAAATATATAAAAGATAAAAAGCCCTAACACCCTAGGGCAAGACAAGCTTCACGAGACCGGGCCTTCACCACCATCTCCACTACGCCTCCTCTTCACTGCTCCTCTTCACTGCTCCTCCTCCATGCCGTCCTCGCCGATGTAGTAGGGGAGGCTGTGCATACCATTGCGGGTGGGGAAGATGCTGTTGAAGTCCATGAAGATGTTGCCGAGGAGGTAGTACGCATCGAATCTATTCGTGAAGTTGGCGATGAGCCCTATCGGCAGAGTGGTGGAGTTTGGATGCACTTCCTCTAGTCGAAACATCACCGGCGTGACCGCCGGGAGGTGGGCGAAGCCCGCAACGAGCAACCACTGGGCAAACTCCTTTCCACCCCTCCAGCGTTAGAACGCCCACATGCGGAGCATTGTCTCCACGACGACACCAATGGGATACCGCCTCTCTGGCACGGTCGGTGGGAGCTCGAAGGTGGGGTCGTTGTACTGCATCCTCCCTTGGCTTTGAGAGTGCTTTGGGTTTGGGTGAAGAAGAGAAGGGGGCGGTGCAAATGGATGTGTGGAGAATAGGTGGAGGGGTGGGTGCTTTAAATAGAGAAAGGGGAAGGGAAGGGGAGTGGCACAGGCCGCGCTTTGGATTTGCTACGTTCAAACGAGTGGCGTTGATCGATATGCCACTTTAATTGCCACGTTGAATAGATGCGAGTGGATCGAAAAGTCTGAAACGATGCTCTACATCGAGGAGACAAGCGTGCGAGATGAGACGGACCAGCGGCAGCGACCGTCCCTGCATCCGTGGCGGCTCGCGTGCAGCAAGAGGCCGGTCAGCGTCCGTGGCGGCTCGCGTGTAGAAAGAGGCCGGTCAGCGCATCATGGCGGCGGGCATCAGCGCATGCAGGCAGGCTAGCTACGTGCATGCAAAGCAGGCTAGCTGGACATGTCGTGCATGCATAGCAGGCTCATTTCGTTGCGGCGCGTGCAGGGCCCAACAGTCTAACCACGGCCCAACGGGCGAACAGCGGCACCGTCCGACATGGCCCCAATTGTCAGGTCCAATGGGCGACACAGTCCAGCGCGGCCCCACTCCTCAGAGTTAACGGTTAAAGCACTGACCCAACGGCATCCACCGTTTGTGACCATTTCTGAGGGTTTCAGACAAGAGAGTGGGGAAAAGTGAGCAAATGCTAAGAGCGTGGGGATGAATGAGTATGGCTAAGGAACCAGGGGCACAGATGTAAAAATCCCTAATTTTAATGATGCTCGCCTAAAAGATAAGAATTGAAACACAAAGAGAGCATCATAAAACATGTGACTAACAAATTTAAGTCTAACATGCTTCCTATGCATAGGCATTTTATGAGCAAACAAATTATCAAGGCAAGCAAAAACTAGCATATGCAAGGAAGAAGAAAGAAACAATAGCAATCTCAACATAACGAGAGGTAATTTAGTAGCACGAAAATTTCTACAACCATATTTTCCTCTCATAATAATTACATGTAGGATCATTATCAAATTCAAAAATATAACTATCACATAAAATTTTCTCTTGATGATCCACATGCATGCAAAGTTGACACTCTTCCAAAATAGTGGGATTAACATAGAATAAAGTCATTACTTCTCCAAGCCCACTTTTATCAAAAATTTCATAAGATTGATCAAAATCCAAAGTAGTGGGATTATTATTTCCTAAAGTTGACACTCTTCCAAACCTACTTTCAATATTATTGCAAACATTATTATCATGAGGCTTAAATAAATTTTCAAGATCATAAGAAGCATTATCACCCCAATCATGATCATTGCAACAAATAGTGGACATATCAAAATTAGAATCCCCAAGCTTAGGGTTTTGCATATTATTAACACAATTGACATTAAGAGAATTTACAATAACATCATTGCAACCATGCTTTTCATTCAATGGTCTATCATGAATCACTTCATAAATTTCATCACAATTTTTAGATTCACGAATTTCAAGCAAAACTTCATAAAGATAATCTAGTGCACGCGACTCACTAGCAATTGGTTCATAAAAATTGGATCTCTTAAAAATATTAGCAAGTGGATGAGGATCCATAAACTTTTTGCATTCTGATTTTCAATAAATACACAATTATTCCAAGCGAACAGGCAAACAAACCAAGTAAGACATAAAAGGCAAACGAAAAGAAGGCAAATCTTTTTGTGTTTTTCTGAAAACATTTTAGAAGTGGGGGAGAGGAAAACAAGAGGCGAATGGCGAATAATGTAATGCAAGAGATGAGAGTTTATGATGGGTACTTGGTAGGCTTGATGTAGAACATCCCCGGCAACGGTGCCAGAAATTCTTCCTGCTACTTCTTGAGCTTGCGTTGGTTTTCCCCTTAAAGAGGAAAGGGTGATGCAGCAAAGTAGAGATAAGTATTTCCCTCAGTTAGAGAACCAAGGTATCAATCCAGTAGGAGGTACAAGCAAGTCTACAATCTATGCACCTGCACAAACAATCAAACACTTGCACCCAACGCGATAAAGGGGTTGTCAATCCCTTCATGGTCAATTGCAAAGATGAGATCTGTTAGAGATAGATATAAAAGATTACTAAAGCGTAAAACAAAGTAAAAACAAATAAATTGCAGCAAGGTATTTTTGGGCTTTTTTGGTTTATAGATCTGAAAATATATGATGGAAGATAGACCCGGGGGCCATATGTTTCACTCACTAGTAGAAAACAAGGCATTGGTCCAGGCCAGAAAAGGGCATTAATCCCGGTTCTCCTTTGAACCGAGACCAATGGGTGCATCAGTCCCGGTTCGTGAGGCCAGGGCGCCGGCGGGGCCTCGGGGGCCATTGGTCCCGGTTCGTCTGACCCCTTTGTTCCAAGTTCCAGACACGAACCGGGACCAAAGGGCCTCGCCCCTGGCACTACCCTTTATTCCCGGTTAGTGGCTGGAACCGGGACTAAAGATCAGGCTTCTGTCCTATTTCTAGCCACCAACCGGGACTAAATAGATGTCTATATATACCCTCGCCCCTGCCCACCCTCTCCTCTGTTTTTTTGCCGTGTGGGAGGTGTGTGCATGCGCTGCTCTGTCTCCCTTCTATGAATGCACATGAGGTGTTCGATTAAATGCCCGAGCTACACTTAAGCTTTCTCCTCTCCAAGCTCGACCTGCAAGCTCCTTTTTCCCCAAGAGTTGTCTAGGTTTGGCGGTCCATCCCGCCCCGTCCCTGTCCTCACCGCCGTCAATCGCCCGCGCCGATCTCGTCGCCGGCACCACCGTGGTGAGCCTCTTGTTCTTATCTTCTTTCTAAAATGAAAAAATTCTTACTTGTATGATTTAGATAGATACTTGTATGATTTTCTTACTTTTATTATTGTTTGTTATTATATAGTGCCATGGTTTGGGTATCCTCCCCCATCGGCCCTTGTCCTGTCTATGATTCGGATGTGGTATATTATCTTTTATAACCATTTGTTTCATTTAGTGTTTATGACAATTATGCCAACCAACGTGACATAGATGTTTTTATCTAGGAGGTATGTGAACCGGAAATTCCAACCGACCCTCTTGTCGAGAGGTTAAATTTAGTTGAAAAAGAAAACAATTACTTGAAGAAAAAATTGAAAAAAATTGAGGAGGAGAAGATGGAATTGGAGTTGCATGTTGCGGATGTCGTCCATGATCACAAGATCAAGATGGAGGAAATGCGCTTGAAGATTAGAAAGATTAAAAAATATGCCGTTAATCAAGAGGCTTGGTACCACTATGCCGTTGGATCAATTGTTACCTTAGTTCTGATCTTGATCGCATTTGTTGTTGCATTTAAATGTTTTACATAGTTTAAATTTATGTTTTAATTAGATGCTCTAGAGAGCTATATGTTGTTCTATGAGAACTATGTATGAACTTTATGTATTTATTTTTTCAGTAATAACATTTTATCACTACTGTACTTTGGTTTTAATGTTATGATGAACTTGTATTAATTTGGTCACTTCTCTATTCATGATGTTCTGTAATGGTTTTTGATACACTTAATTATATAATGCACGCAGATGAACCGGCAATGGATGTATGGTGACCGACGCACCTCCGAGTATATTGAGGGCCTGCATAAATTTCTCGAAGTGGCTGAGGCAAGCAAGCAGAATGGTTTTATGTATTGTCCATGTACTGTCTGTGGGAATACGAAGGATTACTCTAACTTGAAAACCCTTCCCGTCCACCTGCTTGAGAAGGGTTTCATGCCACACCATAATGTTTGGACTAAGCACGGAGAAAGATGGGTTATGATGGAAGAAAACGAAGAAGAAGAGGATGATGACAACTATCCCCCTCAATATGGTGATACTTCAACGTGGGAAGCTGAAGATCAAGAGGAACCAGACGATGTGCCCGATGATGATCTTCGCCGGGTCATTGTTGATGCACAGAGAGAATGCGAAAGTGAAAGGGAGAAGTTGAAGTTTGATCGCATGTTAGAGGATCACAAAAAAGGATTGTACCCAAATTGCGAATATGACAACACAAAGCTCGGTACCTTACTGGAATTGCTGCAATGGAAGGCAGACAACGGTGTATCTGACAAGGGATTCTGGAAGCTACTAAAAATAATGAAGAAGAAGCTTCCAAAGGATAACGAATTGTCGTACGTATGAAGCAAAGAAGGTTCTCTGCCCTCTAGGATTGGAGGTGCAGAAGATACATGCATGCCCTAATGACTGCATCCTCTACCGCGGTGAGTACGAGGATTTGAATGCATGCCCGGTATGTGGTGCATTGCGGTATATGATCAGACGAGATGACCCTGGTGATGTTGAGGGCGAGCGCCCCAGGAAGAGGGTTCCTGCCAAGGTGATGTGGTATGCTCCTATAATACCACGGTTGACACATCTGTTCAGAAACAAAGAGCATGCCAAGTTGATGCGATGGCACAAAGAGGACCGTAAGAAAGACGGGAAGTTGAGAGCACCCACTGACGGGTCGCAGTGGAGAAAAATCGAGAGAAGGTAGGGAGACTTTGCAGGTGACGCAAGGAAAATATGGTTTGGTTTAAGCGCAGATGGCAAATCTTTTGCGTTTTTCTGAAAACATTTTAGAAGTGGGGGAGAGGAAAATGAGAGGCGAATGGTGAATAATGTAATGCAAGAGATGAGAGTTTATGATGGGTAGTTGGTAGGCTTGATGTAGAACCTCCCCGGTAACGACGCCAGAAATTCTTCCTGCTACTTCTTGAGCTTGTGTTGGTTTTTCCCTTGAAGAGGAAAGGGTGATGCAGCAAAGTAGAGATAAGTATTTCCCTCAGTTAGAGAACCAAGGTATCAATCCAGTAGGAGGTACAAGCAAGTCTCCAATCTATGCACCTGCACAAACAATCAATCACTTGCACCCAATGCGATAAAGGGGTTGTCAATCACTTCACGGTCAATTGCAAAGATGAGATCTGGTAGAGATAGATATAAAAGATTACTAAAACGTAAAACAAAGTAAAAACAAATAAATTGCAGCAAGGTATTTTTGGGGTTTTTTTGGTTTATAGATCTGAAAATATATGATGGAAGATAGACCCGGGGGCCATATGTTTCACTGGAGGCTTCTCTCTTGAAAGATAACATATGGTGAGTAAACAAATTACTGTCGAGCAACTGATAGAAAAGCGCAAAGTTATGACGATATCCAAGGCAATGATTATGAATATAGGCATCATGTCCGTGTCAAGTAGACCGAAATGATTCTGCATCTACTACTATTACTCCACACATCGACCGACTCCTGCCTGCATCTTGAGTATTAAGTTTAAGAGAACAGAGTAACGCCTTAAGCAAGATGACATGATGTAGAGGGATAAACTCAAGCAATATGATGAAAACCCCATCTTTTTACCCTTGATGGCAACAATGCAATACGTGCCTCGCTACCCCTACTATGTCACAGGGTGAGGACACCGCAAGATTGAACCCAAAACTAAGCACCTCTCTCATTGCAAGAAAAACCAATCTAGTTGGCCAAACCAAACCGATAATTTGAAGAGAAATACAAAGATATTAAATCATGCATCAAAGAGTTTAGAGAAGACTCAAATAATATTCATAGATAATCTGATCATAATTCCACAATTCATCGGATCTCGACAAACACACCGCAAAAGAATATTACATCGGATAGAACTCCAAGAACATCGAGGAGAACATTGTATTGAAGATCAAAGAGTGAGAAGAAGCCATCTAGCTACTAGCTATGGACCCGTAGGTCTGTGGTAAACTACTCACGCTTCATCAGAAGGGCAATAGGGTTGATGTAGAAGCCCTCCGTGATCAAATCCCCCTCCGGCAGGGTGCCGGAAAAGGTCCCTAGATGGGATCTCACGAGTACAGAAGGTTACGGCGGCGGAAAAGTATTTTGGTGTGTCTCTTTGGTGGTTTGGGAATATTTGAGGATTTATATAACCAAGAACGAGGTCGGTGGACTCCCGGGGGGGGGGGGGGGGCACAAGCCAGGGGGCAGCCCCCTAGGGCGCGCCCTGGCAGCTTGTCGTCGCCTCGGGACTCTTCTGACTTCCCCTCCAAGTTCTGTGGGTGTCTTCTGGTCCAACAAAAATCATCACGAAAGTTTTATTCCGTTTGGACTCCGTTTGATATTCCTTTTCTGTAAAACTCAAAAACAAGGAAAAAAACAGAAACTGGCACTGGGCACTAGGTTAATAGGTTAGTCCCAAAAATAATATAAAATAGCATATTAATGCATATAAAACCTCCAAAACAGATAATATAATAGCATGGAACAATAAAAAATTATAGATAAGTTGGAGACGTATCAAGCATCCCCAAGCTTAATTCCTACTCGTCCTCGAGTAGGTAAATGATAAAAATAGATTTTTTTATGTGGAATGCTACCTAACAAAATTATCCATGTAATTTTCTTTATTGTGGCATGAATATTCAGATCCATAAGATTCAAAAAAAAAGTTTAATATTGGCATAAAAACAATAATACTTCAAGCATACTAACAAAGCAATCATGTCTTCTCAAAATAACATGGCCAAAGAAAGTTATCCCTACAAAATCAAATAGTCTGGCTATGCTCCATCTTCCTCACACAAAATATTTTATCATGCACAACCCCGATGACAAGCCAAGCAATTGTTTCATACTTTTGATGTTCTCAAACTTTTTCAACTTTCACGCAATACATGAGCGTGAGCCATGGATATAGCATTATAGGTGGCAGGGACGGAGCTCTCGTGTGGGCACTGGTGTCAATTGACACTAATGCCGTTCGATGCTTCAAGCTACTGGCCTGAGCGATTTGTGTGTTTGACCCCAGCAAAAAAATTCAATTGACACCAACGCACCGCAGAACATAAGCCCAAAGTGATAGCCCAGTTAGATAATTATTGCCATCAAGAAGTATCCATCTTGGTAGCATAGCACGGAGCCCACAAGCCCACGCGACAAGGTCTGTGTATGCGGCAGTGCGGCCACGAGCCCATGAAGGCACAACAACCACCTCTCATGGCGCTTCGCCTCCTCCTCCTTAATCAGATAGATCCCGAATTCCTCTACACACCTATCGCCGCGATCAGGCAAGCCCTCAGACCTCTCGAGGAAACTACACAACGCTGGGCGGCAGTAATTTTTGTTCAGTGAAGTCCACTTCGGTGGCATAATATGCAATCATACAATTTTAGGTTGCCCACTTCGGCTCTTCTAGGTACCCGAGGTATGCCAGCTTTGCACGCACTAACACTATTTGTGTAATATTCAGATTGAAATTTTAAGTTTATCTCCCTTGATTCATGTAGGAATAGAAGGTTATGGATATATTTCTGTTGAGCGTATACAATACATTGATGCACCAGTTACTTCAAGGCCTGGCCGCACAAGGACTACCATCTACTAAAATATTTTTTTGTAATATCCATTGATCCTACTACTCCAGCATAAAAAAAATTAGGCGAACTTTCTACGGAATCCAACAAGTGACAAATATGCTTTTAACTTGGAGAATTTA
Organism: Thinopyrum elongatum; assembly: GCA_011799875.1. NCBI lineage: Eukaryota > Viridiplantae > Streptophyta > Magnoliopsida > Poales > Poaceae > Thinopyrum > Thinopyrum elongatum. The sequence goes on along the minus strand of CM022297.1, from coordinate 27,906,952 downwards.
TTGAAGCTAACTGATTTTTATCCTGATGACCACGACTCAACACAAGTAACAAATTTTAGTCATGAAATTCGAAGGGTAACCAGTTTGCAATGTACAGAAGATATATATTTCTGCTATTACAAATGATGTCGTGTTTGAACTTTTTAAGAAGATGGAAGCTGAGAGGGAGTTATAAAATGTGAGTCTCACATCACTTTTTTATTTTTGTTTAATTATATTTATTTTATTTACTATTTTTTGGTTCATACCATTGTTGTGAATTTATTTGTTTCTTTTGTATATCCTTTTCAGGAAGTTGCAAATTAAATGCTACAAAGTCATCCTTTTTGCTTATTTTTCCCGAATAAGTAAATAAGAGGTATTATGACTTCGCTCAAGTAGTACTCGGTAAAAAACTATTTTTAAATTTTAATGTAATAAAACGTATACCATTGATTGATTGCATTTTTTTACTCTTTATATTCCCCTTTATCTATAGTGCACTGCAATAGTCCATATAGTGGGCAGCGGTTGACACCAGTGCCCTTTTTTTCTAGCTTCGTCCTTGCTAGGTGGAATAGAATATGGTGGTTGTGGAGAAGACAAAAAGAAGGAGATAGTCTCACAGCAACTAGGCGTATCAACGGGCTATGGAGATGCCCATCAATAGATATCAATGTGAGTGAGTAGGGATTGCCATGCAACGGATGCACTAGAGGTATAAGTGTATGAAAGCTCAAAAAGAAACTAAGTGGGTGTGCATCCAACTTGCTTGCTCATGAAGACCTAGGACACTTTGAGGAAGCCCATCATTGGAATATACAAGCCAAGTTCTATAATGAAAAATTCCCACTAGTATATGAAAGTGACAAAATAGGAGACTCTCTATCATGAAGATCATGGTGCTACTTTGAAGCACAAGTGTGAAAAAAAAGGATAGTAACATTGCCCCTTCTCTCTTTTCTCTCATTTTTTTCTTTTTTTCTTTTTCTCCTTTTTTCCCTTTTTTTTATATTTTTCGTCCGGAGTCTCATCCTAACTTGTGGGGGAATCATAGCCTCCATCATCCTTTCCTCACATGGGACAATGCTCTAATAATGAAGATCATCACACTTTTATTTACTTTACAACTCAAGAATTACAAATCGATTCTAGAACAAAAATATGACTGTATATGAATGCCTCCGGTGTGTACCGGGATGCGCAATGATCAAGAGTGACATGTATAAAGGATATGAATGGTGGCTTTGCCACAAATACTATGCCAACTACATGATCATGCAAAGCAATATGACAATGATGGTGCATGTCATAATAAATGGAACGGTGGAAGTTGCATGGCAATATATCTTGGAATGGCTATGGAAATGCCATAATAGGTATGTATGGTGGCTGTTTTGAGGAAGGTATATGGTGGGTGTATGCACCGGCGAAAGTTGCGTGGTACCAGAGAGGCTAGCAATGGTGGAAGGGTGAGAGTGCGTATAATCCATGGACTCAACATTAGTCATAAAGAACTCACATACTTATTGCAAAAATCTATTAGTCATCGAAACAAAGTACTACACGCATGCTCCTAGGGGGATAGATTGGTAGGGAAAGACCATCGCTCGTCCCCGACCGCCACTCATAAGGAAGACAATCAAAGAATAAATCATGCTCCGACTTCATAACATAACGGTTCACCATACGTGCATGCTACGGGAAACACAAACTTTAACACAAGTATTTCTACCAATCCACAATTACTCACTAGCATGACTCTAATATCACCATCTTTATATCTCAAAACAATATGCAAGGAATCAAACTTCTCATAGTATTCAATGCTCTTTATATGAAAGTTTTTATTATATCCCTCTTGGATGCCCATCATATTAGGAATAAATTCATAACCTAAGCAAATTACCATGTTGTTTAAGACTCTCAAAATAATATAAGTGAAGCATGAGAGTTCAACAATTTCTATAAAATAAAACCACCGCCGTGCTCTAAAAAGATATAAGTGAAGCACTAGAGCAAATTGCCTAGCTCAAAAGATATAAGTGAAGCACAAAGAGTATTCTAATAAATTCATGATTCATGCGTGTCCCTCTCAAAAGGTGTGTACAGCAAGGATGATTGTGTAAACTAAAAAGAAAACACTCAAATCATACAAGACGCTCCAAGCAAAACACATATCATGTGGTGAATAAAAATATAGCCTCAAGTAAATTTACCGATGGATCGAAGACCAAAGAGGGGATGCCATCCGGGGCATCCCCAAGCTTAGATGGTTGGTTGTCCTTGAATATTACCTTGGGGTGCCTTGGGCATCCCCAAGCATAGGCTCTTGCCACACCTTATTCCATAGTGCATCAAATCTTTACCCAAAACTTGAAAACTTCACAACACAAAACTCAACAGAAAACTCATGAGATCCGTTAGTATAAGAAAAATAAATCACCATGTTTGGTACTATTGTGAACTCATTCTTTATTTATAATGGTGTAATATATACTGTATTCCAACTTATCCATGGTTCATACCCCCCGATACTACCCATAGATTCATCAAAATAAGGAAACAACACATAGAAAACAGAATCTATCAAAAACAGAACAGTCTGTAGCAATCTGGAAACTTCGTATACTTATGTAACTCCAGAAATTCTAAAAAATTAGGACAACCTGGGAACTTTTTGTATCAATCTTGATAAAAAGAATCAGATCAAAAGCACTTTTATGTGAATTTCTAAAATTATTTTACTGGGCATAAAAAGTTTCTGTTTTTTAGCAAGATCAAATCAACTATCACTGTAAGCCATCCAAAAGGTCTTACTTGGCTCAAACACTAATTAAAACACCAAAACACAATTACTACAGAGGTAATAATGTGTATACACATAAAAAAATAAAATAAAACTATTGGGTTATCTCCCAACAAGCGCTTTTCTTTAAAGCCTTTTAGCTAGGCATTGATAATTTTAATGATGCTCGCCTAAAAGATAAGAATTGAAACACAAAGAGAGCATCATAAAACATGTGACTAACAAATTTAAGTCTAACATGCTTCCTATGCATAGGCATTTTATGAGCAAACAAATTATCAAGGCAAGCAAAAACTAGCATATGCAAGGAAGAAGAAAGAAACAATAGCAATCTCAACATAACGAGAGGTAATTTAGTAGCACGAAAATTTCTACAACCATATTTTCCTCTCATAATAATTACATGTAGGATCATTATCAAATTCAAAAATATAACTATCACATAAAATTTTCTCTTGATGATCCACATGCATGCAAAGTTGACACTCTTCCAAAATAGTGGGATTAACATAGAATAAAGTCATTACTTCTCCAAGCCCACTTTTATCAAAAATTTCATAAGATTGATCAAAATCCAAAGTAGTGGGATTATTATTTCCTAAAGTTGACACTCTTCCAAACCTACTTTCAATATTATTGCAAACATTATTATCATGAGGCTTAAATAAATTTTCAAGATCATAAGAAGCATTATCACCCCAATCATGATCATTGCAACAAATAGTGGACATATCAAAATTAGAATCCCCAAGCTTAGGGTTTTGCATATTATTAACACAATTGACATTAAGAGAATTTACAATAACATCATTGCAACCATGCTTTTCGTTCAATGGTCTATCATGAATCACTTCATAAATTTCATCACAATTTTTAGATTCACGAATTTCAAGCAAAACTTCATAAAGATAATCTAGTGCACGCGACTCACTAGCAATTGGTTCATAAAAATTGGATCTCATAAAAATATTAGCAAGTGGATGAGGATCCATAAACTTTTTGCTTTCTGATTTTCAATAAATACACAATTATTCCAAGCGAACAGGCGAACAAACCAAGTAAGACATAAAAGGCAAACGTAAAGAAGGCAAATCTTTTTGTGTTTTTCTGAAAACATTTTAGAAGTGGGGGAGAGGAAAACAAGAGGCGAATGGCGAATAATGTAATGCAAGAGATGAGAGTTTATGATGGGTACTTGGTAGGCTTGATGTAGAACATCCCCGGCAACGGTGCCAGAAATTCTTCCTGCTACTTCTTGAGCTTGCGTTGGTTTTCCCGTTTAAGAGGAAAGGGTGATGCAGCAAAGTAGAGATAAGTATTTCCCTCAGTTAGAGAACCAAGGTATCAATCCAGTAGGAGGTACAAGCAAGTCTACAATCTATGCACCTGCACAAACAATCAAACACTTGCACCCAACGCGATAAAGGAGTTGTCAATCCCTTCATGGTCAATTGCAAAGATGAGATCTGGTAGAGATAGATATAAAAGATTACTAAAACGTAAAACAAAGTAAAAACAAATAAATTGCAGCAAGGTATTTTTGGGCTTTTTTGGTTTATAGATCTGAAAATATATGATGGAAGATAGACCCGGGGGCCATATGTTTCACTCACTAGTAGATAACAAGGCTTTGGTCCAGGCCAGAAAAGGGCATTAATCCCGGTTCTCCTTTGAACCGGGACCAATGGGTGCATCAGTCCCGGTTCGTGAGGCCAGGGCGCCGGCGGGGCCTCGGGGGCCATTGGTCCCGGTTCGTCTGACCCCTTTGTTCCAAGTTCCAGACACGAACCGTGACCAAAGGGCCTCGCCCCTGGCACTGCCCTTTATTCCCGGTTAGTGGCTAGAACCGGGACTAAAGATCAGGCTTCTGTCCTGGTTCGAGCCACCAACCGGGACTAAATAGATGTCTATATATACCCTCGCCCCTGCCCACCCTCTCCTCTGTTTTTTTGCCGTGTGGGAGGTGTGTGCATGCGCTGCTCTGTCTCCCTTCTATGAATGCACATGAGGTGTTCGATTAAATGCTCGAGCTACACTTAAGCTTTCTCCTCTCCAAGCTCGACCTGCAAGCTCCATTTTCCCCAAGAGTTGTCTAGGTTTGGCGGTCCATCCCGCCCCGTCCCTGTCCTCACCGCCGTCAATCGCCCGCGCCGATCTCGTCGCCGGCACCACCGTGGTGAGCTTCTTGTTCTTATCTTCTTTCTAAAATGAAAAAATTCTTACTTGTATGATTTAGATAGATACTTGTATGATTTTCTTACTTTTATTATTGTTTGTTATTATATAGTGCCATGGTTTGGGTATCCTCCCCCATCGGCCCTTGTCCTGTCTATGATTCGGATGTGGTATATTATCTTTTATAACTATTTGTTTCATTTAGTGTTTATGACAATTATGCCAACCAACGTGACATAGATGTTTTTATCTAGGAGGTATGTGACCCGAAAATTCCAACCGACCCTCTTGTCGAGAGGTTAAATTTAGTTGAAAAAGAAAACAATTACTTGAAGAAAAAATTGAAAAAAATTGAGGAGGAGAAGATGGAATTGGAGTTGCATGTTGCGGATGTCGTCCATGATCACAAGATCAAGATGGAGGAAATGCACTTGAAGATTAGAAAGATTAAAAAATATGCCGTTAATCAAGAGGCTTGGTACCACTATGCCGTTGGATCAATTGTTACCTTAGTTGTGATCTTGATCGCATTTGTTGTTGCATTTAAATGTTTTACATAGTTTAAATTTATGTTTTAATTAGATGCTCTAGAGAGCTATATGTTGTTCTATGAGAACTATGTATGAACTTTATGTATTTATTTTTTCAGTAATAACATTTTATCACTACTGTACTTTGGTTTTAATGTGATGATGAACTTGTATTAATTTGGTCACTTCTCTATTCATGATGTTGTGTATTGGTTTTTGATACACTTAATTATATAATGCACGCAGATGAATTGGCAATGGATGTACGGTGACCGACGCATCTCCGTGTATATTGAGGGCCTGCATAAATTTCTCGAAGTGGCTGAGGCAAGCAAGTAGAATGGTTTTATGTATTGTCCATGTACTGTCTGTGGGAATACGAAGGATTACTCTAACTTGAAAACCCTTCCCGTCCACCTGCTTGAGAAGGGTTTCATGCCACACCATAATGTTTGGACCAAGCACGGAGAAAGATGGGTTATGATGGAAGACAACGAAGAAGAAGAGGATGATGACAACTATCCCCCTGAATATGGTGATACTTCAACGTGGGAAGCTGAAGATCAAGAGGAACCAGACGATGTGCCCGATGATGATCTTCGCCGGGTCATTGTTGATGCACAGAGAGAATGCGAAAGTGAAAGGGAGAAGTTGAAGTTTGATCGCATGTTAGAGGATCACAAAAAAGGGTTGTACCCAAATTGGGAAGATGACAACACAAAGCTCGGTACCTTACTGGAATTGCTGCAATGGAAGGCAGACAATGGTGTATCTGACAAGGGATTTGGGAAGCTACTAAAAATAATGAAGAAGAAGCTTCCAAAAGATAACGAATTGCCGTACGTACGAAGCAAAGAAGGTTCTCTGCCCTCTAGGATTGGAGGTGCAGAAGATACATGCATGCCCTAATGACTGCATCCTCTACCGCGGTGAGTACGAGGATTTGAATGCATGACTGGTATGCGGTGCATTGCGGTATAAGATCAGACGAGATGACCCTGGTGATGTTGAGGGCGAGCGCCCCAGGAAGAGGGTTCCTGCCAAGGTGATGTGGTATGCTCCTATAATACCACGGTTGAAACATCTGTTCAGAAACAAAGAGCATGCCAAGTTGATGCGATGGCACAAAGAGGACCGTAAGAAAGATGGGAAGTTGAGAGCACCCACTGACGGGTCGCAGTGGAGAAAAATCGAGAGAAGGTAGGGGGACTTTGCAGGTGACGCAAGGAACGTATGGTTTGGTTTAAGCGCAGATGGCATTAATACTTTTGGGGAGCAGAGCAGCAATCATAGCACCTGGCCCGTGACTCTATGTATCTATAACCTTCCCCCTTGGTTGTGCATGAAGCGGAAGTTCATTATGATGCCAGTGCTCATCCAAGGCCCTAAGCAACCTGGCAACAACGTTGATGTGTACCTAAGGCCATTAGTTGAAGAACTTTTACAGCTGTGGAATGGAAAAGGTGTACGTGTGTGGGATGAGCACAAATAGGAGGAATTTGACCTACATGCGTTGCTGTTTGTAACCATCAATGATTGGCCTGCTCTCAGTAACCTTTCAAGACAGACAAACAAGGGATACCACGCATGCACGCACTGTTTAGATGACACCGAAAGTATATATTTGGACAAATGCTGGAAGAATGTGTACCCGGGACATCGTTGGTTTCTTCCGACCAACCATCAATGTCGAAAGAAAGGCAAGCATTTCAAAGGTAAGGCAGATCACCAGAAGAAGCCCGCCCTTCGTACTGGTGATCACATACTTGATATGGTCAATGATTTACAAGTAATCTTTGGAAAGGGTCCTGGCGGACTATCTGTTCCGAATGACGCTGAGGGACGCGCACCCATGTTGAAGAAGAAATCTATAATTTGGGACCTACCCTCTTGGAAAGACATAGAGGTCCGCTCTGCAATCGACGTAATGCACATGACGACACTACAAAAAAATACACTTCTGTGATGATACGTGTTTGTCAGAGTAGGTCATGTTTTCTGTCATGTATGTACATCCATGACGATTTTATGATAGAATCAAGATAGTCATACCTGTGCTATCGTAGAAGTGTTCCATGACAATACCAAAATTATCATCACAGAAGTGTTCACTTCCATGACGATAAATGACGCGTGGTGGAAGTGCTTTCGTCAAGGGTAACCGACACATGGCATCCACCATAACGGGTCGCCGTTAAGCTATCGGGTCCGGTTTTGGATCCGATAACCCGTTAGCAGCCCAGACCAATGGGGATTTTCGACATGTAAATTCTCATTGGTCGAAGGAAACACGTGTCAGCTCGTCATTCGGTCAGATAGGCGCCTATGATATGTCGACACGTGCGACGGCCCAACATTGGCCCATTTAGCTTACAAAGGCTGGCCCGTTTGACTTTGTCAAAAGTTAGCGGGCCGGCCCATGAAAAGCCTGTTAACGGTCTGTTCGCATATAGCCCATTTTACGGCCTGGTAACTCATGGCCCGTTAGGACCTTCCCGAAATCGGCCCAACAGCGTCATGTGGGCCATCGAATATAACACCAGCCCGTGTCCCTTTCGGCCCATGTATGGCCCACGACGTCTTTCGGCCCATATGAGGCCTTTCGTATCTTTAGGCCCTTTAGTGGCCCACGGTGACTCTGGCCCATAATGAACAGTAAATTTCTTTGTACCCATTAACGGCCCATGATTCACATGAGCCGTTTCCAGCCCGTGTTAGCTTTCGGCCTACTGACGGCCCATACGTTCTTGGGATCTTTTCCGGCCCTCGATTACTTCCGGCCCGTTACTGGCCTGTTCCCCTAATGGGCCAAATTCCGCCCGTGGTTAGAATCGGCCCGTTTGTGGCCTGTTAACCTGTTGCGTCGTTTCCAGCCCGTCCTATATTCTGGCCCATTAACGAGCCGTTATGCCTGTGACAGAATTAAGCCTTTGTTGTCTTCCGACCTGTTAATGGCGCATTATCGTGCTGGCCCGCTACCAATTACGCCCGTTTACGGCCCATGTGGACCCATTTATCTGACGGCCCGAGGCCCACCGATTCTACGGCCCGTTGGAGGCCCATTTATCCGACAGCCCATAGGAGGCCCATGGATCCTATGGCCTGTAGCAGGCTCAAGGTTACCACGGTCCGTATATGGCCCATGGTTGTTGCGGCCACTAGCAAACCAGGGAAAAAGAAGACTAGGAAATAAATAAGCCAGAAACTAATGCTAGGCTATGAAGGCAATTGCACAGATTACATCCACTGGGCATCAAAGTTCGCCACCAGTGCAAATATAGGGAACACCCTACACTATACAAAAATGGCTTGCTGCTTTCTTCAGCCGGTGGCTGCACGTTAAGGACAAATTTTGTATCACAACAAAACAAATTACAACCATAAACAAAAGGAAGGTTGGCATAAAAGTTAACAGTCTGGCAGATAAATGCACCACCAGAAGTTCAAAAGCTCAGTTCATTTGACCTGACTATTACGTTTTCATGTTGTACTGTCCGATGGAGCACCATAACCTTTGCGTTCATTTCTCCTAGGCTCCTGAACAACATAGCAAATGTCTGATAGTCTGGTTTCAAAACCATGCATATCTTGACGACATCGAACAATGGCTGTCCTTGTTTCACAAAGGGTCTCTATTAGGGAATGGACTTGTGTCTGGAGCGCAGATATAACTCTGTTTTGAGCTTGCATATCTTGATCATGAGGCAGTTTGGACGAGATTGCCTTAACAACCAACCCAGTATTACGCAGGAATGTGCTTTTGGCACTGTTAGTGGACAGGTACTGACCCACTGCAGCAAGAGGTGACATTGCGGTTATAGTTGCCTCGTCACCTTCAGAAGGTGGCGGTTCCACCATTTTTTCCATAGCTTGCTGAAAAGTTGAGTTTTTACATTGGTAGTACCAGAACAGAAGATATTAAGGAGGCGGCAAAACCAAACAAAATAGCTTTGGTCTATATACAGAACTTATTCTGGTGAACCCGTGTAAAATATTAGTTGTATTTTACTGCAAAGTACATAATAAAACTAGGTTCCAAACATATGACCATGTACCATGGCTAATGTATTGTCAATTTCTTCACATTGTATTGACAGCTAAGGATAACGAGACAAAGTTTATAATATGGTAAGCATAGTATGACATCATTCATATCACAAAACAACTGAGAACAGACAAACATGCAATTGTAACATTGTGTGGGCAAGTCCAGCACGGAACTAGATTACAGATCAAGATCAAAGGAACATCACTCCTCTCTTGGAAGGGAGAGGTAGACTGTCCCTTTCGTTTCATTTTTATTTTCTGCAAGGTAGGGAGAAGCCTTGCGCCTTCTTTTTTTGAAGGCGTTCTATTTCACTACCCACTGGGGGTTCTTTTCACCTTTCCCGCACGGTACTACTTCGCTATCGGCCGGCCGCTCTACCACTGAGCTACTGAGGAACAAGGGGGGATTCGACCTCCTAGAGTTCAACTCCCGCTCTCAACCCATGAACAATAAGAGTCCGAAATAAAGTTGAAAAGAGTAATAGACATTGGCTGCAAATCGTGCAGTTCAATGCACAAGTCAGAGTAAGTAGTAGTTAAAAGGCATGAGGATTAAGGACTTACAACAGCGTCTTTGACTGGTGTAGTCATGCCCTTCGTCTTGCTGGTGTGACAGTCCTTGAAGATTTCCACAGCATTTGGTTCAGGTACTTTTTGGTCCTTGCGGGCTTTCCTCTGCATTTGGAACAAGTCAATATAGATCTGATAATATGGCACAGCGAAAAGAGTGAAACAACAGCTAATTACAAGAGCCTCACAGTGTGCAATATAGCTACGAGATCCTGTCATCTGTTGGAATTTCACTTTCGTACGGTTGGCCTTGTTCTTTGAATAGTTCACCTACAAGAAGATAGATTTGTGAGGCACATGCGTAAATAGGAGTTGAACATGTGATCTGATCACATATATATAACGTACTTGATACTTTGGATCAGACCAGTGTTTAACAAGGCATCTCCAGTCTTCATCCGATATATTTTCCACTGGAGATGTTTGGGCAACTTCACTGTTAGCCTTGCCTTCAAAGTGAGTTTTCCTCAAGTTATACCGATACTGTCGCAGAGCAGACTTGAAAACATGGGTGCAAGCTTGTCTGGTTGCATCATCTTGGCTATCCAACTTGAACCTCATCTGTTAAAAATTATGGGAGTCTCATTATCAGCAACCTAGAAAGTATGGGACAGAGCAAGACAATATTACTAGTTTCCATACATAACCATACTTACAGATAAATGGTTGAGGAAGGTGTTGAACTGGGTTTTGTCTTTGTCATTCCTGTACTGAATCCATGTTGGGAGGATACGTGCATGACACCTAACGGCAACCGCTGCCTCTGATACTAACTTGGCTGACTCTGTAGCATCACGTGGCCTTTATAAACCTGCCTCAAAATGGATCTCCATTCTTCCTCCTCTAGATTTAGTTAACCTATCGAGCACTATCCCTGATGTTTGTTTCCTCTTGCGCCTAGGTGCTAGTCCAACAACGAACATAGGAAGTGTTAGTGTACATCAAACTGTGAGACTACATATAAAGAAGCATGCAACTGTAACTTGACTCCAGCAACTACCTTCTTGCTGTTGAAGCTCACAAGGTTCATCTGATCTTGCCAACTCGTCTTGTGTCAAGAGTGCTTCAGAAATAGTGTCAGGTGGCAAGGGAGCTTGGGAACATGCTGCTAGCTGAGTTGACAAACGAGTAACTCGTGTAGCTGGTGGTACTGTGGAAGGTGTTGCAACAACTAGGGCTATCGCTGCTTGTTTGGTGGTAGCTATTAGTTTCTGTTTGGCTTCTTTTGCAGCTCATGTAGCATGGGATACCGCATTTGTACAATTTTCTGGTGGACTTTGACCTTCTATTGCACCATCAGTACCAGCAGAATCTGCATAATTCTTCCGCTTCCATTTCCGTGTGTCCTTAGTACTAACACCATCCCCTGTCATTCTGTGTTCCTTCCTCTTTCTCTGTGCCATGTTAAGTCAAGCCGACAAGAAAAAGGAATAAAAATTTAGTTCTTCAGAACAAATTGATGCGTGATACAAATGAACTGAACTTTGATGTTAGACAACCACATGATAGGAGGATGTAATATGTACAAAAACAGGACGGCATGAGATAATCAGAACTATGATGTGTAAACTAAGCAGAAGGCATTTCAATAAATTAGAAGCAATGCAATGGAAGGTAGACACCATATGAAAGATGCTACAAATATCGCTCTGCCAAGTTAATAGTGTCTCGTCATAACTAGCGTTTAAACAAATGTGAAGCAGTACAAGAAATAAATCATATGCAGGATGCAAACAACATCACACTACCAAGTTAAAGGTCTCTCATCATTAGTGCCATTGCATATTCACAGCATTGCATATTCACAGCTTATGATGTGTAAACTAAGCAGAAGGCATTTCAACAAATTAGAAGCAATGAAAGCTAGACACCATATGTAGGACGCAACGAATATCATTCTACCAAGTTAAAACTGTCTCGTCATTAGTGCCATTTCAACAAATAAGTAGTACAAGCTAGAAAATAATGCGAGATGTAAACTATATCAGACTCCCAAGTTAAACGTGTCTTGTGAAAAGTGATTGTTGCAGGTTACACAACAGTAGTACTTTGATGTAAGAACATGGTGTGATAGACAGATATTGTATGTTCTAAAAACAGGAACATGTGTCTTATTCACAAGTATAATGTGTAAAGTAAGCAGATGGAATTCAACAAAATTAGAAGCAATACAAGCTAGACATCATACATAACATGCAACCACATATAACAGTGCCATGTTAGAGGGAGCACCTATGATGGTGGACAAGGGGGGACATGCTCATCATCAACACAGCTACTTTGAGTGTTTATGCATGTGTTGTCTTCCAAATCTTGTTGGGGGGATGGCCGAGTAGAATGTGTAGAGGCCCTCCGTTTGGAAGAAGCACCTTTATCCACTGCCTTGCTAATTTCCTTCTGCTTTATTGATTTTGCATTGTCAAGTAAAACCGACAAGAAAAAGCAATAAAATTCACTCTTTAGAACTCATTCATGCATGATACTGACAATCACTACCTTGATGTAAGGCAAACACATGATACGAGGATGGAATATGTATGAAAAATAGGACGGCATGGCATATTCACAACTATTTGTGTAAACTAAGCAGAAGTAATTTAATCAAATTACAAGCAATACAAGTGAGACACCGTATGCAACATGCAAGACAATATCACACTGCCAAGCTAGAGAAAGCACCTGGGATGCCGGTTTCGCCGGAAGACCGCCATCAGTCCCTGCCTTATTATTTTCCTTCCTACTTCTTAATTGTATTGCCTTGTCAAGTCAAACCCACAAGAAAAATGAATAAAAATTCGCTTTTCAGAACTCATTGATGCAGGATGCTGACGAGCACTACTTTAATGTAAGGCGACCGCATGATAGGATGATTGAATGTGTAAGAAAAAAGGACATCATTGCATATTCACAACTATAATGTGTAAACTAAGCAGAAGACATTTCAACAAATTAGAAGCAATGAAAGCTAGACACCATATGAATGATGCAACGAATATCACTCTACCAAGTTAAAACTGTCTCGTCATAAGTGCCATTTCAACAAATTAGATGTAGTACAAGCTCGAAAAGAATGCGAGATGTAACCTATATCACACTCCCAAGTCAAACGTGTCTTATGATAAGTGATTGTTGCAGGTTACACAACAGTAGTACTTTGATGTAAGAACATGGTGTGATAGACAGATATTGTATGTTCTAGAAACAGGAACACGTGTGTTATTCACAAGTATAATGTGTAAAGTAAGCAGATGGAATTCAACAAAATTAGAATCAATACAAGCTAGACATCATACATAACATGCAACCACATACAACAGTGCCAAGTTAGAGGGAGCACCTGTGATGGTTGTAACACCCCCTGTATTAAGCTACAGAGATCACCCTTTTGATGAGGCCATGTCATCATGATTAATAGTGCACAATCATCATTAGCATCATATTGCATTTCAACTCCTAAGTCAAATTCAAATTTAAATGAAAGTGGGATATAAAAGTTGTCCAACATAGAAACTAAAATGTCAGATAAGTAACAAATATTCCAGAGGCTATTCTAAAATTGAAACCAACATCATTGGAATTGGATAAGTGACTCGAACAACCTCAAACAGTGGATAAAGATAATATTTAATAACCATTTTTTAAATCTGAAATAAATATGGAATTATGTTTTGTCCAAACTAATTTTAGGGTTAGGATAATGCACATGGTATTTATGAAATAGGTCACACTTTTTACAAAAACCATTTGGGGCCTAAACATTTAACAGTAGAGAAAAGAGAATAAAAAGGAAAAAAGAAACAAAAGAAAAAAAAGAGCTACACCCCCCCCCCCCCCCGACTGGGCCTCGGCCAGCAAGCCACCAGGGCCGCCAGGCCGGCCCAGCCGGCGCCTACTTAGCCGGCCACCCCCCCCGGCCAAACCCTAACCCTACCCCCGATCCCCCCCCCCTCACCTCGTTTTCTCTCCCCCCCCCCCATCTGGATCGGGCGAGGCCCGATCCCGTCCGCCTCGTCGTCGACGCCGCTCGCCGACGCCGCCCCGTCGCCGCCTCCCCCTCGTCGCCCCCACCTCCCGATCCAGATCGGGATCGGGATCGCGGGGAACGACCCGTCCCTCGGTCGCGGCGACGACGCGCCGCCTCGCCGTCGCCGTTGGACGCCGCCGCCCGGATCCCGCTCTCCCTCGCCGGCCTGCTCCCTCGACGCCGCTCGCCCCGACGCACCCGACCGCGCCGCCTCGCCCTCGCCGCACGACGCCACCGCCCGGAGCTCTCCCTCGCCGGTCTGCCTCGTCTACGTCGCCGCCTTGTCCCCGCTGGCCTGCCTCCCCGTCGCCGTCGTCCCCGTCGACCACCCCGACCCCCGTTGCCCCGTCCCTACGGATCTCGGTGAGGCCCCAGGCCTCCCCCTCCCCTGCCCCGTGCACGCGCGCCCGCTTCGGCCCCGCTCGCCCGCCGCGCGCCACCGCCGCCCGCGCGCCTCCGGTCCCGACGCCGCACCGCGCCCGGCTGCCGCTCGCCCGCGCTCCCTGGCCTCGCCGCGCCGCGCTCCGGCCTTGGCCTCGCCTCTGGTGCACGCGCGCGCGCTGGCCCGGACGTGTCCGGTGCCCGAACAGACACGGCCCGGACATGTCCGCCCCGGCCCTATGACAGATGGGGCCCAGCCCCTAAAAACGAATTAAAAGAAAATAGAAATAAAAATAAATAATTAAAATAATTAATTAATTAATTAATTAGTTAATTAATCCTGATTAGGTTAATCTAATTAACTAATTAGTGTTAATTAAACAGTAATCAGTAATTAAATTAATTAAACCTAATTAACCTAGCAGCCTATGACAGGTGGGACCCACCCTGTCAGGTGGCTGCTGACGTCAGCATGATGTCATGCTGACGTCATCAATTACTGTTTCGGATAATGTTGAATTAAATAATTAATTAAAATTTCAGAAATTAATAAAAACTTTAGAAAATCATATCTTTTAAACCGTAACTCCGATGAAAATACTTTGTACATGAAACTTGCTCAGAACGACGATACGAACCCGGATACGCCCTCGGTATCTCCGTCAGACGCCCGCAGCTATGAGAACGTTGAACAATTAGACCGATTCCGATAAATGAATAGTGTCCAACCCTAATTAAATAAATCCGGATAAATTCCTAAATTAACTAAATCGCTTAGTTAGGCTGTATATCACCCCGGCCCTGCGTTTAGACATGTCATGCATCCCTGTTGCATTATTGCCGTGTGTTTACTGTTTCTTCCCCCTCTTCTCTTCGGTAGACTACGAGACCGACGCAGCTGCTGGTGCCCCGACCGACTACGTTGTTGACGACCCCTACTTGCCAGAGCAACCAGGCAAGCCCCCCCCTTGATCACCAGATATCGCCTATTCTCCTCTATACTGCTTGCATTAGAGTAGTGTAGCATGTTACTGCTTTCCGTTAATCCTAGTCTGATGCATAGCCTGACACTGTTGCTACATCTGTTGATACCTTACCTGCAATCCTAAATGCCTAGTGTAGGATGCTAGTTTATCATCATTGGCCCTGCATTCTTGTCAGTCTGCCTTGCTATACTATCGGGCCGTGATCACTCGGGAGGTGATCACGGGTGTATATTATACATATATACATACTATACAAATGGTGACTAAAGTCGGGTCGGCTCGAAGAGTACCCGCGAGTGATTCACGGATTGGGGGCTGAAAGGACCTTTGTCCCAACGGCCCTTTGAGTGGATCTTTGTGGCGGAGCGACAGGGCAGGTTGAGACCACCTAGGAGACAGGTGGGCCAAGCCCTGGTCGGCGTTCGCGTTTACTTCATAATAACACGCTTAACGAGATTGGATATTTGATCTGAGTCTGGCCACTGGCCTATACGCACTAACCAACTACGCGGGAGTAGTTATGGGTATCCCGGCGTCGTGGTATCAGCTTCAAGCCTTCTTGACGTCAGCGACTGAGCGGCGCGCGCCGTGTTGGACCGCGCTAACGTAACCGCCGTGATCGTGTGGGTTGCTAGGTCTGCTCGCGGCCGCGTACGCAACGTGCAGGAGCGCACTGGGCGATGGGCCCAGACCCCAGAGTGCCTAGGATTAGTCCGGCGTGCTGACCTCTCTGTTGAGCCTAGGTGGGGCTGCGACGTGTGGATCTTCCGAGGCCGGGCATGACCCAGGAAAGTGTGTCCGGCCAAAGGGGATCGAGCGTGTTGGGGAATATGTGGTGCACCCCTGCAGGGAAGTTTATCTATTCGAATAGCCGTGTCCCTCGGTAAAAGGACGACCCGGAGTTGTATTCCGACCTCATGACAACTAGAAATGGATACTTAATAAAACACACCCTTACAAGTGACAGATATAACCCGGTGGTCGCTCTCTCGCATGGTGGCGACGAGAGGATCGACGGGTAGGATTATGCTATATGTTGTTGCTTGGTTAACTTCCAACTACTCTCTTCTATTGCTTCAAGATGGAGGCTGCCAGAAGCGTAGTCTTCGACAGGACTAGCTATCCCCCTCTTATTCTGGCATTCTGCAGTTCAGTCCACCGATATTGCCTCTTTACACATATACCATGCATATGTAGTATAGATCCTTGCTTGCGAGTACTTTGGATGAGTACTCACGGTTGCTTTCCCCCCCTTTCCCTTCTTGCTGGTTGTCGCAACCAGATGCTGGAGCCCAGGAGCCAGACGCCACCTTCGACGACTACTACCACCAGGACGGAGCCTACTACTACGTCCAGGACGCCGACGACCAGGAGTAGTTAGGAGGATCCCAGGCAGGAGGCCCTGCGCCTGTTCGATCTGTTGTATCCCTGTTTGTGCTAGCCATCTTATGGCACCTTGTTTAACCTATGTCTGTACTCAGATATTGTTGCTTCCGCTGACTCGTCTATGATCGAGCATTTGTATTCGAGCCCTCGTGGCCCCTGGCTTGTATTATGATGCTTGTATGACTTATTTATGTTTTAGAGTTGTGTTGTGATATCTTCCCGTGAGTCCCTGATCTTGATCGTACACGTTTGCGTGCATGATTAGTGTACGATCGAGCCGGGGGCGCCACAAGTTGGTATCAGAGCCGACTGCCTGTAGGAATCCCCCTTTCCAATTCCTTGGCCGAAGTTGAGTCTAGACAAAGAAAACCGTTTTACTAACTTGGCTGTGTGGCTTACGGGCCCACTTTGCCAACTGGGTGGTATTAGGAACTTTTATTCCTCGTCTATACTCTGGGACTCTGATCTCTCTTCTACTCGGGTTAAATGAAGTTTACTAACGCCGACACTTAGGATCTCGTAAATTCTGTCTACCCGGAGAGCTGGATATCTGTGCGATTTCCCTGTCGTTGATCTGATTAGTCTGATAATCATTTTCTTTTCCATTGTTTTGTTTAACCTTTCGCTCCGAGTTGTGTTAAACCTCTTATTGTCGTTTGACAAACCTGAATTTCCTCTATTTTCAGATGGACCGTTTGTTTCCACCGCGTCCTACGACACAGCTTGTGCTTCGCACTTGGGCTCGTAATACCCCTGGGTTTCCAGCTGTCCTGATCGCTCTCATGACCAGACTTGGCTACCGTTGGTACCCTGAGTACTTGGTTTATGAGGTTTACCGCGAGTTCAACCAGGAACAGTACTATGCTGAACTTCGGATTTATGATCAGCAGAACAACTCAGACACCGAGCTACACCTTTTTCACGGATTAGGCGTGATGATTGAGATGGCAGTCCATGATGCCGCCTACTCCGCTGTCGTACGTCTACGAGGGGAGCACAATGCTATCTTGGATGACTCCGAGTTCCGATACATTCCGTATGCCCCTGCTGGAGATGCTACCGGATACTACACGGCTATCTGTGCCCCGTACGAGCCTCGTCGCTACGACCCGCGCGTTCTGATTCAGTGCACTCAGGCTCTGGATCGCACTGTTCGGGCTCTTGCCGTCGAGTTGGTTGCCACTCGAGCACGTCTCTACGATGCTATGACGCAGTTGCTGCCCGCTGTTCGTGCAGGGATACATCCGGAGCACATCCTTTATCCGCGCAGGACTCAGATGTATGCGGGTATTGACTGGCCTATTGTTGGGGGTCACACACCGACACGTGGACCTCTTCTTACAGCTCGAGACCGGGTTCTGCATCAGAGTGCACATGGAGCACAGGATCTTTCCGCGACGAACATTCGTCGTCCGCACTCGCAGCTACCCCGATACAGTGGTTCTCTCCGACGTTGATGTAGCCTTTGCTATCTCTCGTTGTGTACTTCCTTACCGCGTGCCTGCGCGCCGCCTAGTATATCTAGCTTTTGATTTGCGCCGTTATGCTGTCCGCTTGTACCCGACGTTGTGTATGGATCTGTATGTCTTAATCGACTACTTTTATGTATTTGATGCACTGCTTAAACTATTGTCGAGTTACATCATGCTTGTCGCTACGCACTCGTGCTTGCTTTTACTAAACTACCCCCCCTGTTGAAAATCAGCAGGATGGTTAGACCCGCTGGTGGTGGTCGTGGACGTGGTGCCAACGATCCACCACCGCCGAACTATATGGCTGGAATGATGCAGCAATTTGAACTGCAACGTCAGTTCATGCAAGGGATCATGGATCAGTTTCCTCGTCCCAATATGAACCAGTATCCGGGCCCAGGGACCTTGCAGGACTTTATGCGCCTCAACCCAACCGTCTACCGCGGCTCAACTCAGCCCCTGGATGCGGATGACTGGCTTCGCGACATCACCTATGAGTTGGAATCTGGTGGCGTTGCCCCTGCAAACTATGTCACCTTCGCCTCCTTCTTTCTCAAGGGCCCCGCTGCTCAATGGTGGGACAGCCACAGGCGCACTCAACCAGCTGGCACAGTCATCACTTGGCCGGATTTCCAAGCTGCCTTCCGTGCCCGTTTCATTCCCCAGGGAATCATGGACCGGAAGAAGCAAGAGTTCCGCAACCTCACCCAGGGCAACAAGACAGTGGAAGCTTATCAGCGGGAGTTTCTGGAATTATCCCGCTATGCTGAAGAAGACATTCCCACTGATGCTGGCCGTCAGGAAAGGTTTCGCGAAGGACTTCAAGCTGACATCAAGCTAGCGCTCCTTGTGCATGAATTTGATAATTTCTCCATCTTGGTGAACAGGGCTATCCAGGTCAAGACTGGTCTGCGGGCACACGAGGGATCTCTTAGGCGCAACCGTGACACTGGTTCATCTTCGAGCCAGCCTGCACAGAAGCGTCGGATCTGGATTCCAAACAGCGTGTACCGTCCAGCTGCACCTGCTCCAAGACGGTCCTATACTGCACCACGCCTGCCTCCACCACCTAGGCAGCCAGGACTTCCAGCTCCACCACCCCGAGCTCCTGCTCCTAATCCCAATGATAGTCTGTGCTACAAGTGTGGGCAGCCAGGTCATTTTTCCAGGAACTGCATTCAGAACCAGAACCAACTGGCACTTCCTGCAACTGGCCGTAGGAACAATCAGCCTCGCAACAACAATGCCAAGACTTATGGGCGTATTCAGGCCAACCACACCGATTTCAAAGAAGCTCAGGACCAGCCTGCCACCGTGATGGGTACTCTCCTTGTTAATTCAGTACCAGCTTCTGTTTTATTTGATTCGGGAGCATCGCATTCATTCATGTCCGAAGAATTTGCATACAAACACGACATTAAATGTGAGGTCATGAACACTACAATAGTAATACACACCCCCGCGGGTCAATGTCAAACCTCCATGGGTAGCAACGACGTCACCGTTGAAATTGAAGGGCTGGAGTTTCACACCTCCCCTTTCATACTAAAGTCTTGTAGTATCGACCTCATTCTCGGAATGGATTGGTTGAAAGCGCATACTGCTTCTATAGTTTGCGCCACGAAGATCGTCCATCTTCTACACCCTTCTGATGAAATAATAAGCTACCAGGCTCAAATCATCCAAAATGCCGAGGCGAGACTTTATGCCTTGAATGCGTTAAACGCATCACCACTTGAAGGCATCGAGAACATTCCAGTTGTTCGCGAATTCCAAGGTGTTTTCCCAGAAGAACTCCCAGGGATACCCCCTGCTCGAGCTGTCGAATTTGTCATCGACTTGAAACCAGGGACCACTCCTATCGCCAAGCGACCCTACAAGATGCCGCCGCATGAACTCCTTGAACTTAAGGAGGAAATCAACGCTTCACTTCGTAAGGGTTTCATTCGCCCAAGTTCCTCTGCTTGGGGAGCACCTTCTCTCTTTGTCAGGAAGAAGGATGGATCAAACCGATTGGTCCAAGATTACCGTCCTATCAACCAAGCAACCATCCAGAACAAATATCCCCTTCCTCGGATAAATGATCTGTATGATCAACTGGCGGGTTCATCAGTGTTCTCTAAACTCGACTTAAGGTTGGGTTACCACCAGATCCGTGTTCGTGAAGAGGATATCCCAAAGACCGCCTTCGTTACTCGATATGGCTCATACGAGTACACTGTCATGTCATTCGGTTTAACCAATGCTCCCGCCACATTCTCCCGCCTGATGAATTATATATTCATGGAATACCTTGACAAGTTTGTCGTGGTTTACTTGGATGATATCCTAGTATACTCCAAGAACAAAGAGGAACATGCTGAACATCTTCGACTTGTTCTGGAGAAACTTCGAGAGCATCAACTATATGCTAAGTTTTCCAAGTGTGAATTCTGGCTTCCCGAAGTAACATACCTTGGGCATGTCATCTCCAAGGATGGTATTGCCGTCAACCCCGAGCGAGTTCAGGCTATTCTTGATTGGGCTCCTCCAAAGAACGTCAGGCAAGTTCGAAGTTTTCTCGGACTCGCCAGCTATTGCCGTCGATTTGTCGAGAACTTCTCCAAGATCGCCAAGCCCCTGACTAACCTGCTTCATAAAGGCGTCAAGTTCGATTGGACGGAAAAGTGTCAGGAAAGTTTCCAGACGCTCAAAGACAAGCTGACTTCTGCCCCAGTGCTTGCCCCTCCTGATTCCCAGAAGGATTTTGTCATCTATTGTGATGCATCCCGTCAAGGATTAGGCGGTGTCCTAATGCAAGACCGCAGAGTAATTGCTTATGCTTCGCGTCAATTGCGTCCGCACGAAGAGAATTACCCAGTACATGACCTCGAGCTTGCTACCGTCATCCATGCACTAAAACAGTGGCGACATTACCTTCTCGGTAATCGTTGCGAGATCTACACCGATCATCAAAGTCTGAAGTATCTGTTCACTCAGCCAGACCTGAACCTCCGTCAACAGAGATGGATGGAGACCGTAGCGGATTTTAACTTGGGTATTTCTTATACCCCTGGCAAGGCTAATGTAATGGCCGATGCCTTGAGCCGCAAGTCTTATTGCAGTCACCTCCAGTTTCACGAAGTTCAACCTTCGCTTATTGAAGAATTCAGAAAGATGAATCTCCACATTGTTCCTCCTGGAGCACTCGCTCCCCCTCCTGAAGGTTCCTACAAAATGAACCTCCACGTTGTTTCCCACGGTTCTCATAATACCCTGGTTGCTAAACCAGATCTCGTGGACAGCATCAAGACGCTGCAGGGCTATGACTCTCAAGCCCACAAGATTAAGCGCTATCTCGCTGAAGGAAGGCCTTCGTTCTTCACTATTGATGATACTGGCACATTGTTCTTTAAAAGTCGTCTAGTGGTCCCCTCTAAAGGTAACCTGGGTATGACTCAGGAGGTCATGCAAGAAGCTCACGACACTCCGTTGTCTATTCATCCCGGCAGTACCAAGATGTACCAAGACATCCGTCAAAGATTCTGGTGGTCAAACATGAAACAAGACATTGCTCGCTATGTTGCTGAATGTGATGTTTGCCGTCGCATCAAAGCAGAACATCAAAGGCCCGCCGGAACTCTGCAACCAATTGCTGTTCCTGAATGGAAGTGGGACCATGTCGAAATGGACTTTATCACTGGGTTTCCCAAATCACAGAAAGGTAATGATGCTATTCTTGTCGTCATTGACCGACTTTCCAAAGTTGCACATTTTCTAGCCGTCAAAGAGACGATCACTGCTAGTCAGCTCGCAACTCTCTACATGTCCAGAATTGTTTCACTTCACGGTATTCCACTGGTTATCAGTTCAGACCGTGGCAGCTTATTCACTTCAAGATTCTGGGCAAGTTTCCAAGAAGCTATGGGAACTCATCTGTCCTTCAGCACCGCTTTTCACCCTCAGTCTCAAGGACAAGTTGAACGAGTCAACCAAGTTCTCGAAGACATGCTTTGAGCTTGTGTCATATCCTTCGGAAGGAAATGGGAAGAATCTCTCCCATATGCCGAATTCTCTTACAATAACAGCTATCAAGCCAGTCTGAAGATGGCCCCCTTTGAAGTATTGTACGGACGAAAGTGCCGAACCCCTCTAAATTGGTCAGAAACTGGGGAACGTCCACTCTTCGGTCCGGATATTATCCAACTTGCTGAAGATCAAGTTCGCGTTGTCCGCGAGCATTTGAAGACTGCTCAGTCACGTCAAAAGAGTCAGTATGACCGCAAACACAAAGATATGGTCTATCAACCTGGCGAAAAGGCTTATCTTCGAGTCACACCGATGAAAGGTACACACCGATTCGGGATCAAGGGCAAGCTAGCTCCTCGCTATATTGGTCCTTTCACTGTTCTTGAAAGGCGTGGTAGAGTGGCATATCAGTTGGAACTTCCACCGAACCTTTCTCAGGTTCACGATGTGTTCCACGTCTCACAACTCCGCCGCTGCTTCAAAGACCCTATCCGCGGAGTAGATCACGAATTGCTTGAACTGCAACAAGACCTCTCTTATAAAGAGCATCCGGTCCGCATTCTCGATCAAGCCGAGCGTCGCACACGCCAGAAAGTTATCAAGTTCCTCAAGGTTCAGTGGTCAAACCATTCTGAGGATGAAGCCACTTGGGAACGCGAGGATCGTCTTCGCGATGAATACCCCGCTTTGTTTCTTTCTACCTCCTAAATCTCGGGACGAGATTTCTTGTAGTGGAGGAGATTTGTAACACCCCCTGTATTAAGCTACAGAGATCACCCTTTTGATGAGGCCATGTCATCATGATTAATAGTGCATAATCATCATTAGCATCATATTGCATTTCAACTCCTAAGTCAAATTCAAATTTAAATGAAAGTGGGATATAAAGGTTGTCCAACATAGAAACTAAAATGTCAGATAAGTAACAAATATTCTAGAGGCTATTCTAAAATTGAAACCAACATCATTGGAATTGGATAAGTGACTCGAACAACCTCAAACAGTGGATAAAGATAATATATAATAACCATTTATTAGATCTGAAATAAATATGGAATTATGTTTTGTCCAAACTAATTTTAGGTGTTAAGGAATAATGCACTGGTATTTATGAAATAGGTCACACTTTTTACAAAAACCATTTGGGGCCTAAACATTTAACAGTAAAGAAAAGGGAAAAGAAACAGAAAAACAAAAGAAAAGAAAAGGCCCCCCTGGCCAACTGGGCCAGGCGGCCCAGCTGGCCGACCCACCTGGCCCAACTGGCCGGCCCAGCCCCATCCCCTGCCTTATCCCCATGGGGGGGGAAACCCTAACCAGCCACCACCCCACTTCCCCCCTCTCCCGATATATCCCCCCCCTCTCCCCCGATTGGATCGGGATCGAGAGGTGGAGGTCGCCGCGACGCCCCGACCCTGCCGCCCGACGCCGCCCCGTTGCCATTGCCGTTGGACGCCGTCGCCGGAGCGCTCCCCCGCCGGCCTGCTTCTCCTCTCCGCCGTCGTCCCCGTCATCCACCTCGCGCGCTACTGCCACGATCCCTACGCCCTCCGTGAGCCGCGCCCCTCCCTCTCCTCCTCTCTCCCTCCCCGCGCCGCTGCTTGCGTCGCCCGCCTGCGGTGGCCTCGTGCGTCGCGTGCCCCGCGCCACCGCGCCCCCCCCCGCGTGCCCCTGCCGGCGAGCCCTGCCGTCACTCGCCCTCCCCACTGGTGCCCTTCGTCGCGTGCGCACTCGCCGCATCGCCGCTGCCCCGCTGCGTGGCCGCTCCCTTCTTCCCCCTTGGCACACTCACCGCGTCCCGCGGCTGTGCTCGCGCCCCCGCCACTGCCTGGGTCGCCCGCCATGGCCGGCTCCTGCTGCTGCCGCGCGCTGGTCTCGCCCCGCTCCGGTCCACCACTCGACCGCGCCCGTCGCCCCCTGCTGCGCGCGCCGCCAGTCTCGCCGTGGCCTCACCGCGGCCATCTCCGGCGCCCGGCGCCCGCGCCGCGCCGGCGCCCGCGCCGCGCCGGCGCCCGCGCCGCGTCGGCGCCCCTCCGCTCACGCGGGTCATCGCCCGAACCCGCTATGGCCCCCCTGACCCAATGACATGTGGGGCCTAGCCCCTGGAACATTTTAAAAAAGAAAAAGAAAAAAAGGATAAAAAGAAAATTATAAAAATATTAATTAATTATTTATTTAATTAGTTAACTAAATTAATTAACTTAACTAATCCTGATTAGATTAACCTAATTACTGATTAAAGTAATTAATCTGTTTTAGTTAATCTCAGTCAATGACAAACGGGACCCACACGTCAGTTGACCAGTCAACGCCTCTGTTGACTGCTGACGTCATGCTGACGTCAGCGTGCACTGTTTCGGATAATGTTGATTTAAATAATTAAATAAATTCCAGAAATTAATAAAAACTTTAGAAAATCATATCTTTTAAACCGTAACTCCGATGAAAATATTTTATACATGAAACTTGCTCAGAACGACGATACGAACCCGAATACATCCTCTGTATTCCCGTCATGTGCCCGCAGCTATAAGAACGTTGAACAATTAGACCGATTTCGATAAATGAATAGTGTCCAACCCTAATTAAATAAATCCGGATAAATTCCTAAATTAACTAAATCGCTTAGTTAGGCTGTATATCACCCCGGCCCTGCGTTTAGACATGTCATGCATCCCTGTTGCATTATTGCCGTGTGTTTACTGTTTCTTCCCCCTCTTCTCTTCGGTAGACTACGAGACCGACGCAGCTGCTGGTGCCTCGACCGACTACGTTGTTGACGACCCCTACTTGCCAGAGCAACCAGGCAAGCCCCCCCCTTGATCACCAGATATCGCCTATTCTCCTCTATACTGCTTGCATTAGAGTAGTGTAGCATGTTACTGCTTTCCGTTAATCCTAGTCTGATGCATAGCCTGACACTGTTGCTACATCTGTTGATACCTTACCTGCAATCCTAAATGCCTAGTGTAGGATGCTAGTTTATCATCATTGGCCCTGCATTCTTGTCAGTCTGCCTTGCTATACTATCGGGCCGTGATCACTCGGGAGGTGATCACGGGTGTATACTATACATATATACATACTATACAGATGGTGACTAAAGTCGGGTCGGCTCGAAGAGTACCCGCGAGTGATTCACGGATTGGGGGCTGAAAGGACCTTTGTCCCAACGGCCCTTTGTGTGGATCTTTGTGGCGGAGCGACAGGGCAGGTTGAGACCACCTAGGAGACAGGTGGGCCAGGCCCTGGTCGGCGTTCGCGTTTACTTCATAATAACACGTTTAACGAGATTGGATATTTGATCTGAGTCTGGCCACTGGCCTATACGCACTAACCAACTACGCGGGAGTAGTTATGGGTATCCCGGCGTCGTGGTATCAGCTGAAGCCTTTTTGACGTCAGCGACTGAGCGGCGCGCGCCGTGTTGGACCGCGCTAACGTAACCGCCGTGATCGTGTGGGTTGCTAGGTCTGCTCGCGGCCGCGTACGCAACGTGCAGGAGCGCACTGGGCGATGGGCCCAGACCCCAGAGTGCCTAGGATTAGTCCGGCGTGCTGACCTCTCTGTTGAGCCTAGGTGGGGCTGCGACGTGTGGATCTTCCGAGGCCGGGCATGACCCAGGAAAGTGTGTCCGGCCAAAGGGGATCGAGCGTGTTGGGGAATATGTGGTGCACCCCTGCAGGGAAGTTTATCTATTCGAATAGCCGTGTCCCTCAGTAAAAGGACGACCCGGAGTTGTATTCCGACCTCATGACAACTAGAAATGGATACTTAATAAAACACACCCTTACAAGTGACAGATATAACCCGGTGGTCGCTCTCTCGCATGGTGGCGACGAGAGGATCGACGGGTAGGATTATGCTTTACGTTGTTGTTTGGTTAACTTCCAACTACTCTCTTCTATTGCTTCAAGATGGAGGCTGCCAGAAGCGTAGTCTTCGACAGGACTAGCTATCCCCCTCTTATTCTGGCATTCTGCAGTTCAGTCCACCGATATTGCCTCTTTACACATATACCATGCATATGTAGTATAGATCCTTGCTTGCGAGTACTTTGGATGAGTACTCACGGTTGCTTTCCCCCTTCTTTCCCCCTTTCCCTTCTTGCTGGTTGTCGCAACCAGATGCTGGAGCCCAGGAGCCAGACGCTACCTTCGACGACTACTACCACCAGGACGGAGCCTACTACTACGTCCAGGACGCCGACGACCAGGGGTAGTTAGGAGGATCCCAGGCAGGAGGCCCTGCGCCTGTTCGATCTGTTGTATCCCTGTTTGTGCTAGCCATCTTATGGCACCTTGTTTAACCTATGTCTGTACTCAGATATTGTTGCTTCCGCTGACTCGTCTATGATCGAGCATTTGTATTCGAGCCCTCGTGGCCCCTGGCTTGTATTATGATGCTTGTATGACTTATTTATGTTTTAGAGTTGTGTTGTGATATCTTCCCGTGAGTCCCTGATCTTGATCGTACACGTTTGCGTGCATGATTAGTGTACGATCGAGCCGGGGGCGCCACAATGGTGCACTAGGGGAGACGTGCTCATCATCAACACAGCTATGTTGAGTGTTTATGCATGTGTTGTCTTGCAAATCTTCTTGGGGGGTGGCGGAGTAGAATCTGTAGAGGCCCTTCATTTGGAAGGAGCACCTTTATCCACTGCCTTGCTAATTTCCTTCTGCTTTATTGATTTTGAATTGTCAAGTAAAACCGACAAGAAAAAGCAATAAAATTCACTCTTCAGAACTCATTCGTGCATGATACTGATGATCACTACTTTGATGTAAGGCAAACACATGATATCAGGATGGAATATCTTCAAAAAATAGGACGGCATGGCATATTCACAACTATTTGTGTAAACTAAGCAGAAGCCATTTCAACACTTAAGAAGAAATGCAAGCTAGAAAAGATGCAACCAATATGACTCTGCCAAGTTAAAAGCGTCCCATCACAAATGGTGTTTCATCAAATTAGAAGCAGCGCATGATATAAATCATATGAAAGATGCAACCAATATCACACTGCATATACTAAAGGTGTCTCGTCATATTGATTGATGCGGGATAAAAAAACAATAGTTTTATGTAAGGACATGCTTAATAGACAGATGTACTATGTACTAAAAACAGGAAGGCATGTCACATTAACAGGTATAATGTATAAACTAAGCAGAATAGCACATGCAATTTAACCAGATTGGAAGAATTACAATCTAGACACCATATGCAACATGCAACCACATATCACGCTGCCAAGTTAGAGCAAGCACCTGCGATGCTGGTGTAGGGGAAATGCGGTCATCAACTACAGAGCTACGTTCACTATCTTCATCTAGCTTTGCTGTTTCTTGAGAATCGTGTGGGGAGGCTGACACTGCATTCTTTAAAGGAGCATATTTTCTCACAGTAACCCACTGGCGTGACTGTCTCATCATAAGTGATTGATGAGGGATACACAAGAACATTAGTTTGATGTAAGAACATGGTTAATAGATAGATGTACTAGTATGTACCAAAAATAGGAAGGCATGTCATATTCAAAGGTATAATGTGTAAGCTAAGCAGATGCAATTTAACCAAATTGGAAGCAATACAAGCTAGACATCCGGCCGGAGTGGTGAGCATGATCATCGAGGACCTGAGAGCCTGGTGGAAGGCGGGCTGCTTCGCCACCATCGTGTCTTTTTAGTTGGCTTCTAGGTGATGCCTGTCTGTGCTGGGCTTGTCACTGGCTCGGTCAGTGCCCTCACTAGCTATTTGTCTTCTGGTGCTCCCGGGATGGTGGTTCATGTAAAAAATATCTTTCCTTATCTTAATAAAGACCGACTTCGACCTTTCGAATACAAGCTAGACACCATATGCAACATGCAACCACATATGACACCGCGAAGTTAAAGCAAGCACCTGGGATGGTGGTTCATGGCGAGCGAGATCATCAACTCCAAAGCTATGTTTACCGCCTCCATCTGCTGACATTGCACCCTTTATAGCGCCGAAATGTGTCTTGCCTAAGCCCGAATAAAGCTGGAGCTGCTTCTCTCTTTTATTTCGTGCTTCTATCAACCAGTTGGCAGAGGCTGAAATACCCATGCATAAAAAAACAATAGTGAGAGTATGGGTGAAGTGTGTGCAGAACTAGTGCACTATAAAAGTAGCAGATAGCAGGTGGCTGAAAAATAAATGACAGGAGACATATGATAGCTCTACAACATTGCATGGCAAACAAAATTACATTCTACTCCGTATGATTTAATAATATATGAGCACAGGGATGGCTGGGAAATGTAGGTACTCCTCCAGCACACCACCACATGTGGTCCTATCAAAATAACAGTCGACTGAAAATAAATAGGTCAGTCGATTTTTTTATGAACCGTCAGATCTACAAGGAACGGGCAGATGGCCTTCGTCTACCTCCTGCCAGTCACTGTTGACGATCTTTCTCGAACCGCCACCGACCACCGGCCCAGACCACTGCCTCCGCCGCCCCACCCTCCCCTCGACCTCACACCACCCCGGCCATCCCTTTAAGCCCGGCCGACTCCATATCGGGCGCCAGCAGCTCCTAGGCCCCACACACCCCTAAGATAAACACCGAGGTGCTGCTTCCCCGGCGTAATAGGCAGACTAGTGCCTGTTACGCCGGGGAATGCTTCCTTTAATTGGGAATCAACTAACCAGGAATTGAAATCCAGGGGGCCGACGGACCTCTAGCTAAGGTGAAATAGTATATGAGGAGAAACCTTGTGCATCACGAGTTACTAGGAACATCTAGTATCAGGAAGAAGGTGTAGGAAGAAGCGGTCAACTAGTGTCTTCTGTGGGATGAATACCGTGCAAGCAGACACGTAAGATTTGCACGAATAAGGGAAGAGGAGTACCATTTCCGATTGCCAGTGCTGTGTCCACCTGATATCACGGTGATCTTCTTTTTACCGGGGGAACCGATGTTTTGGAGGAGGGCGGAGCCTTGCACGAACCCATGGCCAAATTGTTGACTGTCTTGCGGTGGCCATCTGTCGGCGGAGGGGAAGCAGATCCGAGGCGGCGAAGGACGGCGTAGCGGGAACAGCTCCGGTGCAGTTGACGGTGGCGACGTTGGAGCGGCAGCGGTGAGTCGCAGGACGGCGTGGTTGAACTGGCTCGGGTACGGTGCACGTCGGTGTCCTGGAGGCAGCTCAGACTCGGCTTCAACTACTAGCCGTGGAGGGCGTTGCGGTTGCGGTTGTGGTGGACGACGGCGTCGGGGTATCGGCTCCGGCGTGATGGAGAAGGGCGGCGGTTGATGGGTGGGATGGGGTGGCAGACGGAGGACGGAGGGCGGAGGACGCCGGGGTTTCGCGGCTGGTGGAGAGGTAGTTTTGGTGCCCACGGAGTATGAATGGGGAATCGGACGGGGGGGGGAGCGGGGGGAGCTAAGGAGGAACCATGTTTCGGTCTGGGACGCGCTTGTTTTTGGTTTTTTTGAACAGATGGGACGCGCTTGTTTGAAATTTGGGGAAACTACAAACTTTGCCCCCCTCTTAAATTTCGGACCTACTGCGGGTCGGGGGTAGGACGGTAATCCCAGGTGTCCCAAATAGTGGGCGGGAGCGATTTCGACCGAGCGCATGTGTGCTTAGGCGACCATGGTGTATGAATGTTTTTCGGAGGCGGTTGTGTGGCGTTTAGATGAATCTACAAACCTACCCCGGTTTAGACCTTTGGACGTCGGGCCAGTAGGTTTCACGGGTCGGAGTTAGAAAAGTAATTTCCTTTTACCAAACATTGGTATCATGCGGTTTCGGGCGAGTAAAGGCTCTTTTGGTGCTTCGTTCGAAATTTTGAAACAGAAGCATTCACGTTTAGAGTACTCTTGAACTTTGAGGATTGACCTAAATAGACAATGTTAAATTTGACCTTGTATGTTTGAAAACCTCATTAAATTATGCCCTTCTTTTTGAAATTTTGACACTTGAAAATCCTATAACTATGATTATTTTGGAATGGTAGTAAATTTGAATCTATTTTGTACATGACTATATATGCTATTATGTACAAAAGCAGAGCAAAGATTGGTGCCCCCATAATTTAGGTATGATTTACAAATGCCATGATATCGAATTCAAATAATTGAATGGACTTCATGTTGAATTCAAATTTTTAAACCACCTTAAGTTGAATTCAAATGTATGCTATTTCATAGCTAGCTATTTATAATGTTCATTGTGTAACTTTTGTATGTATAATGTGCTTTACACACACAACATGAACTATACTCACGTTTATATTCGATTGCTAAAGCGATGCATTGTCTGGAGTTCAAAATACTAACTCTATGGATCAATTATGTCGAATAATAACATAGACATGCTCAAATTCGATAGAATATAGATGTCTGATGGATCAATGACCGCTCCTTACGCGAATTGCAAATACCATGAACCCATCCTAATATTTGGATACAATTTATATTTTTAATCAATGTGTACATCAGTCTTTTTCGTGTAGTTTCACTCTCCATAGGCCCCTCCTCACACACACGCTGACTTTCTCTCTCACACATACGCGCACACGGTGTATATCCATCGGTGGTCTCTCACACATGCTCACACACTCTCTCCCGAGGTGTCTTTCTCGCAGACATGCTCTCGATATAACCCTCCCTCCCACTCATAACCATATACGACAATTTTCACTAACCTTTATCACAAGCACTCTTCCTCTCACAAGCATACACATGCACAATCCCCATCGACCCTTTCTATATACATAGACCTGCCTACGTGTCTCCCGCACGCACATTATCTTTAGGCCTGTCTCTCACGCATTGTCTCCACCTCTCTTCCTACTTGACGAGTATGATTCTAGTAGAGCATTCTATAGGATGCCCCTTAAAGTTAGGTTGGATGAATAGTAATATCAGAGATAAGGGGTTACCTTAGTCCGAGGACCTAGGGTTACAAATCCTAGCCGGCTTTGTCAGTGGACACAGAGTCATTCACGACTCCGCTATCTTTGTCTTGTACGACTAGTCCTCCATGGGTCTCCCTAAATGCGTCACGGGCCGACCAATATGGTGCAAGACGGAACCGAACCAAGGGCCTCACCTCGGCCCACCGGACCTCACGCGGTGACACACCCTCTGCCCCCAGGTCTCGTTATCTTCTCACACCCACACATACCAACACAGACACCACACAAAATATTTTCTCCTCGTGCCTCTATCCCCTCCCCCCTTGCATATAAACACTCAAGGGCATCTCTCGCCGTGACATCCTATTCGTCTCTCTCTCTCTCTCTCTCTCTCTCTCTCTCTCTCTCTCTTTCTCTCTAGACCTCTCTCATTTCTCATGCTATCTCTCCCACGTCCCCCCCCCCTGCCGGCCCCTCTATCCATGCCTCTCTCGAATACGTAATACATACACATACCTCTCTAGGCCCTGCCAAATACATCAACTACACATTCACACATGTTACATCACGTACCCCATTGATCTAAAAAGCCCTCTCTTCATGTTTATTTCGCATACAACATTCCTTTTGAATAAAACCACACAAAGTGTGGCCAAAAAATTATTTTAGAATTTCTACATATATACAACATTACAAACTTATATGGAGGAGTATGAACGTTAATTTGCATTGTATGATGCCCCCAATGATATTTATTCCACACTGTGAATTTTTATATTTTTATACTATATATAAAGTTAGTCATAATAAAGAGAAACGAAGAGCATCTCTCTCTCCATCGCATACACCCCCTCTACGCCCCTTTCACGTATGCACACAAACTATCTCCAGGTCCTCTAAAAGTACGCCCCCAGCACATTCACGCATGTTTCATCGTTCTCTCACGATATATACAGTGATGATCATTGTATTTGAAGCAAAAGCACGATACGTACATTGGACTTCAGAATCCACTCATTACGGTCACCATTTATGTTTTGTAGTTATTATACAGTCACGGGCTCACCGTGCAGCTCTGTATTTGCTCAAGACACGACTAGTTGACCAGTTAAACGCTCCACGTGGCACCTCTAGTGTTGCATTACATTATCTCACTACCATTGGGCCCACCTGTCGGCGTGTATAAGAACGAAAAAAAATGATAAAAAAATATTGGACGGTGGTTCGAAGTCATGACCACGGGCA
Source organism: Thinopyrum elongatum (assembly GCA_011799875.1). Taxonomy (NCBI): domain Eukaryota; kingdom Viridiplantae; phylum Streptophyta; class Magnoliopsida; order Poales; family Poaceae; genus Thinopyrum; species Thinopyrum elongatum. The sequence continues at coordinate 27,874,440 of CM022297.1, read as the reverse complement.
CAGCGGACAAGGTGGCCTTGTATTGGTATGCTGAGCCGTCTGTTTTAACACACAGGAGCTGGTGTGGTGATTATACACACACGCACGCATGCACACGAACTGCATGCACGCAACACTCACACGAACACATGCAGCCACGCACGCATGCAACACTCACACGTACAAACACAGCCACGCACGCACGCAACACTCACACACACACATGCACGCATGCATGCACAGACCACACGACCAACACACACTCTCACGCTCAAGTGCTCAACCTACACATGCATGCGCACACATCAGGCCCTGACAGACACATAAACAACCAGGTGGTTCCCGCGCACGGGTTGGAGTCTTGTCGCGCCTGCGTAAATTTGTGTTTATCTGACCTTTTTCCTATGTGAACTGACAGGTGGGACCCATAAGGAACATGGTCAATTTAACTAGTTAACATAGTGCCACGCAGACTATTTGGCCGGTCAATACAGTGCAATCCTATGCTGAACGGTGAGCAAGTGACCGTATAATCACCGCAAAACTTGTATAGTGACTGTAATGAGCGTATTCTGAAGTCCGGTGACCGTATTACGCTTTTCGCTTGAAATACACTAACCGCCCATGTATTTATCTCTTCTCTCGCTCTCTCTGTGGAGCCGAGTAGGGCAACGTGCTAGTGCCTAAATTGGCGCACGCCACCCCATTATTGTTGTACTGGTTTTGTAAGAGCAAACAAGCATTCATGTCTACTGTACAAACTGTAGATATGAGTTACAAATGCTACGAAGACGAATACAAATATTTGAATCCACTTTATGCCCAATTTCTCTCTGTAGGCCCTCCAAAAGTACATCTCTACACGTTCTCGCATGTTACATCTAACAACTATGCAATACAGCACTACTACTACACTCTAACACAATAAATCATATGTGTTTCTAGTTTTACTAGATCTCATATTGTTACTTAATTATTCAGTTTGCTTACATTAAAATTGCCTTTGAAATGTATGGCTAGTATCATCTACTGCGCAGGAAAAATCCCGCCCTTGCCTGTTTAATCGGGTTTGTATCGATGGATCGTGCGAAACAGCAAAACAATAGTAGTACTACAGTACAAGTAACAGTTCACTGGGTCGCCGTGTCGTGTACTCCTCCGTCGTAAGAGTGGAGCGCTCGCTTTCATAAATGTTCTAGTCCCTTTCGCCGACTTGTGGGAGATCAAGCAACCGGGTCCACGTGCCATACCGAAATAACAGTGCAGAGCGGCAGGGGTGAAGCACCCCAGTCATGGCGCCGGCGTAGTAATGAGCAATGAGGCGTCAAATCACAAAGCTGCACCTTTCACTCGTTGCTGAAGCCGCTTCTCCCTCATCTTCTTCAAGTTAACCACGTGTTGCTTCTGCCATTGTTCTGCCTCATGTGGGACGCGGATCGGCTTGGTAAAGCACTGACACATGGGACTGCATGTTAGCAATCCGCCAGGCCAACGTCCTCTAAAAATAAGAAACCTCCCACGCCATCCGCGCGGCAAAATCACCTCCTTTTTACTAATCTTGATACTATAATTTTTTAGATCAATATAATTGAGATTTGTATAGATAGCACACAGGAGCAAAACCAAGTGGTACGGTTAAGGGCATCCACAATGTGTAGACAAATGTGAAAATAGCTTTTGGCATCGATGGGAACCATTGTGGACGGTCCTGCCAAAGCCAAAAAGATGGAACCGAAGCTCCCTAATTGATTGATTGAAGGAATAGAAAAATGCAACCTCTCTCCTCTTTCTCCCGTGCTTGGACGCATGTACAGTATAGAGCACAGAGTCTACTGCCCGATCCCTTCTATCATGAATCACAAAGCAGTGAGGCGTCAAATCACAAAGCACGGACGAAGCAACCATCATTTCACTCTTCATTGACTCCGCATCTCCATCATATTCTTCGAGAAACCACCTTACCGCACTAAGCTGGACGGACAACACTATTGTGTAGTACTAGTACATTTATGCATCCTTTGGTTCAATGGACTTCCTGGATGCAAATAAGGCGTTTGTCTCGGCTTGCAGGCGGCACTTGCGAACGCCTTACCGTGGTCTCCCTCAATGGTGTTCTCCGTCGAACGCACTTCGCCAAACCACAAAGTTCGAGATATCGTCGACATCACCGCAATGCGGAAGGAAGTCAAATAGTTAATACCTCCATTTTTTTGTACACAAGGCCAGTATCAAAATTACAATTTGCAGAAGGCCACTAACACTAATCGAGGCAAAATTGATAGGGTTTGCCTCGTACTAGCAACCAAGGACATTAATATACCCTTGCATGCATGCGGAAGTGAGAAGGTTGGTTTGCATGGCGCTGCATTAATCAAGCGATGAAGAGTGAGATGGTTAGCTCTTTGGGCATTGGAGAAAAAAATACGCATTAATTGACACGTCAAACGAGGATTTGTATCGATCAATCCCGCGAAGGAAAACCCCGCCTTTATTTTTTAACACAAGTAGTACTCCTATGTACGTACTTGTATCCTGTTTGGGTCTAGGCCTTGCATTGCCATACTTCGCCACACATTTTTGCCAAGCTTGCCTAAAGTTTTCAAAATGAAAAGGAGGTACACTTGCGCACGGCTGTCACGGTCGCACCGCACCCTCACACAGTCGCTCCTGCACACCGCAAACCCAACCAAGGGAACGCACCCTCACTGACACGTGCTACCGCATGTGATCAAACCAAACTAAGCCATCTTACCGCTGACACATAATTTTCGTTCATACAGTATGTTTATCCAACCGCCTATTGGGGAAGATCCGTACGGCCTGTGCGGTGGTCTGTTGGGGAAGAAGAAGAGGTGAGTAAGAAGAAGGGTTAGGAGACGTAGGATATTCATCCAACCGCCTGAAATGGTCGACTGACCCAAAAGATGAAAGTCAGGCGACTTGCATAAATATATGTTTTTACACAGCAAAAGATCCCTAGGAACAACAACATAAAGAAAAACTATCACTGCTCGCGGAACAAGACGGCCTCGTCGTCTTTGGCTGCCGGCGCGAACCAGCCGTAGCTGCCGACGTGTGTCTCCGCACCGTGGTTGTCCTTGGCCTCCAGCTACTCCTTCACACGGAGCGTGCGGGCGCTCTGCATGGACGCGAGCACCGCCCGGTTCAAGTCCAGGACGTCCGGTTCTGCCTGCAGGAGGGCGTCGATGGCAGCAGCATCCGCGCGCTCCACGTCGAGTTGAGCCTCCGCCACCCGGTTCAAGTCCAGGACGTCCGGTTCCGCCTGCAGGAGGGCCTCCATGGCAGCGGCATCCGTGCGCTCCACGTCAAGTTGAGCCTCCGCCGCCCGGTTCACATCCACGACATCCGGTTCCGCCTGCAGGAGGGCCTCGATGGCAGCGGCATCCGCGCGCTCCGCGTCGAGTTGAGCCTCCGCCTCCCGGTCCTCCTTTAGGATCACCAGGTTGAACCGCTGGTCCGCCTGCACAATGGGGGACCCGGATGCCGGCACGAAGTCGACGTCCATCGTCTCATACGCATCGGGGGCCTTCTGCGCCACGACCTCTGCCATGAACATTGGATCGGCTTCCTCCTCCTTGGAGCTTGGCTCCAGAGTACTCGTGGATTGGCCCGCCGCAAAGCGAGCTTGGGAACGGAGGTCTGTGGCACCGACCGCCGCCGCGATTTCTACGCGGTGCTCCGGCGTCAGCATCTTGTAGTACGTGATCTTGCGGCGCACCATGGCTTTCCAGCGAACTAGGGGACGCTTGATGCGGGCTAGCGGATCGAAAGGTGGGGGAATGGGCTAGAGAGGAGGTGTGGTTTTGGGGCAGTGGTGACCGGCCGGCAAGTAGCTGACGTAGGCCGAGTAGCGAAGGTTCTGGTGTGAATAGTGGTACCGATGACGATCGGTCAATCGGTTTTGACTGTACATCGCTCTTGTCACGTTTGCGTTGCACCCCGGCACGCTGGACCCTCCACGTCGCTCACCGAATGGAACGCGCTTCGTCTTTCGTTTTTGCTCGCTTGTGGGACCGCAGTTGAGAGCAAACCGACGTCCCTCCCCCTCCCCCGCCCGCGTCATTTATACTACTACTGGAAGAGAGAGAGGTCGGCCGAGTGTTACTAGTACTCCCTCCGTTTTAGGCGGAGTAAATAAAAACAGAGGGAGAATACTACTAGTACTATGAGAACTTCATACTCTACTGCAGATGTTGTCAGTACTTCACTAGTACTATTGGACAGGGAGCTTAAAAAAGCTACTATTGGACTGGCTATACGTGGCGAAATCCTAGTAGGAAGAGCATGCGCGAGAACAATCACATTCACGTGTTTGAAACAAATTGGAAACCATCTCTGTTTGATACAAATCTAGGAGTACGTACGAATCTAACAATATTGATTGGGCGTTGTTGAATGTTGATACTTTTTCCTGTAAGTTTGATCGAAGTAGAGATACTTTGACTACACATAAAACTTATATGTAAACTAGAAAGGATCGGAGGGAGTATATTGTACGTTGAAAAGCGAAACGAACATTGAATACCCTTTATATATGATTTGCTGATGCTATGATCACCGGTTCAAAATTTTGAATCCGCCTTAGGTATCATACATGCACCCACTTGTTCTCTCTCGCTTTCATCTCGGGGTCCAGAGATCAATTGAAAGAGGACTAGGGTGGGTATAGTACGTTCATTTCGCTTTTGAACGTACAATATACTCCCTCCGATCCCCACAGACCCCCCCCCCGGGTCATTTCTATCATAGAAACACACCAAACCTTTATCTCCTTGCACGACACGCACTTGATCTCTCAACATCAATCGATCTCGTCAAGATGTGTCGGGGCATGAACCGAATGGGATGTCAAAACTAAGATGGGAAGCGACATGTAGTGGAGGCAAAGTGAAACTTTAAACGAACCGTTTGTCTGTATGCATGTCGGACAAATTACAACATTGGAAATACAAGCATGGTCTAGGCCCACATGCGAATGATACTCAGCGGAATGTTCAAATGCGGCATGCGGGAGGATGGACTCGACCGGAGGGCGGCATGATCGATGGAGAAGAGGGTTGGAGAGGAATGAGAAATAAGCAACGCCACAGGATTATACTTGAACGGCTCAAATAAACAATAAGTTGTCTCGTTTTCCCTTCCGTCTTAGTCACGGAGTAAGATACTCCCTCTGTTTTTATATACTCTGCATATTAGGTTTGACTAAAGTCAAACTTCATAAAATTTGACCAAATTTATAGAAAAAATATGAACATTTACAATAGCAAATCTATATGATGTGAAAGTATATTCAATAATGAATCTAATGGTATTGATTTGTTATTGTATATGTTATTATTTCTGTCTATAAACTTTGTCAAAGTTTACAAAGTTTGACTTTGAGCAAAGCTAAAATGCGGAGTAAATAAAAATAGAGGTAGTACGCAGGGACTAGTATAGTTACTACTGCCGGAACATGGTAAGTTGGACCCCTAAATGCGGGCACGGACCGGGCACACCTCAATTATTCCTTCAAACAGTCGGACACCTACATTAGCACACCATCTGGCTACTTAATCAAGTGTTACGCTTCACTACTCCACACTTGGGGCTAGGGTAACAACTTGGTACTGTACCACATTTGAACCAAGGCACAAAAACCACCTGTTCTGCGCCTAATGCGCAACGCGGAGCACTGATGCTCGAATTTGGCCGGGAAACACAGGGAAACTGACATGTGGGGCACACCTATCAGGACGACGTGGCGCAGACTAGTCCAATGGAGGAGCTGGCCCATGACCTCCTCGCCACCGGCAACCGTTCATGTGGGTCGTGGGTGCCAGCAACATGGTGCAGCTCCCGCACCGCCTCTGGACACGGCGACCACGGTGAGCGACACCCTCATCATCCCTGGACACGGTCAGCTTCAGGGTGCCGAGGGTGGCATTAGCGCTGTGGCACGACCAGCAGATCAACACCCGGCTCGTCGAGGATGCACGGGGCGTCGAAGTACGTGCCCGCCGCGACACGTCCAAGGAGTGTTCTAGCGCGGCCAACTGCATCCCCAGGACCTGAGACCATGCCGGGTCGTCTTGCTTTTTCAATGACATGTGGGGATCGCATGTGAGCAAAGGGCATCTCCAACGTTGCCACGACCGCAGCTGACTACCCTGGCACACCAAAAACCCTCGTCCCTCGCTCCGTCGCGCGGTGTGTTCCCAGCCGGCACCAGCTGCCCGCATTCATGCCGTCCGTCTGTATGCCATCATTAAGAGGCTCGGTGCCCGAGGAACCAACTCCGGCGACTTAATGATGCACCCGGATGCTTGGCCTCATCAGAATGCGCTACTTAAAGAGGCAACGCCCTGCTAAACTCCACACCATAGCGCATCCTCATGCTACCTGGCACCACATCCGCCATGACCGCGAGCGCGAACGCTCTGCGGGAGAGGTTGTCTTCGGGGATGAAGCTCGAGGTCGCCGCCCTCGCTCAAGTCGCCGCTCACAATGCAATAGCAGTGTAGCCGGACGCGGACGCGACCGCACAAACGGTGGCCACGCTGGCGGCCGATGAAGGGAGCACCGTTAGCCACGCGTCCTACTTGCCGCCGTCCAACGTTCGGTGGTGCATGTGGCAGGTGAAGCGACGGACCGTCCACGCCCATCATCATCGACATCACGTCCACCAGCACCGCCGAGGTCGGGGACTCCTCCGAGGATGAGTAGGGCATGGGAGGCGGCAGAGCATGGTGTGCCAACTGGCCGGTTCGTCTCCCGTGTTCTACTCTTCCTTGCCGGAGACCGCACCTTCAATTCACGGGTCTTGAACCCTGCCCCCGTACATGGAGATCGCAGATGGAGGACGTCGGTCGCCGCCGTAGAATAGGTTTAGGGTCAGGTTTCTTTTATTTTTTTGTCCTATAAAAGTTTGAAATGTAATGAAAATCTGCAGTGTTTCCATGAATCTCGTCCGGTGTATATGAACTTTCACAATAATAGTAAGATATATTGTAGGAGTATGAAAATATATGGAATGATGATTCGTTTTTGTGTGTATAAACTTAGAAGTTTGACCCGAGACAAAGCTAACATGCGAAGTAAATAAACACATAGGGTCTACATACACAATTTATCTTAGGCACTCCAATAGTACGTCCACTACACATTCATGCATTTCACATCTTTCTACATCTACGAGAACCTACGAAAGGGTTAACGTAAATTGCCTCTCTCTCTCCCCCATGATTTTCATGGTGGTGGGCCCCTCCCTCGCCCCAACCTCCAATCAACAGCCCACACGTTTCACATTATGTTAATTACGTAACTGGGATTGCGTAGGTGTAGCATTACTCGTCCAAAAAAAACCAACTAAGCCAACCTCCCAGCATATCAAGCAGGAAAAGATCCGGCCGCGGCGTTTTAGTCAGGATTACCAGATTACTAGTAGTAGAATCGATGGATCGCGCGAAGCACCAAGTTTAAAAGAAAAAAAAGGCGGTACACTCACAGCATGCCTGTCGCGGACGCATTGCACCCCTCACATGGTCGGTCCTGCACACGGCTCACGCAAACGGAACGCGCTTCGGCTTGCCTCTTCACTGACACATGGGACCGCACTTGGAGAAACCGACCATGCGCCAAACTCCCCCGCCCACCGCATGAAAATCCCCCCCCAAAAATTCCCACCAAATCCCAAATTCAGCCGCCCTTCGGCCAACTAGCAATAATATTCCCCAAACCCCCCTCCCCCCGGCCCCCTCCACTCAAGTCGCTCCGCCAAAGCCGCCCTCCCCGCCGCGCCGATACGTTGGCGCTGTGGTTCATCGAGGGGACGCACGGCGATCCTCTCGCTCCCACATTATGCTCTCGTAGACTGCCGTCCTCTAGCCGCGCCACCACCGCTGGCAATGTTCTTGTGGAGACGCACGGCGGTGAGCTTCTCCCACGGTACACGCATTCTAGACTGAGGCCTCGTGCATGTCGGAGTAGCGCTGAATGTTAGCTGATAGACGCTGTTAATCTCACTGTTTGCCGAAGTAGTTTACAGTCAATATGCTCTGCTTAAGAAGCTTCCTTGCCTTGTTCTTCACTCAATCTGCTTAGCTGAGATGGCATGCCATGCCCGATTAGTTGCTAAAATATCCTGCCATATATTTATTATAACATAGATTGCCATGGTCTAGTAGCCAATCTGTTAGGTGAAATAGCTCTACACCGTTTTATACTTTATCTTTGTTGCTGAGATGGCCTTCGATGGCTGTGTGCTTGGCCTCATTGACTGTTGAAACAGCCTGCCATAATTTAGCACTCAAATATGTTTGCTGAATTAGCTTTACATATATTTCGTTACTTAGATCTGCTTGCCCAAATATCTTGCCATAGCTTTAGACATCGACCTAGGTATTTTTTTTCTGGACTTCGTAAAAAAGCATATATGTTTTTCCTGTAATATCTAGTAGAAGAAATAATTTGTATGTCTAACAGATGGACAGGACTTGGATAACTTCTGCTCGAAGATTCTCCGCTGCATATGTCGAGGGGGTTGAAAACTTCATGAACTTTATCAGAGCTGAGTACGGTGGTCCGAAATCATATGTGCTCTGCCCGTGTAGCAGTTGTATGAATTCAGTTATAAGACCCCATTCAACTGTGCAAAATCATCTACACTTGTATGGGATGTCAGTCACATATACTAGGTGGGTTCATCATGGTGAAGCTGTGAACGTCAATGTTACTGACTATGTGGAAGCAGCAGATCACCATCTTGATTTGTCTAATGCTCAGGTGGAAGAGGAGGATGAGGTGGTGGTGGCGGAGCCAGTGAGTTTGACCAACATTGAAACAATGCAACGAAATGCTCGTGCATTTCATGAACTTTCACCTGCAGAAGAAAAACGGTGGGCCCGCATGTTGGAACTGTGCAACGTGGCTGTCACCCCAGGAATTAAGCTGTCAGTATTCTCAGCTATGGTCACCTTTCTTCAGGTGAAGACATCTGAGCGGATGACCAACAAATCATTCGATGTGATGTTGGCTGCTTTCCGCAAATCTTTCCCAGATGCGTCTGAGCTGCCACACTCCTACAGTAAAATGAAGAATTTCCTTCGTGCAGTTGGAATTGGATATGATATGATCCATGTTTGTAAGAATAATTGTGTTCTGTTTCGGAAGGACTATGCCAACTTAAGTGAATGCCCAAAATGAAAATCGTCAAGATGGAAAGATGGCGATGCTGTGAGGAGGATTCCTCATAATGTTCTGAGAGATCTTCCAATTATACCAAGATTGCAGAGGTTGTTTCATGATGCTGAAACAAGAGAGGATGTACTGTGGCATTCTAGGAACCAGGAGTACAGAGATCAGAATGTAATGAGCCATCCATCTCATGGTAGCACAACTAGAATCAGCAGATTTGCCGTCTGCCAACTCTTTGCCGTCCACTAGCGGACGGCAAAGGTAGGCTTTGCCATCAGCAACCAGAAAGCGGACGGCAAAGAGGCAGCGGATGACAAAGGTAGGCTTTAACATCAGCCAACTCTTTGCCATCTGCTAGCAGATGGCAAAGACGTGGTTTGGCCCACTGGCTGTCAAACCCTAACGGGCCCCCTCTTTGGCATCCGCTAGCAGACGGCAAAGCGTTCTTTGCTGTCCGCTAGCATACGGCAAAGGAGAGGCGGGCGGCAAAGCTTCAAAATTGACTTAACGGGGCCGCGCCCCTGCCGTCGCCCTCTCCTCTGTCTCCTCTCCTCTTTCCTTCCTCTCCCACCCTGCGCCGTCGCCGCCGCACACTCCCCACACCGTCACCGCCGCACCCTCCCCACGCCGTCGCCTCCCCATCGCCGCCCCGTCGCCGCCCCTTCCCTGCCTCCCCAAACCCCTCCCGAGCCTCCCCGCCGCCGGTTCCCCGCCGCAGCCATGGGTTGACCGCCCCCGAGGAGCGCCGCCCGTTGCCGCCCCCTCCCCACCCCGTCGCCACCCCGCCCCCTCCCCGACCCGTCGCCGCCCCCCACGGTGAGCCCCTGCCATCCCCTCTCTTGTTTTTTCTGTTTTTTTTTTCTATTTTTCTTTTCTGTTTAGTGTAGGTTTTTCAGTTTAGTTAGTTTAGGTTTAATTAGTTTAGGTTATTTAGTTTAATTAGTTTAGGTTATTTAGTTTAATTAGATTAGGTTTTTTAGTTTAGGTTTAGGTTTAATTAGTTTAGGTTTTTTAGCTATGGTGACAGATTACATATTTGTGGCATGCTAAGTCTAGACTTCTTTTTGAATGATTCGGTTGATGCTTCTTCACTTCTCCGTAGTGTGTTAACTGTCCGTAGCTTCCTTAGCAATCGTATTGCATGACTTGTGGGTGTAAGACCTTTTTTTCATTGAGAGAAATTCTATGGAGTAATTTTGATAAGAAGAGGGCTGATTTGGTATATTGTTTATTTCCATGTGATGCTAATCTAGCTAGGTTAAATTCCCTAGAGAAATTGAACGGCTTGAGTTAAATCAGCATGTATGGATGTATGTATGCTTCTTGGCCATGGTAGGCGATTCTTTCTTGGTCTTGTTTGATAATATTGGAGAAGAAGAGATACCTACCCTCTGCTTGATCTTTTACTGAGTGTGACGTGTTGTTTGTTCTGCTGGATAAGTTGTGTGATGCTTGACCTATTCCAGTGTGTTATTGGTTTAGTGGCATAGTTGTATTTTTATTTCTACTCTATCAAATGGTTTGTTAGGTCCTGTTTACTTACTTGAGAGTAAATTGGCAGTGCTTCAACTGGAGCTTGGTCTATCTAGCTTGACTTTGTTCTGGTCTGGTCCGTGTTAGAATGATGTAGTACAATCAGTATTCAAACTAAAGTATTTGTCAAAGCCAAACACGTCAAAGTATTTAAAACTGAGGTTTCTACAAAAACCATGGTATTCTCCTAAAACTCCAAAAATACTAAGCACCCAAACACAGCCTTAGTTTAGTTTAATTAGTTTAGGTTTTTTTTTCTGTTTCTTAAGAATAAACAAGAAATATGAAAAAAAAAGAAGTAAAAGAAGAAGAGGAAGAAGAATAAGATGAAAAAAAAGAATAATAAGTAGAAGAAGAAGGAGAAGAAGAAGAAGAAAGAAGAAGATGAAAAAAAAGAAGTAGAAGAAGATGATGAAAAAAATAAGTAGGAAAAGTAGAAAAAGGGGGTCGCCGATGGTCGACGGTCGCCGAGAGGTCGAGGGTCGCCGAGTGGTCGAGGGGTCGAGGATCAAGGGGAAAAGGAGTTGAGGGTCTAGGGGTCGAGGATCGAGGTGTCGAGGGGTCGAGGGTCAAGGGGAAAAGGGGTCGAGGGGTCGAGGATCGAGGGGAAAAGGAGTCGAGGGTCTAGTGGTCGAGGATCGAGGTGTCGAGGGGTCGAGGGGAAAAGGGGAAAAGGGGTCGAGGGATCGAGGGTCGCCGCCCCGACCACCTGACCGCGACACCCCGACCCCGACATGACACCCCAACCCCGACACCACGACCCCGACACAGCACCCCGACCCCGACACGGCACCCCCGGCCCCGACACACTTAAATATTTTATTATATTCATGATGATGGTACACACTTAAATATTTTATTATGTTTATGTTGTACTAATTTCATTTACTCTTTGTCATTGCAGGTGCTGACAGATGGTGGGCGCGGGTCGAGAGCGCTCCGAGCCTCCTTCCTCGGAGCGTGCTGGGAGGGGTGCTATTATTCCACCCCAGCACCTTCGGAGAGCGCTGGTAGACAGCATGACGACATCGGCGGGCGCTTCTTCTTCGGCCGGGAGAGGTCGGGGGAAGCCCAAGAGGGATGCTAGAGGTGGACGTGGTGGCGGAAGAGGTAGGAAGGCTGCTGCGCCTTCCTCGCCGCCACCCCAAGTTGATTCTCAGGACCATCGGAGTGCTCCGTCTCAGGTGGACCCGTCAGACTTGGACCCGTCTCGGACTCCGGGACACAAGCCTCGGGCCTACGAGCCTCGGGTCACCGAGACTTTGTCCCACGAGACTCGGGCCCCAGAGTCTTTGTCCCACGAGACTCCGGTCCCAGAGTCTTCTTCCCACGTGACTCCGGAGACTAGTGGCCATGCTGATGGCGAGGACACCTTTTCTGACGATAGTTATAGCGAGGGCGAGCTGGTTGAGGAGGGCAAGAAGGTCTACCAGCGTGGTGGTACGAAGCTCCCGGCCGTGCCGGCTACCCGCGATCACAGGTGGTTGATTGAGCCTAACGGGGAGAAGTAAGGAGATGACTGTACATGGTCAACAACTGAGAGGAATAAGGAGATGACTGTACATGGTGAGGATGACAGTAGGGACCCACCAGGATCATGGCAGTAGGTAAGCAAGTGCCTCCTTTATTACAAGAAAAAAAAGGGTTCCTCCTGATGGTTTCCTAACATCTGGGTCGCACGCCACTGTCAACGTAGTCAATAAGCGAGATAACTGCACAAGGAGCGGCAGACACCCGGGACCCAGCACCACGCGCAGTAATTATTTTTTGGGACGGAGAAGGGTATCAACTGGGTTGTGTGGGAGCTATGGCCCGTCTAGCCCAGGCTTTTATTTCATATGTTTACCACATGACCAGCCCAGTTTTTTTTCCTTTCTGAAAATGGCTAGCCCAGCTATTTTGTTTTTTGCAGAATAACCAACGTAGGCCTACTTGCTTTTCTACGCCCTGCTGGGCCGGAAATCTTTCAAGACGAGGAGGGATGCATTTGGGCTTGGCCAGAAAATGGGCTAGAAGTAATAAGAAATGGGCTATAAGTAATAATAAATGGGTTGTAAAATGAAAAAATACAGCAAACAGGCAATTAGTTCCAAAATACTTTTTTCTTTCGTATTTTGATATTTTAAATTTCATTGTTTTTGTGCGGGTAAAATTTCATTGGATTTAAATTAAGGTATGTTTAGTTTTTAAATTAATTTGAATCTGGCTAGAAATTTTGGCTGTATGCTGTTTGGGACAAATTTGGAGGCTGACTTGTGGGTCTACTAGGTTGACGTGAATGAAAGGCTTTGTCAACTTAGTCCACAAACGATTCTAGCAGCAGTGACCGTGGGATGTTAATCCAATGCCCGTGCTGCTTCTTCAATATCTGATCTTCTTGCTCCAGCCGCCCAAACCAGCGCCGGTGGGACTGCCTACTCCCGCCTCCCGTGGCCGGCTGTGCTGCTACACAGGCTGCACCGCCCCACCCTACTCCATCGTTGGCCAGGCCATTCCTCTACTCACCCACACCTCCTGTTATTTTCCGGCGACGGCAGCCGAACCAGTAAACCCTTGTACTCCCCACCGCGTGGGCAACCACTGCCGAGTCTTCCCTGGCTCCGGGTCGTTCCCTTCCTAGGCCTCGCCATCATCCACCGCCCTGGTGCTCTCGACGCGGCGTGGTCAACATGGTCAACGAACGACATCCATCAGAAGAGGACTGTACGTGGAGAGGCTGACAGCTGGGTCCACGGCCGCACGCAAGGAAGTGCCTCCTTATTACGCGCAAAATAATGATTCCTCCACCTGACTGCAGCGACCCACCGGAAGGGCCTTTGTATTTTGCGAAAAAAAGTTCCTCCCGCTGACAGCTCAGACCCACCAGCTATATCTTCGGACGGAAAAAAGTGCCTCCTTATTACGCACAAAAAAATGAATACTCCCCCTGCTATCTGGGACCCACCATAGTTGGGGGCTGACTTGTGGGCCTACTGACGCGGACTGAGGGCTTTGTCAACTTAGTCAATATGAACGATTCTAGCTCTAGTGACCGTATGATGTCCATCCAACGGCCGTAGTGCTTCTTCAACCTCTGGTCTTCTTGCTCCAGCCGCCCAAACCAGCGCCGGTCGTGCCGCCTGGTCCTGCCTCCCGTGGCTGGCTCTGCTGCCGCACAGGCTTCACTGCCCAACCCTACTCCATCGCTGGCCTGGCCATCCCTGTACTCACCCAGACCTGCTGTTATTCTCCGGCGATGGCAGCCTCACACTGCAGCCCAACCAGTAAACCCTCGTACGCCCCTCCGCGTGGGAAACAACTGCCGAGTCTTCCCCGGCTCCGGGTCATTCCCTTCCTAGGCCTCATCGTCGTCCACCGCCTTGGTGCTCTCGGCGCGGCGTGGTCAACGTGGTCAAGGAACGACTTACATCGGAAGAGGACTGTACGTGGAGAGGCTAGCAGGTGGGTCCACGGCCGCAGCAAGGAAGTGCCTCCTTATTACGCGCAAAATAATGATTCCTCTACCTGACAGCAGGGACCTACCGGAAGGGCCTCTGTATTTTGGCTTAGCTGTATTTTGTGAAAAAAATATTTTCCTCTCTGACAGATGGGACCCACCAGCTGTATCTTCGGACGCAAGGAAAGTGCCTCCATATTAGGCACAAAAAAAATGAATCCTCCCCTTGACAGCTCGGACCCACCATCAATAACTTCGCATGCAAGGAAGTGCCTCCTTATCCTCCTTGACAGCCGGGACCCACCTGGTCGAAGCGTACGTAGCGTTGTCGTTCTTGTCGCGAACGTGTACGTACATACTGGTCGATCGGTCTCTTTGCAACGATGAACCGTGGCAGAGCAAGCAGCAGCATGTGTAGTAGTAGAGCCCCCGACGTAGCAGTTCAGCCAGACTCTTCCAAACCGTGTACACGTACGTACATACGGGCGGGGTCTCGAACGCGTACTCGCGCATATGTAGGGCCAGGGCTCGTGTACATGGAGAGGCAACGGACGGCAGCAACGGCGTCCTGTTCATCAGGCAGCCAACCGGCTTGGTTGGAACAGAGAAACAACATCTTGTTCATCGGGAGCCAACAGACTGGGTCGGAATGCGTCCTGTTCAACGGGAGCCAACCGGCTTGGATGAAACAGCCGAAACGGGGTTTGGCGTACCGCAGTACGGAGGAAACGGCCTTCTGTTCGACCGGCTACGGTCGAAACGGGGGTCCTGTTCATTGGGAGGGGTGTGGCGTACCGCAAAATAGAGGAAACGGACTTGTGTTGGAGTGCTACGGTCGAAATGGGGGTCCTATTCATCGGGAGGGGTGTGGCGTATCGCAAAACGGAGGAAACGGACTTGTGTTGCAGTGCTACGGTCGAAACGGGGGTCCTGTTCATCGGAGGGGTGTGGCGTACCGCAAAACGGGACTCCACAGGCTACTGTTCACCCACCGTTAACTTCCTTTAGCCTCCACCTGCACTGTTTATCCACCGCGTCTTCCTCCTGCCTCCACCAGCTATTGTTCATCCACGGGGCTACTGTTCATCCAGGCCTCCATCGGCTACTGTTCAACCAGCCCTCCACGGGGTCCTGTTCATCCAGCCTCCACGGGGTCCTATTCAACCAGCCCTCCACCGGCTACTGTTCATCCACCCTCACCTCCTTGATCAGGGTCCTGTTCATCCAGCAGCAACGGCCTCTACTACCACGGGATCCTGTTCATCCAACCCCCACCGGGAACTGTTCATCCAACCCCCACCGGGGACTGTTCATCAAGAGGCAGCTTCGATCGGCTTCAGTTAGCAGCAGTAGCGAAGGAATCACTCGGGTTCAGTTAACAGCAAGGGATCGATCGGGGTTCAGTAACGTAGCTAGTGCAATCGCTGGGGTTCAGTTAGAGCCCAACGCCTCGCTCGGGTTCAGTTAGAGCGCAATGCCTCGCACACACGCGCGTACGTGTACGAGAGAAACGCGCAAACCTCTCCGTGCATCGCTCGGCCCGACCACCCACAGTAACCGGGAAATCCTTGATATTTTCCTCGCCCTCGCTTCTACCATGATTTTTTCCATCATGGACGGCCCAAAGAATGTCATGCAGCTGCGTCTCCGGCCCGCCCAGGACGAAAAGCCCATTTTCTGTCATGATTTTTTGTCATAGAAGTAGGAGCCCACCATATCTATGATGATACCGGGTTTTGTCACAATTATCGTCATAGAAGTGTCATAAGCATGACAGAAAAAAAATTCGTTCGGCCCAAAATGTCACGGATGTGTCTTTTTTTGTAGTGAAGAATCTTTGTGTGAACCTGCTAGGCTTCTTGGGCGTGTATGGGTAGACAAAAGGTACACCGGAGGCACGGGAGGACCAGCAACATGTGCACGAAAAAGACGGCATGCATCCAAAGCAGTATCAAGGTCCTGCCAGCTACACTCTTACCAAAGAAGAGAAGGAAATCTTCTTTGAATGCCTGCTCAGTATGAAGGTCCCGTCTGGCTTCTCGTCCAATATAGAGGGAATAATAAATATCCCAGAGAAAAAGTTCTAGAACCTAAAGTCTCATGACTGCCACGTGATTATGACGCAACTGCTTCCGGTTGCATTGAGGGGGCTTCTACCGGAAAAGGTTCGATTAGCCGTTGTGAAGCTATGTGCATTCCTCAATGCAATCTCTTAGAAGGTAATCGATCCAGAAATTATACCAAGGTTAAAGAATGATTTGGTGCAATGTCTTGTCAGTTTTGAGCTGGTGTTCCCACAATCCTTCTTCAATATCATGACGCACGTCCTAGTTCATGTAGTCGACGAGATTGCCATTTTGGGCCCTATATTTCTACACAATATGTTCCCCTTTGAGAGGTTCATGGGAGAAGAAATATGTTTGTAACCGTGCTAGGCCAGAAGGAAGCATCTCCACGGGCCATCAAACAAAGGAGGTCATTGGTTTTTGTGTTGACTTCATTCCTAACCTTAAGCCGATTGGTCTCCCTCAATCGTGGTATGAGGGGAGACTGAGTGGAAAAGGTACGCTAGGAGCGGACTCAATAATATGTAGGGACGGGCATTCTTAGGATGAAGCACACTACACAGTTCTACAGAATTCTACCTTGGTGACCCCGTATGTCAATGAACAAAAGAATATTCTGCGCTCCAAACACCCGGAGTAGTGTGATGACTGGATTACATGTGAACATATCAAGACTTTCGGCAGTTGGTTGCAAACACATCTCATGGGTAACAAGATTGTTGGAGATGAGCTGTACTCGTTGGCCAGGGGACCATCTTCGACTGTATTGACTAACAAAGGGTACGAGATAAATGGGAATACATTTTACACGATCGCCCAAGATCAAAAGAGCACCAACCAAAACAATGGTGTCCGCTTTGATGCAGCAACCAACAGGGGAAAGGACACATATTATGGTTACATAGTGGACATATGGGAACTTGACTATGGACATGATTTTAAGGTCCCTTTGTTCCAGTTCAAATGGGTCAATCTGTAAGGAGGCGGGGTACAGTTAGACCCACAGTATGGAATGACAATAGTAGATCTGAACAATCTTGGGTACACAGACAAACCATTCGTCCTAGGCAATGATGTGGCGCAGGTTTTCTATGTGAAGGACATGTCTACCAAACCAAGAAAAAGAAAAGATAAGGAAGCGAATACATCATACGATGAGCCAAAGCGCCACATAGTTCTTTCAGGGAAAAGAGACATCGTGGGAGTGGAGGGCAAGACAGACATGTCTGAAGATTATGAATAGTTTCATGAAATTCCTCCCTTCAAAGTGAAGGCTGACCCAAGCACCCTGTTAAACAATGAAGATTATCCATGGTTACGGCGCAATAAGCAAGGGACACACACGAAGGAAAAGTGAAGGAGGATATGATTTTGGCTCTGATGATGGCTCTGATTACGCGAAGAAAAAATGAAATGCCTTTTGTAACAGATGAGTTTTCGTCCGAAACCCTGATACTTCGAAAGAGATTGTCCATTTTGTACACGAAGTGCATCCAGCTTTTGCCGTAACCCTCTCAACATTTTAGCACATGCTATGTGGGTGAAATAATGATACCATGCCAACTTTCAACCTTTTCAGAGTTCATTTGTAGTGCTTTCAAATTTCAGGGTCATTTAGCTAAAAAAATCAGTAAATGCATGAAAAATACCAAATGAAGTCAGAAAGGGTTGAAAATTGATGATGTGGCTTTGAATGGTGCATGTTGAATGCACAAAAAGTCTCGAGTTGAAATAAGTTCAAAAAAATGAAATCCCTTTGTAACAGATGAGTTTTCGTCCGAAACCGTGATTCTTCGAAAGAGATTGTCCATTTTGTACACGAACTGGATCCAGTTTTGTCGTAACCCTCTCAACTTTTTAGCACATGCTATGTGGGTGAAATGATGATACCATGTCAACTTTCAACCTTTTCAGAGTTCATTTGTAGTGCTTTTCAAAAGAATAAACTAAAAAGCTTTTATAAACCTCTAATAGCAAAAAGAATGAACTAAAAAGCTTCTATAAAACTCTAATATCAAAAAGAATGAACTAAAAAGAATCAATTAAAATTTTTTATTATGATCAACTAAAACAAAACTATAATATTCTTCAATAGCAAAAAGAATCAACTAAAAAGCTTTTATAAACCTCTAGTTATTATCAAAATAATATTAACTTAAAATTATATAAAATTTATGCAACTAAAATTATCAAAGTATTTTTTGTTAAAAACTTTAATAGCAAAAAGAATTTTCATAAAGTATTTTATGTTAAAAACTTTAATAGCAAACTAAAATGACATAAAAAATAAAAAAAATATTAACAAAATAGTATTAACTAAAAATTATATAAAATTTATGCAACTAAAATTATCAAACTATTTTTTGTTAAAAACTTTAATAACAAACAGAATTTTCATAAAGTATTTTATGGTAAAAACTTTAACAGCAAACTATAATGACATAAAAAATAAAAAATGCCGCCTACTGGGCCACCACGGCCTGCATACGACTAGATACCCATCTGTACATTGGACAGGATGCAGGCCCGCGGGCCCAATAGGCCCAACATTGCAGTGACAAAGGTTAGGCAAGTACTGCCTGCATTAGAGAGGAGCTCGAAAGCTCAGCCGCAGCGCGCCTTATAAACCAGTGCTGCCCTCTCTCAACTAGTGAGGTGGGACTAAACTCCCACCACACCGCTATGCCAGGCTATTGGTCCCGGTTGGTGGCTCGAACCGGGAAGAAAGGGTACCTTTGGTCCCGGTTTGTGCCACCAACCGGGACCAATGCCCCCCTTTCGTCCCGGTTCGAGGCCCCAGCCGGGACTAAAGGTCAATTTCACCAGCCCAAAGGGCGGGAAGCAGAGACCTTTAGTCTCGGGACGAAAGGGGGACCTTTGGTCCCGGTTGGAGCCACCAACCGGGACTAAAGGTTGGGGTATATAAGCGTGGACTTAGAAAATTTTCATAGTTCATCCGCAGGTTCCCCCGACTACGCCGAGCACATCGACACTGCCAGGCTACCCCGACGCCGTCTACCGCCCCCGCCGTCGCCGTCACCATAGCTGCGCCTGTCGGGGCCGGATTTCGGGGACACGACATATCCCAGAAAATTAACCCCTCGTGTCATCACCAGCCCAGGATTACCGTTACTGGTGGACACGTCCTTGTTACAGATTACCAAGCTATTACAAGAATTGGATACAAGACCATACAGGTCTAATGATACAACAGTGATTCCGGTGGTGGATGACGGAATTGTCTCGCGGTTCTTCAACGTCGATGGGGCTCCATTCCCACAGGAACGGCTGACCTGGATAATTCCTATCCCGCATGGCTGCCATCCTAGGCTCCGCACGGACATCGTTGTGGTACTCTTTGTAGAAATCCTGACCTGGCCAAGTAAATAGCCAGGGACAAGCCTGTGAGTACGTTTGAATGTACTCGCAAACATCATGAACAAAAGATATACTGAATGCAGCAATTAAATTATAAGATCATGATGAACCAAACTTTATGCGTATGCTCATGCTGGACTATATAAAATGCATGCTGACAGGGATTAATTCATGGCATGATAAAATATTAGCATGTGAAAGTATAAAAAAAAATTGACAGAAAGACTGTAAGGGAACCCCGTACAGTATAATTGGTGCCACAAACCCAAATTGCAAGTACCATGCCTTGAACCTAGGTGGGTGGGAAGGCATCAACCCCTTCTCACCACTAGGCTATGCCTTAGTCTACAAAAAGTATATAAAAGTCAAAGGAAAACAAAATAAAAGAAATGCCGTTCGGATGTCAAGTGACACCACGGTAGGTCTTGAAGAGAAATGCCAAACGGGTGCCTAAAAGAGAAATCGGACGAGACAGGACCATCCGAAAACTCAGGCGACGCCACGAGAGGTCTTGAAAAGAAATGCCAGTCGGGTGTCAAGTGACGCCACGGTCGGACTTGAAGAGAAATGCCAATCGGGTGTCCACAAGAGTAGTGGCGTGATAAACCGCCTGTTAACTCGAGGGACGCCACGAGAGGTCTTGAAAATAAAATTGAGTGCCCGGGGTAGTCTAGCCAGCCCCTGAGACACTCAGGAAATTCAAAATAAGAGAAACGGGTTAGTCCTCAATAATAAGCATAACCATAATAATATTTAACATGCATAAAATATTCATGGTAGCATCAGGGTGACAACAATTATCTTGCAAAATAATTCAGGCTCAATTTAATTATTTTCCTTCGAAGACCAACACTAAGACCGACACTTGACCAACCCAGACTGTAGCCCTTAACCGCGGACACGGCTATTCGAATAGGTTTAAACTCTTTAGAGGGTGTACTCTTTACCCAAAAGTAAAGGATTTCTTTAGTCAGTACCGTGACACCGACTAATTCCTTTTACGGTCTTTGGTTTGAAAACACACCTAACTAGCACACACCAGATTAACTTTCCAGATGCCAGGAATCACCCAAAGCATCGTTCCAGTAAAACTCTGAGACGGAGAGACCAACGTCCTGCATGGGATCACTATTAATACGCGCGGATTCCAAGGGGTGCCCCCCTCTCAGTCACAACTGGAAACATCCATGCCCCCTGACCCGATGATAGGATTTAGTCCCGGATCCCTGGGAAACCCTCATCGTGGCCCTCTGTACGGTGTGTGCATGGAAAGGGGTTATCAACTTACTGAACCATACCCTACCTGTGGCAGGAACCTGTGGCAGCACGAAACAAGTATGGGGGTTACCGGAACAAGACTCGATCTATGGTCGACTCAGGAGGCATTAAGTTTCCTGCAACGGTTAGCACAACAAGGTATTCCTTCAACAGCAATCCCAACAGGGCCACAACCCTTGCATGCTCCAACATGCACAACAAACAAGGCATGATCACGCTCCAACGTGATCATCCTCCTGCCGGTAATGGTATTTTTCTTATGCCTGCTCCTGCAAGTTAGTCATGGCAACACACGATGCATGGTACGATGAAACATGCCAACACTACACACATGCAAAATTAGCCATATGCCAGTTTTATTTGAATTCAACTTAGTCATGATCAAATTATTCTAGCAAATAAACTACCATGCATTCACCATATCAAGTGTTCAAGATGCTTGCCTTGAGCATGCAGGAATATTGGGTGCACTCCAAAAGTTTGAAAAGTTATCTTCCCTCCATTTCCCATTTTCATAAATATTTGAATTACCACATAATTCAAAAACAGGGCCAAAAAATTGTTTCAAATATTTTTGAAATAAATACAATAATAAACTAGATGAAAAATTAAAAATAACAGAAAAGGAATCAATTGATTTGGAGTTCATATGAATTACTTAGAGAGTTTCTAATCTGAAATAATTAGAGAAATGGACTATTTCAAAGATCCAGTGGAAACAGAGATTATGAAAAATGTTCACATAGGCTGGAATAGAAGAGCATGATTTTATAAATATGTAGAAATTTGATTCACTGGATTTCAATTTGAAATGGTCACTGAGGAATTAGTTGAAAGGCACTGGAAAAGAAAAGAAAAAAAAAATGAGCAGGAGTGCGCCCTGAGCGCTACATAGCCACCTAGCGCTTCTGGGTCGGGACCAGTCGCTGTGAGGGATGACATCGGAGACGGCTTCCTGAGAGTACGTCTTCATCGGAGGAAAACGGTGTCCTATGAATCCGTCTCCACTTAAATCGGGGCCCAGCAGTCAATGGCTTATGTCCCTTCACTGCTCGCTTACAAGTGAGCCAGAGGAGGTGTATCAGGGCCCGCTTGCAGGTCCTTCTCCCACCTTGCGCTGGGACAGAGGAGGCGGCTTGCCCGGCGATGCCGATGATGACCCCTGGCAGCTCAGGCCAGCATCGGAGGTGGTCCGGCCACCGAGACACTCACCGAGGAGTGTTGCATCGAGGAGTCCGAGCCTGGGTTGCAGGGGAGGGACGAGACGAACAGGGAGTCGGTCATGGCGGACGGTGGTGATGGCATTGATGGAGCGGATGCCATGGCCATGGAGGGAAGAAATTGGAGTGCGGGGGAAAGCCGGTTGTGGTGATGGGGGTCCCCTGTAGTGGTTAGTTGCAGAGGGGAGGCACTGGAGAGCTCGGTTGCAGGAATTTGGCCGAGGGTGGGGCGATAGTGATTTCGCCAGAGAGGAGGAAGGAGGGCCCGGTAGCTCGAGTATTTGGACAGGGGGTGTACTGCGAGGTCGAGGAAGAGTTGAGTGCCTTGGGACGAGCTCGGGGGAAGGTTATATAGCGGCATGAGGTCGGTTCCGAGAGGAGTTCATCTAAACGGAGTTGGTCACAACGGCGGAAGGCCATTTATGGTGGTGGGATGGGTAGTTGTGGCCGGTACAAATCGCAGGAAGCCTTCTGGAGGTAGCCACCGTCCACGGACTGCACCGGTGGCTCGGAAGCGAGATAGGTGGGCGGCAGTTGATGCGGCCATGATTGCGGTCGGTGACGGCGGTGACAGCGACATTTGGTTGGTGCTAGAGGCCAGAACCTGGTGTCGGCAAGGAGCTAAGGAGTGTTCTCGAAGGGGATGGGTTGGTGATCGAGATGGAGGTGCAGTAGGGAGGCGAGGTCATGGTGGTGCCGTAGGTGCAAAACACGCGCTCTGCGTGGGGTAACCACGCTGTGGCCCTAGGTGACCATGCCATCGTGTTTCTGGGGACTGGCTGGTTTAACTGGGCTGAATCTTGACAGGGTGAAGGTTATGTGGATGATAGGTACGATGGTGGTGCTGGTTGGTCAAACGGAGCAAGTGTTATATGAAGTTCAAAAGTTTGCAAGGATTCTGTCATGCACAGAAGCTGTTTGGTGAATTGATAGGGCCATCTAGGGATCTTTTCTGAAAGTGAAAATTCACAGGATGATGTCTCCCTGGATGCTAGTGATGGCGGTGAAGCTGGTTTGTGATAATAGAAAACTTGTCTGTGCAAGTTTTAGAGAAATTCATTTCTGGATAGGAAATTCAGAGGAATATTTGGAGAACTAAAATGATTTCAATGGAGCTAAAATTTTGTACTTAAGGGTTTGGTTGGAAGGACTATAAGTGGGAAAAATTTCAGGATTTTTGGAGCAAGTAAAATAGAGGTTGTAGTAGAAACTCAAATTCAGGACAGATTTGAGAAGAGGTTGTTTCACTCAAAATTTTCAAAAGACCAAGTTAGGTTTTTGCTCCAAAGTGATATGTGGGTATCACATGACCTCCCATAATTTTTTGTGGAATTTTAAAAGAATTATTTAAAATAGTTGTAGTGCAACAGAAGCATTTAAAGTATAGAAATAGCTATTAAAAGAATTGTTTTGGGCAATTTTTATTATGAAACTAATTCTTACTGTTATTAAAATGTAATTGAAATGATTTGAGAAAACTACCAAAGCCACAATATTATTTCCAAAAATTTCTATATGGAGGGAAGAATTTTGAAAAACAGAAAATGGTTCTGAAATTAATAAAAGACCTAGCAAAAATTCAAAATTTTAATTTTGGCCAAATTTTATTTAGTAAAAACATGATTAAATTTTTGCGGTGTTACAGCGCCCCTGCCCCGCCGTCGCCGTCGTCGCCCCCGAGCCCGCGCCCCTGCCCCACCCCCGAGCCCGTGCCCCTGCCCCGGCCCGCCCCCGCCGTCACCGTCGCCGCGCCCCTGCCCCGTCGTCGCGGTCGCCCTCGCCGTCGTCTCCCTCCTCCCCGAGCCCTCGCCGCCCCGCTGTGAGCCGCCGCCGCTCAGGCCCGCTGTGCATTTTTTTATGATGAATTTTTTTTTCATATATAATGTATATGTAGATGCTTAGTGTTTATTAATCATGTGTATGTATGTATGTGTATGTATATGTAAATATTGATATGATGAATTTTTTTTTTCATATATAATGTATATGTAGATGCTTAGTGTTTATTAATCATGTGTATTTATGTATGTGTATGTATATGTAAATATTGATATGATGAATTTTTTTTGGTTCATATATAATGTATATGTAGATGCTTAGTGTTTATTAATCATGTCTATGTATGTATGTATGTATGTGTATGTATATGTAAATATTGATATGATGAATTTTTTTTCATATATAATGTAGATTTATATGTATGTATGGATGGATATCGATGGATTTATGTATATAGAAAATTCGTAGAAAATTAACCGTAACTCCGATGAAAAAAAATTATATATGAAAATCGATCAGAAAAATATGATGAATCCGAATATGCCCTCTGTTCGTCTGTCACAAGCAGCTAGCATAGCGAACCTAGAACCGTCCCCCTCCGGTTCATCTATCCGAAATTAATCCAGACTTCGGGAAAACATTCCCGGATGTTATCCCCCTTCACCTATATCGTGTAGTGCTGTGTTAGAACACCCCTAACTCGCTCGGGAATTCGACATATCCCTGATAACTTTGACATGAAGGGGGAGGGGGTCCGCAAGTATCCTCGACGACCATGAGAGAGGCGGTCCGCAAAGTACCCTCTCTCAAAAGATAGGACGACTCATCAGACATGAGCGGGGAGGAGTCCTCGACGATCGTCTGAAACTGATTGTTATAAAACTTGTCAACTTTGCATGATGTTTGCCACTAATCCATTGCTCATATGCATATGATTCCTTGTTGTGATATTAAGTCCATGTTTGCCACTAATCCATCTCTCATGTTTGTATATTGCCATGTTGTAATATTTGCAGAAACTATGGACAGAGACTTAGAACAAGAAGAGTTGTTGGGGGATATAATCCGCGACGGAGGTGATCCCTTGTCGTTTCTCAATGACACCGATTGTCAGGAAGGAGAGGATGACGGCTTCGGTGATCCAACAATGGAGGAGGAAGGACATCATGATGGCTCCGGTGACCGAATGGCAGAGGAAGGAGATCATGATCACGGATCCGGTGACCGAACGGAGGAGGGAGCCTTAACAGTTGCAAAGTCCGGCGAGGTATATATATATATTAATTAAGCCTGTGCTGACTTGATACATTAATTGTTTTGTATGTACATATATTAACGCTTCTTTCTTCTTTTAGCCCTTCGGATCAAGCCAAACTTCCGTAAGGAGATGAGGCCTGAAGAAAAGGTTGCGCCAGGATGAAAGGTTCATGATCACAGAAGTCGCTCGAGATGGCCAACCGATTGCTCCCAAGCGGACCAGGGACACATTTGTACATCAGTGCGGAGTTGTTGTTAGGGACAGCATCCCAATCAGCATCCAAGAATGGAATAAGAAGAAGGACCCCGAAGTTTCTTATGTCCAGGATAGACTGAAAGATGATCTTTGGACCTCGCTGATGACAAATTTCAGCCTACCGCCAGAGGAGGATCTAAATAACCAAGTTATAGAGCGAAAGGTCAAGGCATTTGCTCTTAAGAAGATGGCACAACTATTCATGAACTGGAAAAAAGAGTTCAACAAAAAGTTTGTCGAGAAAGACGAGACTCCAGAATTCATCGGTCGATATGAGAAGATAAGAGATCACTAGCCCGCATTTGTGGCCTACAAGAAATTGGACAAGGGTAAGCAAAGGTCACTGACAAACAATCAAAATCTTGCAAAGAAGAAGTATCACCATACCATGGGGTCAGGTGGCTACAGCAAAGCCTGGCGGTTGTGAGACAAAGCTGAGCAAGACCTGCTTGCTAAAGGGGTCCAACCAGTGACATTGCGCTGGCCAGATCGGGCAAGGATTTACTTCTTCGGGGTTGTGGGAACTTTGGACCTAGAGTCAGGGAAGTGTCATTTCATGAAAGCTCAACTTGCAATACCCATCAAGAAGCTTGAGGAAGCAATCTAGGCAGTGCTGGAAGGGAGGTTCCGGCTCGATAGAGAGAAGGACGAGCTGACAGAGGCCCTTGGGAATCCTGAACACCCTGGACGAACACGAGGCACATCAGGCTCCGTTCCGTGGGTGCATGGGTTTCCCGACAGCGGTGGTTATAGAAGCCGGGAGAGAAAGAAGAAAGAGGAAGCAAGCGAAATGCAGAAGCTCAGTGCAAGATTAGCGAAACTAGAGGAACTTGAGAGCCAGCGAGCTACCGGCCAACCATCTCAGCGGTACCAAGATCCTTCATTCAACGCTGCCCAAGAAGCTACCCCACCATCTCAGCGGAGAAGCAGCGTGGCTTCCACGGAGCTCGTTTAGCCTGATTTCACAGCTCCTAGCTACCCCGTGGATAGTATCACGGAGGCTGAACATTGTGTGCTAATGGAGAAATTGCAGAACCTGACCTTGAAGGCGGTGTTCGGATCTGTCGCACCTCCTCGAGCTGAGGGAACTTTCCATTGCCATTCGATTCCACATGGCTATGTTGTTGTCACGGTGGATGAAATAATGGAGGGATTTGAGGGGCTGGAGCTAGACTACCCTACAGGTGAAGGGGATATTATTCTGGAAAATGCCTTAAGGAGTACCTGCCTATGGAGATAGGAATACATCAAGCTTCCAAACTGGACGCCGCCTCAGCAGACTCAGCCGGATGAGGCCCCTCAGCAGACTCAGCCGGATGTACCTCCTCAGCAGAGTCCTCTTTCGCCTCAGCTGTCTCTGGCGCGTCAGTGGACTCCACCTCCTCCTTCGCCTCCTCCGGCGCGTCAGCTGACTCCGCCTCCTCCTCTGCCTCCTCCGGCGAATCAGCGGACTCCGCCGTCTCAGCAACGACGGAAGAGAGACGTCGACGCTCCGGCGGCTAGCAGTACAAGAGGCAGGAAGAAATTCAAAGCTGGTCCAAGCCTCAGGGCTCCTCCAAAGTTACCATATGAGAGGAGTGAAGAGGAAAACAAGGAAATCATGGATGCCGAAGTGCATGCCCATTTTGAACGGAAATGTCCACCTCCGAAGGAAACAATAGATCCGGTGAAAGTGAAGCACACTCTGGATGCCCTTAAGCGACCACCACCGCCTCCGCCGCAATCCAACTATGACCGCTGTATTGGAAGGACATATGATGAAGCGCGGCGGTCGGGAAGTACTGCCAGTGCTGCAAGAGAAGCAAAATGAAGAAGTGGGAAAACAATTCCCCAGCTCTGTGAACAGGAGAAGCAATCGTGCCCCCCGCTCAAGGTGTCTAGCGATATCGCTAATCATCCGGGGCTACTGCCCGGTACCAATCTTGGTGATTACGTGGGCGATGATGTACAGATTGAAATGTTAGAGGTAGTAGAGATCTTTAGATACGAGCACGGGAAGCCTCTCATCAAACCTGATCATCCTCCTCTAACAACAATGATGCAAAGATTGCATGACTCGTACTTGGATAGCTACAGGAAGAATGGGACCGATAGTTTGATGGTGAGAATTAAAGATGAGCACGACCTCATTGGAGTCGACTTGATGCCTGTTGAATTTGTGGAATTATTTCAGTTATTCAATCAAGAGGCCCTCGACAAACAACTCATGACTTAGTACTTTCTGTAAGTATTACTTCTATAATTAAGTCTCTAGCTCAGCTCGTTCATTGCATGTATATATAATTATCCTCACTATATTATGCAGATTGAAGATCGTCGAATGCAAAAAAGGACAAATCTATGACATTGTGTTCATTAGCCCAAATGCCGTAAATCAATGGCCGGTAGAAAACAGAGCCAAACTTACTGAGGAAAACTTGCTAAAAGCGTTCCTTCGAGATCAAAACAATGGGAAAATACTCTTTCCTTACAACTTCAAGTGAGTGTTACTGTCTTGTGCATATTCGGTTTTGCTTACTCGAGGTTAAGTACTGTAATTGATGAGTTATGTGTGGGCAGGTTCCACTTTATTCTGCTATCCATTAAGCTTGATGTGGCACCCCGGCTCAGAGGAAACCGGAACACCCCATATCCCAGCCAAGAGACAAGTCTTCAGGAATACGGCACTGTTGGCATAGAACAAATCAGCTCTTTTATTACTATGGATAAGGTTACAAGGGTACGTGGATTACATCAGCATGGTGATACTACGCCTGCCCAGGGTAGCTCTATGCTAACAGCGGAACAACCCAAGGAAACGGAGTATCTTCGGCAGCGGAACAACGACGGCGGT
The DNA here is from genome assembly GCA_011799875.1 of Thinopyrum elongatum. Classification (NCBI taxonomy): domain Eukaryota; kingdom Viridiplantae; phylum Streptophyta; class Magnoliopsida; order Poales; family Poaceae; genus Thinopyrum; species Thinopyrum elongatum. The sequence goes on along the minus strand of CM022297.1, from coordinate 27,846,230 downwards.
GGTGAACTCCACTCCACAGGGACTCTGGATGGAACGCGTATCCTAGCTCGCAAACTCGGAATCCTTGACAAACAACTAATCATGGTAGGACCTGCAAACTGGCATGACACGCTAGGTGAGTCCTTTGAATGTACTCGCAAGCTCACAACAACCAAAGCAATCAAGACAAGCACAGCATGGCATTTACCGGTTAGACAGGTGTAAACATGACGATGTTAAAACTGTATAAGCATGGCATGGCATATGAACAGGATATCACTACATGCAACATGTTACAACTTACTCTGTCGGGGTTACCTCGTAACCACCACATGGAAGAATTTACCATCGAGTGTGCCACATGATAACCTCGGGACCAACCAAACTTGGTATTACGATACCGTAGTGATAACATGATCACAAGGAGCTTGGCCTTTTCCCGAGATCACCACATAACACTATCAACCAAATCTGATATCCATGATACCACGGTGATCCTCTCATGATCATGATCAACCAACGTCGGTATACTCGATACCACGGTGATCCTCTCGCGATCACATAAAGATCAACCAACTTCTTTCTCATCGAACGGAGTTGTTGTAGCAAGATTATTATACTGTTGACCCATAGTGTGTCCTACTACAAACTGTGCCCATATCCAAGGACGCGGCTATCGATAGATTATACACTCTGCAGAGGTTAGTACACTGTACCCACACCGACGGGTGGACCAATGACATTCTGACAAAACCCAATCTATTGCATGGCACTCTCCCGGCCACTCCGACAAACTCCCCTTTGGGCTATGTCATGGGTGACCCCTGTGTCCTTCCGACACCTGCCATCGTCATGGCCAAACAAAACTGTCCCAAACGGGGACGTGCGCACAATACCAAAACTGGGTTCACAAGGTTATGGCCACCTACCTGATCAGAGTAGCACGCACCCATAACCTTCCCTAGTTGGAGGTACCGGCGAGAGGCATGACAATAGACCGAGTTAGGGCTACCCCATCCCAGCAAATGTGGTTACACTGGTGGCTCGATTCGGTCCGCACTATGACTCAGCCAACAGATGTTCAAGTTCGATTAACATCCGGTTAAATTTGAATGATGATGTGGTGAGTCATGATAACATAATTAAACCATATTGAATATGAACATGATATAACCTAAGCAGGGATGGGAAGCATAATATCTGGATCATAGTAACCACATCATGCAAGCATTTAACCAGCTAAATGCGGACAACCATGGTGAGCATGAACAACATCATTATGTTCATAACAACCATTAAATAAACATACAGACATGTCATCATCCTGGCTTGAACTACTGCAAGTATTAATCATGAGCATAATGCTACCAATGAGTACTTGATAACTGGCATGTCATACGAGTATATAGAAATTAACATGCACCCATTAGATAACTATTCAAGTATGAACCATCGCTGCTGCAAAACCATCATGCAAGTGGCTGTCGTGGCTTGCCAGGGTATGAGGGATCCACCGGGGAGAAGTGCGGAGAGTCCGCGGAAACAGTCGCCAGAAACAGTTCTCTTTTAAAAGGGCTGTTTACGGCCAAGGGCAAAATGGTCATTTTGACTATGGGACCACCTAGTTAAAGTGACACCAAAAGATAGAGCCCGATGATACGAAGAAGTAGGCTTTGGATTCACCTCAATCGCAGTTACGAGCAAAAAGTCGTGAAGGGTTGAAGACCAGGGACTATTCTGTAAATAAATTATTCACAGACAGGCCCCTGGCAGCTCGGCGGGTCGCGCATTCCAGCATAATATGTTTTCCCACGGGGAAAGCGTAAAGCGCAGAATGCGCTTCCACTTATCCAATCTAGAAGTGGCGGGGCCGGGGCTTGTGTCGCTGCCAGGTGGGTCCCGCCGGGCTTTCTCTCTCCTCCTTCCTTCTTCCTTCTCCCTCCCGACGGAAAGCAGACGACGGCGAGGCCGCGCGACGCCGGCGACTGCCCTGGCCGGCTCCGGGCACCTCCGGCGAGGCCCCGGCTACCAAACTGCGCAGGGTGGAGAGGCGCATACATCCAGGGGCTCCGCGCCCGCCGGAGAAGGTCGAGGCGACGATGGCTTGGGTGCCTGCGGCGGAGGCCGTCGGCCAGGATTGGGGGCGAGGCTACGGCCGCTCCGGGGACGAGGCGAATTGGTGGGGAGGCTCGGCATGCTTCGGTGGATCTACTGGTGGGGAGAGGAGGAGGGGAGAGGGCCTGGCTTGCTCGAATTCGAGGTGGCCGAGGCGGCGGCCATGGCGGCGAGGAGGAGCAGGCCGCGAGCTCTAGTGGTTGAGAGGGAGGGTTGAGGGGCTAATGAGCTGCAGGGGAGGTCGGGGCAGTTCAATATATAGCCGGGGCGAGCTCAGGAAGGCTCTGGGTGACGCGGGTGGACGAGCACGGCCGCGGGACACGTCGCCGGAGCTCCAGTGCTCGGACTCGAACGGGTGGAGGCTTGTTCGGTGTCGGGGTGCGGCCGACCTAACGAGGAGCAGGAGGGACGGGACAGCTTGGGAAGAAAAGGCCAGGGGAGGGAAGACGACGGCGGCTCACGGGCATGCTCTGTTTCTCGACGGGGAAGGCTCGTCGGGGAAGAATCCAGAGGGGGAGAGGGTTCTAGAGCGAAGGCGAGGCCAAGACGGAGCTTCTGGACATGGAGAGGTGGCGAGGGGAGGCGGAAACGGATGAGGCAGAGGGCCCCAATGCACAGAGCGCATGCATTGGCATGTCAAACGCGTGGTCACCACGTGCACAGGCACACACGGTGCGTTTTGGTCCGTTACATCATGTGTAACATATAGTCTCTCCAATATAAGTTATCTCAGAGGTGATGGCTCGAAGAAAAACACTGTGGGTAGATGGGAATGATCCACAGAAGTTTTCTGTAGCAAACTTGGACATCAAGCTGAGATGAAATGGGATAGCCACTAAGGATCAAAAAATGCCATCCATCCTTAGGGTAGGAAGGACTATGATCCTGTGAATTTTAGAAGGATTTGGACCAGGGTTTGGCATAGTTGCTTCACAACTGCCCAAACTAGTCCAGAAAATGAATCATGAAGTGGCACTCAAAGGGATGCTTGGATTGAGCTGAAATTTGGTGGCTAGGAGTTATTTGGATATACAAACACACTGTAAAAACTTCATACCATTTGGACACACCAAAATGGTACTTCCTTCACAGTGGTCCTCTCTGGACAGAAAATAAGAGAAATTCTAGAGAAATATTGGTTAGATAAAATGAGCCCAAATTGGGTGGAGAGCTATCATATAGGTAGAAGCATGTTCTGGAAATTATTCATGAATTATGGAGCAATAAAAATTATAATTGCTTCACAACCCAAAATAATTACCAGAAACAAAGATTTGATGTGATGATCACATAGATGATTGAATGATGCTATAATTTAGTGGAGAGCTATGATTTGATCATATTGAGGTGCTTGCAAAATTTCAACTCATTTGGATATGCCTAGCTTGCACTTCCTTCACATGGCCTCTGTTTGAACAGAAACTTTGAAAAATTGCTCAGGAATATTCACTAGGCAAATGAAGTTGAAATTTAGCATGTGGCAATGATATGTATAGGAAAGAGTGTCCCAAAAGTTTGAGAGCAAGCAAGCAAAGATAATGGGTACTTGCTTCACAAACTGCCAGCTAGGGCAGAATCGGAAAAGGAATATTGATGAAATATTTTTGAACATGGCAAGGAAGGGTTTTGACATATCTGAGGAATATATGACCCAAACAATTTATGGGAATTATTTGGGAATCTTTGGAATGACATAGATGTGGGTTGCTTCACAACCCGGAGCAGACAGGGTTATTCCTTTAATAGAAAAAGGAATATTCCCAAGAAAAGAATATTGGGATTGGTCCAAGATGGAAATGACGAGGCCTTGGGATGGTTTTGAGGTTGACAAGCCACTGGGGAGAGGAATCAAAGGTGATTTCTCCAGGTTTCAAGACCACTAAGCCACAGAAAAGCAAATCCAGACCAAAATCCAAATAAAATCAAAAGAAAAAAAGAAATGGGCAAAATCCAGGGTGTTACAAACCTACCCCCCTTAAAGAAATCTCGTCCTCAAGATTTGGTTGCTCAGGGGTCAAGCATGAATATTCCCACTTGAGGAAACCATTTCCAACTCGGGTTCCCTTTTGCCTTTGTATTATATCCCCACTATATATTATCTATCTCACTGCCTGGCTTCGGGGTGGTTTGTTTCACTGGATCCTCATTCTGACAGATCTTACTTCATATATTACTTTGACTTCAATCCATTTATGTTTATCTGGGTGCGACGGATTATACTGGCTGAATCGCACGCCCTTCTCGTAGGCCCGAGAGTTGTTCCTCATGGACGTGTTGTAATGGAGTCCCATACGGACGATCGTCCATTGAGTTGCGAACAGATTCTCTCGATGGACACGGAATCCTTTACTCATTGCATTGGGTAGCTTCAAATGGCTATGTGTCCTCTAGGTTCCAAATAGTACTGTGAATTATACCATTCTCCTGACGGATCCTGGCTTCTCACACCATTTACGGAATCATCTTGGGTATCTTCACTGTCTTGGGTATGAAATCTATACCCAAGAGGTGACTGTCACCTGTCGTGACCAGCATAAAGGTGTACGGCCTTATAATGATATTATCCCCAGACTTGACTAACAGTGATTCTGGTAGCAGAATCTTGCTCATGGCAGGTTATTCTTTAACTGATTTCCCTAGGTGAGGACACATGCTTCGAGACAGTTGTCAACCTTCTGATCGTTCTGTTTGTCGGCACCTGACGGACTTGGATGTCTTCTTTTGACAATTCTGAGCATATATAGTTGGCTGAATGGGGTACCTTGATAGGAGGTCATTGCAAATGGGATATACCCCGTGGGTGTGCACCCATGGTGATTGGTACCAAACCATACTGTTTTGAGTATCTGTACCATGTTGATCTGGCAACTATTATCATACCTGTATGGCCAATCTTCCTCCTTCATTATGGTTCTCTTTGCCTGGATCCTTAGCTGAAAGAGCTTGGCTTGATGTGTTCTTGATTCTTCGGATGACCATGGGTACTGCCAGGTGCAATATTTTGGAAGGCATATCACTTTACAAGTTGTAGCTATAGGGTAACGTCCGTCTGAACCCTTGGATGAAACCGGCAAATAAACCAGTAGCCACCAGAACAGTCTTTACAACTCAGATCTGGGACATTACTGGAGTAACTCAACCCCGACTCAAGATGGATGAAAAGCAGCTCAGAGCATGAGATGGTGTCAATAAGAAGAAAGTAGCAGTTCCCTAAGACGGCCGAAGAACAGCTCAGAGCATAGGGCCACTGCTACGAAAAGAAATTCAGCAGATGCCCGAGACAGCCGAAAAGCAGCTCAGAACACGGGCCAGTTGCTGGTAAGAGAAATAAAATTCGGCATCCACCCCGGACGGCCGGAAACATCTCAGATCACAGGCGTGGTGCCATTACTAAAGAAAGACGGGCAAGGGTTCATCTGCGTCCCATACAACTCGCTACTATGCATACGGGTATCAGCATAATAATTTGAACATACAGGCATAATATGGAGCAATACTTTAAGGCGTATATCGGATGGTCGGCTTGCTCCATAGGTTGTTGGTCATCACACTAAAGTGTATAACTGGCGTTCTTCTTCTTCTTACATAGCTCATGCAATAGTCGGATTCTCACCAGGCTGGCAACATTGTATGAGTAACTCATATGACTTTGGCAGCATGTCCACCATATCTATTGAGTATATGCAGCTGAACGCTTGGTTCCTGAGGCAGGCTTGTGTCCTGACTAATTTTTGCCCTCTGACCAACGGTTGCGGATCTGACTCTGGGAAATGCATGGTCATATGCTGCCAACTTACTAGGAAATATCTTGTACTGCTACGGATATGATGCCTTGCTGACGAAGATTGCATAGCTTGTGCTGGAAGCCATCGAGGGTATCTTGCTGAGGAAGACTGAATAGCTTGCGCCTGAAGCTTTTGCCGAGATAGCTTGCTTGCATCGGAAGATATCCATGTGTCGTATCGAGGAAGACACAGGAATCCTTGCGTCATACGCTTCTCAGGTAACCTTTGACGCGAAATGTACTGTTGATCATGCACACATCTTTGCCTTCTTGCTGATTCGATGCTTACTGCTATGAAGGTTGCACTGGTATATACTTGATGCTGATAGCCAATCCAGCCAGGATTTTATTCATATCCAGGCCCGATATTCCCGATTTAATGCAGTCTGCTGTAAATTCCATATTGCTGAACTGAGCTTCCAACTAACTATCTCTTCATGATTCTTTGAGTCCGGTGTCGATGAGCAACTTCCATAAGGGAAAATAGTGTAACACCAAGGGCCCAAAGAAAGAAGCAAAAGAAATGACTAAAACAAAAACACACAAAGCAACAAGATCATACACAAGCAATATCATACTCTACAGCTATTCACAACAATAATATGCATGCCTACTTAAGCACGCAAATCTCGCAAGAACTCCAGTGTTACGATCTAACATGCTGTGGCGGTGTGCACAAAAGTGAATCCACGTGTGGAAATAGTTGGTGTAAACAAAGCTACAGCAAACAGGGGTTTAACACGGGTTGCAGCTGGACGGACACGAAGGCGGGGACGGACTTGGTGATCGTGGATCGGAACACAGAGGTCATGACTACATCATCATCAAGCGTACGGAAGAAACCGTACTCGTCCAGGGAATGGATGGCAGGGTATAATAACGATGAAAAGAAAGGCTTGCGGGCATTGCCCTTTTCTGATAGCTAGGATCAGTCAGGGTTGCTAAAACGATGATTTAGATGGCACGATCTGGGATAGAATCATGTCTATCACCGAAACTATAGGGGTGGCTGAATAGGATAATTGGTGTGGTACCGGTGCATCAATCCGGCAAGGAATCAACAACACCAAGCACCTTGGCATCACTCTGCTGGGACGAAGATGACACCACACCAAGGAGAAAATATGCAAATTGTGGGGGGGGGGGTGCAGGCGGTGAATCGAAGCCGATGCCACCTACACTCACCAGATCAATTGTTAGTGACAAAATAAATATTCTACATGCATGCTATGCACAAACAAATGCAACAAACAACTGCAGCAAACCGATTAGACTCTATACTACCGGTTACTAATGCTCTCGTGGGCTAGGGCGTCCTACAGCCAGACCTGCTCTGATACCAACGCTTGTGGCACCCCGGCTCAGAGGAAACCGGCACGCCCCGTATCCCAGCCCAGAGACAAGTCTTCTGGAATACGGCACTGTTGGCATAGAACAAATCAGCTCTTTTATTACTATGGATAAGGTTACAAGGGTACGTGGATTACATCAGCATGGCGATACTACGCCTGCCCAGGGTAGCTCTATGCTAACAGTGGAACAACCCGAGGAAATGGAGTATCCTCAGCAGCGGAACAATGACGGTGGTGGTGAACTCCACTCCGCAGGGACTCTGGCTAGAACGCGTATCCTAGCTCCCAAACTCAGAATCCTTGACAAACAAGCAATCATGGGAGGACCTGCAAACTGCATGACATGCCAGGTGAGTACTTTAAATGTACTCGCAAGCTCACAGCAACCAAAGCAATCAAGACAAGCACAGCATGGCATTTACCGGTTAGACAGGTGTAAACATGACGATGTTAAAACTGTATAAGCATGGCATGGCATATGAACAGGATATCACTACATGCAACATGTTACAACTATCATGATGCAACTTACTCTGTCGGGGTTACCTCGTAACCACCACATGGAAGAATTTACCATCGAGTGTGCCACATGATAACCTCGGGACCAACCAAACTTGGTATTACGATACCGTAGTGATAACATGATCACAAGGAGCTTGGCCTTTACCCGAGATCACCACATAACACTATCAACCAAATCCGATATCCATGATACCACGGTGATCCTCTCATGATCACGATCAACCAACGTCGGTATACTCGATACCACGGTGATCCTCTCGCAATCACATAAAGATCAACCAACTTCTTTCTCATCGAACGGAGTTATTGTAGCAAGATTATTATACTGTTGACCCATAGTGTGTCCTACTATGAACTGTGCCCATATCCGAGGATGCGGCTATCGATAGATTATACACTCTGCAGAGGTTAGTACACTGTACCCACACCACTGAACTCATGGCCTCGTGCTCCCATTCGGGTGGACCAATGACGTTCCGACAAAACCCAATTTATTGCATGTAACTCTCCCGGCCACTCCGACAAACTCCCCTTTGGGCTATGTCATGGGTGACCCCTGTGTCCTTCCGACACATGCCATCGTCATGGCCAAACAAAACTGTCCCAAACGGGGACGTGCGCACAATACCAAAACTGGGTTCACAAGGTTATGGCTGCCTACCTGATCAGAGTAGCACGCACCCATAACCTTCCCTAGTTGGAGGTACCGGCGAGAGGCATGACAATAGACCGAGTTAGGGATGCCCCATCCCAGCAAGTGTGGTTGCACTGGTGGCTCGATTCGGTCCGCACTATGACTCAGCCAACAGGTATTCAAGTTCGATTAACATCCGGTTAAATTTCAATGATGATGTGCTGAGTCATGATAACATAATGAAACCATATTGCATATGAACATGATATAACCTAAGCAGGGATGGGAAGCGTAATATCTGGATCATAGTAACCACATCATGCAAGCATTTAACCAGCTAAATGCAGATGAGCATGGTGAGCATGAACAACATCATTATGTTCATAACAACCATTAAATAAACATGCAGACATGTCATCATCCTAGCTTGAACAACTGCAAGTATTAATCATGAGCATAATGCTACCAATGAGTACTTGATAACTGGCATGTCATATGAGTATATAGAAATTAACATGCACCCATTAGATAACTATTCAAGTATGAACCATAGCTACTGGAAATCCGTCATGCAAGTGGCTGTCGTGGCTTGCATGGGTACGAGGGATCCACCGGGGAGAAGTGCGGAGAGTCCACGAAAACAATCGTCGGAAACAGTTCTTTTTCGGAAGGGTTGTTTACGGCCAAGGGAAAAATGGTCATTTTCACTGTGGGACCACCTAGTGAAAGTGACACCAAAAGATAGAGCCCGACGATACCAAGAAGTAGGCTTTGGATTCACCTCAATCGGAATAACGAGCAAAAAGTTGTGAAGAGTTGAAGACCAGGGACTATTCTGTAAATAAAGTATTCATAGACAGGCCCCTGGCAGCTCGGCGGGTCGCGCATTCCAGCAAAATATGTTTTCCCATGGGGAAAGCGTAAAGCGTAGAATGCGCTTCCACTTATCCACGCTGGCAGTGGCGGGGCCGGGGCTTGTGTCGCTGCCAGGTGGGTCCCGCCGGGCTTTCTCTCTCCTCCTTCCTTCTTCCTTCTCCCTCCCGACGAAAAGCAGAGGAGTGCGAGGCCGCGCGACGCCAGTGACTGCCCTGGCCGGCTTCGGGCACCTCCGGCGAGGCCCCGGCTACCAAACTGCGCAGGGTGTAGAGGTGCATCCATCCAGGGGCTCCGCGCGCGCCGGAGAAGGTCGAGGCGACGTTGGCTTGGGTGCCTGCGGCGGAGGCCATCGGCCAGGATTGGGGGCGAGGCTACGGCCGCTCCAGGGATGAGGCGAATAGGTGGGGAGGCTCGGCATGCTTCGGTGTATCTACTGGTGGAGAGACGAGGAGGGGAGAGAGCAAGGCTTGCTCCAATTCGAGGTGGCCGAGGCGGCGGCCTTGGCGGCGAGGAGGAGCAGGCCGCGAGCTCTGGTGGTTGAGAGGGAGGGTTGAGGGGCTAATGAGCTGCAGGTTAGGTCGGGGCAGTTCAATATATAGCCGAGGCGAGCTCAGGAAGGCTTTGGGTGACGCGGGTGGACGAGCACGGCCGCGGGACACGTCGCCGGAGCTCCAGTGCTCGGACTCGAACGGGTGGACGCTAGTTCGGCGTCGGGTTGCGGCCGACCTGACGAGGAGCAGGAGGGACGGGATGGCTCGAGAGGAAAAGGCCTGGGGAGGGAAGACATCGACGGCTCACGGGCGTGCTCTGTTTCTCGACGGGGATGGCTCGTCGGGGATGAATCCAGAGGGGGAGAGGGTTCCAGAGCGAAGGTGAGGCCAAGACGAAGCTTGTCGACATGGAGAGGTGGCAAGGGGAGGGGAAACGGACAAGGCAGAGGGCCCCAATGCACAGAGCGCGTGCATTGGCATGTCAAACGCGTGGTCACCACGTGCACAGGCACACGCGGTGCGTTCTGGTCCGTTACATCATGTCTAACGTATAGTCTCTCCAATATAGGTTATCTCAGAGGTGATGACTCGAAGAAAAACACTGTGGGTAGATGGGAATGATCCACATAAGTTTTCTGTAGCAAACTTGGACATGAAGCTGAGATGAAATGGGATAGCCACTAAGGATCAAAAGATGCCATCCATGCTTAGGGTAGGAAGGACTATGATCCTGTGAATTTTAGAAGGATTTGCACCAGGGTTTGGCATAGTTGCTTCACAACTGCCCAAACTGGTCCAGAAAATGAACCATGAAGTGGCACTCTAAGGGATGCTTGGATTGAGCTGAAATTTGGTGGCTAGGAGTTATTTGGGTATACAAACACACTGTAAAAATTTCATACCATTTGGACACACGAAAATGGTACTTCCTCCACAGTGGTCCTCTCTAGACAGAAACTAAGAGAAATTCTAGAGAAATATTGGGTTGATAAAATGAGCCCAAATTGGGTGGAGAGCTATCATATAGGTAGAAGCATGTTGTGGAAATTATTCATGAATTATGGAGCAATAAAAATTATAATTGCTTCACAACCCAAAATAATTACCAGAAACAAAGATTTGATGCTGTGATCACATAGATGATTGAATGATGCTAAAATTTAGTGGAGAGCTATGATTTGATCATATTGAGATGCTTGCAAAATTTCAACTGATTTGGATATGCCTAGCTTGCACTTCCTTCACATGGCCTCTGTTTGAACAGAAACTTTGAAAAATTGCTCAGGAATATTCACTAGGCAAATGAAGTTGAAATTTAGCATGTGGCAATGATATGTTTAAGTGCATCTAGTGCACCTTAGTGATTTTGGTGTATTGAAGACTTATAGGTTAAGGGACTAATGCGTTTGTGAGTGTACACATGTTCTATAAGTCTATGAGGAGTTCGATATTTACGATGAAAGTCGACCCCTAAAAATGAATGTCTTCAACTGAAGACTTTGGTTTTCTTGAAGGCTTTGAAAGTGAAGAAATTGGTGTGACCCTGAAGACTTGATATTCATGCGAGGATTATGAAGCGTGAAGACTTTTGTTTTCGTAGTTTCATTTTCTTCTTCTTGAGTCATAGGAAACACCGTACTGTTAAAGGGGGTCGAGGTAAAACTAAGGAAAAATTTCCAAGTGATGCTCATCTCAAAATCCTACACCTACCCAATCCTTTCGAGTGAAGCCATTGGAAATCTCATACAGTTCAGTCAATTTCTTTAGTGACAGAGACGAAGTTCTTCTGTTCTATGAGGAATTTGTTCTGACTGAGGAGTTAGGAATTCGCCAGTGCGGATTGCCTACAAGTGAGGAACATGATAGCCCTGAGGAATTTGATACACAAATTTCCGACCGTTGCTGTGCTACGCGCCAGCTGTCCAAATATCCTACCCACCTAACGGTCATATCATTGAAGGGCATTTATGTCTTATTATGTCGGGCTGCTCCCTAGGCTATAAATAGCTGCCCCCTACAACCACTAGCTGGTTGGCTGCTCCGAGAGATAGATTGACACTTGTAATTTAGAGCATCCCATCCTCCGAGGACTTTGAGCGAAAATCATCATGTGAGGAAAAACCCAAAAACCCAAACACCTACAAACCCAAAGTGATTGAGCATCACTGAAGAAATTGTTCTTGTGTGGAACCGACGCTTGTTACCTTTGAGGAATGTGCATCCTCCAGACGGTTAGGCGTCATGGTCTAGAGCATCCAAGAGGAAATTGTGGATCGCCGAGTGACCGAGTCTGTGAAGGTTTGGAAGTCACCTGAAGAATTACCACGAGTGATTGGGCGAGGTCTGTGTGACCTTAGCTCAAGGAGAATACGGTGAGGACTGTGTGTCCTCAGGTTTAAATACCTAGCCGCTCCAACCAGATGTACAACTGTCACAGCAGTTGGAACTGGTCTACCAAATCATCGTCTTCACCGAGCTACTGGTTCTATTTCCTCAACCCTTTCATTTCCTCATTCATGTGTTAATGTACTTGATCGTTACTATGTGAAGACTTTGACCGAAGACTTTCTAAATTTCCTCAATCCTATTTCTTTAGTCACATAGTCTTCAGCCTGCTTATCCTGTGTTTCACACTACCTGTACTCTGTGCCTATTTCATTTCATCATGATGATTGTTCTTATGCCATGTTATGTTTGCATCTGAGTACTTATTCCGCTGCTAAGTAGTTCGTTACTTAGGAATTTCCTCACCGTGAAATTCCTCAGTGACGAATTTGTAAACATCGCCTATTCACCCCCCCCTCTAGTCGATATAACGCACTTTCAATTGGTATCAGAGCCAGGTTCTCCCTTGTTCTGTGTGATTTTGGTTTAACCACCTGGAGTTTTAGTTATGTCGACTGCAGGCATGATCAAGGTCTCGGCTGGGTGTCCTACCTTTGATGGGACGGACTACCCCTACTGGAAGAATAAGATGCGCATGCATCTTGAGGCAATTGACAACGATCTCTGGTACGTTGTGGAAACTGGCATTCCCGCTGTCACTCCTTCCGTGAATGCTGCTGATGTGAAGAGATTCAAGCAACTCGACTCCCAAGCGAAGAATATCATATGTGGCCATCTGAGCAAAGGATAGTACGACAGAGTGAGTGCTTCGGAGTCTGCAAAGCTTATCTGGGACAGGCTGTCCAAGGTCAACGAAGGAATCTCAACTCAACGTGATTCTCGAGTTGACATTCTTCGCAATCTCTTCAACCACTTCAAAAGACTCGACAATGAGAATGTCCAGCAAACCTTTGATCGCCTCACTGACATTTCAAATGAGCTTCAAGCACTGGGTGCCACTGACATCACCGACCATGAAGTGGTGAAGAAATTGCTGAGGTCACTCGATTCTTCATTCGATACACTGGCACTGATGATTCAAGAACGTGGAGACTACAAGTCACTTGATCCTGCTGATATCCTCGAGAGGCTAAATACTCATGAGTTCCAACTTGCTGAGAAGAGAGATCTCTACGGACCGAGCTATGGCAGATCTCGTGCACTGAAGGCGAAGGCAGTCTCTGAATCTGAAGATGAAGATTCTGGTAGCAGCCTTGGTGATCCTGAAGAACTGAGTCAGGAGCTAGCAATGCTCGTGAGGAAATCCAGAAGTTCTCTAGACGTGGCCGATTTGGAAAATCCTCAAGAGGTGATGACATGAAATCAGATTCCTCATCCTGTGATTACAAGAAGAGAACTTGCCACAAATGCAAGAAACCTGGTCACTACATAACTGATTGTCCTCAGTGGGAGAAGGAATCAAAGAAGAAGAAATACAAGGATGATAGTTCAGATGACTCTAAGAAGAAGAAGAAATCTTCAAAGTCCTCATCGTCAAAATCTTCAAAGTCTTCATCTCACAAGAAGAGCAGCTCCAAGAAAGCTCGGGCATTCATTGGCAAGGAAATGGACTTTGAAGCTGAATCTGAGGAACATGAGGAAGAGGAGGCATCTGAGGAGTCAGACTCTGGTGTGGCGAGCCTAGCCCTCGCTACTGCTTACATCAGCAAGTCCATCTTCAACACTGAGGTAAATGGCTTCCCCAACACTGCTGATGAAGGCAATGATGACTATGCTCCCACCTATTGCTTCAGGGCAAAAGGTGCCAAGGTATTCAAATATCCCTCCTCTGAATCAAGTGAGGATGAATCTGATGATAACCTCAAACCCAGCTATTCCAAACTTGCTAATATTGCTGTTAAACAACAAAAGGCTTTGGAAAAGGTTCAAAATATGCTAGACAAAAGCGATGATCTGTTAGGTGAGGAAATGGGTCGAACTCAAACACTGACTGATAATCTTCAGCAACTACAGTCTAAGTTTGACAACCTTCAAGGTTGTCATGAAACTCTCTTGGCCGATCATGAGAAGCTTTCTTATGAATTTATTCAAAGAAAGCAAGATCTTGAGAAGCTAAGGGTGAGTCATGAAGATCTTCAGAAGGAAAATGATTCATTGCTTGCTCAACAGATCAGTTCCGCTCAGGAAGAATTTATTCCACCATGCTTGAAATGCATTGAACGTGAAACTGCTAATTCTTCACCTAAATGTTCAAATGCTTCTATTGCTGCAAGTTCTTCAACTATCTCTGTGGTCACAAATTCCTCATCTGAGGATACCACTAGTATCACTGACGAAAATGCAGGGTTGAAGGAATTGTATGTGACAGGCATGTACAAAAGCCTCAAAGGGCATCAGACTCTTTGTGATGTGCTCAAAATGCAGATCTTGAACAGGAACCCTAGGAAAGAGGGTATTGCATTTGAGAGGAAACTCAATGCTGATGGAACCTACTGGAAACCTGAGCAGTATCCCAAAACCTCATGGGTTGCTGTGAAGGGACCTCCTGTAGATCCATCCACTTTATCTGGTTTTACTTGTGAATCCTCATATTCATCTGATGAGTCATTTGACTCCAACTATAAACTGTTCAAAAATCAGAATGGTGAAGTATTTGCCAGATATGTTGGAACTAACTGTAGGAATAGTCCCCCTATTTAGAAAATCTGGGTTCCCAAAAGGTGCCTTGAAATTCTTCAGGTGAATGTCCTCATGACACCACCTGTGAAGAATAAGAACCCCAGATCAAATTCTTCATGTGGACCAAAGTCTTCATATGGATCCAAGTCCTCTTATGGATCAAATTCCTCACGTGGATCCATGTCCTCATATGATCATCATCCTAATGCTTCTGTTTCGCAGGGAAAATCTAAGAGTTCTGATTATGTGCATTATTCTTCAAAATCATTATGTTCATAAGTCCTCGAAGAATTTCTCTGCTTACTCATATGCCTATACTAATCCCTCTCCTGTGAAACGAAGCACTTTGGCTTCAATGCCACCTTTCTCTTATGGAGCTCGCAGAATGATGAACTCTTTGCCACCCCTCCAGATGTGGGTGGTGAAGAAAAAGAACAAACCTCTTATGAAGGGTCAAGTCTCCAAACAAACTAAATCGTCTGAAGAATTTTCTGGAGACCTGAAATGCTTGAAAGGACGCAAGCTAATCATGAAGAAATGAATCATTCATTTCTCACGTCCTTATACTGTTATATATACATATGTTGCATTAACTGATGAATTTCTGTCTGATGAAATTGATGTCATATTCTTCACTCTGAAGATATGTGTTCGTAAGATGCACTAATTCATCTGCAGGATGACTTACCCAAAGCTACTGAGTGGGTCCTCAACTTTGGCTGTACTAACCAATGTTATACTGACGAATTTGCTTATATGATGAGTGAGGAATATCAAATGTCCATGATGGGAGAATTGAAATTCTTCTTAGGTCTTCAAGTTCGTCAACAACGCAATGGCATCTTCATTTCTCAAGAGAAATACCTCAAGGACGTTCTGAGGAAATTCTGTATGCAAGAATGCAAAGGCGTCAAAACCCCTATGCCCACAAATGGCCATCTATGCACTGATGAAAATGGTATAGACTTCGATCAAAAGGTATACCGCTCCATGATTGGCTCTTTACTGTATCTATGTGCTTCTAGGCCAGATATTATGCTTAGTGTTTGCATGTGTGCCCGTTTTCAAGCTACACCGAAGGAATCACACCATAAGGTTGTGAAGCATATTCTTCGATATCTAGCTCACACTCCAACACTAGGATTATGGTATCCCAAGGGCTCGGCTTTTGATCTCATTGGATATTCTGACTCTGACTATGCTGGTGATCGTGTGGATCGCAAGTCAATATCAGGCACATGCCATTTCCTCGGACAATCTTTAGTATGCTGGTCCTCAAAGAAGCAGAACTGCGTATCACTCTCTATTGCTGAAGCTGAGTACATTGCTGTTGGTTCTTGCTGTGCTCAACTACTATGGATGAAGCAAACCCTCAAGGACTACGGCATCAATGTGAAGAATGTGCCACTCTTCTGTGACAATGAGAGTGCCATCAAAATTGCTCATAACCCAGTTCAGCACTCAAAGACAAAGCACATCCAGATTCGTCATCACTTTCTTCGTGATCATGTGTTGAAGGGCGACATCTCAATCGAGCATGTGAAGACTGAAGAACAACTAGCCGATATCTTCACAAAGCCCTTGGATGAGAAGAGATTTAGCAAGTTGCGGTGTGAGCTAAATATCTTAGAATCTTCGAATGTCCTTTGAAAAGGACACACATCCTAACACTTATGCAAATTGATGACTTAGATGTGCAACACACGAAGAAACATTTTTCTTCAAATCAATGAAGACTAACCCTCTAAGTGTGAGGAAATTAACGAAGAATCTGATTCTCAGAGCCCTATGATAATTGTACGCGGCGTCTGAAATCATCATTCTTATACGGTGGGTCACGCCACCACAAAAAGTTGAAAATCTTCAAAAATTGAGTTTTTCTTCATTTTGCAAATTCTTCAACTTTGCAAAGTCTTCACTCTTTCCGACTGTGTTCTTCATTGACTATATATATATATATTTGAGTTTTCAGTCCTCGACAGCTTTCACTTACTGCTAATTCTTCAAGTTGATTTTCTTCTAAGTGAATGTGATCGGACCCGTTCCCCCTCTATGCTATACTCAATCCAGTCTGTTCACAAATTCTTCATGTGCGTTCTATTTGAAACCCGTTCAAAGTCTTCACTGTGTCCTTGACAGCTGAAGAATTTGCGAACGAAAACATTAAAATATTCTTATCTGAATTTTTGGCTTTTGCCGCTCAAACCGTTCCATATCCCTCGATAAGATTTATCTATTCACCCACGATCTAACACGATCTCCACTTCACAGTATGTGGGTGACACATGTCGTTAGGATGAGAAGGGTCAGGGGCACGTTCGTCCATTTTCTTCGGACGAGCGGTTTTTCACCTCGGCTATAAAGACCCCTCGCCCTGCTCAGATCTCATTTACCCCGCTCGATCTTACTCCCTCGCTCGAGCTCTCAAACCTAGCGCCGCCGCTACACTCCATCATCGCCGGTGAGGAAGAGCTTCACTGCCTCGACCTCGTCGCCGTTGTACTCACGCCGGCCGCGGAAATCTTCGGTCCGCCGCCGCCGTAGCTGTTTTCCATCGCCAAGTTAGGGTGTGGAAGATCTGAACGGACGAGCTTCTCCACTGCTACCCTCAGTTCGTCGTGTTCTTCGTCAAGGGTAAATAAAATATATTTTTACTACCCTTGTTGATTCTGATGATTTCCACAAAATCTTCAAAAGGTGTTTATTCTTCAACTTTCATGTTCTTAAACACCAACTTGCTTCTGTTCTTGATCTGTTTCTCTAAGCAATGTTTGTCTTCAAGATTCCTCAATTGTGTGAATTTTCAATCTATACAACTCTTGAACCTAAGTCAAAGAACGCTTAGTGAAATTCCTCAAGACACCCCTGGTCAAATTCCTCAAACTTGATACTTTTGAAAAACTTCTGAGAACGCATATGACCTCTCCAAATTCTTCGCACCTATATTCTGTTCACAGCTACAAATGTCCGCTGCTAAATCTCTAGGTTCTCATCAACTTAACTCATTTGCAGCGTTCCTCAAAGAAAAGTTGCACACTTCCTCAGAAACATCCATTGTTCAAAATCCTCAAGTGAAGAAAATGGCTGATGGTAAAAGATCTCAGAAGGGAGGAAAGAGGCTAGAAACAAATACTGCTTTTGAGATCCCTGAAGACATCTATGATGAATATTGTACCCCTGATGAAGCAACTCATGGCAAGGAGAACAAAAATCAGCGCAAAGTGCGCATTCAGAAGATTGAGAGGAGATGGGCAAGAGAATGGAGAGAGTATCGATATGTGACTCCAAAGTACATGAAGAAACTCGCTGTTAACCCTCCATGCCCAAGACCTCCATTGGCTCCAAGCCAAGAAGCTGATCCCACAAGCATCAGAAGAGGTGAGGAATTTCCTCAGGAGTGGGCTAAGCGTCAAGCAAAGCTGGTCAAAGTGGCTAAAGAGGCAGTGAAGAAATTCAATGAAGAGTCTGCTGCTGCCACTACTGAGGCCTCTGCTAGCAAGCCTAAGAAGGCTATGACAAAGAAACCAGCTGTCAAGACAAGTTCCTCAGCTGCAATGCCCTCACGGCCAAGCTCTTCAAAGCCCTCACGGCCTGATCCTCAAGCAACTTCTTCAAAAGCAGCTCCAACTCCCTCAGTTGCAAAGTCCTCAGCTGCTCCTGCAAAGTCCTCAGCACCTGTGCAGCATCTTGCCACGTGCCAAAGGACTACTGAAATCTCAATTGCTTCTGGAGCCTCTGTAGGTTCCTCAGCTCCACCTCAGTCTTCAACAGCTCCGACCTTGCTGAAGAAAAAGGCCACTGCTGGATGAGGCACAAGGCCAAGTCCTCACAAAAAGCAGGTCGCCTTTCA
Organism: Thinopyrum elongatum; assembly: GCA_011799875.1. Classification (NCBI taxonomy): domain Eukaryota; kingdom Viridiplantae; phylum Streptophyta; class Magnoliopsida; order Poales; family Poaceae; genus Thinopyrum; species Thinopyrum elongatum. The sequence continues at coordinate 27,827,602 of CM022297.1, read as the reverse complement.
GGTTTCGTCAAGTGAAGACGAAGCTGATGATGAAGAATTAGCTAAGATCATCAGAGATCGACAACAAAGGGCCTCTAGTGCCAAAGGCAGTTCTGTGCCCCTCATGCTGGATCCAAGGAAGATCCTTGATTTCATCGATCTATGGCACAAGGATCCAAATACACCTTTGCCTGAATTAAACCTCACTCCTGGTCAAAGTCACATGTTGACGGCCTTCATTACTGAAGAGAAATGGAAATTTGAAAAGGCCAGGCAGGTGAAGAAGGCTCAGTACAAGAAGGAGCATTTTCTGAAGAACAATGTTGTGAAAATGTCTCCTGAAGAACTTGTGACTATGCAGGCTGAGATCAAAGCACTCAGTGATGAATTTCACGCATACCGTGCAGATTGGCTTGGTGCCAAAGTCAGATTCGTCAGAATGGCAAAGGGATTCACTCCAAATGTTGCAGCTTCATCGCAATCCAAATTTCCTCAGACAGACACATCTGCTCAGCCTGTTGAAGAAAATGAAAGCACCAGGGCTGATTAAGAAATTCCAGTCTCTGAAGAAAATGCCAGGGCAACCACCAATGTTGCGCCTGAAGAGCAAACTAGGCCAGTTGATACATCTGCTACTGCGCCTAAGGAATCTGAACAAGCCAGGGCAACAGCATCAGTTGTGCCTGAAGAAATTCAACCAATTTCATCTGCTCCTCCTGCAAAGTCATCACAGATGAAAAATGTCCTTCCTTCTGCATCAGAAGCGAAGAAGACCAAGGCCGCAGAGAAGGCTGCTGTGAAGAAAAGGAAAGCATCTGCCTCCTCAGAGTCTTCAGCTCCCAAGAAAGTGAAGACTTTGACGAGCTCAACTGAAAACCCAATTGATGTTGTTCCAATATCAAGCATGCCATCAAAGGAGATTATACCCTTTGGTGAGGAATATACAATTCCACGTGAATCTGATGAAGAAGATCCTTCTACTGCTTCGACAGAGCAGTTGGATGAAGACATTGAAGTGGACAATATTACTTCAACTCCATTGGTATCATCGCCCGTGCCTCAGTTCACAGCTGAAGAGGCAGGCGTTGAGGAATTTGATGATAAAGATGAGGATGTGGATATTGGGTCTACAACTCCTATTCTGAATGATGACTTTTGGGAAAGCCATCACCCAATTCACCTCTGACAACACCACTACATCAAGTTCCTCAGTCCCCTGTGCCAACTGAAGAAATTCATACGGGCTCTGATGGACCTCAATCTTCACTTCAATCTATTCCTGAAGAAGTTCCAGCCGCTCGTTCTGAAGAAATGGAGGCCAAGGCTGCTGCTGATACTGCTACTGAAATTCCTCAGCCTGTGGCTCTAGTGGCTATACCTCAAGAGGCTGTGAAGACTTCAACTATAAATCTTCAACCCAAGCCACAGAACCCTCACTCCAAGAAGCAGAAGTTCAATGCTGGAGATTTCTTCAATGAGCACATATTCTTCATTGACTACAATCCCTATGACTCTGCTCGACTTCATCGCAAGCGCTTCTGGACTGCTAGCCAGATGAACTTCTATTCCTCACTGTTGTTTGATAAGGACAAGATATTTGACCATGAGCAAATTCCTCATGTGGATATGGAATCGCTGCCCTGCTTCACCCCAGTCCTCAGTGTTCTTCATGATGCTAGGTTACTCAACTTCTGCACCGACATCTGCGATTGGAATGAAGAACTCATTCTTCAATTCTTCGCCACGCTGCATATCACTGGAAATGTTGAGGATGTCAATTCATGGGTATTGGACTGGATGACTGAAAATACTCATTTCAAAGCACCGGCCTCTGAATTGCCTCATGCCGTCCGAGTCAGTCCTCCCACTGAAGGTGCAAGGCTTCTCTATGTTGAACCTGAACTATCTGATCATCTGATGCAAGTGCTGATGAAGCCATTGAAGCCAGGCCAAGCTCCAAGGACCAAATTCCTCGTCAAGGAATTTCTCTATGTGCCAAGGACAGTTTATCGCATTTTGACCAACACCCTCAGTCCAATCAAGGGCCACAACTCTGATGACGAAGAGGTTGTTGGCATTATGAAGAATCTGTTGTTCAATATCATTCATGGTATTCCTATCAACTACCACGATTTCTTCATGAGGACTTTGGCCAATGCTGCTCTGTCACCTTTTGAGTTGAAGCCTTATGCTCCCTGGATCATGAAGTTCATCAGATCAAGGTCTTCAATTCATTATAAGGCTGACTTTCAAAATCATCTCAGCTTTTTGCCCCCTATTGAAGTCCTCAAACGGACTATTTCCTCAGCTGATGAGAAGGGCAAGGCTGCAGTTATTGATGAACGTACTCGTCCATTGGATGGACAGTTTTGCAAAGCTACTTCATATTCCACCAATGATGACTCTTCAACACAAGATTCTGCCGCCAAAGCTTCAGAACATAATCCTCAAGCCACAGCTTCGTGTGTGATGACTGATCGTGAACTTCTCCTTAGTCTTCATCAGAAAGTTGATCGAAATCACAAGTGGGTCAAGCGTCAGTTTGGTGCAATTCTTCAGAACATGACAGTCACTCAAAATACTGTGAAGAAGAATCACTACTACTTGCATGAAGTCTTTGACTGCACTTGGGCTATTCTGTCGAATCTTCATAGTGCTGAAGAACTCAAGGAGATGGGCTTCCAACAGGATTTGACTGGTCTCAGCCACCTTCGAAGAAATTCAAGAAGGTCAAAGTTCCTCAGCTTGTTGCCAGTTCATATTCTTCATCGCGCAAGACGGATGAAGCTAAAGACTTAAACGACACCGCGGTAGGCCCTACTCCAACGGACGACCCCAACAACGCTCGTGCTCCTCCATCGACATCATGATGATATTCTTCAGGGGCTTTAGTCCTCATTTTTCGTCCCTTTTGGTCATTCGATGACAAAGGGGGAGAAATTTGAGTTAGTCTTCAAGCGGGTCTCTATATATGGGCATTTTTTTGCTAAGTTACAACTCTCGTTCTTCTGAAGTATTTGTTGGATCGAGTTGTAAACTTAAGTCCTATGGTGGTCTGATACTTTTGCTCTATTTTTCTGCATGCTATTTCCTCAATATGTTAATGCACGCATGCTAAATTACATCAGTCACCATATTTCATCATGCATTTCAAATTCTTCACATCATATGTTAAATGCGTGTATGAATTACAAGATATAGGGGGAGATCTCCATGATATTACTCTACAATGTGCATTTGCAATCCAAAGCAAAATCCTCAATATGCACATCTTCAGGGGGAGTTCTTCTATATCTTGCAATCAAATTCCTCATTATCAGTATTTACACTTCATATGTTTATCCCCGTTGAAAACTTAACCTATATTGTCATCAATCACCAAAAAGGGGGAGATTGTAAGTGCATCTAGTGCCCCTTAGTGATTTTGGTGTATTGAAGACTTATAGGTTAAGGGACTAATGCATTTGTGAGTGTACACAGGTTCTATAAGTCTATGAGGAGTTTGATATTTACGATGAAAGTCGACCCCTAAAAATGAATGTCTTCAACTGAAGACTTTGGTTTTCTTGAAGACTTTGAAAGTGAAGAAATTGGTGTGACCCTGAAGACATGATATTCATGCGAGGATTTTGAAGCGTGAAGACTTTTGTTTTCGTAGTTTCATTTTCTTCTTCTTGAGTCATAGGAAACACCGTACTGTTAAAGGGGGTCGAGGTAAAACTAAGGAAAAGTTTCCAAGTGATGCTCATCTCAAAATCCTACACCTACCCAATCCTTTCGAGTGAAGCCATTGGAAATCTCATACAGTTCAGTCAATTTCTTCAGTGACAGAGATGAAGTTCTTCTATTCTCTGAGGAATTTGTTCTGACTGAGGAGTTAGGAATTCGGCAGTGCGGATTGCCTACAAGTGAGGAACATAATAGCCCTGAGGAATTTGATACACAAATTTCCGACCGTTGCTGTGCTACGCGCTAGCTGTCCAAATATCCTACCCACCTAACGGTCATATCATTGAAGGGCATTTATGTCTTATCATGTCGGGCTGCTCCCTAGGCTATAAATAGCCGCCCCCTACAACCACTAGCTGGTTGGCTGCTCCGAGAGATAGATTGACACTTGTCATTTAGAGCATCCCATCCTCCGAGGACTTTGAGCGAAAATCATCAAGTGAGGAAAAACCCAAAAACCCAAACACCTACAAACCCAAAGTGATGGAGCATCACTGAAGAAATTGTTCCTGTGTGGAACCGACGCTTGTTACCTTTGAGGCTGTGCATCCACCAGACGGTTAGGCGTCATGGTCTAGAGCATCCAAGAGGAAATTGTGGATCGCCAAGTGACCGAGTCTGTGAAGGTTTGGAAGTCACCTGAAGACTTACCACGAGTGATTGGGCGAGGTCTGTGTGACCTTAGCTCAAGGAGAATACGGTGAGGACTGTGTGTCCGGGACTGTGTGTCCTCGGGTTTAAATACCTAGCCGCTCCAACCAGATGTACAACTGTCACAGCAGTTGGAACTGGTCTACCAAATCATCATCTTCACCGAGCTACTGGTTCTATTTCCTCAACCCTTTCATTTCCTCATTCATGTGTTAATGTACTTGATCGTTATTGTGTGAAGACTTTGACTGAAGACTTTCTCAATTTCCTCAATCCTATTTCTTCAGTCACATAGTCTTCAGCCTGCTTATCCTGTGTTTCACGCTACCTATACTCTGTGCCTATTTCATTTCATCATGATGACTGTTCTTATGCCATGTTATGTTTGCATCTGAGTACTTATTCCGCTGCTAAGTAGTTCGTTACTTAGGAATTTCCTCACCGTGAAATTCCTCAGTGACGAATTTGTAAAAATCGCCTATTCACCCCCCCTCTAGTCGATATAACGCACTTTCAATATGGATAGGAAAGAGTTTCCAAAAAGTTTGAGAGCAAGCAAGCAAAGATAATGGGTACTTGCTTCACAAACTGCCAGCTAGGGTAGAATTGGAAAAGGAATATTGATGAAATATTTTTGAACATGGCAAGGAAGGGTTTTGACATATCTGAGGAATATATGACCCACATAATTTATGGGAATTATTTGGGAATCTTTGGAATGACATAGATGTGGGTTGCTTCACAACCCATAGCAGACATGGTTATTCCTTTAATAGAAAAAGGAATATTCCCAAGATAATAATATTGGGATTGGTCCAAGATGGAAATGACGAGGCCTTGGGATGGTTTTGAGGTTGACAAGCCACTGGGGAGAGGAATCAATGGTGATTTCTCCAGGTTTCAAGACCACAAAGCCACAGAAAAGCAAATCCAGACTAAATTCCAAATAAAATCAAAAGAAAAAAAGAAATGGGCAAAATCCAGGGTGTTACACTTGACGGGGGAGTAGTAACTGTCTTAGACTCGAGACGTAAAGATCCCCAGGATTATGCCACCATGACTGCAATGCTCCAGAAGTACGTTCAATCATTATCACAGCATATCGGCAACATTCATTCATTTCTTGATATCAAGTAATGATTTTATTTGCCTGGCAGGGTTTGGAAAAAGTTTACCGGAATGGTTCCGAGTCTGCAGAAGGAGCTGCGATTTACACACCCCGAAGTATGTAGTACCAGCTAGTTTCGCGCATCTCTCATTGATTCTAGTTTCATCAATACCATTTATCATGCTTGATTATCACTTTGATTGAACTCTATTTCTCGTAAAGTGCTTGTGGCAGGAAGGCGGGAATAATTTATGTGGATACTACATTTGCGAGTTCATACACCACTCGACCTCTGAGCGGGGCTACTCTGACAAACAATTTGAAGTACATAAACAATATTCACAATTTTATTTTATTACCATCAATTGTGTTGAGTTTCATGAAGGAAATATGCCCAAGAGGCAACAATAAAGTTGTTATTTTATATTTCCTTATTCATGATAAAGGTTTATTATTCATGCTAGAATTGTATTGATTGAAAACTGAAATACATGTGTGAAAACATAAACAAATACCGTGTCCCTAGTATGCCTCTACTAGACTAGCTCGTTCATCAAGGATGGTTAAGGTTTCCTAACCATAGACATGTGTTGTCATTTGATAACGGGATCACATCATTAGGAGAATGATGTGATGGACAAGACCCATCTGTTAGCTTAGCATAATGATTGTTCAGTTTTATTGGTATTGCTTTCTTCATGTCAAATACATATTCCTTCGACTATGAGATTATGCAACTACCGGATACCGGAGGAATACCTTGTGTTCTATCAAAGGTCACAACATAACTCGGTGATCATAAAGATGCTCTACAGGTATCTCCAAAGGTGTTTGTTGAGTTGGCATAGATCGAGATTAGGATTTGTCACTCCGAGTATCGGAGAGGTATCTCTGGGCCCTCTCGGTAATACACATCATAAGCTTGCAGGCAAACGACTAAAGAGTTAGTCATGAGGTGATGTATTACGGAACGAGTAAAGAGACTTGCCGGTAACGAGATTGAACTAGGTATGAAGATACCGACGATCGAATCTCGGGCAAGTAACATACCGATAGACAATGGGAATTACGTATGTTGTCATAACGGTTCGACCGATAAAATCTTCGTAGAATATGTAGGAGCCAATATGGGCATCTAGGTTCTTCTATTGGTTATTGACCGGAGAGGTGTCTCGGTCATGTCTACATAGTTCTCGAACCCGTAAGGTCCGCATGCTTAACGTTCGATGACGATATAGTATTATATGAGTTATGTGATTTGGAGACCGAATGTTGTTCAGAGTCCCGGATGAGATCACAGACATGACGAGGAGTCTCGAAATGGTTGAGAGGTAAATATTGATATATAGGACGATGGTATTCGGACACCGGAAGTGTTTCGGGAGGTACCGGGTACTTATCAGGTCACCGGAAGGGGTTCCGGGCACCCCCGGAAAAAGATATGGGCCTTATGGGCCAAGAGGGGAAACGCACCAGCCACAAGGGGCTGGTGCGCCCCCCCATATGGGCCGGCCTAAGGAGGAGAAGGAAAGGGGAGAAGGGAAAGGAAAGTGTGGATTAGGATTCCCACTTCCTTCCCACTCCCCCCCCCCCCTCTTTCCTTCCCCCTCCGACAAACATGGCAGGGGGGCGCGGCCAAGGGCAGGAGCCCAAGTAGGATTCGGACCTACTTGGGGCGCCCCTTGGCCTCTCCCCTCTCCCTCCCACCTATATATATGAGGAGGGGGCCGCCTAGCACACACCAGATCAATTGTTAGCCTGGTGCGGCACCCCCCCTCCACCGTTTACACCCCCGGTCATATTTTTGAAGTGCTTAGGCGAAGCCCTGCGGAGATCACTTCACCATCACCGTCACCATGCTGTCGTGTTGACGGAACTCATCTACTACATCGACATCTTGCTGGATCAAGAAGGCGAGGGACGTCATCGAGCTGAACGTGTGCAGAACACGGAGGTGCCATGCATTCGGTACTTGATCGGTTGAAGCACGAAGAAGTTCGACTACATCAACTGCATTGTGAAACACTTCTGCTTACGGTCTTCGAGGGTACAAAGACACACTTTCGCCTCTTGTTGCTACGCATCTCCTTGATAGATCTTGCATGTGCATAGAAAATTTTTTGTTTTCCATGCCACGTTTCCCAACAGTGGTATCAGAGCCAGGTCTATGCGTAGATGATATGCATGAGTAGAACACAAAGAGTTGTGCGCGGTGATAGTCATACTGCTTACCACCAACGTCTTATTTTGATTCGGCGGTATTGTGGGATGAAGCGGCCCGGACCAACCTTACATGTCCACGCACATGAGACCGGCTTGACGACGGGGCTGAAAGTCTCCTAGAAGTTGATCCCGTGCTGCTGTGTGAAGCCGCACAAGACCCAGTGAGCTTTGTAGCGTGATCCGTCGGAGCTCATCTTGTGGCAAAAGATCCACTTGCCCGTCACTAAGTTTGCACCTGCAGGGGGCACTACTAGGGAAAAGCCTAGCAGTAGCACTGGTTTTTGGCCTAGTAGTAGCGCGGGGTGCCGCGCTACTGCTACGGGGCTATAGCTAAAGGTTAGCAGTAGCGTTGGTCTACACGCGCTACTGTTATACGTACTTAGTAGTAGCGCGCCTGGCAGAAAGCGCTACTGGTAATTACTAGCAGCGCGCCTCTATGCCCGCGCTACTACTATCATTACGTATTCTATTTCTTTTTTATTTAATGTCATATTCATACACAATTATACAAGTTTTCATACGGTAGCAATTTAGAGATAGTTTTTACATCATAATGAGTTATTACATCACTGGGTGAAAGAACCGTGGATTAGTTTCAAGTGGATGGATCCTAAGTGACCAAGTCATGGATTATCATGATAATCCATGACTTGGTCACTTAGGATCCATCCACTTGAAACTAATCCGCGGTTCTTTCACCCAATGATATAATAACTCATCATCATCATCATATCATTAACAACTTCTCATCATAATACATCATTGTCATATAACAACTCCTCATGATCATCATTTTCGTCCATGAGACATCATATCAGAATTTGGTCACTAGTCATAATCACAACTCCTCCTCCTCATCATCATCAACTCTAACACATTGTAGCACATAATAACACATTGTACCTAGGACCTACTCCTCTCTCATAGGACCTACTGAAGGAAATATGCCCTAGAGGCAATAATAAAGTTGTTATTTTATATTTCCTTATTCATGATAAAGGTTTATTATTCATGCTAGAATTGTATTGATCGGAAACCTAAATACATGTGTGAATACATAAACAAACACCGTGTCCCAAGTGAGCCTCTACTAGACTAGCTCGTTGATCAAAGATGATTAAGGTTTCCTAACCATGGACATGTGTTGTCATTTGATAACCGGATCACATCATTAGGAGAATGATGTGATGGACAAGACCCATCCGTTAGCTTAGCATAATGATCATTCATTTTTATTGATGTTGCTTTCTTCAAGTCAAATACATATTCCATCGACTATGAGATTATGTAACTCCCGAATACCGGAGGAATACCTTGTGTGCTATCAAACGTCACAACGTAACTGGGTGATCATAAAGATGCTCTACAGGTATCTCCGAAGGTGTTTGTTGAGTTGGCAAAGATCGAGATTAGGATTTGTCACTCCGAGTATCGGAGAGATATCTCTGGGCCCTCTCGGTAATACACATCATAAGCTTGCAAGCAAACGACTAAGGAGTTAGTCACGAGGTGATGTATTACGGAACGAGTAAAGAGACTTGCCGGTAACGAGATTGAACTAGGTATGAAGATACCGACGATCGAATCTCGGGCAAGTAACATACCGATGGACGAAGGGAATTACGTATGTTGTCATAACGGTTCGACCGATAAAGATCTTCGTAGAATATGTAGGAGCCAATATGGGCATCCAGGTTCCGCTATTGGTTATTGACCGGAGAGGTGTCTCGGTCATGTCAACATAGTTCTCGAACCAGTAGGGTCCGCATGCTTAACGATCATTGACGATATAGTGTTATATGAGTTAGATGATTTGGTGACCGAATGTTGTTCGGAGTCCCGGATGAGATCACGGACATGACGAGGAGTCTCTAAATGGTCGAGATGTAAAGAGTGATATATAGGACGGTGGTATTCGGACACCGGAAGTGTTCCGGAAAAAACCAGATAGTCATCAGAGTACCGGAGGGGGTACCGGTCACCCCCGGGAGGGTATTGGGCCTATTGGGCCATAAGAGGGGAGCACACCAGCCCACAAGGGGCTGGCGCACCTCCCATGGCAGCCACCCAAGTGGGGAAAGGAAAGGGGGAGGATTCGGCCTCCCCTTCCTTCTCTCTTCCCCCCTTTCCTTTCTTCTCCGGCAAATAAGGAAAGGGGGCGCCACTTGGGGAGGACCCCAAGTAGGATTCGGCCTACTTTGGGCGCCCTCCTGGCTGCTCCCTCCTCCCCCCCCCCATCTATATATATGCGGGAGGGGTTGCCTAGCACACCCCAGACAATTGCATAGCCGTGTGCGGCGCCCCCCCTTCCACCGTTTACACCCCAGTCATATTTTCGTAGTGCTTAGGCGAAGCCCTACGGAGATTACTTCACCATCACCGTCACCATGCCATCGTGCTGACGGAACTCATCTACTACCTCGACGTCTTGCTAGATCAAGAAGGCAAGGGATGTCACCGAGCTGAACGTGTGCAGAACGCGGAGGTGCCGTGCGTTCGGTACTTGATCGGTTGAAGCGCGAAGAAATTGGACTACATCAACCGCATTGTGAAACGCTTCCGCTTACGGTCTACGAGGGTACGTAGACACACTCTCCCCCCTCGTTGCTATGCATCTCCATGGATAGATCATTGCGTGAGCGTAGAAAAAAATTTGTTTTCCATGCAACGATTCCCAACAGTGGCATCATGAGCCAGGTCTATGCGTAGATGATATGCACGAGTAGAATACAAAGAGTTGTGGGCGGTAATAGTCATACTGCTTACCACCAACATCTTATTTTGATTCGGCGGTATTGTGGGATGAAGCGGCCCAGACCAACCTTACATGTCCACGCACATGAGACCGGTTCCACCGACTGACATGCAACTAGTTTTGCATAAAGGTGGCTAGTGGGTGTCTGTTTCTCCTACTTTAGTTGAATCAAATTTGACTACGGCCGGTCCTTGAAGAAGGTTAAAACAGCAAACTTGATGAATCACCGTTGTGGTTTTTGCGTAGGTAAGAACGGTTCTTGCTAGAAGCCCGTAGCAGCCACGTAAAACTTGCAACAACAAAGTAGAGGACGTCTAACTTGTTTTTGCAGGGCATGTTGTGATGTGATATGGTCGAGATATGATGTGATATATGTTCATCTATGAGATGATCATGTTTTGTAATATCGACAACCGGCAGGAGCCTTAGGGTTGTCTCTTTATTGTATGAAGTGCAAATGCCATGTAATTACTTTATTTTATCGCTATGCGTTAGCAATAGTTGTCGAAGCAATAGTTGGCGAGACGACCCCGACGGAACGATGGAGATCAAGGTGTCAAGCCAGTGACAATGGAGATCATGACGATGCTTTGGAGATGGAGATCAAAAGCACAAGATGATGGCCATATCATGTCACATATTTTGATTGCATGTGATGTTTATCTTTTATGCATCTTATTTTGCTTAGTACGGCGGTAGCATTATAAGATGATCCCTTCACTAAATTTCAAGGTAAAAAGTGTTCTCCCTGAGTATGCACCATTGCTACAGTTCATCGTGTTGAGACACCACGTGATGATCGGGTGTGATAGACTCTACGTTCACATACAATGGGTGTAAGACAGTTTTGCACATGCAGAATACTTGGGTTAAACTTGACGAGCCTAGCATGTACAGACATGGCCTCGGAACACTGGAGATCGAAAGATCAACATGAATCATATAGTAGATATGATCAACATAGAGATGTTCACCATTGATGACTACCCCATCTCACGTGATGATCGGACATGGGTTAGTTGATTTGGATCACGTATCACTTAGATGACTTGAGGGATGTCTATTTAAGTGGGAGTTCTTAAGTAATTTGATTAATTGAACTTAATTTATCATGAACTTATTCCTGATAGTATTTGCATATATATGTTGTAGATCAATGGCCCGTGCTACCGTTCCCCTGAATTTTAATGCGTTCCTAGAGAAAGCTAAGTTGAAAGATGATGGTAGCAACTACACGGACTGGGTCCGTAACTTGAGGATTATCCTCATTGCTGCATAGAAGAATTATGTCCTTGATGCACCGCTAGGTGAAAGGCCTACTGCAGGAGCAGAAGCTGATGTTTTGAACGTCTGGCAAGCTCGATCTGATGACTACTCGATAGTTCAGTGTGCCATGCTTTACGGCTTAGAACCGGGACTTCAAAGACGTTTTGAACGTCATGGAGCATATGAGATGTTCCAAGAGTTGAAGTTAATATTTCAAGCAAATGCCCGGGTTGAGAGATATGAAGTCTCCAACAAGTTCTATAGCTGCAAGATGGAGGAGAACAGTTATGTCAGTGAACACATACTCAAAATGTCTGGGTATTATAATCACTTGACTCACCTGGGAGTTGATCTTCCAGTTGATTGTGTCATTGACAGAGTTCTTCAATCACTGCCACCAAGCTACAAAGGCTTCGTGATGAACTATAATATGCAAGGGATGGATAAGACAATTCCCGAGCTCTTCGCAATGCTTAAGGCCGCGGAGGTAGAAATCAAGAAGGAGCATCAAGTGTTGATGGTTAACAAGACCACTAGTTTCAAGAAAAAGGGCAAGGGAAAGAAAGTGAACTTCAAGAAGAATGGCAAGCAAGTTGCCACTCCCGGGAAGAAGCCCAAAGCTGGACCCAAATCTGAAACTGTGTACTTCTACTGCAAAGGGACTGGTCACTGGAAGCGGAACAGCCCCAAATACTTGGCGGATAAGAAGGATGGCAAAGTGAACAAAGGTATATTTGATATACATGTTATTGATGTGTACCTTACTAATGCTCGTATTAGCGCCTGGGTATTTGATACTGGTTCGGTTGCTCATATTTGTAACTCAAAACAGGAACTACGGATTAAACGAAGACTGGCTAAGGACGAGGTGACGATATGCGTCGGGAATGGTTCGAAGGTCGATGTGATCGCCGTCGGCATGCTACCTCTACATCTACCTTCGGGATTAGTTTTAGACCTGAATAATTGTTATTTGGTGCCAGCGTTGAGCATGAACATTATATCTGGATCTTGTTTAGTGCGAGACGGTTATTCAATTAAATCAGAGAATAATGGTTGTTCTATTTCTATGAGTAATATATTTTATGGTCATGCACCCTTGAAGAGTGCTCTATTCATGTTGAATCTCGATTGTAGTGATACACATATTCATAATATTGATGCCAAAAAATGCAAAGTTGATAATGATAGTGCAACATATTTGTGACACTGCCGTTTAGGTCATATTGGTGTAAAGTGCATGAAGAAACTCCATGCAGATGGACTTCTGGAATCACTTGATTATGAATCATTTGATACTTTCGAACCATGCCTCATGGGCAAGATGACTAAAACTCCGTTCTCCGGAACAATGGAGCGAGCTAATGACTTATTGGAAATAATACATACCGATGTATGCGGTCCAATGAGTGTTGAGGCACGCGGCGGGTATCATTATTTTCTGACCTTCACAGATGATTTGAGTAGGTATGGGTATATCTACTTAATGAAACACAAGTCTGAAACATTTGAAAAGTTCAAAGAATTTCAGAGTGAAGTGGAGAATCATTGTAACAAGAAAATAAAGTTTCTACGATCTAATCGCGGAGGCGAATATTTGAGTTACGAGTTTGGCCTTCATTTAAAACAATGTGGAATAGTTTCACAACTCACGCCACCTGGAACACCACAGCGTAATGGTGTGTCCGAATGTCGTAACCGTACTTTATTACATATGGTGCATTCTATGATGTCTCTTATCGATTTACCACTATCGTTTTGGGGTTATGCATTAGAGACAGTTGCATTCACGTTAAATAGGGCACCGTCTAAATCCATTGAGACGACACCGTATGAACTGTGGTTTCGCAAGAAACCTAAGCTGTCGTTTCTTAAAGTTTGGGGTTGCGACACTTATGTCAAAAGGCTTCAGCCTGATAAGCTTGAACCCAAATCCGAGAAGTGTGTCTTCATAGGATACCCTAAGGAAACAATTGGGTACACCTTCTACCACAGATCCGAAGGCAAGATCTTTGTTGCCAAGAATGGAACCTTTCTAGAGAAGGAGTTTCTCTCAAAAGAAGTGAGTGGGAGAAAAGTAGAACTTGATGAGGTAATCGTACCTTCTCTCAAATTGGAAAGTAGCACATCAGAGAAATCTGTTCCCGTCATGCCTACACCAACTAGAGAGGAAGCAAATGATAATGATCATGAAACTTCAGATCAAGTTGCTACTGAATCTCGTAGGTCAACCAAAGCATGATCCGCACCAGAGTGGTACGGTAATCCTGTTCTGGAAGTCATGTTATTAGACCAAGGCGAACCTATGAACAATGAAGAAGCTATGATGAGCCCAGATTCCGACAGATGGCTTGAGGCCATGAAATCTGAGATAGGATCCATGTATGAGAAGAAAGTGTGGACTTTGGTGGACTTGCCCGATGATCGGCAAGCCATAGAGAATAAATGGATCTTCAAGAAGAAGACTGACGCTGATGGTAATGTTACTGTCTACAAAGCTCGACGTGCCGCAAAAGGTTTTCGACAAGTTCAAGGGGTTGACTACGATGAGACTTTCTCACCCGTAGCGATGCTTCAGTCCGTCCGAATCATGTTCGCAATTGCCGCATTTTATGATTATGACATATGGCAAATGGACGTCAAAACTGCATTCCTTAATGGATTTCTTAAAGAAGAGTTGTATATGATGCAACCAGAAGGTTTTGTCGATCCTAAAGGTGCTAACAAAGTGTTCAAGCTCCAGCGATCCATCTATGGACTGGTGCAAGCATCTCGGAGTTGGAATATATGCTTTGATGAGGTGATCAAAGCATATGGTTTTATACAGACTTTCGGTGAAGCCTGTATTTAGAAGAAAGTGAGTGGGAGCTCTGTAGAATTTCTAATATTATATGTAGATGACATATTGTTGATTGGAAATGATATATAATTTCTAGATATCATAAAAGGATACTTGAATAAGAGTTTTTCAATGAAAGACCTGGGTGAAGTCGCTTATATATTGGGCATCAAGATCTATAGAGATAGATCAAGACGCTTAATAGGACTTTCACAAAGCACATACCTTGATAAAGTTTTGAAGAAGTTCAGAATGGATTAGTCAAAGAAAGGGTTCTTACCTGTGTTACAAGGTATGAAGTTGAGTCAGACTCAAAGCCCAACCACTACAGAAGATAGAGAAAAAATGAAAGGCATTTCATAAGCCTCAGCCATAGGTTCTATCATGTATGCTATGCTGTGTACTAGACCTGATGTGTGCCTTGCCATAAGTTTGGCAGGGAGGTACCAAAGTAATCCAGGAGTGGATCACTGGACAGCGGTCAAGAACATCCTGAAGTACCTGAAAAGGACCAAGGATATGTTTCTCGTTTATGGAGGTGACAAAGAGCTCGTCGTAAATGGTTACGTCGATTCTAGCTTTGACACTGATCCGGATGACTCTAAGTCACAAACCGGATACGTATTTATATTGAACGGTGGAGCTGTCAATTGGTGCAGTACCAAGCAGAGCATTGCGGCGGGATCTATGTGTGAAGCGGAGTACATAGCTGCTTCGGAAGCAGCAAATGAAGGAGTCTGGATGATGGAGTTCATATCCGATCTGGGTGTAATACCTAGTGCATCGGATCCAATGAAAATCTTTTGTGACAACACTGGAGCAATTGCCTTGGCGAAGCAATCCAGGTTTCACAAGAGAACCAAACACATCAAGAGACGCTTCAACTCCATTCATAACAAGTCAAGGATGGCGACATAGAAATTTGCAAGATACATACGGATCTGAATGTGGCAGACTCGTTGACTAAGCCTCTTCCGCGAGCAAAACATGATCAGCACCAAGACTCCATGGGTGTTAGATTCATTACAATGTAATCTAGATTATTGACTCTAGTGCAAGTGGGAGACTGAAGGAAATATGCCCTAGAGCCAATAATAAAGTTGTTATTTTATATTTCCTTATTCATGATAAAGGTTTATTATTCATGCTAGAATTGTATTGATTAGAAACTTAAATACATGTGTGAATACATAAACAAATACCGTGTCCCTAGTATGCCTCTACTAGACTAGCTCATTATTTAAAGATAGTTAATGTTTCCTAACCATAGACATGTGTTGTCATTTGATAACGGGATCACATCATTAGGAGAATGGTGTGATGGACAAGACCCATCCGTTAGCTTAGCATAATGATCATTCAGTTTTATTGCTATTGCTTTCTTCATGTCAAATACATATTCCTTCGACTATGAGATTATGCAACTCCCGGATACCGGAGGAATACCTTGTGGTCTATCAAACGTCACAACATAACTGGGTGATCATAAAGATGCTCTACAGGTATCTCCAAAGGTGTTTGTTGAGTTGGCATAGATCGAGATTAGGATTTGTCACTCTGAGTATCAGAGAGGTATCTATGGGCCCTCTCGGTAATACACATCATAAGCTTCCAAGCAAACGACTAAGGAGTTAGTCACGAGGTGATGTATTATGGAACGAGTAAAGAGACTTGCCGGTAACGGGATTGAACTAGGTATGAAGATACCGACGATCGAATCTCGGGCAAGTACCATACCGATAGACAAAGGAAATTACGTATGTTGTCATAACGGTTCGACCAATAAAGATCTTCGTAGAATATGTAGGAGCCAATATGGGCATCCAGGTTCCGCTATTGGTTATTTACCGGAGAGGTGTCTCGGTCATGTCTACATAGTTCTTGAACCCGTAGGGTCCACACGCTTAACGTTCGATGACGATATAGTATTATATGAGTTATGTGATTTGGTGACCGAATGTTGTTCAGAGTCCCGAATGAGATCACGGACATGACGAGGAGTATCGAAATGGTTGAGAGGTAAAGATTGATATATATAGGACGATGGTATTCGGACACCGGAAGTGTTTCGGGAGGTACCGGGTACTTATCGGGTCACCGGAAGGGGTTCCGGGCACCCTCGGCAAAAGATATGGGCCTTATGGGCTAAGAGGGGAAACGCACTAGCCACAAGGGGCTGGTGCGCCCCCCCATATGGGCTAGCCTAAGGAGGAGAAGGAAAGGGGAGAATGGAAAGGAAAGTGTGGATTAGGATTCCCACTTCCTTCCCTCTCCCCCCCCCCCCCCGCCCTCTTTCCTTCCCCCTCCGACAAACATGGCAGGGGGGCGCGGCCAAGGGCAGGAGCCCAAGTAGGATTTGGACCCACTTTGGGCGCCCTTGGCCTCTCCCCTCTCCCTCCCACCTATATATATGAGGAGGAGGGCGCCTAGCACACACCAGATCAATTGTTAGCCGTGTGCGGCGCCCCCCTCCACCGTTTACACCCCCAGTCATATTTTCGTAGTGCTTAGGCGAAGCCCTGCGGAGATCACTTCACCATCACCGTCACCACGCCGTCGTTTTGACGGAACTCATCTACTACCTCGATGTCTTGCTGGATCAAGAAGGCGAGGGACGTCACCGAGCTGAACGTGTGCAGAACGCGGAGGTGCCGTGCGTTCGGTACTTGATCGGTTGAAGCACGAAGAAGTTCGACTACATCAACCGGGTTGTGAAACGCTTCCGCTTACGGTCTACGAGGGTACGTAGACACACTCTCCCCTCTTGTTGCTATGCATCTCCTTGATAGATCTTGCGTGTGCGTAGAAAAAAATTTGTTTTCCATGCAACGTTTCCCAACATTTCATTCATATGTATGTATTGACCCCCTTTTTTAAATTAGATGTGGCAGATGCGGGATGAACTCCTACCACATGATCGCATACAATCAATTCAAGAGGAATTGGCGGGATTCTTTCTTGACCATGTCATACATAAAGACGGAGAATACCATACCGAAATTCAATGGGAGTTTGGCGCTTGATGATGGCAGGGATGTTATATTGTATATATGTAGTAGCGTCGGGTAGATATACGAAAACTTGTTGTTCGACCAAGCACGGAGAAAGAGAGGTCACTTCTCTCTATATATGTTCATGACAATGTTGTGTAATTAATGGTTCCTTCATTTGCTTACTAGCTAGTGTCGAGTTCTCTCTATATGTAGTAGCTACCGTCGACCAAGCACGGAGAAAGAGAGGGCACTTCTCTCTATATGTAGTAGCTAGCTAACACAATATGAAAATCCTAAACCCTCCAAAACCCCTAATTAACACCCCCTTTCAAAAAAAAACCCAGCGTCTGGGAGCTGCTGACGTGTGGAGCTCCTTTAGGCCCGGTCGGTGTTACCAACCGGGACTAAAGGTCCTCCTTCCTGGGCGCCCCACAGCGGCCACATGGAGCTCCTTTAGGCCCGGTTCGTAAGCCAACTGGGACTAAAGGTTTTGGGCATTAGTCCCGATCATTTTGTCCCGGTTCCAGAACCGGGACTGATGGGCCGTTTTCGAGGCTTCTCTCTTGAAAGAAAACATACGGTGGGTAAACAAATTACTGTCGAGCAATTGATAGAAAAGCGCAAAGTTATGACGATATCCAAGGCAATGATTATGAATATAGGCATCACGTCCGTGTCAAGTAGACCGAAACGATTCTGCATCTACAACTATTACTCCACACTTCGACCGACTCCTGCCTGCATCTAGAGTATTAAGTTCAAGAGAACAGAGTAACGCCTTAAGCAAGATGACATGATGTAGAGGGATAAACTCAAGCAATATGATGAAAACCCCATATTTTTACACTTGATGGCAACAATGCAATACGTGCCTCGCTACCCCTACTATGTCACTAGGTGAGGACACCGCAAGATTGAACCCAAAACTAAGCACCTCTCCCATTGCAAGAAAAACCAATCTAGTTGGCCAAACCAAACCGATAATTCAAAGAGAAATACAAAGATATTAAATCATGCATAAAAGAGTTCAGAGAAGACTCAAATAATATTCATAGATAATCTGATCATAAATCCACAATTCATCGGATCTCGACAAACACGCCGCAAAAGAATATTACATCGGATAGAACTCCAAGAACATCGAGAAGTACATTGTATTGAAGATCAAAGAGAGAGAAGAAGCCATCTAGCTTCTAGCTATGGACCTGTAGGTCTGTGGTAAACTACTCACGCTTCATCCGAAGGGAAATAGGGTTGATGTAGAAGCCCTCCGTGATCCAATCCCCCTCCGGCAGGGTGCCAGAAAAGGTCCCTAGATGGGATCTCACTGGTACAGAACGTTACGGCGGCCGAAAAGTATTTTGGTGTGTCTCTCTGGTGGTTTGGGAATATTTGAGAATTTATAGAACCGAGAACGAGGTCGGTGGACTCTCAGGGGGGCACAAGCCAGGGGGCGCGCCCTCCCCCCCTAGGGCGCGGCCTAGCGGCTTGTCGTCGCCTCGGGACTCTTCTGACTTCCCCTCCAAGTTTTGTGGGTGTCTTCTGGTCCAAGAAAAATCATCGCGAAAGTTTTATTCCGTTTGGACTCCGTTTGATATTCCTTTTCTATAAAACTCAAAACAAGGAAAAAATATAAACTGGCACTGGGCTCTAGGTTAATAGGTTAGTCCCAAAAATAATATAAAATAGCATATTAATGCATATAAAACATCCAAAACAGATAATATAATAGCATGGAACAATCAAAAAATATAGATACGTTGGAGACGTATCAGCGAATAGTTCGTATGGATCAACCGTATGCCCTGCATCACACATGCAACTGAAATCTGAACCGTGTTTGATGTCTCCGCCTTCGCAAACGTTTTGCATCTTTTTTGACGGTTTTTTTACATCACCGTTTGCGATTAATGCATCGCACACAGTTTCGTCAAAGGGTCTCTGATCGTAGTGTCGCGTTAGCAGCATCCTGCAGTAGTGTTAGTCCCTTCTTGGACAGTGGAGACTTTCTCAATAAAATCATTAATATCAGCATTATATTCATAATTCTCATAGCAATATTTAAGTATAGCATAATTTTCAGGTCTGTAAACAGCATCATCATAATTTTCACACTTTTCAAACAAAGATTCAATTTCATAAGCACCCTTAAAAGCAACGAATTCTTCTATTTGATCCACATCATAGTAATCATATATACCATTAGCATAAGAAGCTAAGGTTTCATTGTCGTTAAATTTGCATGAAAAGGGAAGGTGTGGAGCCTTCATCCTAGAGCAACAAGTATAATTATATCTAAAGCATAGATCCCGAGCATACCAATGCAACATATGAATTTGATCCCATAAGAGTTTCCCTTTTTGAGTCAAGCGATAATCCCTAAAGTATTCACGTTGATCCAACGTGTCTCCCATTATAAAGTTGAATGGGGGTTTCTCAGGATTATCAAAGTAGTGTTTCATATTTTTCACATAACGAGCATTGAGGGTTTTAGGAGGTTCCCCATCTCCATGAGTAGCAAGTACACCTAATTTTTTTGGTATTTCATGTTCCATATCCATAACTAAAGATAGAGAACAACTAAGAACATCAAATAAAATCTACTTAGTGATAAAGCAAACAAGCACACACGAGAATATTCACCCCACGCTATTGCTCCCCAGCAACGGCGCCCGAAAAAGGTCTTGATAACCCACAAGTATAGGGGATCAATTGTAGCCTTTCTCGATAAGTAAGAGTGTCAAACCCAATGAGGAGCTAAAGGTAGAATTTATATTCCCTTCAAGTTCTATCGACCACCGATACAACCCTACGCGCACTTAACGTTCGCTTTACCTAGAACAAGTATGAAACTAGAAGTACTTTGTAGGTGTGATAGGATAGGTTTGCAAGATAATAAAGAGCGCATAAATAAAAGTTAGGGGCTGTTTAGATAAAGAAACAATTAAGTTAGTTTTAGTAGAGAGATTTTTGTCACAAGAAAGTTATTTGTCCCTAGGCAATCAATAACTAGACCGTTAATCATTACTGCAATTTTATATGAGGGAGAGGCATAAGCTAACATACTTTCTCTACTTGTATCATATGCACTTATGATTGGAACTCTAGCAAGCATCCACAACTACTAAAAGAACATTAAGGTAAAACCCAACCATAGCATTATAAGGTATCAAGTCCTCTTTACTCCCATACGCAAACAACCTACTTACTCGGGTCTGTGCTTATGTCACTCACGCCACCCACTATAAGCGAATCATGAACATATTGCAAACCCTACAGCGGGGATCCCTCACGCTTGCGTGACACGGAGAGCACCATAGGATAGCACCAATAATAAAACATAGAACTCAAACCAATCATGATCATCAATCAACCCATAGGACAAAACGGATCTACTCGAACATAATAGGATAGCCATACATCATTGGGAAATAATATATAGTGTTGAGCACCATGTTTAAGTAGACATTACAGTGGGTAAAAGAGAGGTTACACCTCTGCATAGAGGGGAAGAGAGTTGATGATGACGGTGGCGAACTTGTTGGTGTAGATCGCCATCACGATGATGGCCCCGGCGGTGTTCCGGCACCACCGGGAGAGAGGGGGAGAGAGCCCCCCTCCTTCTTCTTCTTCTTTGGCCTCCCCCCTAGATGGGAGGAAGGTTTCCCCTCTGGACCTTGGCCTCCATGGCGGCGGAGGGGCGGGAGCCCCTCCGAGATTGGAGATCTCTCTCTGTTTCCTTCAGTTTCTGCCTTCCCAGATTCTGGCCTTTCATCGTTTCTTAAATTCCCCGAGATCCGTAACTCCAATCGGGCTGAAATTTTGACATGATTTTTATCTGAATATTAGCTTTCTTGCGGCGAAAGAAAGGCACCAACCACCTTACAGGGTGGCCACAAGCCTCCCAGGCGCGCCCTGGGTAGGGGGCGCGCTTCTAGGGCTTGTGGGCCCCTCGGGCATCATCTCGCGTTCATTCCGATTCCAAAAAATCACATATATTCCAAAATAATTCTTCGTAGATTTTTATTGCGTTTGGACTTCGTTTGGTATGGATATTCTGTGAAATAAAAAAACATGCAACAAACAGGAACTGGCACTGGGCACTGGATCAATATGTTAGTCCCAAAAATAATATAAAAAGTTGCCAAAAGTATGTGAAAGTTGTAGAATATTGGCATGAAGCAATCAAAAATTATAGATACGGCGGAGACGTATCACCGGCCGTCCAAATAGAGCATGATATGGACTCCTTATTTTTACCACCTCAAACCACAGTGCTTCTACCCTGTAGTTAGAATCATCTCCAAAAGCCACTTCCAGCGTAATCTTTCCAACAGGATAAGCCGACTTGCCAGGAATGACTCCATGAAATACAGTCGAAGATGGCTTAAGATCCTTCTCAGTAAGGATCATACGCCGAAACATATCATAATACAGGATGTTGATGCTACTGCCACCATCCATAAGTACTTTAGTGAACTTATAACCGCCCACTTGGGGAGCCACAACCAAAGTCAGATGACCCGGATTATCAACCCGGGGCAGGTGATCTGCCCGGCTCCATGTGATTGCCTACTCAGACCAGTTTAAATATTTTGGCACTGCCGGCTCAACCGTATTGACTAGTCGCTTATGGACTTTCATGTCCCTCTTGCAAGAACTTGTGGTAAAAATGTGATACTGGCCACTATTCAACTGCTTCGGATTACTCTGATACCCTAACTGATTATTGTGCTGTTGGTCATTGTGACCAGACTGTTGATTATGACCACCATGGTTACCTTACCCTGATAGCCAGAATTTGAGCCACCACCACCAAAGCCGGAACCATGAGAGCCGGAGCCTGAACCGCCAGGTGGACCATTACCATTGCCATGATGTTGTTGAAGATTCCGGTTCCTAAACTCCCGCATTATATAACAATCCTTCCAGGCATGAGTAGACGGCTTATTAGGATAGCTGTGTTTTGGACAAGGGTCGTTGAGCATTGCCTCAAGATTTATAGGCTTTCCTCCACTGAAAGGTGGCTTGCCGTTACCATTATGACGCTGATTTTTAAAACCAGCATTGGTGTTGGCCACAAAATCTGACCAGCATCGGGGTACTTACGCTTCCCTCCATTGCCTTGGCCATTATGATTGCCAGTTTGACTTGAAGTGTTCTGCTACTGGCCCTTACCACCACTGTTTTTCTTGCCCTTATTAAGCTTATCATCATCAGAGCTAGGATCTTTTGTACTATCAGAGTCGACATACCTGGTAAGTACATCCATAAGCTTGCCCATATCTGTGCACTTGCACTTAAGCCGTCCTAGCTTCTGCTTCAGAGGGTCAACGTGACAGTTCTTCTCCAAGAGCAACACCGCTTGAGTCGCCCCAATGTTGTTCGTAGAGTGTATGATGGTCGCAACCCGGCGAGCCCAATGATGGGCCGACTCATCCTCACGATTGTCATTGGCTGCTTGCAAGTTCCTTGAAAATTCTTGATAAAGCTATCCTTCAACTCCGCCCAGGTATTGATAGAGTTAGGGGGCAGGTTCTTTAACCATGTACGAGCCGGCCCCTCCAACATCATAGTAAAATTCTTGGCACAGGCTGCATCACTGACTTCCAACATGTCCATGGCTAACTCATAGCTCTCAATCCAAGCTACCGGCTCAAGATCCGCCATGTAGTTGGGTACCTTCCAAGGGCCCTTGAAATCCTTGGGCATACGCTCATTACGTAAAGCCGGCACTAAGCACGGCACTCCAATGGTCCTAAAATTTGACCCGGCTCCTACAAAGACTGAAGGGGTCATCGGGGGCGGCTGATGAGCCCCCTGGTGAGCCGTCTCCGCCTCACGGCGGGCTCTCGCTTCATTTACAATGGCTTGAGCATCAGCGCGTGTGTTACGGGGGCGGGTTACGGTGCTGCTCACTGCTAGAAATAGCTGGTGACTCAGCATGCCGGCTGTAACTACGGCTAGGTAATGGGCTTGAATGTACACGGTGCCAGCTGTCAGAGTAATTAGCCTGCTGAGCAATTGCCGTTTGTAGATGTCCAGTAGCGTTCCGGGTTTCCACTACCACCGGCGAGTCACCAGCTATCGAAAGAGCTATAAGCCGAGTTGCAGCTGCAACCATGTTATCCACCGGGTTGGAGAAGTGACCGGACGGTGTCAAAAAGGGCTGCGGCAGGTTAGGGTTGGGGACCGTTTCTTCCCTCCGTGCCGGCTCTGGCACCAAAGGTTGAGCCGCCGCCCTGCTTCCAGGCACATTTGAAGTTAATTGGGGGTATAATCGGTGCTTCTGGTGTATTCGCGCCAGCCCCCGGTGTGTTGAACAAGTGCATGGGCTCGTAACCCAAAGGTAAACGCCTCTGATGTCGTCTGCGATACACAGCATTAGAAGCGGTCTGATCCAGATTTAAACACCAAGCCTCTGCCCGTAGGCGTTCCTTTTCTGCATTAATCTGAGGCTGCAGCATAGCCATCTGGGCAGCCTCCGCAATGATCTCCTCTTGGACCTTAGTCATCTGCTCATGAAGCCTTGTAATTTCCACATTGCGCTCTGCTTGGTTCTCCGCAGTGACCTCAGTTGAAAGAGTATTCATTAAATAAGACAAAACTTGAGTCGGTGGCCTTGCTGAGCCGGAACCACCAAGAGCCGCCACTGCCGGGTTAGCCGTGGGCGCTGCTCCCATGGCTGTTGAATTGCTAACAGGCGCCATTCCTGCCATGTAGATGGCGGCTTGGCATGGCGACTCGTAGGGGTCCGGAATACTGTGGCCATTGGAACAGCCCCCAAGCCCGCCATCCTGAAGCCGATAGATCGATTCCGTCTCTCTAGTCGATGACTCATCATCCTTGAAGACAAGATTCTCTCCTCCAGACTCGGAATTCTCTGGGAGTTCCACACCCTGTGTGAAACCAACGAAGACGTCCTTCCGGCTGGCTTGAGACCGGGCAGGTTGCACGCACCGAGCCGGCTCGACAATGTTGGTGCAGAAGTCCGGCTCAGGTTCAGATCCGCTGATCTTGCCGATGAATACGTGGATCCCGCCGAAGGGGACCCGGTACCCATACTCGATTGAGTCAGCCTCGGGACCCCAGTCGGCGTCGTCGATGTAGAGCTTGCCGCGGCGACTCTTGGTCATCCTACCCATGACGTATCCCTCGAGCCCTGGGAAAGTGCCCTTCAAGAACTCAAAACCATCGTGCTCCGGCCTCACGGTGGGCGCCAACTGTCGTGATTTTGTCATGGCAGATGTCCTAGTGTGAGGACTTAGACGTGAGGCAATCGCAACGGTGATTAGCTTGTCGGGGTTGAGCGGGACGAGAGACACAGTTTACCTAGGTTTGGCCCCTCACGATCGAGGTAATAGCCTACGTCCTGCTTCTTTGCTTATTACTTGAATATCGATTACAAGGGAGCAGATTCACTTAACCTAACTATTGATCGTTTTTCCCTCCCCCTATCTGTGCCAGGGACTCACCTTTATATACAGGTTGAGGCCTCCGGCTTGTAAGAGTTCGGTTCGTAACATGACCCGTGACCGAGTTTAATTCTAAGTCACCTTGCCTTCGTCGGCAAGACACCATACGACGGCTTACACCTCCGGGCTGCCTGCCGCCTTCTGTCTTCACGCCCTAAGCCGACCCATCTTGTGAGCCGCCCTTCTGGTCCTGCGTTCTGATCGCTTTGGACCATATATAGCCTAGCTTGAACAGTCGCCAGTAAAATAGAGAGAGAGAGAGAGAGAGAGTGTGTGTGTGTGTGTGTCTTGCTTTTGCTTGTTTGATTTCTTCGACTTTTTGCCGCTACTTGGTTTATACTACTATGTTTTTTATGTTTGCGAGATACTATGTTGGTTGTTTGTGTTTGATCATACTATGATTCAAGTCATGCACAATGCTTATCATTATTATTATCTTTGTATGATCATACACTTGTGCTTTTGGTGATGCGTGCTTACTATTCCAATCATATCATTTTGTGCGCTCCACCAAGTTGTATGTGACATGGAAGAGTGACCCATGATCCTAATCGATTGTGCATTTGCATTCAAATGCAAATTTTTAATAACGCACAAATTTAGGGGGAGCTCTTGCTTATCACATACTTCTCAAAGCGATGATGTATTTCATTCATTTAATCATTTGTCGAATCTTTGATCTATATGTTGTCATCAATTACCAAAAAGGGGGAGATTGAAAGTGCAACTAATCCCCGGGTGGTTTTGGTAATTCATAACAACATATATCTCATTGAACTAATATCCATTCAAGTTAAAGATTTCAGGAAGTTCAATGATTGGCATGGCAAGGACTAGTGATTGTGGACTCCTCAAAATGCTAAGGACATGGATTGGCAAAAGCTCAAGACTCTACATTTTTGGTTAAGTGATCCAAGATCACATTGAGTCCATAAGATAGCCGATACTATTAAAAGGGGATGCAGTTTTGATGATGATCTCGTTGCTCAAGTGCTTAGTGATATTGCTCCAAAACCCCCAGCCACTTTCTCTATCCAAATCTGCCCAAAACCCTAAATCCAAATCAGTCCCACCAAAACATACCTATCCGGACCCACCGAGTTCATCTGGACACTGCCACAGCCAAACCCTAACAAATCGAATCCATCGATATGGATCTCTGTCTCACCGAGATGGCCTTGCCAACTCCCTGTCATCTGTTGCAATTATTTTGGTCCTACCGAGATGATGCAATCGGTGCCATCGAGATGGCTTGCCAATGTTCTGTTACCTTATTTCTTCACTTTGGTCCTACCGAGTTGATGCAATCGGTGCCACCGAAACGAGGTTTGCCTTTACCATTGCACATCGGTCCATCCGAGATGTTTCCAGTCGGTCCCACTAAGATCTCCAACGTTCATATCTTTTACACAGGTCCGTGCCACCGAGAATTCTGATCGGTGCCACCGAGTTGAGTCAAAAGTGTGTAAAGGTTGGATTTCGTGTGGAGGCTATATATACCACTCCATCCCCTCTTAGTCAGTAAGAGAGCCATC
Source organism: Thinopyrum elongatum (assembly GCA_011799875.1). Lineage (NCBI taxonomy): Eukaryota > Viridiplantae > Streptophyta > Magnoliopsida > Poales > Poaceae > Thinopyrum > Thinopyrum elongatum. Next base: position 27,801,049 of record CM022297.1, on the reverse strand, counting down.
AGAACGTGCCTTCACTTCCACTACTCATTTTCTGAGAGAGAACCACCTACTCATGTGTTGAGATCAAGAGATTCCATTCCTACCATTTGAACCTTGATTTCTAGCCTTCCCAAGTTGCTTTCCACTCAAATCCCTCCTCCACCATAGCCAAATCTGTGAGAGAGAGTTGAGTGTTGGGGAGACTATCATTTTAAGCACAAGAGCATGGAGTTCATCATCATCACATCGTTTATTACCTTTTGGAGAGTGGTGTCTCCTAGATTGGTTAGGTGTCGCTTGGGAGCCTTCGACATGATGTGGAGTTGAACCAAGAAGTTTGTAAGGGCAAGGAGATTGCCTACTTCATGAAGATCTACCCGAGTGAGGCAAGTCCTTCGTGGATGATGGCCATGGTGGGATAGACAAGGTTGCCTCTTTGTGGACCCTTCGTGGGTGAAGCCCTCCATGGACTCGCGCAGCCGTTACACTTCATGGGTTGAAGTCTTCATCAACGTGGACGTATGATAGCACCACCTACCAGAACCACACCAAAAATCACCTTGTCCCCATTGCGTTTGCCTTCTCCAAACCCCTCATTCACTTAAATGTGCAATGTCTTACTTTTCGCTGCTATACTCTTAGAATTGAATGTGTCGGGTTTTGCTTGACTTGCTATAATTTCTAAAATCTGCCTACAACTAAAATTGGGAAAAGGTTAGATTTTATTTGTTCAAGTAGTCTAATCACCCCCCCTCTAGACATACTTTCGATCCTACAGAGATCCACTAGAGAGAGAGAGAGGACTTGAACATCCATTTTTCTAGCAATTTTCTTACATATTTTCCTTTGATGCAATCAATACAATGATTAATATCCGCATCTAAGAGGTATAAAGAATTAAGGACTTGCTCTTTAATGAAATGTTCAAACCCCCCTCGAAATATGGTCTAAACGAAAGTTCCATAAATTTTGTAGAAGTCCCATTATCATTTCTCTTATGTTTGGTACTAATGTTCAGATTTTAAGAGGAACTAACAACATTAACGGAATCACTGAGAGAAATAAGATAAAGTTTGTCTTGTCAGAAGGCAAGTCAACATCATTAGTGTCATAGATAATTATACTTCTCTTATTCCCAATGCCGCAGTGAAGAACCATCATCATCTCATGAAACGAATACTATTTTTTGTCTCGTAGAGGGCACAAAAAGAATATCACGTAGTCGAAGCATGAAGCATGTGTGTAGTATGAGTGTGAACTCTCCAATCGCCTCAACTTCATCTTCAACTCCATTAGCGACTCTAATCCCCCCTCTTCTTAGGGCCCCCTTCATACGGAATCACTGCATAGAGTTTACAAACATGAATTGTTGCACATGATTCAAGCCACCATGTGTTGGTGGCGTAATTAATATACAAAGATTCGTCACTAAATGTAGTAACATCAATAACTTTCACACCGAGCCATCTCATAAACCCAATGTAGTCCTTCTACTTATGCTCGTCCTTTTCCACGAAAGCGGCATACTTCAATTTTTTTCTTCTACATTAGGAGCTCTTCCTGTCTTTTTTTGTGGTAATAACATAAGTAAGACTTGTTGCATAAATTCTAGAAGATCATTTAAAATGGTCCTCAATCTTTCTAAGGTAGCCCTTGGCACTCCGAGAGTCCAAAATGCTCCTCTCATGCTTTGAGCAATGGATCCCTCAATTATCATATGGCACTTATGATCAGAGTCCTCTCACCTTAGCCTTCTCAACATCATAATCCCCTTTTCGGGCATCATAATTTTCATCACTTTCTTTAGGTGCTTTGAGAGGATCATTAAGGAGAGCATAATCAATATTCGGCGGAACCAAAGTAATGTCAAGCTTCTCCTTCCATGTAGCATAGCCGATACCATTTAATTGGTCCATGCTAGTAAGCATTCCAACAATATGAGAGGCAATAGATGCTACAAAAAGGATCAAATGCTTCAGTGGGCATCATAATCATAAGCATATTTTATTGATCAAATTCAAATCATCTTTGGCCAGAAGTGAATAAGAATAACAAAAGGTTTGTAGACATGTATTTATTAATCACCTTTGGCTAGAACAATAATACAAGCCACACTTTATTAAATCATCATGCATAAACTTCATTTATTAATCCGGTCCATATCAACTTTTGCTAGAAATGGACATAATTAATAAAAAATCGGGGAAAATGTTTGTCAAACAGCTCTGGACAGAATGACGAATAGAATCCACACTTAACTAGAGGATTTATAAACTTAATTTCACAGCAAATACAATGTAACATGATCATAGCAATAGAAAAAAAACAGCTAAGTATAAAGAATTGCATTGGAAAATAAATAAACATGAACATGATGAATATAAACACTAGAGAAATTATCTAGCATTAATAAGCATAAGAAATAATACAAGATCTAGCCCTAAAACTTATACTAGTAGAATGCCCGTGCATTGCCACGGGCTTTTAAAATATTTTGCTGATTTATATAAATCTAATACATGTTAAATTTCACATGTAGAGAATAGATAGCATGGGCACAACCGGGTAACGATTGAAGTTCACTTCACTTGCAATGTAAATTGATAACAAAAGTCAATTTGACGATGTATACATATAGAGTGATTGTCCAACTAATTTTTTTTTACAAATTAAGATCTACTTGATGAACTTAAAAAATTCTCGCAAAATATCAGGAATGTTGCCTTTAGCTTCATTCACACGATATTTGAGCAAGTATAATAAAAATATATTCCCCAACTCATACCCATCATAGACAAGCAATATATGTAGTTAGCAAAAAATACTTCACGTCGAAGGTCTTAAAATGTGTAACAAAGAATATTCAGGGTTCAACCGGACGAGCCAATTCTTTACAGTTTCACCAGAGCATAAAATAAAAAGGAAATAACCAGACACATCCCTATTTCCTAAATTAATATTATCTTGAATATAGTGATAAAAATACTTATTTGTGCATGTTATGGTAAAGAAATATATAAATTTATTACTTGCCTATGCTCGTTGGAATACCAAGCAGAAATAAATGTTACCATCTAGATATATCGGAAATCCTGCCGGGTTGCTCTATTTCAGGAAATGCCTCAGAATTTTAACCTCTGGCAGGTGTGATATATACACTACGTGGATGTTTGTCAATGACATACAAGATGTCTTTGTGTTGCAACAGACAAAATGCAAGTAAATGAATCAAAGTTATCTAAAGACATGTCTAATGTATGCCCCATTTATCCAATTGTTTAGTATATACTATGGGATCGGTCGTCGGCATAGTTTTTTTGCCAGCCGAATTCCACGTGCGCCCTACGTCCTCCTCCTCCCACTCCGGTGACCCATCCCTCTTGACACCAGCTTAATTTTTGCTCAGTGCTAATCTTTGAGCGGCTCAGTATAGCCTGGAAGCTTAGAAAATAATTACACTTGCTAGGAAAACTTACGGAAATTTGGCCTAGCTCATTTACTCCACGCTCTGGCACGCACAAATAATGCTTATACTCTGTACAACAAAGAACAAATATGAGTTTGCATGCTTTTTTTTATCCACTGCTGGACTTGACATGGGCACCAAGGAATCAGTTTTGCTACTAAATAATTAACTAATCAAGACTGATGTTGAATAAATGATTATTATATGAAGAAATTACGAAAAATACTTACTTATAAACAACAATTAATTTCTTAGACATCCATGTATTCTGCACTGAAAACATACAAAAAGCTACTGTATCTAGTCAAGATGGTTTCAGTTGTTTCTTAAGAAATCGTTCTTCCAGTGATTATCCTCGATAAATGTTACTCCCTAGGTCCGGAAGCCTGTAAAAAATCCATCCCAGATAGTTGAGTTAGGCGGCCAATCCATTCAGGGAAGGCTGCTATAGGCTATATGTAAAACAGTCAGATTTAATTCACCATCTTAACTTATGGCAGTATTAGTTAGAGAAACAATAATTATGAAATCAGATAAATAGGTCACCTAAAAATAAATCTCTATGACCAGATCAAAATATTCAGAATAACAAACTGTATGGTTGTGCTTAGCAAGTAGTTCTTGTTCTGTGATGTCATCTAGTTCTAGTGTCACATTACACACTAAATTTGAGTTATTTACAGTAAAACAATTCAAAATATCAAATAGTAAAGTAGTAAATTAGTACCAGATCAATTAAAAAGGGCAAAATCTTTCGCCAGGGAGGTCGTTGACGTAATTAGAATCTACTTTGGTAGTGTTCATCTGCAGAATTGAAAACCCAACCACAAGGTGTAAGAGAAGGCATTTCCAGTGAATGGCATTATGTACAGTTGTTATTCGAATAGGAGAATCATGCACTGAAGTACATGCAGGAAGAATATGTGTTTAGGAAGTGAGGAGTGTGCCAGTGACAGCCCCGATGAAGACATTGTGACAAAAATATGCTCTTAAAAAACATGTTAACAGTGCTACTATTTGACTGGTCACTTCACAGTGAGAGACAAAAATAACCAACTTTTTTGCACAATAGAAAATTACATTTACAGAGCATTTCACCTCCGCATCACCAGTCCTACTATTCATGCTCGTGTGTTGCCACGGGCCAACAAATAGGTTTATCATGAGCCACTTAACTTTAGCTTTTCGATCATTGTGTTATTGCTTCTCTATGTTGTCATCCCACTCCAAATCCGTGTTCTCTCCAAGTCTATCAAATTGTTGTGTCTCATCATCCCTAACACATGGACTAACATATGAATAGGAGCTGCTTCGCTTCGGCTCTACATTGTCACCCAGCTCAAATTCACATATGTTTTCTTCAAGTTCGTCAAATTACCACGGTCATTGCCATCACTAACTTTGAATGTCTTCCAACATACGCCATCCACTCCCTCAAGTTCTGATAAATTGAACAATTTCCTATACAATTTTGCAATGATATACATCAAAAATCCGAAATTGCTCACATTTTTTCTTTTTTAAGCATTGCATGAGTGTTGATAGTTCCACTCATACGAAACCCTCCTACCCCAGGATTAAAATCACCTATACAAAGTAAAATAGAAAGAATCATAAGATCAATGTGTAGCACTTGTGCCACCTCTCCCCCTTTTCCCGTCGACTTCCGCCGCGCACCGGCATCGGCGTGCCTCCAACGGCTCCCCCCGGCCCTCTGTAACACCCCCGGTGATTAGCAACAGTAATCACTTTTGATAATGACATGTTAGCATGATCAACAGTGCATAATCATCATTAGCATCACATTGCATTTCAACTCCTAAGTCAAATTCAAAATTTAAATGAAAGTGGAATATGAAAGTTGTCCAACATAGGAGCTAAAATGTCAGATATATAGCAAATATTCCAGAGGCTATTCTAAAATTGAAACCAACATCATTGGAATTGGATAAGTGACTCGAACAACCTCAAACAGTGGATAAAGATAATATTTAATAACCATTTATTGAATCTGAAATAAATATGGAATTATGTTTTGTCCAAACTAATTTTAGGTGTTAGGGAATAATGCACTGGTATTTATGAAATAGGTCACACTTTTTACAAAAGCCATTTGGGGCCTAAACATTTAACAGTGGAGAAAAGAGAATAAAGAAAAAGGAAAAGAAACAGAAAAGGAAAAAAGAGCAACGCCCCCCCCGGCCCAACTGGGCCGAAGCCCAGCCGGCCGGCCCACCTGCGTCGCCCCTGGCCTATAAGGCCCCCGGCCAAACCCTAGCCTCACCGACACCCCCTCCTCACTCGTTCGCCCCCCCCGATCCAGAAACTGGATCGGGCCGACGCCGCTCGCCGACGCCACCCCGCTCCCGCGCCGATCGGCCAGCGCCGACGCCGCCGCCACGCCGACGTCGCCCTGTCCTCTCCTCTTCCCCGACCAGCCGCCTATCGCTCGGTCGCCCCCTCCCTCGACTGGATCTGGATCGGGGCAAACCCCCGATCCCGTCGCCCGACGCCGCGACGACCTCGCCGCCGCCCGGAGCCCGCACCTCCCCGCCGGCCTGCACCTCGTCTCCGTCGCCGTCGTCCCCGTCGACCGCCCCGACCCCCCGCTGCCCCGTCCCTACGAGCACGGTGAGGCCCCAGGCCTCCCCCTCTCTGCTCCCGCACCTCGCCGCGCGCACCGCGCCCCCGTGCCGCCGCTCCGCCCGCGCTCGCCGGCTCGCGCACGCGCCCGCGCGCACCGCAGCCTCGCCGGGCCTCGCACACGCGCGCGCGTGCCCTGCCTCGCTACTGCTCGCGGATCTTGCCCCGCTTCGCCCCGCCGTGCCCGCTGTGCCGCGCCGCCCCTCGCTGCTGCTCCGGCCACCCCGCTGCCGCTGCTACTCTGCTCCGCCGCGCTCCGGCCCCGGCCGCGCCCAGCGCCCGCTCGCCCGTGCCCCGGGTTCGCCCGACGGGGCGCCGCGCCCGCACGCCTGTGACCCCCCCCCTGGGCCACTGCCCAGTGGGGCCCAAACCCCCTGTGACGCTGACGAATGGGGCCCACGGCCCAGAAACGTTTTAGGAAAAATAATGAAAATAAAAATAAATAAATAATTAATTAATTAGTTAATTAATCCTGATTAGGTTAATTTAATTAAGTAGTTAGTGTTAATTAAACAGTAATTTAATTAGTTAATACCTAATTAACCTTACCAGCCTATGACAGGTGGGACCCACCCTGTCAGGTGGCTGCTGACGTCAGCATGATGTCATGCTGACGTCATCAATCACTGTTTCGGATAATGTTGAATTAAATAATTAATTAAATTTCAGAAATTAATAAAAACTTTAGAAAATCATATCTTTTAAACCGTATCTCCGATGAAAATATTTTATACATGAAACTTGCTCAGAACGACGATACGAGCCCGGATACGCACTCCGTATTCCCGTCAGACGCCCGCAGCTATAAGAACATTGAACTTTTAGACCGATTTCAGTAAATGAATAGTGCCCAACTTTAATTAAATAAATCCAAATAAATTCCTAAATTAACTAAATCGTTTAGTTAGGCAGTAGAACACCCCGGCATATCATTTAGGCATGTCATACATATTGTTTGCATTATTGCCGTGAATTTATTGTTTCTCTCCCCCTCCTTCTCTCTCGATAGACGCCGAGACCGACGACGCTGCACCAGGTTACGACTACACTACCGACGAGCAGCCCGTTGACGACCTCCCTCTCTTGCCAGAGCAACCAGGCAAGCACCCCCCCCTTGAGCATTCCAGATATCGCCCATTCTATTCTCCTGCTTGCATTAGATTTCGCTACTGTTAATGTATGCTCCTATTCTGATGCATAGCCTGCTGTTGTAACCTGTTCATTGCTATCTTACCTGCCTATGATAAACTGTTTAGTATAGGTTGGTATGACCCATCTGTGACCCCACCACCTTACTTTGTCGCCCCTGCTTGTTCATCAACGACTCGATCAACGTGATCGTCGATCAGAGACAGACGCCTCACTTCACACCCCCCTTAGTTGTACGACTCTGCGTAGTAACTATCGAGTGCCGAGGGTGATACCTCGTAACGCACTCCTGATGAATACTCTGCAGCATAGCTGTACGGTCGTGGTCATCGAGGGTGATTCCTCCTTCTCCATGTCCGATACGACTCTGTCGTGCAACCCCTCAGTTTGAACCTCGAGGGTGATACCTCTTACGTTCACCCTGATGATTATGACCACACGGTTACTTGACCTTTTTCACAGGCGGGTCCACCCTGGTGGGTACCCGCTGGGGATCTATGATTTCGGGTGTGCCGGAAGGGCACTCGAGTGTGACATTGTGGCGGAGCATCAGAGACTCTGATTGTCTCCGCTTGATACTAATTGAGCCTATTGGATTTGGGTGTGTGATCTGAGTGGGTCGACGTGCCCTATACGCACTGCCACCACGCGGGATCATGGTTATGGGGCCCTCTGCGATGTACGTTTCGCCGAAAGCTTATCAGACGTCACGATTCACCGTGCGGGCTGATCGTCGGGATTGGGCTGGATACTTCACTGGCGAGTTCAGTGTCGCGCCTGCACCCCGGCCAGCCACGCAACGCGCAGGGTGCCCAGGGCGATGGCCCGAGACCCCTGGGTGCATAGGTTAGTCCGGCGTGCTGACCTCTCTGCTGAGCCTAGGTAGAGCGCTGCTTCGTGTTGATCTTCCGAGGACGGGCATTACCCAGCAAGTATGTCCGGCCAGAGTTGATCGAGCGTGTTGGGTAACAGTAGTGCACCCCTGCAGGGATGAATCTTCTATCGATAGCCGGTCCTACGGTAAAGGACGCTCAGTTTGTGTATCCCGATCTACTACTTAAACTGGATACTTGTTACATAATTGAAGCTTCGGGATTACTTTCTCACTGGGAGTCGAGGAAGGATCTTTGAGCTGTACTTCAACATGTTTGCTAAATAAAATGCTATTCTACTCTCTTCTACTGCTGCAAGATGATGGCTTTGAGAAGATGTTTGAAGATGCTAGTCTTCGATAGGACTAGGCCTTTCTCTCTATTCTGGCATTTCTGCAGCCCAGTCCACATATACAGCCTTTTCTCCATTGATAATGTTGCATATGTAGTATAGATCCTTGCTTGCTGAGTACTTCGGATGAGTACTCACGGTTGCTTTATTTTCTCTTTTCCCCCATATACCCCACCTTGATGATACACCAGACGATGGAGTCCAGGAGCCAGACGCCACCACCGGAGCCTACTACCAGGCGGGTCCAGAGGGCACGTACTACTGGATCGAGCCAGCTAACCAGGAGTAGGATCGGAGGCTCCCAGGCAGGAGGCCAACGCCTTTCGATCTAGTGTCGCTGTTTGTGCTAGCCTTCTTAAGGCAGAACTTGTCTAACTATGTCTGTACCCAGATATTATTTGTATGACTGACTTATGTATTCGGATCTTCGGATCCCTGGTCTGTAATATTGTGGACCTCCGTTTATTTGTGTTTAGAGTTGTGTTGTGATATCTTCCCGTGAGTCCCTGGGCTTGATCGTACACGTTTGCGTGTATGATTAGTGTACGATTGAACCGGGGGCGTCACACCAGCGCCCCCCCCCCCCTCGTCGTGGCCCCGACTGGCCGCGTCCAGTTCGGGCGCCCCGCAGCGCCCCAGCGCCCGCTCGCCCGCGCGCCCGTGCACGCTGTGGCCAGGGCCACTGACCACTGGGCCAGTGCCCCCCTGGCCCAATGACATGTGGGGTCCGGTCCCACCGAACGTTTTAGAAAAAGAAAAATAAATAAATAAAAAAATAATTGATAAAAACAATTAATTAATTAATCCTAATTAGGTTAATCTAATTAACTAATTAGTGTTAATTAAATAGTAATTAGTAATTAACTTAATTAACCGCTGACATCAGCATGAGGTCATGCTGATGTCATCATCAGCACAGTTTCGGATAATGTTGAATTAAATAATTAATTAAATTCCAGAAATTAATAAAAACTTTAGAAAATCATATTAAATAAACCGTAACTCCGATGAAAATAATTTATATATGAAACTTGCTCAGAATTTCGATACGAACCCGAATACGTCCTTCGTATTCCCGTCAGACGCCCGCAGCTATAAGAACATTGAACTTTTAGACCGATTTCAGTAAATGAATAGTGCCCAACTTTAATTAAATAAATCCGAATAAATTCCTAAATTAACTAAATCATTTAGTTAGGCAGTAGAACACCCCGGCATATCATTTAGACATGTCATACATGTTGTTTGCATTATTGCCGTGAATTTATTGTTTCTCTCCCCCTCCTTCTCTCTCTCTCGATAGACGCTGAGACCGACGGCGCTGCACCTGGATACGACTACACTACCGACGAGCAGCCCGTTGACGACCTTCCCCTCTTGCCAGAGCAACCAGGCAAGCCCCCCCCTTGAGCATTCCAGATATCGCCCATTCTATTCTCCTGCTTGCATTAGATTTTGCTACTGTTAATGTATGCTCCTATTCTGATGCATAGCCTGCTGTTGTAACCTGTTCATTGCTACCTTACCTGCCTATGATAAACTGTTTAGTATAGGTTGGTGATGAACCATCAGTGACCCCACCACCTTACCCTTGTTGCCCCTGCTTGATCATCGACGACTCGATCAACGTGATCGTCGACCAGAGACCGACACCTCACTTCACACCCCCTAAGTTGTACGACTCTGCGTAGTAACTATCGAGTGCCGAGGGTGATACCTCGTAACGCACTCACGATGAATACTCTGCAGTATAGCTGTTCGGTCGTGGTCATCGAGGGTGATTCCTCCTTCTCCACTTCCGATACGACTCTGTCGTGCGACCCCTCAGTGTGAACCTCGAGGGTGATACCTCATACGTTCACCCTGATGATTTGACCACACGGCTACTTGACCTTTGTTACAGGCGGGTCCACCCTGGTGGGTACCCGCTGGGGATCTATGTTGTCGAGTGTGCCGGAAGGGCACTCGAGTGTGGTACTGTGGCGGAGCTTCAGAAACTCTGAATGTTTCCGCTTGTTACTAAATGAGCTGACCGGATTTGGGTGTGTGATCTGAGTGGGTCGACGTGCCCTATACGCACTACCACCACGCGGGATTATGGTTATGGGGCCCTCTGCGATGTACGTTTCTCCGAAAGCTTATCAGACGTCACGATTCACCGTGCGGGCTGATCGTCGGGATTGGGCTGGATACTTCACTGGCGAGTTCAGTGTCGCGCCTGCACCCCGGCCAGCCACGCAACGCGCAGGGTGCCCAGGGCGATGGCCCGAGACCCCTGGGTGCATAGGTTAGTCCGGCGTGCTGACCTCTCTGCTGAGCCTAGGTAGAGCGCTGCTTCGTGTTGATCTTCCGAGGACGGGCATTACCCAGCAAGTATGTCCGGCCAGAGTTGATCGAGCGTGTTGGGTAACAGTAGTGCACCCCTGCAGGGATGAATCTTCTATCGATAGCCGGTCCTACGGTAAAGGACGCTCAGTTTGTGTATCCCGATCTACTACTTAAACTGGATACTTGTTACTTAATTGAAGCTTCGGGATTACTTTCTCGCTGGGAGTCGAGGAAGGATCTTTGAGCTGTACTTCAACATGTTTGCTAAATAAAATGCTATTCTACTCTCTTCTACTGCTGCAAGATGATGGCTTTGAGAAGATGTTTGAAGATGCTAGTCTTCGATAGGACTAGGCCTTTTCTCTCTATTCTGGCATTTCTGCAGCCCAGTCCACATATACAGCCTTTTCTCCATTGATAATGTTGCATATGTAGTATAGATCCTTGCTTGCTGAGTACTTCGGATGAGTACTCACGGTTGCTTTATTTTCTCTTTTCCCCCATATACCCCACCTTGATGATACACCAGACGATGGAGTCCAGGAGCCAGACGCCACCACCGGAGCCTACTATCAGGCGGGTCCAGAGGGCACGTACTACTGGATCGAGCCATCTGACCAGGAGTAGGATCGGAGGCTCCCAGCCAGGAGGCCAACGCCTTTCGATCTAGTGTCGCTGTTTGTGCTAGCCTTCTTAAGGCAGAACTTGTCTAACTATGTCTGTACCCAGATATTATTTGTATGACTGACTCATGTATTCGGATCTTCGGATCCCTGGTCTGTAATATTGTGGACCTCCGTTTATTTGTGTTTAGAGTTGTGTTGTGATATCTTCCCGTGAGTCCCTGGGTTTGATCGTACACGTTTGCGTGTATGATTAGTGTACGATTGAACCGGGGGCGTCACACCCTCGCCCGCCCCCTTCATGTCGGGCTCCAGCTACTCCTGGACTTCGCAGGTGCGTCTCCCCCTTTTCGCGCTAGATCCATGGTGGCCGCCAACACCACTGTTGTTGTCGGCGTTGGATCCCGGGAGGACGGTGTCGGGGCTTCTTGGCCAAGCTGGCCGGCCCTAGGGGCACCGTGGTGGCGCTCCCCCCACCCCCCGCGGGCTGTGGCCATGGCTCCGAGGTGGCGGTTCATCTCTGGGGTTTCCCGGCGGAGGCTGCCTACTGTAGCATGTTGGTCGAGTGTGTGCCAAGCCTGCGAGCTCCCATCGCCCCCCATACCCTGCAGGTGTCGCTCCATCCCCGACGGCTATGGATCTGCGCCTTCCTCCGTTATCCATGGCTGGCCGGAGCTGCACTAGATCCGAGACTCCCCGCGACCGAGATGCGTCTACTTCCGGCTTGTCGGTGTCTCGGCAACTCTGCAAACACCCCCTGCATGCGTTCGTGGTTGGCCGACGTCCACCCTGGTGCGGCTTCGACTCTGGCGTGCCTCTGGAGCTGCGTCCCCTTCCAGCTCCTTCGACTCGTCGGGCGTCCCTGTAGCTCCGATCCCGGCGGGCCGGATCTGTGCTCCTATCTGGATCTTGGCTCGTTCGGTTCTTCGGCCACCGTCACAGCCCTCACCCCTTGTTTTTCTACCCGGCTTCCCAACCCCGCCACCTCCATGCTCCGTCCGCCCTTCAGCATGTTCGCTAGCTCGTTCTTTCGGCAGCACCCGGTGCCTGCTTCGACGACAGGCGTTGCTCCCCTTCCTACGATGGCGGTTCCAGCCTCTGACCCGACTTCCTCCTCCTCAACTATTGCTCCGACGGCTTGGGATTGCTCAGACTCGGTCAGGGCAAAATCCTTGATCGGCCATGGCCGCTTTCTGTGCCCCTCTTCGAACATCGGGGGAAACCATAGGTCCAGTTTTGCGGATCGGACGACGACAGCGCCCCGACATCGTTCCCCTTCATGAAGGCGTCATCCTGTATGCTCGTGGTGTCCTCGGCAGTAGTTTTGATGATGTGGGTCATCTTGTTGGTTTGGTTTGGGCTACGTCCCAGCACTAATAGGGAAAACCTTATACACAGAATCTTAGCAGTAGCGCTGGACGAAGACAGGCGCTACTGCTAATTAGCAGCAGCTCGTGTCATAAAGAGGCGCTACTGCTACAGACTTAGTAGTAGCGCGGCTCGTTAAAACAATGCTACTTGTAAAATTGCCCGATCGTTCCCGCCAAGCGAGTTTTAGCAGTAGCGCGTCCACATAAACCGCGCTACTGCTACTGTAATAGGAGTAGCACGCTTTTTGTGCATGGTGCTACTGCTAATTTTGAACCTGGCCACATGGCGGGCCCCGCTTAGCAGTAGCGTGTCTGCCAGAAGCGCACTACTGCTATCTTATTAGTAGCAGCGCGTTTTACACCCGGCGCTACTGCTAAACCGCAGCCACCACCTTTCCCCCCCCCCTCCCCCCTCCCCATCCCTCTTCCTCACTTTCCCCTAGCTCCCACCTCTCTCTCCCTCACTTTGCTTCTCTCTCACTACTTCTCCCCCCCATACTCCCTTTTTACATATCTTTCTCTCTCTTTATTACTCCTAGCTAACTACACCACCATCCATTAATGCATCTCCTTTCTCTTTTCCTTCCCCCCCACTAGTTGAAACTTGTCTCCTCCCAAACTAGCTAGCTAGGTAGATCTAGCATTTAGTGAAGTGACCTATGTACCTCCCTAACTAGATCTAGCCTTGTCAAGAAGAGCTTTGTCCACTTTTGATCATTCCATAGTTGTGTGTGGCGACACCTATCGACATCATCATCACCGTGCTCGATCTCGAGATAGGTGATTAAAAATTTATGCTTTTGCAAGAATGGAAATATGTGTATGTGTGCGATATGACATAATCGGGCGATATGATGGAAATTGTGTGTGTGGCATGAGTTGCCGCCGAATTGTGCTTGTGAGTTGCCTATGTTTTGCCGAAATGTCGATTTATTTCCGTTTCGGCGAATTCCGGGCAAACTCTATATGTCCTATTTTTAGGGAAGGTCATGCCGAATTTGACTTTGATGCATGCATGCATTTTTATAATCAATTTGTTTATTATTACCGTGCAGGCGTTCATGATGGTCAGTGGAACGATGGTGGACAAGTGGTTGCGGTCGGCGGTGCAGGACATGAAAGAAAATAACCGGACAGAGATTTCATGTCCGTGTCGAAGATGCAAAGGAGGAGTTTGGCTCGACCCCTATGACGATGGTCGTGTGATGGCACACCTGCTCATGACTGGTTTCATGGATGGCTATACTCGGTGGATAATTGAAGATGAGGATGATGATGATGATGAGGACGCCGACGGGGCAGGCAATGACGACACGGGGCAAGACGAAGAGATGACCGATAATGGCGGCGGAGAAGGGGACGGACATGGCGGCGGAGAAAACGTGGACTCCACGCTGCAGACTTCGTCGGTACTAAGTTCAATCGTGCGGGACCCTCATGTTCAAGCACTGCTTCGCAAGGAGACGAGTACTGACAGAGCTGCTTCTAGAGAGGAGGCCAAGCTGCAGCAACTGGTGGTAGACTCGAACACTCCATTGTATGATGGTTGCGATCCCGAGGTGACCCGCTTGAGTTTCACGCTCGAACTCCTGAAGACGAAGGCTAAAAACAAATGGACCGACACTAGCCTTGATGAGCTTCTCAAGTACCTAAAGGATGTTCTTCCCGTGGGGAATCTATGTCCTACTAGTGTGGATGAGGCCTAGAAGATCATGTGCCCTCTTGATCTGCCGCACGTTAGATACCATGCATGCATCAACGATTGCATAATTTATCGGAAGGAGCACGCGGAAAAAACCAGCTATCCGGTGTGCAATTCTTCTCGATACAAGAAGGCCGGAAATAAATCTCCCCAGAAAGTTGTATGGTACTTACCGATCACTCCCCGTCTGCAACGTTATTTTGTAGATCCCAAGGAAGCAAAGCTCATGCGTTGGCACGCGGAGAGGACAAAGCCCGACGATGGAGATGATCCGAAGCTGAGACACCTCGTGGATGGAAGCCAGTGGAGAGCGTTCAAGGGCGAATATCGGTATTTCGCATGTGATGCAAGGAACATCGTGCTTGGCGCGTGTACCGATGGCATGAATCCGTTTGGCAACCAGAACACCAACCATAGCACATGGCCCATGTTTGTATGGATGTACAACCTCCCGCTGGTTGTGCATGAAGTCAAAGTACATACACATGAGCATGCTAATTCAAGGGCCAAAAAAATCGGGAAATAATATTAATTTGTATCTGGGGCCACTTCAAGAGGAGTTAGACACATTATGGAAAACACCGGCCAAGACATGGGACTCCAGCAAAGGCGAGTATTTCTATATGAGAGCCGCGCTGATCACGACGGTGCATGACTATCTCGGTTACGGATATGTCGCAGGCCAGGTGTGCCATGGATATTGCGGATGCACGTGGTGCATGGATGATACGACGTCTCAGTAGCTAACGTCAACGAAAGATGGTGGGTCTGGGAAAATCGTGTACATGGGGCATCGAAGATGGCTCAAGAAGGACGACCCGTGGAGAAACCGTGGAGATCTATTCAATGGTGAGGCTGAGCATCGAGGACCTCCACGTAAGCGGAGCGGCGCCGAAATCGATGAGCTGTTGAAAAACTAGGAACAGTGCCCCGCGCCGGGAAAGATGATGAAAAAGGCGCTGGAGCCGCTGTTGAAGGTATGGAAGACGAGGTCTGTTTTCTGGGACTTGGAGTACTGGCACAAGCTCGACACGCCTCATTGCCTTGATCAAATGCATATCTGTAAGAATGTCCTTGAGAGCTTGCTTGCGACACTGATGAACATGCCGGATAAGACCAAGGATGGGCCGAAGGCAAGAAAAGACTTGCAAGATTTGGAGATCAGGGCAGATCTGCACATGCCGCCCCGTAAAAAGTCAGAGGAGACAGAGACGGAGACAGAGGCGCGGGAGAAGAATGGCAAAAAAGTAAAGAAAGAGGATTATTGCCCCCCTTCTTGCTTCACCTTAAGTCTGGCTGAGATCGATCAATTCTTCAAGTGCCTTACCGGAATCAAAGTTAGTTCCGGTTACTGTGGGAAGATAAGGAGATTTCTAGACACGAAGAAGAAAAGGTTCAGCGGGATGAAGTCCCATGACTGTCATGTGATGATGACGCAGATACTACATGTCGCCCTTAGAGGGATAATGGACAAGCATGTCCGTGACACGCTTATTGGTCTCTGCAACTTTTTCGACATCATCTCTCGAAAGTTGATCAGTGTGAAGCAGCTCCGAAGGCTACAGGAAGAGATCGCTGTGATACTAAATGAGCTTGAGATGTACTTCCCGCCCGCGTTCTTTGACATCATGGTGCATCTGTGTGTCCATATTGTGGACGACATAATAGACCTGGGGCCGTCATTCCTGCACAACATGATGTCGTTCGAGAGGATGAATGGGGTCATCAAAGGATTCGTTCGTAACATGTCTTGTCCGGATGGAAGCATCGTCCAGGCCTATCTAACACAAGAGTGCATCTCTTTCTGCGAGAATTTTCTATATGGCGCCGACCGGCCGCCTGGTGTTGGTTTGCCCGTTAACAAGCACGTTGGGAGGCTCGAAGGAGAAGGTCACTCCAACGGTCGCAGGGAACTGCATGTGGCCTACTCAGATCGACGCAACGACTTTGACAGAGCAAACTTGGTAGTGCTACAACACCTAGACCAGGTAGATCCTTTCGTGACACTGCACAAAGAAACTATCGCAAAGAAGTATCGTGACTGGGGGGTATGCAGGACGGACGCCAAAGTTACTAGAGAGCACAACTCCACTTTCCTGCATTGGTTCAAAGAGCATATTCTTGCTAATCCCCCAGAAGAGGGCTCTAAGGACGGATTGCTCATATACGCCTTAGCACATGGCCCCTCACCCAACCTCGTCACCTATCAGGCATACGATATCAACGGATACACATTCTACACGGAGGCCAAAGATATGAACAGTGATTTTCAGAACTCAGGGGTGACGATGGAATGCATGACCGGCAGCGACAACGGCGCAACTAAGAGATTTTATGGAAGGTTCGCGGAGATCTGGGAGCTTGACTACTCTGGACTGCACAGCGCGATGATGTTCCATGTCAGATGGGCTAAGAATGTCGAAAGAGAAAACCGGTATTTCACTACCATGACTATACCCGACGCCAAGAGCGCTACCGTGAACGCCATCGCAAAAAACGAGCCATGGGTACACGCTAAGCATGTGACACAATGCTTCTTCATAACCGACCCGAGCAATCCTAGCCGTGTTGTCGTGAGGAGAGGCAAAAGGAACATCATTGGAATGGATGGAGTCGCCAACGAGGAAGACTACGACCAGTACGGCAACCCAATGAGGGAAGATGACGATGACGATGAAGTATACGTCAAAAGAAGAATCAATACTACATTACCTAAGAAAGATCGTACTCCATAGAAAAGGAAAAGTCACAATGAGGGGCTCAATTATTCGTCAACGAACAAGAAGTGAAAGAAGCTCACTCAAAAACGAAAACATCGACGCTGAGAAACCGTTATCGGTCAAATGATGTAATATATATGTTCCTATTTTGTATGCACACTTAACTGTCAAATGATGCAATATATATCGCCTTAGTTATATACATTGTATCACCTTCCCTTCGTTCCTACTCTTGGGAAAAAAGGAAAAGAAAAGAAAAAGAAGAAACAAACAGGAAAACTGTTGGAAAAGAAAGCAAAACAGAAGAAACAAAATGGAAAAGGAAAGGAAAAAAGTGAGCAAAAAAGAAAAGGAAAATAAAAAATGAAAACAATAGCAGGAGCGCTGGTTGAATAAAAGCACTATAGCTACGTTATGTAGCAGTAGCGCTATTCCAGAAACGCGCTATAGCTACTTCATATAGCAGTAGCGCTTTTTCTTGAAAACGCGCTATAGCTACATTATCTATAGCGCGTTTTTAAGAACAGCGCTACTGCTATTTTCACATACCCCCCCCCCCCCCCCCCCCGCGCGCGGGCTTCCCTCCTCTGCTTCCTCCCCCAATTCCCCCCACTTTCTTCTCCCCCTCGTCGCCCCTGCCCTCGCCCTCGCCGGAGCCCGAGCGCCGACGCCGATCCCGACGTCGAATGCCTCCCTTGCCGTCGCCCGGCCCCGACCCCGACGACGTGCGCCTCCTCCCTCGTCCCCGGCCCCGACCCCGACGCCGCACGCCTCCGTCGCCGTCGCCCGGCCCCGGCCCCGACCCCGACGCGCCACGCCTCCCTCCTCTGCTTCATCCCCTCCCAACCTCGGCCGTCGTCGGGCCTGCCTCCTCGCCCTGCACCCTCTGTAAGCCCCCCACCGCTCCTCTCCCTTCGCCATTAGAGTTCTAGCTAGCTAGGGTTCTTAGGTTAATTTACTTAGGTGTTTTAGGTGTAGTTAAAAGAAAAAACAGAATTGATTATATAGGTTTCTTGCATTTTTCTTCAAGTTCTACGGAATGTTGATAGCTATTTAGTGCTAGTTAGTATGAATTAGTATGAACCTAGGCTATTTTATAGTGCTAGTTAGTTAATTAGAATTAGTATGAACCCTAGGAAAGATTAGTTAAAGCAATTGTTGCTATTTAAATTTTTTAGTTTAAGCAATAGTTGCTATTTAAAAAAAACAGAATTAGTATGAACCCTAGTTAAAGTAAATTTTTTTAGTTTCAAATTTAGGTAGGCTGAATTTAGTTTCAAATATTGTGAAGAAAAATGACTTCTTGCATTTTTCTTCAAGTTCTATATTTTTCTTCATGTTATATGCAAATTTGAAGTGGACATGTGATATGTGGACATGTGAGTTGGACATGTCATATTTGGAATTTGGACATGTCATATTTGGACATGTGATGTTTTGGACATGTGATATTTGGAAAAAGATGGTTATGTGCAGGGTAAATGTTCCGAGTGGCCTATGTTTCGTCGGAATGTTGATTCATTTCCGTTCCGGTGAATTTCAGGCGTTCGATATGTCCACTTTTTAACAAAGGTCATGCCGAAATTTCCTGTTTTGGCATGACTTGTGCTAGAAAGTAGGCATATCGAGTGCCGGGATTTGCTGCGACGGGAATGAAACGGCATTCCGGCAAACCATAGACCTTTTTTTATGTCATTTCTCATTTTATTATAGTTTTAGAATTAAACAAGGAGACTTAATCATAGGAAACATGTTGAACAACGAACAAACCGGGCCTTCTAACCAAGATGCAGACGAGATGGATTATGAGGGTGAACAACAGTACCTCAACTTTTGTCTGCTAAGCACAGTCAAGGTTTGCAGGGCGGCCTCGATGATGGTACTGACGCCGACATCGACACCGACGGCGCCGGCACCGATGGCGGCGCCGAGACCGGCGGGGAAGGTACCGGCGGGGAAGATACCAGCGGGGAAGGTACCGGCACCGAAGCCGCTACCGAAAAGAAGCAGAAGAAGCAGAGGATACGAAAACCTAACAAACTCGGCATCGGACGACTGGTGATCACAAAGATGGCCCCTGGCAAGTTTGAGCCATTAGAGCCGGAAGAACCTCGCAAGTGCTATGGGAACCAAGTTGGATGCATTCTACGGGAACGCGCGAGCATCAACGACGATGACTTAAGGAATAAAGAACATTTGAGGCAGTTGCTCCTGGCGAAGTTGCACAAGAGATTCAAGTTCCCCGACCGGGATGATAGCATAGAACAACCGTGGGATGATCCGAAGATGAACAAGATTAACAATCACGCCATGGGCATGTTCAGCAATGATTTGGCCTCCTGGAAAGGGAGGGTGAAACGAGCTATTGAGGCTGAGGAACCCCTATCCAAGATTCTGGAGGAAAATCCGACACTTACGGAAGAGGAGTTCTGAAAGTTCAAGGACACTTGCGCTACCGAGGCAGCCAAGGCTAAGGCTGCGAAATTCAAGAGCCTTCAGCAAAGGAACACGGGGAAACAATGCCTCGGAAGCCGTGGCTACCTTGGCAAAAGGCCCATATGGGATAAGGAAGACGCGGAACGTGAAGCCGCGGGTCTCCCAGACCCCTTCGCGAAGTTCACCAACCCCTTGGAGCGTGACTTCATCAGGGCCCGCTACAAGTGGGACAAGGAAAAGAAGGTTTTTTATACTGACTCGATCACAAGGAAATTGATTAGAATACTCGTAATTATTATTTTACCACCTTACATTTAGCTTCTGATCAAGTCGACCACACATTCGTAAACGGTTCATGTTCCTTCTGTAGGAGAAGCAACACCAGCTTGCAGCCGAAAGCCAGTCTTCGTCGATGAGGCCCAAGTGGGACACCCCTCTCAACCGGGCCTTGAACGAACTTAAGGGACTCCCTTTGGACCAGCGGCCGCAATATGGACGTGTGCACGGCGCCGGAGACGGCGCCACGTGGAAGGTCTTTTACAACGAGGGCCCGGAGGCCAAGAAGCAGAAAAAGAAGTTTAGTCAGGCGGACATCGACGAGAAGGTGAAGCTTGCGTTCGAGAAAAAAGCAGCTGAGGACGCGAAAAAAGCAGCCGAGGAGAAAAATGAGTTGCTACAGCAGGCAGTCGCTGCAGCTGTAGATGCCTGCAAAAATGATTTCACTACTAACTTGATCCCGGCTATCATCAACTGGACGAAGGAAAATCCAGACAAGACGGTAAATGATTTCCCCATGCCCAGTTTCATCGGGAGCAACTCGGTGAACAACACCACCGAACCATCACCTGCTAATGCAACCACGCCTGCTCCCGCACCCGCACCCGCACCCTCTCATAGCAGCCCGTCCTCAGTCTCTGGCGCGCTAGGCGGGCCTTCGTCTTTGGCTGAGCTCGACGCCCTCACGGTAATTACATATCGCACCAACATATATCTAGAATATTCCATTTTCGTTGCCTTTCGGATGTTTTATGCCGCAGACATGTGTTTGCAGGCCGACGAAACCCTGTGCACCGTACTCTACTTGATCAAAGGCCAGAAGGTGGACATGGGAAAGGCGGTGATAATGAAGCCCTTGGAACTCACGTTCCACGGCCAGCCGATGCCCGGTGGGCACTTCAGGGTTACCTTGTCGAGTGTGAAATCGGGGCACGAGGATTTGCCTCCTCCAGTACGGCTAGGGGGAGAGGATAACGAGACCCCACCGCGGCTTGGAAACTACAAGGGTTGGGTGCTGCTATGGCCGAAGAATCTTCTTCGTCTGGAGCCGGCCGAGAGCACACCAATAACCACACATCAACAAGCAGGTATGAACACCACCACCCCGCCTACGCAATTACCAGTGCCTGTAGTGCCGGGTGAGAGTGGCGGACGACGTGATGAAGGGGGTCCAATAGTGGCTGATGTAATCGCCCCCGTAGAACAAAGAATGGATGATGAGATGGACGAGGACCCTCTTCGGTTCCTCAATACAGGCGCCTATGATGGTGACTTAGATATGATGAGTCAGCCATATGACGACTCGGGCTATCAATATGCTGATGAGGATATGGATGATTTGCCCGGGCAGGAACGTCCTAGCAGGGATTGCAAGAAGTCTCTCTTCATGCAATCCTCACAGGACACGCCTGAAGATGCCGCCTCAACACAGGCTCAACTAGCCGAGGGTCGTACAGTGCTTAGCCCGACAACACTGGGGCAGGAGTTAAGGAAGGGTCTGGAAGGTCAGCCCAAGAAAAAGGATAGGAAGAGACCGGGGAAGAGAGGCTCTGGTGGCTACAAACAAGCTAGAGCACATAGCAGCCAGACGGCGGATTTTGAAGAGCGTGTACCCGTCAAAGGTGCGGCCATGTTCCATGTCACGGGCGAGCCGATGCTACCACCGAAACCGCTGGAGGCAATATCAGGGGATCTCAGGAGACTGCACAACCATGTGCTGTCGACTGAGAAAAGCCTACCAGCCTCGAAGGATCCAGGATATCTGACATACGATGCTCGCGTGCCTGAGGGGAAGTGCTACGTCGACACACGGCCCGCGAGGTGTTCTTCCTGCGGTTTGAGCATATCTTCGAGATGTTTCTGACAAGGCGGCTCGATTGTACAATTGTCCGCCTTTTTGCGCTACATATGAGATCCGTCATGAAGAGAGAAGAAGTCTCGCAAATCTGTGTAGCGGATCCATACTACATGCACGAGTCGTTCTTGAGTCTCGGCGACTTTGAGCGTAAAACTGCTAGGGAGTACCTCAAAAACTTCATGGTACAGAATAAGGACCAGGAAATTGTCCTCCTGCCTTATCATCCAAAGTAAGTCAGTGTTGGACAACCATTTCATACATTTCAATCATTCCTTCTCGCCCATATGGAGAATAATTTGAGGTGTTTTTTTCCCGCAGCAACGGGCGCGCTGTCCTTATCGTTCTTTACCCGCGAGTCTCCCACGCCGTGTATTTCGACCCTACCAGAAACTACAAGAAGAAGGACTACACCCACGTAATGAATATTCTAGATGATGCTCTCCAAGGCTTGAGCTTGAGGGGTGGCCACCTGTAGATCAGGAAACAAAGGAACAAGAAGACGGGTTTCTAGCATAAAACTAACTTCTGCTGCATCCATGTCCCAAAACCAAGCAAGAATGATGGATTCTACCTCCTCCATCTCATGATGGAGTTCAGAAGGGATCACCAAAAGCTTCGCATGACAAGCAGAAACGATGATCATACCCACAAGTGAGTAGAATCTCATGGAGAAGCGGATTACAAACTTAGAGATGACTTCTTTCGCATCCAGAGGGACATTGCGACGATCATCATGAAAGAAGTCGTCGAAGAGAAGGGGATGTTCCACCACGGCCCTATATCGCGAGCTGACGTCCGAACTCGCATAGGCATGCAACGTAAGGACCTCACGCCGTTCAAGAATCTAGGGTGCATCCTCGATGATTTGGAAGGATGGAACTTCTAGTGATTTATGATGCCGATGATGATGATATGTGTCGGTTGAACTTGTATAGTTTCTGTAGCGATGAAACTTTGTGATGTCCACGGTCCCTGCCGAACTTGCGTAACGCTACTTTGTTAGTTTGGGTACGATGACCTGCGTACCTCTAGTTAATTAGTTTGCGTACGATGAAACTGCGTTGATTATTTATATGTTTACTATATGTTGCATCTACTTGCTAACCCTTTCTTTTTCGTGTTGCTCAAGTATATTTTTGTGGCATATGATTGTACATTATTTTGATGAAGATGCATCTCTAACAGGTACCTAGATTCTTGATGGCGAAGAAGCAGTGCTATGTCGTGTACAAAGGGAAGGTTCCGGGAGTGTACGACGAGTGGCCTGAGTGTCAGGCGCAAGTGGAGGGGGTCTCGGGCGCCAGCCATAAATGCTTCAAAAGCAGACAAGAAGCAGAAGCTAGTTACTTAAGGTTCACGCTAGCGCGAGAGAGGACTCATAACCACCGCCTCATGTACTGCATAGTTCCGCTCTTACTCATAGTGATAGCTCTTCTCGCGTATATCATTGTTTAGATGGATGATGATGTAGTTGCAAGTACTCGAGACTTGTATCGCTATTTTCGAGATGATGACGAGAGACCACTTTGTATTGAATGATGATTATGATGATGACATGATTTGATGAGACTATTTATATGTATATGCTATAATTACATTTGTATGTGTATGATGATGACATTTGTATGTGCTAAAGATTATTGTATAAAGCTTGTTCAAATACAAAACAAATATGCAGGAAAAAAATCAGAAACTACTAAAACTAGCAGTAGCGAGGGGAGAAAAGTTAGCAGCAGCGCGCCCTTACCAGTAGCGCGGCTTAATTCAAAGCGCTGCAGCTATTAGCAGTAGCGCGTTGCTGTAAAGATCGCTACTGCTACGCATGTATAGCAGTAGCGCGTGCCAACACACGCTATTGCTGCAGGTTAGCTGTAGCGCCGTATCAGTAGCGCAGGAGCCCGCGCTACTGATACACCTAATACCCGCGCTACTGCTAGGCTTTTCCCTAGTAGTGCAGGGTGGCGAGTTTAGCCATGTTACTTTTCTGTTTGGGCTGAGCATCCCATGTCCCTCTAGTCCGGTCTCCATGTTCACGTTGTACTCACTCTTAACTTCTTCTATCAATGAAATGATACGCAAGCTTTGTGTATTCACGAAGGAATGTCTAGCACTTGCGTTGTCAAATTTGTTGTTATAAAAACAATTCCGCTTTTGTCCACAAAAAACCACATGAAACAAGTTCTTCTCACTTGAATTGATGATTCATGCAACATATTTGTATTCTGTTATGCAAATGATTGCATGCATCATCGTCCTTTTAACTGGCTATTATGACACAATTTCATGACGGAGCATCCAGTCCCTGCTCTCTGCACTCCCCTATTTCTCTCACATGCTCATGCTCGTTGCCCCTCCCGTTGACAGCACAACTTTCACCAAGTAGGGGATCCCAACAATGCAAAATTCTTTCATAGAAAACCGAATCAATATCAGATGTGCATATCTTGCTATCTCAACCATTTACAATCCCTCAAATGGTTCTCCATATTTCTCCTAAAACCTAAGTTGCCAAACTTTATCGTGGTTCAGCAAGATTACATGCTTGTTTCTTTGATACACACCTAAAGCAATTACAATCTTTGCTGATGAGATTTGTATTTATCGTAACACGGTTAATCAAAATAGAAGAACTATGATCACCTTCTCACCGAAATAAGGAACAAACAAGAATAGAGCTTAAGACATTCTCATACGACGTCAAGAATAAATGTCTTAGATTCATTTACATGGTACAGGGGCAAGTATAACAAACAAAGTTTAGGACGATGGGAGAAGAACGGCGCGCGCATCTCCTCTAGTCGTGATGGATCTTATGTACATGGGCTCATGTCTAGATCACTTTCATCAACTACTCATCAACTTAACTTGGGATAGTTGGCCACATATGCCATGTGGTACGTCTAGATCACTTGTTGGGCGTATTTAGGACTGCTCTCACCGTACAGGTAGCCACTCCTATATGTACAGGTAGCTCACCGTACGGGTAGCCCACTCACCGCACAGTAGCCGCTCACACAAGTCGCTTTTCCCCACCACGGCATTGCTCTGCCGGCCTCCTCTCCCCGTCAGCCTCCACGGCTTCACCCCGCCCGTGTCCTCTCCCCACCACGGCCTCGCGCCGCCGTGCCATGGTCTTGCCCCACAACCAACGCGGTCAGTATCACATAGATCGACACGCCACCTCGCCATGGTCTTGGCCCACAACCAACGCCGTCAGTATCACATAGATTGACATTGTTGCTGACGTCAATCCTCAGCGACGACGACCTGACGTAGCTCCAGGCCAAGGCGGTTGCCGAGGCGAAGAATCTCTGTCTGGCCGGCTGGATGGGCGTGCAGCTGGCGGCCAAGCTGCTGTTCAAGCACGATCCACCTGCGGTCTTCTTGCAGGTCGTATTGTGGCTGAAGATACTAATGATACCTCGTTTTGATTTTGAAGAAGTTAAAGCCACTTCTTGCCTGGATGTTCTGAAGATACTGTCATAGTGGAATCGGATGCCTCTGTGGTGGTCTCCACAGTGCTAGACACGGGCACAAACTTGTCCAGACTCCACGCTATCTACAAGGAAATTAAAGTAAATGGTTGCACTTTGATCCCCTGGTCTGTAGCCAAGACAAGGGGAGAACACATTCATGCTGCTCACGTTGTAGATGTTGGTCTTATTACAAATACAGGAGCAGGGGATGTTGGCTGTCAAAACTCCCGTGTGTTGCATTGCAATCATGTACTATTTTTTTGCATATCCAATAGCTTTTCTTCATCTCTACTAAAATATATTCTTCATCATGTGGTTATTCACCTGTAATCAAATCACCCCTGCATACCTAC
Source organism: Thinopyrum elongatum (assembly GCA_011799875.1). NCBI lineage: Eukaryota > Viridiplantae > Streptophyta > Magnoliopsida > Poales > Poaceae > Thinopyrum > Thinopyrum elongatum. The sequence goes on along the minus strand of CM022297.1, from coordinate 27,775,446 downwards.
CTGCTTTTCTTCGGTCACAGCTCACAATTCATAAGCGGTCTTACTTCTTACGCGAGCTCTCTCTCTTTTACTATTCTCTTTATCTGCATTTCTTCTTGAATCACCACATTTACTTTTTTCGGTTATACCTTTGGACTACACTGAATCTAGGAAATATAAAGTAGATGAATGATGTGTTTATTCATGTGTATACTATGTGACCTTCAATTCTGTTTGCATTCAGGAGTAAGAAGTCACTTGGAGTGAGAAGTGAGACAAGTACCATGAGCTCAAATGATTCATTCACCAAGCTGGTAAAGCCAGAAACTTGAAAAAGATCATCTCAACAAGGTATGCAAGTAATTTCTTTTGGGGTTTGAATTGCCACCTCTTGGGTTTTGTTTTCAGTCCATTCTATATTCTAGGGAGAAACTTCATCTCATCTCTTAGACCAAATAATATTTAACTACATGATCAGATTTTGTGTAAACTAATTTGCAATGTTTATTCGATTTTGTACATGATAAGGGGCAAGTAGAACTTTTTTTGTATGCACTTAGCAAGATTAAAGTAACAGGCACAAAGTGAATCGAGTGTCTTCAACAAGCAATTTAAAAGTGAAAGTAGATAAACAACTTACTGATCCACGTAGAAGAGTGCTGAATATTGAAATTTGATTTGCCACATTGCAATGGTCCGCTATGGTCCTGCAGTAATATGTGTATGACAGCAAAATAAGAGTGTCTCTTGGCATAGAGTGTGCTGAAATTAAATCTTAAGCACATAACTCTATCGATGTATCTGTCCAAACTCCTAAGCAAATTAAGAACGAAGTGCACACAAACAGCAGCAGGATTGCATGCATACCTCAAGCATGTAGGTGTCGGTCTTGATACCCTGGTGCGGATGGTCGGGAAACTCAGACGGAGCAGAAATGTTAACTGCATGCAGCAAATTCGGATAAGGAAGGAAAATGACTAAAATTTATCGCTCAAATTACATCTGAAGCAAACCAATGGAGACCAAACACCCCCTCACCTGAGAACTCATCTAGGTCCATGAATGTATTGAAGCACCTGCCCGTACAATCAATGTTAGTAACCAAAAAAAAAGCAATTGCGGCTAAAAACACAGTGGGATGATGCGACGAACCTACTCACCTCTCAATGTTGCGGCGGACGATGACAACGCCCATGTTTGCCATAGAACAATATACGTAGATTTCTAGGCTGGTGCTCGACAGGGTTCTGAAGTTGCACAATAGTATGTCCTCCTATACCTATAATAAGTTATGTCCTGCTATACACTTGAGGACTACGGAGATTTATATCTACATCACATGATCCTTGAATATACACTCCAGATTGGTCAAGTATGTACAGTGGAAGTTTTGTCCTCGGAAAAAAAGTAGGAAGAAATCCTATACACACAACTTCAGAAATGACGGACACCGAGCCATAACACCATGACGGTGGCAACAACTCCGTCGAAGCCGCGGCCGCCCTTGCCCTGCAGCTGAGTAGGAACAACGACGACTTCATCTCATTAGATAATGGTATGATCAACGACAACAACTTTCATAATTGCAGAAGATTTTTATAATGTTTCAAAGCATCACATCTCTCAATAAGCATATTTCACAAGCAAGCCATTTACAATATTCCTAAATATGGAAATACTTCACATATCCAACAAGCTAATAAAAATGAACATTCAAATAGAAACCGAGCAGGTCAATCCAGCATATACTCATGAACACAAGACAAATTCTGATCCTACACAGATTACTATTGCCAAAACATGAATAGAATGAAAGGACTATCCATTCACGATTTGGGGCCTAAGATTTGCTCGCGCGTAGGGAGAAAGATATGTCTTTATCTATTTTCGTTATTAGATTATTTTTTGATTTTATTCAGATGTAATGTTACATGTTTGCATACCTTCACAAGAGCCTTTCTAGTTCCTTCACAAAACCTGCATCAGTCTTTCCAATTTAAATTGCGAATTGACCAAAGGCTCAAGCATTGCAGGTATGAGAATCAGTACCAAGGATAGCCTACACATAATATGAACCAGGTTAAGCCTGGACAACAAATTCACAAGCTTTACGGAATAGAAAAATTGAAGAGAGGGGAAGGGAGAGAAGGAAGGCCCATCGCTTCTCACCAGCGCCGCAATCGTCGCCAAACAGAATAATAACTCCCAAGCTTATCTTTAGGTCAACCTCGCCGCCGTCATCAGGACCACACCACTACCTCAGCGCAACCTGGTCCTTTGGTTGAAATTACAAATTTCTTCACCATTGGTTTCATTCATCAAGGTGAGGATTTCCCTAGAATTGAAAGAAAACCATTATGTGAACTTCTTAGCACAAAAGTACGTGAATAAGCTTAGCAATACTACCTCAAAAGATAATCCTCTCATAGTAATTCTTCCTGCTCATAAAGAAATTACTTGTGAATATAATTAGATTATCATACGTTCGATATAAGAAAACACTTTCAGCTTCACATGAGTCAAGTATATTACTGCTACCTATCATTGTATGATGCTTTAGTTCCAAAAACTCACATGAATCAACTCGATGCCTTTCTTTGAAACAAGAAGAATGTCGCTCCTTATTTTTGCCATTGATTTTTCTGCTATACTTGCTATTCTCGTTGATGTACAACAAGAACACACATAGTGCAAAGCCCTTTTGTATTGACATGAAAAGGCTGATAGTTCTGTACTGGCATATATCAAATAGCTTTACTGTCCATGCCCTAAATACAGCAGAATGCTTTCAGTCTTAAGCACGTGAAGAAAAAACAAACTTGCGATGGTGGTGGCGGTTGTTGCCTGATGCAGTGGCCACACACGGGCTGCTTGGGGGCTCATGGCGCAGAGTGACCTGGACCCCAGAGGCCACGGCCTTGGATCTGTCAGGAGCAGGTCACGAATTGCTGCTGAGGACAGCCTGACGGGGGAGAGGCAAGGCCGTTCGTGCTGCCCGCAACACGACCACGCCCTGCCCCGGGGTTCCTTGACGGCAGCGGCGGTGGCGGTGTCGTCCCACAACCACGCCCCCTTGAGTCCTTCACTGACCTGTGGTTCAGCGATGGCGCCGGCGATGGAGGCCTCTGAGGTTGGATGCCGGAGGCTGGGAACCATGGTTCCGCGTTGGCGAAGGCGGTGGCGTCATCCCACAGCCACGACCTAGGAAAAGCAGCCACGACCTAGGAGAGGATCGAGAGAGGAGTTGGATCCGCGACGCCCAAGCCGGTCCACCCCCTCAGCGACGCGGCCGCCCCTCTCCCATCCTCAGTGCCCGCAACATGATTTGGCGGCTAGGGTTAGCCGCAGGGGCGCACGCAGGGGGGGAACGGCGAGGAGGTAATGGGGATCAATGGGGGAGACAGGGGGTGGAGCCGCGCTGGTGGCGGCCGACGCGAGAGGCGGATGGCGTCGGCCAGAATCAGAGCCGGGGGCGGGGCGGCGGTGGCAGCTACTCTCGGATCTCGGAGGCGGCGAAGGGCTCCGCGTCTGGGGCGTCCTTACGATCGAGAGGAGCGGGTTTTGTGCGGGTGGGGTTTTTTCGTGCGTTTGCACGGAGGAAGCGGAGACGGAAAAAAACCAGTGAAATAAAACTGACGAAAGTGGTGAGACAAAAATAAACCGTGGATGCTATTCACCAACTCAGATATTAGGAGTAGAGATTTTAGATATAAAAAAAAAGAGAAATCAATTATTTGTTTTTCAGAATTAGACTTCGGCCCATTACTACGCGCTACCACAGTTCGTTATTTCCGGCGGCCCGAAATTCCTCTCAAGCTGCTGAGCCGAAACTGCGGTTCCCGGTGGCCCGTTGGGCGCGGTGTGGCCCGTTCGATCCCCCTTCCTTCCTCTCTCTCTTCCTCACACGGTCACACCCGCGACGGCGACAGCCATTGGACCCTGGATCGTCGCCGCCACATCAATTCCTCACGCATATACAATTCTATAAGGCGATCATTTATCTTGATCTCGGCTCCAGATGGACCTGTCCGCTGTGCTACACTTCGCAGCCTCTCCAGCTCTTTCTTCAAAATCCTAATTTCTCCTCTGACACTACCAAAAGTTGTCTTTGACCAATCCCCCAGGTTATGTGCTAGCGCATCAAGCTTTGCCCGGACCTCACCGATCGTCAAGCTCGGTCCATTATCCCAAGCTGCCTGGTCGGGCGCTGTTAGCAAGGCAAGCATGGCGTATCTTGCAGGAACCTGTTATCAAGGCGCTGCAGCGGGCGGATGGTCAGCTCACGGATGATCCTACAGAGATGCAACAGCTTGCCCTACAGTTCTACAAAAATCTTTACACTTCTGAGGGCGTGCATGGGTTGGATGAGGTGCTCCAACACGTCCCGACTAAGGTAACAGGCGATATGAATGCTATTCTGACAGCCCCGTTTGTGGAGAAGGAAGTGAAGGAAGCCCTATTCCAGATGTTTCCAACTAAGTCGCCAGGCCCAGATGGTTTTCCTGCACATTTCTTTCAGAGGCACTGGGACATTTGTGGTGAGGCAGTGACTAGGGCGGTCCTGAGCATTGTTCGGGGAGAGGAGAGCCCGGAGTGTTTAAATGATACAAGGCTAGTCTTGATCCCAAAGGTATCAAATCCCACTCTTTTGACACAGTTCAGACCCATCAGTTTATGTAATGTTTTTTACAAGATTGCCTCAAAAGTGCTTGCTAATCGTCTCAAAGTGATTCTTCCTGACATTATATCTGAGGAGCAGTCAGCTTTTGTCCCAGGCAGGCTCATCACAGATAACATCATATCTTCATATGAGTGTCTTCATTTTATGAAAAGAAACAGATCGAAGAATAATAGTTACTGTGCACTAAAACTCGACATGATGAAGGCTTATGACAGAGTTGAGTGGGAGTATCTCAGGGCAATCATGCAGAAGCTGGGTTTTGCCACATCATGCGTTAATATAATTATGAACATGGTGAGCTCGGTTTCCTTCACACTGATGTTTAATGGAGTTAAATCAGAGGAGTTTAGACCTTCACGAGGTATTCGACAGGGAGATCCTATCTCTCCATATCTCTTCTTGTTGGCAGCGGAGGGCCTTTCGTGCCTTTTAAAATCCCAAAATCAGTCATCCCAGCTCGGCGGCATTAAGGTGGCCCCAACGGCTCCGCCGGTGAACCACCTTCTATTCGCGGATGATAGCCTGCTGTTCTTCAGGGCGAGTATTAATGGAGCAGAATCAGTATCAAACCTATTGGATGCATATTGCTTGGCGTCAGGGCAGAGAGTTAATAGGGACAAGTCATCTATTTTCTTCAGCAGAGGGACACCGGAGATAGTACGCAATGCAGTCAAGGGTTTCTTGCATGTTCCTAATGAATCATTGAGTGATAAGTATATGGGATTGCCGACGGATGTTGGTCACCCTAAGAAGGGCACCTTTAAATATCTGAGTGACCGAGTCTGGGATAAGGTGAAGGGGTGGATGAGTAAATGTTTATCATCTGGAGGCAAAGAGGTGCTCATCAAATCTGTCGCCCAAGCAATCCCGGTCTTCTCAATGTCTTGCTTTAAACTACCTCGAGGCTTGTGTGATCACTTAAAGTCCATTATTCGCAAATTCTGGTGGGGTTGCAAGCAGGGAGAGCGTAAGCCAGCTTGCGTCTCATGGGATGTGATGGCTAGACCAAAACACTTGGGAGGTCTTGGATTCAGAGATCTAGAGTTGTTCAATTTGGCGCTGTTAGCAAGGCAAGCATGGCGTATCTTGAAGGAACCTGAGACTTTAAGTGCTCGAATCCTGAAAGCCTCTTACTTCCCAGACAAGTCACTTCTTGAGGCAGAGTTGGGGTCTCGACCGTCGCAGATTTGGCGCGCTATCCTGGAGGGCCGAGATGTGCTTAAGCAAGGGCTCATTCGGTGAATTGGCAATGGTCAGACGACGGATATTTGGGAAGACAACTGGATACCGAAGGAAATAGTACCGAGGCCTATAACGTCGCTGGTAGCTTCTCCACCTAGAAAGGTTGCGGAACTGCTCCTTCCGGCGGCTGCTACGTGGAACGAACCGTTGAGTCGATCGGTTTTCCTTCGGTTTGATGCGGATGCAATCCTCAAGATACCAGTGTGCACAAGGAACTTGGAAGATTTCTGGGCTTGGTACCCGGATAGCAAGGGTAAATTCTCTGTGAGTTCAGCATATAAATTTTTAGTCAAAACTAAACTACAGTGAGAAGATTGGCTCGAGGGCCGGTCCGGGGCTTCCAGTACTGCAACGGAGGAGAAGTCCTGGGCCAAAATATGGAAGCTCCACGTTCCTTCTAAGGTGAGGGTGTTTGTTTGGAAGCTGGCTCGTCATTCTCTGCCTACAATTGATGTGTTGCACAAGAGGAGCATGGCAGATCGCAACTCTTGTCCACTATGCGGGGTTGAGGATTCTTGGCGGCATGCACTACTCTCTTGCATGATGTCTAGGTGCATTTGGGCATTATCAGATGAGTCCCTTGTGGCTACAATGACTGCCAATGAAAATCCGAGTGCTAAGTGCTGGATCTTTGAACTGTATGATACTCTTGATCAGGCGAGTTTCACTCGGTTGATTGTGACGTTATGGTCGATATGGTATGCACGCCGTAAGGCAATTTACGAGTCTATCTTCCAGAGTCCTCACCAAACGGCTTCTTTTGTGAACAACTTCATCTCTGAGCTGGATCAGTTGGCTAAGTTGGAGGCCCGACCACCTGTTACTTTGACACCCCAGGCTGAAATTCAAAGGTGGTTGGCTCCGGCAGCGGGTTTCTCCAAGATCAATGCTGATGGTGCAGTGGCAAAGTTCAGACATGGTGGAGCTGTTGCAGCAGTTTGCAGGGACTCCGATGGCCTTTTTCTGGGATCTTCGGCGGTTGTTTACCAGGGAATCACTGACCCTCTTATCTTGGAATCTTATGCTTGTAGAGAAGCGCTGTCACTTGCTGATGATCTTGCTCTTCAACACATTATGGTGGCATCAGACTGTCAAGGTGTGGTGAAGGACATATCGAACGGGACAGGAGGGCCTCATGGAGCTATCATACATGAAATAATGGAGCGTAGTGCTAGTTTTACTTCTTGTCGTTTTAGTCATGAGCGTAGAAACTTTAATTTTGAGGCTCATAATCTTGCCAAGTTTGCCTGTAACTTAGGCTTGGGTAGACATGTTTGGTTGGGTAACCCCCACGACCCAAACCGTGTACCTATGAACATTCTCTTGAATCAATAAAGTGGCGAGATCTCTCAAACAAAAAAACCCGCGACGGCGACGAACGAGAGAGAGAGAGAGAGAGAGAGAGGCGGCGGTGAAGCCAGCAGCAGCGGTGGAAGAGAACGACGCCGGTGGGCGCCTTTCGTCGGATTCGCGTGCAGATTAAGGCAGCACGCGGCTCCGTCGACTGGTGCTCGTCGGTGTCCTTCGCGAGGCGGACGCGGGCGCGCACGAGCATCCAAAATCGGCACGGCGGCGGGCCGACAAGCGGGCGAGGAGGCGCAGCAGCCGGCAAGGCCACTCACACCCGCGTAGCTGAGGGGCTTGCTCCGGCGCCGTCGTGGCCAGCGACGACGGCGACGAGACCCTCAACGTAAGGTAGCTTCTGCCACCGATAACTCTAGAGTCATGGTTAGGGTTCTCAAGAGATGGGGAAATTCCGGGGATTTGTCCACATCAGAGTTTCGGGTTCCAAGGGGAAAATTGCGGTCACTTCCAATCATCTTATTCCCCTCTGATTGAGTGCATAATACGATAGGCCTAGCTTCAAATTTGGGGAAAACTTAAGGAATTTGACATCTAGGGTTTCGAGATTTTGGGGATTTAACTTAAGAATTACATAATTTAACTTAATCCCCTTTCATTTCTCAACAAACCCGGAGCCCTGGGTCCTTATTAGCACTGTTAGGTCTATAACTCAGAAGAACAGGGCTAAATTAAAAGCAAACTTAGCTTATAACAGGAAGAACAATTTAGCACAAGCATAAACATGCTCTCATGCTATTGCTAGGATAGCAGGATTGTCTAGCTCAAACTTGAGCCACTTAGAGGAGAAGATGAGGTTGATTACCTTGGTCTTGAGGTTCAGCCGTCTCCTCTCTTCTTCTGGAGCTTGTAATGTGTGTACTTTTCCTTCCTGGTGCTTCATTGCTTGCTTGATCGGTGAGCAGGGAGAGAGTTAGGATCAGTAAGTGTGTGTGTCTGTCTTAGGTTTTCCTTTTCCCCTTTATATATGCACTGTACACTAGGGGAACCAACACCAAATGGGTGGGAAATGATCCCCCGATCTGGGCAAGGCCAAACAAACCTACTGTAGCAATGGTACTGTAGCAGCTGCAATTGTTGACTTCCTGTACATTTGTTGACCCACTGTTTAGTAGATCACTTGTTATCCAATTATCTGTTCAGACAAATATATTTCCATGGAATGTGATTTTAGTATTATTCCCTGACTTGCCATTGTTCATTTGCAGAACTTGCCAAATATATTTGTTTTGCTACGAAAACTGAAAGTGATTGAGCTGGAATTCTTCTCTTGACTCCAACAACCTGAGTGCTACTTCTACCATAACTTCTATCTACCAAGCAGTTTGGACACCAGACCGAGAACTTGGTAACTTTCTAGTATTTATTGTTCTTTAGACTTATTGCACTATTATTAATTTGCAAGCTATCATCTTAATGCTGTTTTTCTTAATTACGCTTAACCTACAAAACAGTAAACCTCCTTTTTTTGCGGTGAGGTTTCATGTCGTTCCTCTGATTTGAAGGAACCACTGTGTTCGGCATATAGAGGGCATATTCTCTTCTTGGAAATCAGTGTGTTCCATTTCTTTGGACAACCGAACACAAGAATAGAGCCTAGGTGCGGAACAGACATATTACGTTCTACCCCATCACCCCAACCTAACACACCCCTAAGGTAGCACCTGCCCACCTCCTCCTCTTTGTGGTTAGTAGGACTGAAACCGCATCTCATGTACCCAGTTTGAGTTCTACTGAGCATAGAACCTTTCAATTCTAAAGTCTGTCTCCACAGCTCTAACTTCCTATTAACCCCTGCCCAATTATCGTCGGCTAGCACCACATTATCCACAAATTGCATACACCATGGGATATCTCCTTGTATATCCCTTGTGACCTCATCCATCACCAAAGAAAAAAGATAAGGGCTCAAATCTGACCCTTGTTGCAGTCCTATTTTAATTGGAAAGTCATCAGTGCCGCCATCGCTTGTTCGAATACTTGTCACAACATTGGCATACATGTCCTTAATGAGGGTAATGTACTTTGTTGGGACTTTGTGTTTCTCCAAGGCTCACCACATGACATTCCGCGGTATCTTATCGTAGGCCTTCTCCAAGTCAATGAACAACATATGCAAGATATATATCTTACTCCCTCCGTCCATTAATATAAGAGCGTTTTTTACACTAGTGTAGTGTAAAATATGCTCTTATATTATGGGACGGAGGGAGTAGATGAGTTAAAATTGTTTTCTTTCTGATCAATTTGATATAACAGAATTTCTAAGTAGGCATTTATAAAAAGGTATATTTTATAAGTAGCACTAATAATCTCAATCATCAGGTGTGACATATCAGAATAGAGCATCATCAAGGAAGGGTTACGAACAAGGCCACAAGTTTTGAGGTGTTCATGTTTATGTAATTTGCTTTAAGTAGGCCAAATGTTTGTGTATGTATTGCGTTGTGAGCTATGTAAGTGTATTGTGGATGTAAACTGAATCAGAAGTAATGAAATCTTCCTTATTTTTCACCTTTTGGATGTAATCTGAATCAGAAGCAATGAAATCTTCCATACTTTTCACTCTTTGTATTTTGTTTTCTTAAACCATGTCTTTCTTCTATTAAATCCACCGGGTGCGCTAATAGCTACAGGTGTGCTAACAGCTACAGCCTGGAAAAGGATTGTAATACAACTTCCTCGCTCATTGATATTCCTCAAAATTAGAAGATGGCCCATGAACAGGAGCTGATCCTCAAGTTTAACACTATGGTCAGTGAGGAGCGTGAAAAAAAGGAGCCAACTAATCTTTTTGAGGGTTGGAGTGACGAGGAAAAGGTAAGCTATATGAGGCAGTTGGAATTCAGTCTTCCACAATACAGTGAAGCACCTAATCTTGAAGACAAGGAAGTCCCGGTAAGAATCTGGATTTTTTTTTTGTTGCACATTTTGAATGCTTGCATGCTAGTTTATTGAATTTTTTTTAGTTAAATAAATTGATCTAGCGTTATCATATGTTGATCGTCTACTATTTTTGTACAAATGGAGATCTTTTGCATTACCACAAAGGCATCTAGTATTTTTCCTTCGTGAAGTATGTGCTGCTCACTTCATCATGGTATGTGGTATATATTCTTTACCTATCCAAATGCTTGTCACTTATGTATTTTCTGGTGGGGTGTTTATGTCCGGCACTATAGCAAGACACAATAGTGTTCAGCACACATAATATACTCGGTTGGTTAGACAAATATGGTATGAACTTGGCATCAACTATTACTCTAGATTGTTCAAGGTTATGCAACCATGTTCATTTCTGAGGGCGATATGCTAGCAGTGAGAAAGATTTCTGGGTGTTTAAGAACCATGCTAACTGAATCTGCTGCATGTTTTGCCTAACTAAAGTCAGATATATTATGAATTTTGCATCTTAATTAAAATGTTTTATGTTATGTAGGATAGTGTGATTTTTGATGTCACAGATCCAGAGAAAATTCAGAAAAACTATGTTGCTTCAATTGGTCATTATAGATCCTGGCAATATGTCGGTTCCGACCGACGTTTTGAGTTTGGTTCAAAGCAACGCACGTTTGTGACCAGATCAACGGGAACATTTGTATTCTATTATAGATACAAACATTTTCTTGTTGGCTTGATCATCGACGGACAATGTGGTTGGGTGGAAGGTGCCATAACCCGTAATGTTCGTGATAGCCGTGAGTCCGTGTTGCAATTTGCTAGAAAAGGATCTGCCCCAGATTATATCAGAAGTGCAAGAACATATACTCTTGCCTATGATGGAAATTATACAAAGGGTGAAAATATTTCGAAAATCAAAATTGGAATATGGCAGCTGTGTAATGCAATAGAGGGAATAGGAGATTTTGTTCCTGGAAAGAGTAAGTCTGAACCTGATCCTATGCAGTGGCAAATCTTGATTCTTTATGGTCCAGAAGCTGGAAGGATCAACTATATATTTGGTCAGACAAATATGTCTTTATCTGTTGACCACGGAGTGCATGTGGTAGTTAAGATTCCTGCTGATCTTGAGCCATTTGTGCTGAACTACTTGAAACTTTCCAAATGTGCTATTGGTGTGCTTGATGGCAAGGGATTTTTTCATGTCAAGGGAACGACGCCAAGGAGTTTATACCAGGTTTTATTGGCGGTTCTGATACTAAGAAGAAAAGTGGTGTATCCTACTCACTTTATGCTTTCGGATGCTCCCCCCATGAAATATAAGCGAGAGGAGCCTGATCAGGGGAAGAGCCGAAGAGGGGTAAGGCACTCACGGATGAGCAAAAATTGGAAGCTGCTAATGCCAAAGGAACTACATATCAAGTTGGCAAACATGATGGATCTTCTATTTACCACACTGAGAAATGGCTTATTGACCCATTGAAACAGGTAACATATAACATAGTTGATATGTTCCAAACAGGTAACTTTACCTTTAGTAGTTGATGTGTTTTGCTTATTCACCTAATATTTCTTATCTGCAGGAGAAGAGATCCTTTCCAGAAAGGCCTGAGCTCATGATGGTCTTAATAGTATGGCTAAGCCAGCTCTGGGGTTACCTCAGCAAAAATTCGGTAGCACTATCTGATACTTCCGGTGTACAATGCGGGTTATCTAGTGAGAGTCTGAACCTGAATGTCAAGAAAAATCTTCTGGTTGCTGGAATCCGACCTGGGAATGCTCCTAATGTAAGCACCTCACTCTATTTTCTCTTACATTCATTAGTCAACATACGACATATGTTAATTATGCTGTCTAAAGTAAACTTACATTAGCAACCAAATACTTTAAACTACTTTATATCATACCCTATAAAAGACAGTCAAAAACAACAGTTTTAGCCTAGTGTAATTTGAATGCTGGATCAGACTCATGTTGATCAGGTTAACCGAAAGACCTTAATGCCACAGGAGCATCATGGTCTTGAGAGGCTTGAATTAGCTAAAGGAGAAAATACGGCCCAGCAACACACCGCTTCAACCTTTATCTTTTGTCCAGAAAGGTCGACCGCTGACCTGTGGTATTGGGAGGAGTTGCATCAGAAGGTCAATACTCACTGTACTATGCTTTTAATCTTAATTTCACCTCCGTTTGTATATTGTGAGACTGAGGTAGCTAACTTAACGATTTTAAGTTAGAACAGAAAGATGAGAGCCCAATAGGTGGCAGTGGTTTCTCCATGAGGAAGTCTGGTGTAGCTTCAAGGACTGAAGGCAAGCACTTCTCTTATGCAATTGTACCAGCATCTCAGCTCAATACTCCGACAGTGTATTCTTCTTAGAATATTTTTTATGTTGTAGCTACTTTAAACTACTTTATATCATACCCTATAAAAGAAGCAAATCTTACGTTCCATGCCTTCATGTATTTTAGATTACATGGTGCAGAGTAGTGGGTTGTTTCTACATGTTACATGTGTGCTAATATTTGTCTTCTGAATATTTTTATCACATGCTACGCTTTTTTAACCAATTTTTTTTTACCTGCTTCTAATTCAAGGTTGATGTAACTTCCAAAAAAGAGAACCAATTGTAAGGCTTTCTTATTTGGCTTGTTGCGTTTTCAAGTTGCATGATGATCCAAATAAGAAACGATGATAAAATCATTTGCTATGTCATTTCAACCCTGGTTGCATGCATGCCTGATAGATGTGAATGGTAGCATACCCCCATAATGTTATGGCATTGAGTCAGGGACAGCATGTCATATTCCTGCAGCTTGCCTGATTCTGCAATTTCTATACTGAAATCTCAAAAGTGCTTGTACCACCTATTTGAACGGATTTACTTGCAATACATGGTCCCACTAATCATACCTTTTGGGTTCTCTGGATAGCCAAAAGCTCAGAACACAAAAGCACAATTAACTGTTTGATATTAATCTATTACTCCCAACACAGATGAACTCTGTTATGGTGAGCCCAGAAGCAGGTGGCCTGTGGCCTTCGGAACTGATAATGGCAAAGTGCCCGAAATCATGAAAAGACGTGGCATCTCTAGAGAGACTGACAGAATGGATGCTCGCAATAAGAAGGCCAAGTTAATGGTTGCTGAGCATGAACAAAGACACTGTGTTGACTCAAGTACACAAGGTAATTATTTGGTGAAACGTCGGGTTTGTCTATGGTTCTTGTCTTGTTGCATCTTCCCTACCTTACCAGGAACAAATTTCTTTTCAAGAAACATAGGGTAGACCTTACCTTTATTGATTAAATTGGTCTACCTGTTTGTGCGACATGACATTGCTGTGTTTTAGTGATATGCATGTAACTCTTAAAATCTATTTCGTTGGCCACCTTTCATGAAAAGGTGATTACTATGTTGATGGTTTTGTATGGTCTCGATCTTCCTGTGCAGCAATAGCTACGTAGTTGAAATATACAGGAAGTCCGTTGTGCTTTACTCAGTTCAATGATATCAGCTAAGAGAAGCATATGTTATGTGTCCATTAAATAGTTATCCTTAAATCCTATTTGTACATAGTTACAGGGGTGGAAAGTTGGCTCTCTGTACTGCAGTCAACCTTAATCTTTTCTGAAACTAGACCTTCAATCTTGATTAATAAGTCGGCAGTTCTGTAGTTGCAAACAATGAGAGAGCCTGGTGGTTTGTTATTCTCGTATTTCTCAAAACAGCTTCTTTGCGTGCCTTACAAGTTTGCAGCGGAGGGCGGGTTATTAGCGAAGTGTTACATAATGGTGCATAGGTGCGCTATTCCTTGAGAAATTTGCTCAGCTGTATTTGTGATGTGATGACACTCTTGTCATTTAATTTTGAACCTCTATGACATCCAAAATACAAAAACCTCTATGACTTTACCAAAGGTTTGAGATGACATCGTAAAGAAAAAGACATATATGATTTTTAATTTAACTTCATCCCATTAGGAAGTTTAGACATCACTTGGTTAATTTACCAGGATTTACCTACTGAATCGTCCCGTATCATGTCAAATCTCAGTTCCTTTTTTATATTGGAATACTCTCCACTGTTATATGAAACCGGTCCGTTTCGGGCTAATTCCCCTCTGTTTCTGACCATTAGTGCTAGGGCTTGTTTCAGACGGTTTTCACTTGGAACCTGTCTGAAATAAATGCTGGTGGCCTTATGGGAACTGGCTCAAGAATATTTCTACCTCGATTTATCACAACCTCATGGTGCATTTGATAGCATGGCACTGTTTGACGTCAATGCTGCCGACAATTGATCTGCCATGACATCAAAAATTTATGGCAGTCTTTTTCTAGAAACTGACCATATATAGTCCCTCCGTTCCGTTATATAAGGTGTATTTGTTTTTTGATAAAATTCCACTATGTAAGGTGCACTTGTTCTAATTCCTCGTAATTCCGATCTTGGCCCTCCAGAAAAAGGAAAGTATCTCTCCCCCGATTGCATGTATCTCTCCTTGTGGAGAAAGAAAAGGAAACTATCTCTCTCCCGATTGTGTGTATCTCTTCCTTTCCTAGCCTAAATAATTTACTTGCCGCTAATCTACAAATTAGAGAAGGGTAATTTTGTCCTAACTAGTGCAAAATTATGTGCCTTGGTCACCGTGCTGAAAATAACACACCTTAGATAAAGGAATGGAGGGAGTAAATTGTTAATCCAAAACTATGTTCTCTAAGAAGTTGAAGTTATGTAGAACTGTATTTAATTTCTCCTGTGTGGACCCTGATGCACTTGATAGCATTGCAAATGTTTATCATCTTTTGAAGATATACAAAAGTGATTTTTTCGGCACTTGTTTCTCTGAAAACAGCATTTGAGATGCACAAAGCTGTGCTACGTCAGCATGTCTTAAAGCTTATTGATGTGTGTTATTATGATGATGCTCTTCTGCTCACTTGCCACTCGCCTAGCACCTAGTGCTTTTTAAGAGAATTGGCAGATGCTTACTTTTCAGGAGTCAGTTTTGCGTCAATGCTAATACTAAGGTAGTTATCAATAGTGTTTGGTCAACTCTACATCTCTTGGTTTTATATGTTTACCAGTGGGGCAGGATACTTGTTTTATACTTACGGGGCTAAATAAATTGAGTATCACGGTTCATGGGGGTGATATATACTTTTCACTTATTTGTTTATTTTGACATGGGGATCTTTTATCATCTGTTCACTAAATTCATATTTTGGTTTACAAGCTCAATCTTTGTACTTCTAATATTCTTTATATATCAATCACTGATACAGTTAAAATCTTACCAAGTTTTGTCTTCCTTTAGGTTCACATGCTAGCACAATGGACGCGGCTGACTCTAGCACTGATATCCTGACAAATGTGTGTAAAGAGGGACTATCCAATTATTTTCCTTCTCTCCTGGAGTCACCATATTTTTTGTCCTTTCATTCATGTCTTCGTCTGGATGATTGTTTTAGGTGCATTTCATGGCAAGGAACAAAGCAATGTCGATGCATTTTCTGAAGTGCCACCCTGAAGGGTATATATTTTCATACTGTGACTCTGTTTACCTGAGTTCTCCTTATATTGTTTAATTCTGAAAGAAAAATAATAATCCACTTTGGTGTTTCCAGGACTGCGTATGTTACTTTTGCTGACAAGGAAACTATTGAGGGTGCTACTTCTTTGCCTGGGACGTCATTCTCCTCTAGATTTTCCACAGTAAGACCCCCTTTTTAATTGTCAAGCCCATGCCGTCATATGCAATAGCTCTTGTCTTTCTTCTGAGCCCTGTGCCTGCCTACTGTGATATTCTTTCTCTTGGTACTTGATGAAATTAATGTCATATTTCTGGAAGGGGAAAAAACGAAAGGAAACTATGAGACAGGGTGATACACAGTTGCGGCAACATTATTTTTTAGCAGCAGTCAGTGTTATTAAGCTTTTAACCCTGAAAGAAACAACTTGTACTTGCAGACAACCAAGAAAGGGGAGAGTCCACTGCCTGCCAGCTGCCTCTGTAACTGAAGAGCTGTGAGAGTGTATGTTCACCAAAGAAAATAGGCCTGCTGATCTAAACCTTGCCCTGCCAGGAACGAAACTGTGACAGCGCATGTACTTGATACAAAATCAACAACAAAACAGTTACTGTGCTACCCAAACATTTGCCTGTCTGTCTGACTGACCGCAGGAGTCTTCCCCGTTTTTCTTTTCTCGGGATTTACCCTTACTTGTTAGAGATAGATGAGGAGAATTTAGTTGACAGGTATGAAAGAAACCTCTGAAATTGGCTGAGGTTATATTTCGCCGTGGCATTTTGAGACGGCATGTGTCTGCGATCCACAAAATCAATAGAAACCACGCCTTTTTCTGAATGCGGCTGTGGTTGAAAAACAGAAGCGCAACCTGATTAGTAGCATCAGCATGCAATATTTTTGCTCTTTGTGCTGGCTCAGATGTTAATGTGTGTGATCTTGGTTTTCCGTTGCTCAGACCTATTTTGTGTCATTGTTACAATTTTTTTTTTTGTTGATGATCTTGTCATCTCAAGACCATTGAGGTTGAGATTGCACGGACACACGGACGATTCACGAAATATGTTGCCTTGATGTATTAAGGGAACTTCATAAAACTAGAAGTAATCTGGAAGTAAATAATACCTATGTGACTGTGGCTTTAGATGAGGAGAACATTTTTCTTACTAATGGAAAAGGGGACAAAACTCCTGTTAACACCTGGTGTCCTGAAAGAGAGTTGGATATAGAGGAGTTTACTGTTGTTAGATCTAAGGAAAAAAGAAAGAAAAGGAAGCTCATGTTATTGTATCTAAACCTGTTCCTAGGAGTCAGAAAAATGTTGCTGAGCCCCCTAAAAGTGATGGTAATTCTGCCAGTCAGTGTAGGAAAACTGGTAAATATAAATGAAAGGTCTATTTTGGAATTGCAGAGGTGGAGGGAAGAAGGGGATGACTACTCGCATCTCTGATATTATGCATGATCATTCCCTGATCTTATCTGTTTACAAGAAACTATAAAAAAGAATTTCTCCTCTAGTTATTTCATAAAAGTACTCTCATAGTCTATTTGCTTGGGAATGGATCTCCTCTAGGGGGTAGAGCTGGTGACATCCTTTGTGGTGTTAAAAAGGAGAAAATGGAAATCATTTCCTGTTCTAAGGACAAATATGTTTTTGCCGATGACTCTAATTGATTTGTTTATTAAAAAGAGTTGGGGCCTCCTGGTTGTATATGGTGCTGCTCAGGATGATGCTAAGCTAGAGTTCTTAATTAACTGAGTTGGCTAGTTTTTGTAGCAATATTACTATTCCTTTTTTATGGGGGGTGACTTCAACATTCTAGATATAGTGGGGAGAAAAACAAAAAAATGAATCATTCACATGCCATTGGCATGTTTAACTCAGTTATTAATACATACGGTTTAAGAGAACTGTTCATTAGTGGTGGTAAGTGCACTTGGACCAACAATCAAAACCATTCTACCCCTTGTAAAGCTTGATAGGATTCTTATGTCCAATGAATGGGAAGACATGTTTCCTGTGGCCACTGGCAGGAAATTGGTCAGGGATATCTCTAACCACATCCCTTTGTTGTTGTCTACTGTTAATGGCAACATTACTTGTCCCAAAAAGAGAGAGTTTCAGTTTGAGTTGAGCTGGGTTAAAAATAAAGATTTCCTCCTTTTGGTTTACAAAATCTGGACACAAGCACAACCTGTTAACTCCCAGGATCCTATTATGTGTTGAATATTAATCTTAAGAGGTTTAAAAATTTCTTTAATGGATGGAGCTCCAATTCTTTTGGGCATGATAGAAAGAGGAAAGAGGAATGAGGAGCTCAGAGAGCTTTCTGCTCTGGAAGAGTTGGAAGAACTGGCCCCCCTTGAGCCTGAGCTCTATTGTAGAAGAGCTAACATTAATGTAGAACTCAATGATATCTTAATTAATGAGGAACTTTACCTCCTTCAAGAGTCACATGAGAGGTGGCTTTTAGAAGGGGATAAAAACATTGACTATTTCCAGAAGATTGCTAATGGAAAGAAAAGAAAAACTACTATTCACTCTCTAACTGCTAATGGTGTTACTATTGAGGGTGCAGAGAATCTTTTGGTTCATGCTACTGAATTATATAATAATCTTTTTGGAACTGCTCCAGGAAACCATTTCCATATGTCTCCTAACTCTTGGTCTAGTCGTGAGAAACTATCTGACCTTGATAATGAAATGCTCAATAGACCATTTACTGTAGAAGAGGTTAAATGTGCTTTTTTTCTATGGATAAAAACAATGCGCATGGTCCTGATAATATACCTGATGAGTTCATTCAGTGTTGCTGGGACATTGTACATGCTGATATTATGAAAATGTTCCATGCTTTTCATGCTGGCACAATGGATGTGCAGAGGCTGAATTATGGGATTATTACTCTAATCCCCGAATCTTCTTATGCTAATAAAATCCAACCGTTTCGACCCATTTGCCTCCTTAGATGCTTGTATAAATTGATTGATAAAGCTCTGGTTGGAACCTATTAAGGATAAATTGATTAGTATCACTCAAATTGCATTTGGTAAGGGGAAGTCATTAGGTCCAGTATTTCCTATTTTCATATGTCTATGTTTTTTTGAATAAGACTTCCATTGGAAAGTTTGGATAAACATCGTAGAAACTTTTTCTGGCAGAGAGAGGGAGGTAGGAAGAGGTATTGTTTGTTTAAACGGTATAGAGTGCGTGCGTGGATCTGAAACTAAAGGGGGGTTGGGTATTTTGAGAAGACAAAATTTAAGTTTCCTGGTTAAGTGGTGGTGGAAACTTGAACATTTTTTCTTGTCTTTGGCAAGACATTTTCAGGGCTAAATACTTCAAGAGAGATACAATTGCCAGTGTTAAAGGGAAGTTTTTTAAGTCTCCTATTTGGAAGGATCTTTTGAAAGTTAAAGAATTTTATATGCTGGGAAGGGGTAACTGTTAGGTCTAGAGATGTTGCTAGATTATGCAAAGAATCTTGGGATATAATGTTGCCTTATGTGAGAAATTCTCTCAACTAAGTGCTAGATACATCCATTTGAGTGACAAACTTTTTGGGATAGAGGGAGTATTTGGCTCTCATCGGCCGGTGGTGGTGGCACCTATGGGCACCGTTCCCCTTCTTGCAGGCACCGTCGTGGTGTTTCTTCGACCCGCTCCACCCCCGTATTTCCTTTTTTGGTCGAAAGCTTAGACTCGGTTGGGTCAGGTGACGGCGTCGTTCCTACGGTGTTTCTTCCCTTTGGGGCGTTGCTTTGAAGACCCATGACTGTTACCGAAAAAGGCTTTCGCCCCGCTTTATATATAAAGCAACGATTATCAACACAACGGTACAAATGCACACCGCCACAACACACGCACACACACACACAAGGTAGGATACATAGGCGCTGATCGCAGCAACACCACCCCTATCTACGAAGAGATGAAGCCGCATACGACGAACCATGGACTCCAAGGCGGCGCCTTCAGGAAGGATACGACACCGGAGCGCCGCCACCGCCCGACCCGAGTCAGAGTTTCCCCTGGAGCAACACAATGGGCAATGAGAGCCGCGACGACGCCTTCAAGAAGGGAACGAGCTTTGCCGCTGTCGGTCCATCCGACGATAGAACAGGTTTTCACCCCGGCCAACACTCACCGCCACCGATCGCTACACCCCGGCCACCACGCCGCCCACACGGCCATGGCAGCCGGGCAGCACCAAGCCACGGGCTCTGCCCATGAGCACCGCGCTACTATCACCAGGGCCGCCGCCCCGGCATCCAAGACCAAGACAACACCTCACCCGAGACCCGTCGCTACCCCAACCAAAGAGACGAGCGGAAAGGCCCGTCCTTCCGCACCCTTGAGCGGCCCCCAGCTCCGAGACCAAATAGGCCGGTCAAAACTGGCCACCATCGCCCCGTCCTGTAGCACCGGTGTGACGCCCCCAATTCGACCGTACACTAATCATACACGCAAACGTGTACGATCAAGATCAGGGACTCACGGGAAGATATCACAACACAACTCTAAACACAAATGAAAGTCATACAAGCTTCATATTACAAGCCAGGGGCCTTGAGGGCTCGAATACATAGCTCGATACATAAGCGAGTCAGCGGAAGCAACAATATCTGAGTACAGACATAAGTTAAACAAGTTTTGCCTGAAGAAGGCTAGCACAAACATCAACGATCGAAGAGGCAAGGCCTCCTGCCTGGGACCTCCTAACTACTCCTGGTCGTCGGCGGGCTCCACGTAGCAGTAGGCACCCTCGGGGTAATAGTAGTAGTCGTCGGGGGTGGCATCTGGCTCCTGGGATCCACCATCTGGTTGCAACAACCGGAAAGAAGACAGAAGGGGAAAAAGGGGTAGCAAAGCAACCATAAGTACTCATCCAAAGTACTCGCAAGCATCAGATCTATACTAAGTATGCATTGGTATGAAATGAAAGGGTTGTATCTGTGGACTGAACTGCAGAATACCAGAATAGAGGGGAAGGCCTAACCTATCGAAGACTAGCATCTTCAAGCAGCTCCAAGCATCTTGCAGCATTCAGAAGAGTACAGAATAGCAGTTTAATTAACAAGCATGTTGTAATATTAATGCCCAGAGATCCTTCCTCGACTCCCTGCGAGAAATCAATCCCAGAGCCAACATATCCATCACATATCTCAAGTATCCATTTCTAGTTGTAATAGATCAGGATACAAGTCTGAACGTCCATTACCATGGACACGGTATTCGAATAGATAACTTCCCTGCAGGGGTGCACCACGTTACCCAACAAGCTTGATTACTCTGGCCGGACACACTTTTCTGAGTCAATGCCCGGCCTCGGAAGATCAACACGTCGCAGCCCTACCTAGCCTCAGCAGAGAGGTCCCCGCCGGTCTACTTCCTAAGCACTCCGGGGTCTTGAGCCCATCGCCCATTGCACTCCGGGTCGTTGCGTGCAGGGCGGGTCCAGGCTCCACCACTACAGGATGGTGCCGGCCCAGCCGTGCCGCAATGCTGAACTGGACGTCTGACAAAGCTTTGGCTGATACTATGACGCCGAGGCCCATAACTATTCCCGCGTGGTGGTTAGTGCGTAAAGGCCAGTGGCCAACTCAGAACAAATACCCAAACCTGTTAGTGCATTATTAAAAGAAGTGAGGGCTGTCGGGACAAGTCCGGAGCTACCACCCCCTCCTGGGTGATACCGCTAAACAGCCAGCCGCCACCGTAACTCCTCGGGTGCTCTCCGGGCCCGCCCGACTATCACAAGGAACTGCTTTAAAGTCAAGGTAACCGTGTGTCCAAAACATCAAGGGGAAAAACCCGAGGAATCACCCTCGATGGATTCCACTCGATGTAACCATCAAGGTGAACGTAGGAGGAATCACCCTCGAGGTTCAAACTTGAGGGGTTGCATGATAGAGTCGTATCGGGAGTGGTGAAGGAGGAATCACCCTCGATGACCACGACCGAATAGCTACACTACAGAGATCTCATCAGAAGTGATGTACGAGGTATCACCCTCGGCACTCGATAGTAGCTCTGCAGAATCGAGCAACAAAAGGGGCGTGATGTGATGTGAGGTGTCGGGCTCTGGTCGTCGATCACGTTGATCGAGACATCGATGATGAAGCAGGGGCAACAAGGATAAGGTGGGGGTCACTGATGGATCACCAACCAACCTATACTAAGCAGTTTAGGATAAGCAGGTAGGTAACAATAGCAGGTACAAAAGCAGGCTATGCATCAGAATAGGAGCAATCAATTACAGTAGCAAAATCTAATGCAAGCATGAGAGAGAATGGAATGGACGATATCAAAGTGATCAAGGGGGGGGCTCGCCTGGAAGCTCTGCTGAAAAGGAAGAAGAGTCGTCGGTGACGTCGTCGATCACAGGGGCATCAGCAGTGGTCTCGGGGTCTACCGGAGAAGAAGAGGGGGAAGAAACAGTAAATACAAAGCACACAGATGCATTACTAAGCATGAAACGATGATATGCGATGCTATGGGTGTTCTAACGCAGTGCTACACGATACCGGCGAAGGGGGGAAACATCCGGGAAAGTTTTCCCGCAGTTTGGTAATTTCGGACATGTGAAACGAAGAGGGACGGTTCCACGTTTGCTATGCTAGGGGCACGTGGAAGACGAACGGACTGCGTATTCGAATTCGTCTCGTCCTTCTGAGCAACTTCCATGTATAAAACTTTTTCATCCGAGTTACGGATTATTTTCTATGAATTTCCAAAGTTTAAATGAATTTCTGGAATTATTTTTAATTCGAAAATAAATGCTAAAATGCTATGCGCACCCAGCACAGTGTACACAAAGTGTACACAGTGGCTGACAGGTGGACCAGGTGGTCCCCGTTGACCAGTCAACGTTTGACTGGTCAACAGGGATGGGCCCCTGTCATACACTATTTAGTCTAATTAGGTTATTAGGCTTATTAATTTTAATTAGTTTTAACTAAACCAATCTAATTAGGTTAATAATTAATTATTTATTTATATTATTATTATTTTAAACTTTTTTTTTAAAAGGGCGTGGGGCCCCTTGGTCAGTGGCCCACACGGGGGTTTCTAGCGGGCGCTGGGCGAATGGGCGGCGGGCGCCTGAAGGACCGAACCCAGGCGCGCGGGCGACGGGGCGCTAGCGGGCGGCAGCGGCGGCGAGCGGTGCGGCGAGCGGGGCAGCCGCGGGGAGGCAGGGCGCGGCGCGGGGATGGGCGCGGCCAGCGGGCAGAGGCGGGGCCAGGGCGTGCACGCGCGGGCGAAGCGTCGGTGGCGCGGGACACGAGCGGCGGGGCACGCGCAGGCGCGATGGGAGCGCGCAGTTGGGCGCCGGACGCGACCAGGGTGTGCGCGCGGCGAGCAGCAGCGGCACAGAGGTAGCTGCGGCAATGGCAGCGGGCGAGGGCAAGCGGGGCGAGCGCCGGCAGTAGCGGCCAGCACGGGCGCGGCCATAGGCCGGAACTTGGGCAGCGGCGAGGGCAACAAAAAAGGAACGACGTACAGAGGGGGATCGAGGGGAATGGGATGTGGCGCTCATAGGGGGTGCTCGGGGACGAGGTTGGACAGGGCGGAGGGGTACGGTGAGGTAGATCGAGCGCGGATCGAGGTGATGGCCGAGGCGGACATGGTCGACAGGGAAGAAAGCTCGGATCCGGTGATGTGTGGGCGCCCAGCTTGAACTGTTGGCCGTAGTCGATGCAGAGGGGAGCTGCGGAGCTCGTGGACACCTTCCCATGTTGGGTGGTCGACGGAGAGCACGCCGGCGAGGTGGCCATGGCGATGGCAGCCGCTCGGACAAACGAGATCAGAAAGGGAGAGGTGGAAGGAAGAGCGAGGGGTGGGCGTGAGAGATATTTGGGCGAGGGGGAGCTGACGAGGCCGAGCGGACCGAGGGAGAGCGGCCTTATCCCCTCCCCGTCGGCGCCGGCGAGACGGTCGGGGGCAACCCCCCTCCCCTGTAGCGACGCGGTCGCCTGAACAGGGATACAGGGGTGGGCTGGTTGGGCCGGCTGGCCAAGGCCCAGAGGGGTTTTTCTCCTTTTTCTTATTTCTTTTGCATTTTCTTTTTACTTATTTTTCTTTTACTGTTTCTCTTATTTTGTCTTAAGTAGACCCACCAAATGATTTTTGTAAATGGTAAATATGGTCTCATAAATACAAAGTAATATTTTGGGCTGCCACAAAAAGTTTGGGGTCATTTGGAAATATATAACCATTTGTTTATTTTGAAAAGCTTATTTTTGTTGGTTTTGGACCACTTAATATTTTTCTAGGGATTATTAGGTGAGTCAAATAATGTTGGTTTCCACACGACAATGATCATCGGAATTTATAGAACATTGTGAACATTATAGTTTTAATTTTTTGAAGAAATAATTATTGTGACTTTATTTTAAATTTGAATTTGAACCGGATTGAATCAAAGGGGGATTTAGCAACAGTGAAAATGATGACATGGCACCATAAACATGGGATTACTGTAGCTTAATTATCCGGGCGTCACAATTCTCCTCCACTACAAGAAATATCGTCCCGAGATTTAGGAGGTAGACGGAACAAGGCGGGGTATTCATCACAAAGACGATCCTCGCGTTCCCAAGTGGCTTCATCTTCAGAAGGATTTGACCACTGAACCTTTTAGAAATTGGATAGCCCTCTGACGGTGCGACGTTCAGCTTGATCGAGAACACGGATCGGATGCTCTCAGTAGGTGAGATCATCGTGCAGGGTTTGAGCTTTATAAGCTGTGACACCCCCTTGTAATAAGCTCTGTGACACTCTGTTAAAACTGCCAAGTCATGATCATTTGCAGTGCCAAGTCATATGGGTTAATGATCCAATTCAAATTCACATCTGAAAATCAACTCAAATTCAAAAGTGAATTATAAAGTTGATCAAACTCTGTTGGGAAAATGTTCATTAAATGGCAAATAATCCAGGAACATTTGTAAAACCATTTTCAAAATATTTGGAGTTAGATAATTGATTCAAACCATTTGGAATAGCACCAAAACAGAATATTTAAATCCATTTAAAATCATTTTTAATTCAAAAGAGTTCCAACATTTCCCAAACCAATTTTTGGTGAAAGGCAATGTTGCATGGTGTTATTTGGGTCAACTCCCATATTTTACAAAATAGTAAAAGAGGCCTAACCATTAACAAAATAGAAAAGAAAAGAAAACAGAAAATAAGAAAAAGAAAAAGGCTAAAGCTGGACTGGACCAAGTGCACAGTGCACTGGCCCAGCCCAGCCGGCCCACCTCACCTCTCTCCGTCGCCGTGTCGCCACGCCCGTGGTCAGACACGCGCTCGCCGCTCCGGCGCCGACAGCGCGACGCCGCCGACACTACATTGAGGAGGAGGGGATAAGACCGACGCCCTCCACTCCTCCCTGGCCTCTCCGACATTCTCCCCTCTCCTCTCGCTCGCCCCGCCTCTTTTCCTCCTCAGATCCGAGAGCAGCCGAACGCAGCCGCCGCCGCTCGACGCCGTGCTCGCGGCCACCGGCCTCACCCTGCCTCGTCTAGGTGTCCTTCGTCTCCGCCGTCGTCTGCTCGATCGTCTGGCGCACTCAGGTGGAGCAGAGGAGCCCCGTTGGTGCCGCGCGACGCCATCCCCTTCCGCCTCTGCTCCGGCGATCTCCGTCGTCCCCGGCGAACTCCGGCAGCTACTAAACCTAACGAGGGCTTTTCTTAGCCGCACGGTGAGCCACTCTACCTTCCCCGTCTCTCTGTTTAGCCTCGCATGCTCCCTAGCCCTAGTCTCATCGGCGCCCGAACGTGCCTCCGCATGAGCTCGCCGCCGGCGCCCTTCCGGTGACCAAATGGTCACCGGGCCGAGCCCTTTGCGCTCAGCGCATCGAGTAGGTTCCCAACAGCCTCGCCATTTGGTCACTTGCGCGTTGCTGCCTCGATCCCGTCGATGACCGAACTCCGGCGCCCGCCGCAAAGCTCGCCGTCGGCGACACACGTCGTTTCCGGCCACCTCACCGCCACCATTAGACGCGCCGACGAATGGCCGTTCGAACGCACCCGGCCCCATCCCTTTTGGTGGCCTGTGGGCGAAGTCCGGCGAGCCCTGGGCCGTGCCGCCGCTGTTTTGGTCACCGGCGACCTGCCGCCGGCCGTTCGCTGACCTGGCCGCCACGTAGACCCGTCTGGGTCGCTGGCCGGTGGGCCCCGCTGCTCCGTTGACCGCGTTGACCCGAGTCAACGCGGGCACTGTTCACCCCTGTAGCTGACATGTGGGCCCCATTCGATAATTAGACTAATTAAACAGTTAATTAAATAAAATTAATTAGATTAGTCTAATGTCTCACTGACAAGTGGGGCCCGCCCCCTAATTAACCCTGTGGATTAAGTTAATCCACTGTTAGACTAAACAGAGACTGACGTGTGGGTCCCACTGGACCCACATGTCAGGTTTGACCCTGGTCAACCGCAGTTGACCTGCTGACGTCATTGTGACGTAATGCTGACATCATAATTCATTTTCTGATAAATAAATAAATTCCAGAAATTCAAATAATCTTTAAAAATTAATAACTTTTAAACCGTAGCTCAGATCGAAAAAGTTAAAACATGAAAGTTGCTCAGAACGACGAGACAAGTCTGATCGTGCCATCTATTTCTCCATCGGAACCCCCTACGTAGAAGAACTCATAACTCCGGACCCGAATCCGGCAGATGAATAGTGCACACATGTCGGATATTAAATCCCAGAATAATTCTAAAAATAACTAAAATGACTTAGATGCATAATTAGGCAACCCTGCACTGCATCATAGCATCACACGCACCGTATTGCATTTGTTTGCATTATGTTTACCTGTTTCTTCCCCCTCTTCTCTCTCGGTAGACCCCGACGTTGACGTAGCTCCCGAGGCAGACGCAGCTCAGGAGTACGACTACGTCCCCGACGATACCACTGAAGACCTTGCCCTTGCCCCAGAGCAAACAGGCAAGCACCCCCATTTTGAACATGCCTATATCGCCTATTCTTTTCTCTCTTATGCTTGCATTAGAACTACTACTGCTACTGTTTTCCTATATCTGTTGCATAGCTTGATTATTGTACCCTGCCTTGCTACCTTACTGGTTATCCTAGACTGCTTAGTATAGGCTGGGTAGAGACACGACAGAGACCCCCACTTGATCCCGACTGCCCTGCTGGATATCAGAAGACCCGATCAACGGGATTGAAGACCAGACCCTGGCACCGCACATCACTTCCCCTTAGTTGCCGACACTGCTGGGTTACCGTCGAGTGCCGAGGGTGATACCTCGTCAGCACTTCTGATGTTAACCTTGTAGGTTAGTTACTCGGTCGTGGTAAGCGAGGGTGATTCCTCCTACACCACCCCCGATAACGACATCGTCGTGCAACCTCTCAAGTGTGGACCTCGAGGGTGATTCCTCCTTCGTTCACCTTGATGATAACATCGAGCGGAAATTCCGTAGAGGGTGATTCCTCAGGGTTTCCTTCGGTGTCAGACACACAGTTACCTTGGATTTTATGACTTGCACTAAACCATGATACTAAAGACGGGTCGGCCCTGAGGGGTACCCGCGCGAGCTTAACGCGAAGAGATGTGGAGTCGGGTTGACCTGGATGGTGCCCGCGAGATAACTACGAGGCGTGGCCGGGCATTCTTAGCCCTTGCTGCAAGTCCTCGAGACGGGGCGATGGGGTCACATCGATCGTGAGTCTCTGCTCGTTTCCGCGCGCTCCTAATCCACTACGGTTTGGATATTTGATCCGAGGGGCCTCTGGCTCGATAGCACTAACCATCACGTGGGCATAGTATGGGCGTTCTGCGTCGTATACTTCAGCCGGAGCTTAATGGACGTCAGCGACTGAGCGGCGCGCGCTGAATTGGACTGGGAACGCAATCGCGCTTGTATAAGGGGTTGCTAGGTCTGCTTTCAGCCGCGTACGCAACGTGCAGGAGTTCCCGGGGCGAAGGCCCAAGACCCCTGGGCGCATAGGTTTAGTCCGGCGTGCTGACCTCTCTGTTAGGTTTTCGGTCGGGTTGCGGCGTGTTGCTTAGCCGAGGCCGGGCATGACCCAGAAAAGTGTGTCCGGCCGGAGTTAAGCGAGCGTGGTGGGTAAGTTGGTGCACCCCTGCAGGGAAGAAACTTCTATCGATAGCCTGTCCTACGGTAATGAACACTTGGAGTTGTATCCCGATCGGTACAACTAGAACATGTGATGAGAACTGGATAATACGGCTTTGGGATTGCTTTCTCGCAGGGAGTCGAGAAAGGATCTCAGGTCGAGGTTGATGATACTACTACTACTACTACTTTACATTATGTTGATCTGCTCTCTTCTATTGCTGCAAGACTCTCGAAGATTGTTGAAGATGCTAGTCTTCGATAGGACTAGGCTTTCCCCCTCTATTCTGGCATTTCTGCAGCCCAGTCCACATATACAGCCATTCCTTTGACAATGATGCATATGTAGTGTAGATCCTTGCTTGCTGAGTACTTCGGATGAGTACTCACGTTTGCTTTATTTTCTTTTTCCCCCATATCCAATTGATGCCACCAGACGATGGAGCCCCTAAGCCAGACGCCCCAGCCGACGACCAGTACTACTACCCGCCTGGCGAGTACTACTACTACGAGGAGCCGTTTGACGACCAGGAGTAGGATCGGAGGGTCCAGGGCAGGAGGCCTACGCCTTTCGATCGTAGTATTTTATTTTACCCCGCCTCTGTGAAGGCTTATCTCTTTCTCTCTCTGTAATATATCTGTACCCAGATATCTAATGCTTCCGCTGACGCTTGTATGCCATCGAGCTATGTATTCGAGCCCTCGAGGCCCTGGCTTGTAATATAAAGCTTGTATGAATTTATTTATGTTTTAGAGTTGTGTTGTGATATCTTCAAGTGAGTCCTTAGGCTTGATCGTGCGCATTTGCGTATATGATTAGTGCACGATTAAGCCTGGGTCGTCACAGGTTGGTATCAGAGCCGACTGCCTCTAGGAATCCCCCTATCCAACTCCTTGGCCGAAGTTGAGTCTAGTGGTCAAAAACTATTTTTACTAACTTGGATGTGTGGCTTACGGGCCCACGTCGCCAACTGGGTGGTATTAGGATCTTTTATTCCTCGTCTTTACTCTGGATTCTAATCTCTCATCTATTCGGGTTTAATAAAATTTACTAACATCGACATTTAGGTTCTCGTTAAATTCTATCCACCCGGAGAGCTGGATTCAGTGCGATTTCCCTGTCTTTGATCTGATTAGTCTGATAATCATTTTCTTTCCATTGTTTTGTTTAACCTTTCTCTCCGAGTTGTATTATACTCCGAGTTGTCATTCGATAAGACTGGATTCTGCATCAGAGTGCACGCGGAGAGTAGGATCCAGCGAGTTGATGGATCTTCGGTGTTCTCTAAACTCGACTTGAGGTTGGGTTATCACCAAATCCGTGTCCGTGAAGAGGATATTCCGAAGACTGCATTCGTTACTCGTTATGGCTCTTACGAGTACACAGTCATGTCGTTTGGCTTAACAAACGCTCCAGCTACCTTCTCCCGCTTAATGAATTACATATTCATGGATTACCTCGACAAGTTCGTCGTGGTATATCTGGACGATATCCTAGTATATTCGAAAAATAAGGAAGAACATGCCGAGCACCTTCGCCTTGTTCTGGAGAGACTTCGAGAGCACCAATTATATACCAAGTACTCTAAGTGCGAATTCTGGCTTTCTGAGGTAACCTACCTTGGACATGTCATCTCCAAGGATGGTATCGCAGTTAACCCGGAACGAGTTCAGGCTATTCTTGACTGGACCCCTCCGAAGAATGTCAAGCAAGTTAGAAGTTTCCTCGGGCTTGCAAGTTATTATCGCCGTTTCATCGAAAATTTCTCCAAGATTGCCAAGCCCCTGACTAATCTGCTCCACAAAGGCCTTAAGTTTGAGTGGACAGACAAATGTCAGGAAAGCTTCCAGACTCTCAAGGACAAGCTGACTTCTGCTCCAGTCCTTGCTCCTCCCGACTCTCATAAAGATTTCGTGATCTTCTGCGACGCATCTCGCCAAGGACTAGGTTGTGTCCTAATGCAAGAGCGAAGAGTAATTGCTTATGCTTCGCGACAACTGCGTCCACATGAAGATAATTACCCAGTGCATGACCTCGAACTTGCTGCTGTGATTTATGCTTTGAAGCAGTGGCATCACTACCTCCTTGGTAATCGGTGTGAGATTTACACCGATCATCAGAGCTTGAAGTACTTATTCACTCAACCGGAACTTAATCTTCGTCAGCAGCGATGGTTGGAAACAATCACCGATTATGACTGTGGTATTTCCTACACTCCTGGCAAAGCTAATGTGATGGCTGATGCCTTGAGCCGCAAGTCATATTGCAGTAACCTTATGGTAAAGCAAGCTCAGCCCCAGCTATACGAAGAATTGCGCAAGCTGAATCTCTGCATCGTCCCGCAAGGTTCTCTTAATAACCTGGTGATACAGCCAGATCTTGAGAAAGCTGTAAAAATTGCGCAAGCTAAAGATGCTGAAATTGGTCTAATGAAGAAAGAGCTCACACCTTCAAAAGTACAGGGATTTCTCGATTGCTGAAGATGGAACCTTGTACTTCCGAGACCGCATTGTAGTACCTCGCTTCGAGCTGATGACTGACAAAGTCATGAAGGAGGCCCATGATACACCGCGATCTATCCATCCGGGTAGTACCAAGATGTATCGAGATCTTCGTCAAAGGTACTGGTGGTCTAGAATGAAGCAAGATATTGCTCGTTATGTTGCCGAGTGTGACGTTTGTCGTCGCGTGAAGGCAGAACATCAGAAACCTGCTGGAATTCTGCAACCGCTCCCTATTCCTCTATGGAAGTGGGATAAAGTGCAAATGGACTTCATTACTGGTCTTCCCAAGTCTCAGAAGGGTCATGATGCTATTCTTGTCGTCGTTGACCAACTTTCCAAGGTTGCACACTTTCTGCCAGTTAAGGAGACTATTACTGCTAGTCAGTTAGCAGAATTGTATATCTCCAGAATTGTTTCACTCCACGGTATTCCCAAGGAAATCAGTTCAGACCGTGGCAGCATTTTCACTGGCCATTTCTGGGAAAGTTTCCAGAAAGCAATGGGAACTCATATTACCTGGAGTTCAGATTATCATCCCCAATCCCAAGGTCAAGTTGAGCGCGTTAATCAAGTGCTTGAAGATATGCTTCGAGCTTGTGTTATATCCTTCGGTAAGAAATGGGAGGAATCTCTCCCGTATGCCGAGTTCTCTTATAACAATAGCTACCAAGCCAGCTTGAAAATGGCCCCCTTTGAGGTTCTTTATGATCGTAAATGTCGAACCCCTCTCAATTGGTCAGAAACTGGGGAACGACCTCTTGTTGGACCGGACATTATTCAGCATGCCGAAGAACAAGTCAGAATTGTCCGGGAGAATCTCAAAGCAGCTCAAGACCGTCAGAAGAGTAATTATGATCGCAAGCGATGGGGTGTGATCTATCAACCTGGTGATCAAGCTTATCTTCGTGTCACTCCAATGAAGGGCACCCGTCGTTTCGGAATCAAGGGCAAGCTAGCTCCTCGCTATATTGGTCCTTTCCGCATCATGGCTAGACGTGGAAAGGTGGCATATCAATTGGAGTTGCCACCGCAATTCTCCCATATTCATGATGTCTTCCACGTGTCGCAACTCCGAAGGTGCTTCAAGGAATCCCCGCACCGTGCAGTGGATCATGAGATGCTCGAGCTACAAGATGATCTTTCCTATAAGGAGCATCCGATCCGCATCCTCGACGAAGCTGAACGTCGAACTCGTCAGAAGATGTCCAAGTTCCTGAAAGTGCAGTGGTAGAATCACACTGAAGATGAAGCCACTTGGGAACGCGAGGATCATCTTCGGGAAGTATATCCCGGACTTTTTCCTTCTACCTCCTGAATTCTCGGGACGAGAATTTCTTTTAGAGGAGGAGAACTTGTGACACCCCCTTGTAATAAGCTCTGTGACACTCTGTTAAAACTGCCAAGTCATGATCATTTGCAGTGCCAAGTCATATGGGTTAATGATCCATTTCAAATTCACATCTGAAAATCAACTCAAATTCAAAAGTGAATTATAAAGTTGATCAAACACTGTTGGGAAAATGTTCATTAAATGGCAAATAATCCAGGAACATTTGTAAAACCATTTTCAAAATATTTAGAGTTAGATAATTGGCTCAAACCATTTGGAATAGCACCAAAACAGAATATTTAAATCCATTTAAAATCATTTTTAATTCAAAAGAGTTCCAACATTTCCCAAACCAATTTTTGGTGAAAGGCAATGTTGCATGGTGTTATTTGGGTCAACTCCCATATTTTACAAAATAGTAAAAGAGGCCTAACCATTAACAAAACAGAAAAGAAAAGAAAACAGAAAATAAGAAAAAGAAAAAGGCTAAAGCTGGACTGGACCAAGTGCACAGTGCACTGGCCCAGCCCAGCCGGCCCACCTCACCTCTCTCCGTCGCCGTGTCGCCACGCCCGTGGTCAGACGCGCGCTCGCCGCTCCGGCGCCGACAGCGCGACGCCGCCGACACTACATTGAGGAGGAGGGAATAAGACCGACGCCCTCCACTCCTCCCTGGCCTCTCCGTCATTCTCCCCTCTCCTCTTGCTCGCCCCGCCTCTTTTCCTCCTCAGATCCGAGAGCAGCCGAACGCAGCCGCCGCCGCTCGACGCCGTGCTCGCGGCCACCGGCCTCGCCCTGCCTCGTCTAGGTGTCCCTCGTCTCCGCCGTCGTCTGCTCGATCGTCTGGCGCACTCAGGTGGAGCGGAGGAGCCCCGTTGGTGCCGCGCGACGCCATCCCCTTCCGCCTCTGCTCCGACGATCTCCGTCGTCCCCGGCGA
This sequence comes from Thinopyrum elongatum, assembly GCA_011799875.1. NCBI lineage: Eukaryota > Viridiplantae > Streptophyta > Magnoliopsida > Poales > Poaceae > Thinopyrum > Thinopyrum elongatum. The sequence continues at coordinate 27,742,852 of CM022297.1, read as the reverse complement.
ACTCCGGCAGCTACTAAGCCTAACGAGGGCTTTTCTTAGCCGCACGGTGAGCCACTCTACCTTCCCCGTCTCTCTGTTTGGCCTCGCACGCTCCCTAGCCCTAGTCTCACCGGCGCCCGAATGCGCCTCCGCATGAGCTCGCCGCCGGCGCCCTTCCGGTGACCAAATGGTCACCGGGCCGAGCCCTTTGCGCTCAGCGCATCGAGTAGGTTCCCAACAGCCTCGCCATTTGGTCACTTGCGTGCTGCTGCCTCGATCCCGTCGATGACCGAACTCTGGCGCCCGCCGCAAAGCTTGCCGTCAGCGACACACGTCGTTTCCGGCCACCTCACTGCCACCATTAGACGCGCCGACGAATGGCCGTTCGAACGCACCCGGACCCATCACTTTTGGTGGCCTGTGGGCGAAGCCCGGCGAGCCCCGGGCCGCGCCACCGCTGTTTTGGTCACCGGCGACCAGCCGCCGGCCGTCCGTTGACCTGGCCGCCACGTAGACCCGTCTGGGTCGCTGGCCGGTGGGCCCCGCTGCTCCGTTGACCGCGTTGACCCGAGTCAACGCGGGCACTGTTCACCCCTGTAGCTGACATGTGGGCCCCATTCGATAATTAGACTAATTAAATAGTTAATTAAATAAAATTAATTAGATTAGTCTAATGTCTCTCTGACAAGTGGGGCCCGCCCCCTAATTAACCCTGTGGATTAAGTTAATCCACTGTTAGACTAAACAGAGACTGACGTGTGGGTCCCATTGGACCCACATGTCAGGTTTGACCCTGGTCAACCGCAGTTGACCTGCTGACGTCATTGTGACGTCATGCTGACGTCATAATTCATTTTCTGATAAATAAATAAATTCCAGAAATTCAAATAATCTTTAAAAATTAATAACTTTTAAACCGTAGCTCAGATCGAAAAAGTTAAAACATGAAAGTTGCTCAGAACGACGAGACGAGCCTGATCGTGCCGTCTGTTTCTCCATCGGAACCCCCTACGTAGAAGAACTCGTAACTCCAGACCCAAATCCGGCAGATGAATAGTGCACACACGTCGGATATTAAATCCCAGAATAATTCTAAAAATAACTAAAATGGCTTAGATGCATAATTAGGCAACCCTGCACTGCATCATAGCATCACACGCACCGTATTGCATTTTTTTGCATTATGTTTACCTGTTTCTTCCCCCTCTTCTCTCTCGGTAGACCCCGACGTTGACGTAGCTCCCGAGGCAGACGCAGCTCAGGAGTACGACTACGTCCCCGACGATACCACTGAAGACCTTGCCCTTGCCCCAGAGCAAACAGGTAAGCACCCCCATTTTGAACATGCCTATATCGCCTATTCTCTTCTCTCTTATGCTTGCATTAGAACTACTACTGCTACTGTTTTCCTATATCTGTTGCATAGCCTGATTATTGTACCCTGCCTTGCTACCTTACTAGTTATCCTAGACTGCTTAGTATAGGCTGGGTAGAGACATGACAGAGACCCCCACTTGATCCCGACTGCCCTGCTGGATATCAGAAGACCCGATCAACGGGATTGAAGACCAGACCCTGGCACCGCACATCACTTCCCCTTAGTTGCTGACACTGCTGGGTTACCGTCGAGTGCCGAGGGTGATACCTCGTCAGCACTTCTGATGTTAACCTTGTAGGTTAGTTACTCGGTCGTGGTAAGCGAGGGTGATTCCTCCTACACCACCCCCGATAACGACATCGTCGTGCAACCTCTCAAGTGTGGACCTCGAGGGTGATTCCTCCTTTGTTCACCTTGATGATAACATCGAGCGGGAATTCCGTAGAGGGTGATTCCTCAGGGTTTCCTTCGGTGTCAGACACACAGTTACCTTGGATTTTATGACTTGCACTAAACCATGATACTAAAGACGGGTCGGCCCTGAGGGGTACCCGCGCGAGCTTAACGCGAAGAGATGTGGAGTCGGGTTGACCTGGATGGTGCCCGCGAGATAACTACGAGGCGTGGCCGGGCATTCTTAGCCCTTGCCGCAAGTCCTCGAGACGGGGCGACGGGGTCACATCGATCGTGAGTCTCTGCTTGTTTCCGCGCGCTCCTAATCCACTATGGTTTGGATATTTGATCCGAGGGGCCTCTGGCCCGATAGCACTAACCATCACGTGGGCATAGTATGGGCGTTCTGCGTCGTATACTTCAGCCGGAGCTTAATGGACGTCAGTGACTGAGCGGCGCGCGCTGAATTGGACTGGGAACGCAATCGCGCTTGTATAAGGGGTTGCTAGGTCTGCTTTCAACCGCATACGCAACATGCAGGAGTTCCCGGGGCGAAGACCCAAGACCCCTGGGCGCATAGGTTTAGTTCGGCGTGCTGACCTCTTTGTTAGGTTTTCGGTCGGGTTGCGGCGTGTTGCTTAGCCGAGGCCGGGCATGACCCAGAAAAGTGTGTCCGGCCGGAGTTAAGCAAGCGTGGTGGGTAAGTTGGTGCACCCCTGCAGGGAAGAAACTTCTATCGATAGCCTGTCCTACGGTAACGGACACTCCGAGTTGTATCCCGATCGGTACAACTAGAACATGTGATGAGAACTGGATAATACGGCTCTGGGATTGCTTTCTCGCAGGGAGTCGAGAAAGGATCTTAGGTCGAGGTTGATGATACTACTACTACTACTTTACATTATGTTGATCTGCTCTCTTCTATTGCTGCAAGACTCTCGAAGATTGTTGAAGATGCTAGTCTTCGATAGGACTAGGCTTTCCCCCTCTATTCTGGCATTTCTGCAGCCCAGTCCACATATACAGCCATTCCTTTGACAATGATGCATATGTAGTGTAGATCCTTGCTTGCTGAGTACTTCGGATGAGTACTCACGTTTGCTTTATTTTCTTTTTCCCCCATATCCAATTGATGCCACCAGACGACGGAGCCCCTGAGCCAGACGCCCCAGCCGACGACCAGTACTACTACCCGCCTGGCGAGTACTACTACTACGAGGAGCCGTTTGACGACCAGGAGTAGGATCGGAGGGTCCAGGGCAGGAGGCCTACGCCTTTCGATCGTAGTATTTTATTTTACCCCGCCTCTGTGAAGGCTTATCTCTTTCTCTCTCTGTAATATATCTGTACCCAGATATCTAATGCTTCCGCTGACGCTTGTATGCCATCGAGCTATGTATTCGAGACCTCGAGGCCCTGGCTTGTAATATAAAGCTTGTATGAATTTATTTATGTTTTAGAGTTGTGTTGTGATATCTTCAAGTGAGTCCTTAGGCTTGATCATGCGCATTTGCGTGTATGATTAGTGCACGATTAAGCCGGGGTCGTCACATAAGCCATGTGGTTGTTGCAATAAGACTTGCGACTTAGGGCATTGGCCATGAATTAGCCTTGCCTTGGGTATAAGAAATATCGTATTCATAGTCTGTAATTGTTTCTATACATCGCTGCTGACGGAGATCCAGATCTAGCTGAGTAACAGATACTTCAGACTTTAATGGTCGGTAAAGATCTCGCAACGAGTACCAAAAGGAAATGCCGCCACAACTTCAGTGCAAATTTAACTGTAGCAAGTTCAAGGTCATGGACTGGGTAGTTCTTCCGGAATGGCTTCTGGGAATTCACAAATGACTTGAGCGTTTTCAATTCTCACAAGAGGAGAAGCGTTTAACGCATTCAAGGAATAAATTCGTGCTTTGGCATTTCAAACAAGATGCTTACTATCTCACTCGAAGGAGGTAGTAGATAGATGGTTTTAGTGGCGCAAATGATAGAAGCGGTATGTGTTTTCAACCATTCCATTCCCAGAATGAGGTCAATATTGGAAGACTCAAAACAATGGGGGAAACATGGAATTCCAACCCTTCACGTTCAACGGGGACGTTATGACCAACCATGGTGGTTCGACATTGGTCCGCGGAATGCAGCTTGGAAATCCGGCCAAGTGATGGCGGTCCCAACCGGTAAGGAATGCCTGTGGCTGTCCCACCATTCAGCAGCGGGACCGTCAGATAATATGCCGCGAAGGTGACATAGTTGGCAGGGGCTACACCAGCAGACTCTAGCTCGAAAGTGATGTCACGGAGCCAGTCATCAGCATCAAGTGGCTGAGTTGAGCTGCGGTAGATGGTTGGGTTGAGACGTGCAAAGTCTTGTAGAGAAACTGGGCTTGGTTGTTGATTCATATTGGGACGCGGAAACTGAGCCATGACTCCTTCCATGAACTGGCGATTCAGCTCAAACTGTTGGATCATACCAGCCATGAATTCAGGCGGTGGTGGATTGTCGCCACCACGGCCACGACCAGCGGGTCTAACCATCCTGCTAAAATGCAACAAGGGGTAGTTTAGCAAGGGGTGGAGAAGGTGTATGGAGTCATTCATGATGTAACCTGAATAGTGACCACAGGCGCAGTATGTACAAAGCAGTAGTCATTGAAGACATACTGATACATATACGGAGCCAATTACACGTTGATCATATGAGTTCAGACAAGAGAACACCCTAGACATACTAGGCGGCACACATGCACGCGATGGAGGGATACAACAACGGGACATAGCAAAGACTACATCAAGGTCGGGGAAAACCTCTGGAGCGAGGGATTTGCAAGTGACGACGCAGGGTGCCCTCGATAAGAGGATCCTGTGGTCAGTGAATATTGTGAAGCAGAACTTGCCTCGCAATTTGAGAAAGGGGTAATACAAACCTCCGGGTGGATGTGATCACGAGATCCTAATGTTAGATTTAGCAAAATCATTTAACCCGAATAGAAGAGAGATCAGAGTCCCAGAGCATAGACGAGGAATAAAAAATTCTAATACCACACATTGGCGACGTGGGCCCATAAGCCACACAGCCATGTTAGTAAAAGTTTTACAAAGACTAGACTCAACTTCGGCCAAGGAGTTTGAAAGGGGATTCCTACAGGCAGTCGGCTCTGATACCAACTTATGACGCCCCCGATTCGACCGTACACTAATCATACACGCAAACGTGTACGATCAAGATCAGGGACTCACGGGAAGATATCACAACACAACTCTAAACACAAATGAAAGTCATACAAGCTTCATATTACAAGCCAGGAGCCTCGAGGGCTCGAATACATAGCTCGATACATAAGCGAGTCAGCGGAAGCAACAATATCTGAGTACAAACATAAGTTAAACAAGTTTTGCCTTAAGAAGGCTAGCACAAACATCAACGATCGAAGAGGCAAGGCCTCCTGCCTGGGACCTCCTAACTACTCCTAGTCGTCGGCGGGCTCCACGTAGCAGTAGGCACCCTCGGGGTAGTAGTAGTAGTCGTCGGGGGTGGCATCTGGCTCCTGGGATCCACCATCTGGTTGCAACAACCGGAAAGAAGACAAAAGGGGAAAAAGGGGTAGCAAAGCAACTGTGAGTACTCATCCAAAGTACTCGCAAGCATCAGATCTATACTAAGTATGCATTGGTATCAAATGAAAGGGTTGTATCTGTGGACTGAACTGCAGAATGCCAGAATAGAGGGGAAGGCCTAGCCTATCGAAGACTAGCATCTTCAAGCAGCTCCAAGCATCTTGCAGCATTCAGAAGAGTACAGAATAGCAGTTTAATTAACAAGCATGTTGTAATATTAATGCCCAGAGATCCTTCCTCGACTCCCTGCAAGAAAGCAATCTCGGAGCCAACATATCCATCACATATCTCAAGTATCCATTTCTAGTTGTAATAGATCAGGATGTAGGAGATATGCCCTAGAGGCAATAATAAATGTTATTGATTATCTCCCTGTTCATAATTAGGTTTATGTTCCATGCTATAACTGCAATGATTCTCGAGTCTACAAATAAAACGAGGCTTGGAGGGAAACTCATGTGCACGTGTGGGATAATAAACGGTAAAATGTATTCCTAGTCAAGCCTCTATGACTGGCTCAAGTATTGCATGATGATCCTGTTTTCCTGATCATGGGCATGACTATGCCGGCAATTTTGAGGGCACAATTGTTAGCAGAACATTTGTGTTGAATCGACCCAAATTGATGTTATGCTATGAGATTCTTTCGTCACAAGTTAATGGTTAATAACACAGAGATGGTTAACGTTTGCATAATTCCTCAGACCATGAGAGTATCGAGTTTCTTCATGCTTGATTCATGAACTTTGGGGTTTGTTAAACGTCATCCGTAACTGGATGGCTATTACGGCGGCTTACGGGTTCATGGGAAAGTATGTCAAGTAACTTGATAGCTCAAGATTGGGATTTGCTCCTCCGACGATGGAGAGATATCTCTGGGCCCTCTCGGTGTTACGGTATCCATCATCGTCTAGCCAGACACTTTGTGATTTGATCACGGGGATGCCAGAACACGGTAACGAGAAAAGAGAACAATACCGGTAACGAGGTAACTAGCATAGTGGACAAGTTGTTGATCCACGGGAATGCCATCATGTCTCACCTCGGGTATTTGTAACATATCGCGAAGCAACAGGAATAGCACACGGCAACTGGAGGTTCACTCGAATATTCATTCGTGTGGGTATAGGGGTCAATATGGGTGTCCACGGCTCCGATGTTGATCATTGATCGGAAGGGGTTCCGTGTCATGTCTATACTTCACCGAACCTATAGGGTCACGCGCTTAAGGGTCATCTATCTGCTGAATACTAGACAGGGAGTCTGAGAGAAAATCACCGAAAAAGTTTCGGACACCGAAAAGTTTCGGACAGCGGAAAAGTTCCGCAGAGAGAGGTCACCGGATGAGTTCCGGTGAAACTGAAAAGTTGTTTCAGGGGATACCATTAAGTCAAAATGGTTTCGGCACATGCCTGATAATTCTTGGAGGATGCCAGAATCATTCTGGAAACTTCTGGGAATTTTCTGGAAGAAAAAACCGGAAATGTTCCGGGGCTGCCGGAACCGCTTCAGATGCTTTTCGCAGATGAAATCACTAAACTGGAATTGTTCCAAAACGCGTTGAAAATTATTTTAGTGGGTACTAGAAATGTTCTAAGCCCACATAAATATTTTCAGTTCGAACGGACGCTGAAAAATGTCATCGTGAATAGTGAAAGTGCTTTTTGGAATTTTTTGGAAAGCCACCTTTTAGGGCTTTTTGCTAAAGGCTTCTAGAAGGTGATGTGGATGGATGAGAGCCCCCTTGGGGGGGGACCCCTAGGGGGTGGCCGGCCACATGTGGAGCTCCTCCTTGGAGCTCCACATGTCCTTTGGTTTCTCTCTTATGCCCTTGGAAAGAGTTTCCTTCATGGGTATTTTGGTATTTCTTGAATGCCCATCCTACCCCTTGGTTTTCCTATATAAGGAGGAGAGGGGGCTGCTCAATCCATCATCCCTTCTCACATACAAATGCCATGCAATGATCTGGCTTCTCTCTCCCTCCCACGAAAAGAGTTTCGTAGAGCCGAAAGGCTGTCTGGGTTCCGGTGGGAACTAGTTCTGGACGGCGAAGCCCTGCCGGATAGATGACACCGTATGTGTGCAACTCTGTAGAGAGGTCATAGTTTCGATCTTAGTGCCCGAGGGGCTGTTCGAGAGTGCCTCCCGAAGGGCTGTCCAAGTGACGGTCCGAGTTCTGTGAGTCCTCCCGAAGGGCTGTCCGAGTGACCGTTAGAGTTTCGAAGGTCCTCCCGAAGGGCTGTCCGCGACACCGTCTGGTGGACTGTTCGACCGCCTCCCGGAGGGCTGTCTGAAGGGAAGACGAGGGGATACATCCTCGCGGTTGGGAGGTTGTAAATCCTAGCTGCGGGGATCTGCACCGCCGATCGTCATCGACTCTACTTCCGCTGCGCTACGAGTCGGTAACGAAAATGATCAAACCTTATATGCAGTCTCCATAGTGGTCCTGGGCTGGTGCGTAGGTCGGAAATTTTTTGTTTTCTGCTGCATTACCCTACAGTGGCATCAAGAGCCGTGCTATGCGTAGATGCAGGTTGCGATCTAGAATACCTAGTGATGTATGGGTGTTGCACAATATAATTAGGTAGTAGATGAGTTCTATTACTGAAAATTATTTGTGCGGGTAGCAGATGAAATCTGTTACCCAATGTTCTTGTTGCTTCCCTGGAATTTGCATATTTCTGATCTTGATAACAGCATGGTGGAGTTTCAATGTTCTGGCAATCCACGATCCTGATTGATCAACGAAGTGCTAACAGTTCATTGAATTCCACCGTAGTTAAAAAGAAAGATGAAATTTCGCAGACAAAAGGGCAATGCAGATATGATCTGCACGGGGGTCATGCGTATGACGAAGTTTAGTATGGGGTTCAAGATTTTATTATCTCGTGCTTCATACACCCCGCATTGTTAATCTAGCGACTTGAATTATCATACTTGATGATGGACGTTGGTAGCTTCGGTTTGTTTCGAAACCTTAGAAGCCACGTAAAACAAGTTTTTGCTTGAACCAATTAGAGGCGTCTAACTTGGTTTTGCAGGAGGGTTTGCATGTGCATGTGATGTGGTATAGCAGTGCTCATAATAATTTGATTATGTATGAGATGACTATATAATGTAAATTTATTAACATGACCTGCGTTTCATGATTCGGCATGATGGCTGGAGCCATATGATTGCACTTTCATTACCTGCGTGTCAACCTTGTTGTAATGCATTATTTTATTAGCTATAGAGATAGCAATATTATCTGGTGCATCAACAAGGTGGTGGCAATCTTCGCTAAGGAGAACACCGACGTGAATGCCGAAGACGAAGAAATACAAGACTTCTCCGTCAGAAAGGGCTATACCATATCATACTTTTATGAATTGCTTGAGATGTTTATCCCTTATGATGCACCCTTCTTGATTGCGCGGTAGTCGCTTTTTATTAGGGTGATCTCTCACAAAAATATCAAGTAGTTAGTGTTCTCCCAAGTGTAGCACCGTCACGGCACCTAACTTTTCGGGGTATCACCGGATCTCCCTGGGTACGAACGATTAGGGATGTGTGAGGCGGGTGAGTTGAGACCTCGCAGCAAGATCACTTGGTTGACTTGACGTTCTGGAAGGATCTCCCTGAGCTCGGAACACGCCCATCGAAAGATGAACAAGAGTCACATAGAGATGTGATCGGCAAGTTTGCCTACCGATTGAAGTTCGCGCCATCAGTGTTCATCTCGTTCAATGGCGTTGAATGGAAATGCGGGTCTTGTATCACTCACAATCAATTATGAGAGATATTGATTTGAGTGGGAGCGCACTGTTGAATTAACTTGTTTAATTCTCAGTGCAATTAATTGTGGACATTGTCTAAGTGTTATATGCATAATAGTTGTAGAATAATGGCTCGCGTTTCCACCTTCCCTATTAAAAATGAATAGCTGTTAAATATCTTGTTAAAACTTTACGGTTGGTAACGTAATGTGAGGATTGTCCTCAAGAGTGCCGAGAAGGACTTTGTCCTATCGCATACTTTCGGTATTCTCTCGCTTATGCTATGGATCATGTGACTCTCGTCCTTCGATCCAAAAGCTAGAATTCCGTTTCAGTCAAGTGCAATATGTTTGCTTCCATGAGACCCGAACTTCGAAAGTTTGGATAGTTATGTGATATTCATGGAATCTAAAAATCATTTTCAGAGACAGACAAAGGCTAAAAGATATGAGATATCCAAAGCAATGTTTGTTTGCAAACTATTAGTAAAAGAGTTTACTATGCATTAGACTGATAAGAGAGGGATCCAGAAGAACGCCTGTCATATGATGAAAGGTGAATAAAACAACAACTTAAAGAGAAAGGAAGTGTCCGAAGGGTGTTAGTGAAACTTTCACGCCTAGGAAGTCCGGGGCTAACGCCACTCTTAAGTTGGGTGCTTCTTTTGAGAGTAGGAGAAATACTAAAAGTTAAACTGTTAGAAGTATAATGGCAGAAAGAAAGAAGACTGGAATATCCAGCTCATGTATGAATGTCATACAAGTTTTTGATGTATAGAAGGCTAGTCAAAGATATAGTTCTTGGGAATTATGATTAATTTGTTAATCACTGATTCTTGGGTATTGTGAGTTAATCATAGAGATACCCGCTCGATTGCATTCTGTTGCAACTCGATGTAAGAACTACTATGGCCTGAAAGACTAGCCAGGAATGAGGTTTAGGTATACACAGGGAACATAGTAAATGTTACTATACCTTCCATCGGTGTATTACCGTCTGTATTTATTTTCATAATTCATTTAGAGTTTCACACTCTAGCCCTTTGCATAAGGTATCTTGCAAGAAGGTTGTTCATAAGAGAACTTTTGATGTTCGGTGTTATGAATAACATAAGGGCCATACTTTCATTATGAATGAGATGTATGTTATGAATATTGATAATAATATATTACCTCTGGATTTACATTCATAATTCATTTTAGAGTTTTACACTCTAGCCCCTTGCACAATGTTGTTGCAAAAAGGTTGTTCATAAAAAGAACAATTGTTGTTCAGTATTATGAATAACATGAAGGGCCATGCTTCCATCCTCGATGGGACGTATGTTATGAATATTGATGGTAATATGATACATCCATAACGCTGACGCTAAATATCATAAAGAATACCACACAAGTGTGGCACTGCATTTGGTCACATTGGAGAAACCCGCATGGATAAATTCCATTATGATGGATTTTGAAGTCATTTGATTTTGAATCATCTGACACTTGCAACTTTCCTCCGAAAAGAGAAGTGACTGAAATACCGTTCACAGGCCATAAGGAACGAGCAAAGAACTTATTGGTGATCATACATTTTGATGTATGTAGTTCAATAAATATTGTTGCAAGTAGTGGATTTATCTATCTTCAGAAATGACTCAAGTAGATATGTGGATATTTACTTGATGAGACGTAAGTCTGGATCTTTTGAATTCATTCAAAAGGTTTTCAAATATGAAGTAGAAGTTATTGTAACAAGAAGATTATGTTTCTACAATTCGATTGCAGGAAAGAATATTTGAGTTACAAGTTTAGCGAATGTCTGATGAGTTGTGAAAGGGGTTTCATAACTTGCACCTCCCGGAACACCACTGCAAGTGGAAAGTCCATGAAAATGTAATCGAACCATTTATGACATGGTAAGATCAAAGATGACATAAATAAATTTGCCATTATCCCTTTTAAAGAGTGATGCTTTAGAGACTGCGGCTTTTACACTGAAAAGAGCTCCATCGGGTCTGTTGAAATGACACCATGGTATGGTACGCCCAACCATGTTATATCTTTTCTTAACATTTGGAATATGGGGCTTGTGTAAAAGGTTACAAACCTATTCCAAATCAGACAAGTGCTACTTTGTAGGTTATCCCAAGTCATTGGGTATTCCCCCACCACTATACCGAGGCAAAAGTTTTTGCCACAAAATGGTATGCTTTTAAAAAGAATTGTTCTTGCAAAAGATGAGTGGGAGGACAGTGCAACTCGACGAGATAACCAGTATCTTCGTCATCAGGTCAAAGGAAAGGAACCTTGGAAGTGATTCCGGAGTTTCCTACTGCGACTGATACGGAAGTCTCTACAATAAAATGTATGGACTTCGGTCGAACTTGCAACTGAACCACGTAGGCAAGGCTCGTGCAAACCTCTCAGGTGCGCAGACGAGATATTGTTGTTAGACAACAGTATACCTACGATACACAAGGAAGCGTTGATGGGCCCTGACTCCGGGATTGGCTAAATGCCAATATAATCCAAGATAGTTTCCATATAAATGATTCAAGATCATATCTTGATGACCCCTTCAGAAGACTTAGAGTCTAACGAACTTTTATGGAACTATAAACTGATATGGATAAAATGTTTTATCCATAGAGCTCGACTTGTTGAAATAACAAGTTCAAGGAGTTTACTACGATGAGGTTGTTTCATCGTAGCGATGCTTAAAGTCAGTTCGGGTTGAACTAGCAATTAATACAAATTTCATATCATGAGATATGAAACAAGGGATGACAAAAGGATTTCCATCTGATGGAAATGAAACCAAGGACTTGCATGTGTTACAGTCCAAGGTATTTTGTGAGTCCAGAGGACGCTAGTAAGGGTGCACACTTCAGAGTTCCAGCGATGGACAGAAGAGAGCAAAGTGGAGTCGGAATCTTCGTGTTTTGATGAAATGGTCAAAGGAGTTTGACTTCATCAATGGGTAACGAAGATGCTTGTAATTCAAGAAAGTAAGTGGGAGCCTAATAATATTTCTAAAAACCTTGTGTGCTTGACACATTGTTAATTGGAAATAAAATTCTTGACACGAATTAGGACTTCATTTGAAAATAGTTTTTCGATGAAGTGCTTGGGCTAAATAGCCTCAATATTAGGCATAATGATCTATGGAGATAGATTTACCTAATGGGGCTAAGCAATAAATACATATTGACAAGATGCTAAAACTTTTTAGCATTTAAAACGCCAAGGAGTGATTCTTGCCGAAGTCACATGGAAAGAGTTTTTGCAAGACTCGGTGTCCCAAAAACACTGATGAGCAAAATACATGATGGAGATTCCTCACACCTTCGTGTTTGGATTAATCATGTATTCCATGGTATGTAAAACAACCAGTTCTGTCCGATACTCCCAAGGTGTTGCGAGTATAGATACCAAAGTGATCAAAAGTACTGATCATAGGACAACAGTGAAAAGTGTCATTGGATGCTAGAGTAGCACTAATGACATGTTTTCTCGCAAGTGGAGATCATGAAGAGTTCGTTGTAAAATGTTACATCGATACAGTCTTCATCATTGCTCCAAGCGATTTTTGATTTAAATAAAGGGTTTTGTGTAATACATAATATGGTGGCACGGTAGTTGGAAATTGTTCCAAACAAGATACTGTGGCGAATTCTATAATAGAGGCGAAGTATGTTGCCGCTTTTTAAGCAACAAAGAAGATGTTGAATCATATAGTTCATTCATGAACTTAGTATGGTTCCAAGATGACTTTTGTCAATGGGACACTACTGCAGGTAGTTGCTCCAAACCTCAGTCTGAGGAATCCAGGTTCGACCTGTGATTCACATACATACAAAGTCAAGTCCACACAAAATATGAATTTTGTGAAAGCATGAAAATGCGAAGGATATGCAAAGAGACACACGGAGCTGAAGTCGTCAGATCCGTTGGACATCAGGCTATACCACATGCGAAGCATATTTACACAGGTGTGCCACAGGTGTAAAGTGCATTAGCATTAACTAGATTATTGACTCTAGTGCAAGTGGGAGTCTGTAGGAGATATGCCCTAGAGGCAATAATAAATGTTATTGATTATCTCCCTGTTCATAATTAGGTTTATGTTCCATGCTATAACTACAATGATTCTCGAGTCTACAAATAAAACGAGGCTTGGGGGGAAACTCATGTGCACGTGTGGGATAATAAACGGTAAAATGTATTCCTAGTCAAGCCTCTGTGACTGGCTCAAGTATTGCATGATGATCCTGTTTTCCTGATCATGGGCATGACTATGCCGGCAATTTTGAGGGCACAATTGTTAGCAGAACATTTGTGTTGAATCGACCCAAATTGATGTTATGCTATGAGATTCTTTCGTCACAAGTTAATGGTTAATAACACAGAGATGGTTAACGTTTGCATAATTCCTCAGACCATGAGAGTATCGAGTTTCTTCATGCTTGATTCATGAACTTTGGGGTTTGTTAAACGTCATCCGTAACTGGATGGCTATTACGGCGGCTTACGGGTTCATGGGAAAGTATGTCAAGTAACTTGATAGCTCAAGATTGGGATTTGCTCCTCCGACGATGGAGAGATATCTCTGGGCCCTCTCGGTGTTAAGGTATACATCATCGTCTGGCCAGACACTTTGTGATTTGATCACGGGGATGCCGGAACACGGTAACGAGAAAAGAGAACAATACCGGTAACGAGGTAACTAGCATAGTGGACAAGTTGTTGATCCATGGGAATGCCAACATGTCTCGCCTCGGGTATTTGTAACATATCGCGAAGCAACAGGAATAGCACACGGCAACTGGAGGTTCACTCGAATATTCATTCGTGTGGGTATAGGGGTCAATATGGGTGTCCACGGCTCCGATGTTGATCATTGATCGGAAGGGGTTCCGTGTCATGTCTATACTTCACCGAACCTATAGGGTCACACGCTTAAGGGTCATCTATCTTCTGAATACTAGACAGGGAGTCTGAGAGAAAATCACCGAAAAAGTTTCGGACACCGAAAAGTTTCGGACAGCGGAAAAGTTCCGCAGAGAGAGGTCACCGGATGAGTTCCGGTGAAACTGAAAAGTTGTTTCAGGGGATACCATTAAGTCAAAATGGTTTCGGCACATGCCTGATAATTCTTGGAGGATGCCAGAATCATTCTGGAAACTTCTGGGAATTTTCTGGAAGAAAAAACCGGAAATGTTCCGGGGCTGCCGGAACCGCTTCAGATGCTTTTCGCAGATGAAATCACTAAACTGGAATTGTTCCAAAACGCATTGAAAATTATTTTAGTGGGTACTAGAAATGTTCTAAGCCCACATAAATATTTTCAGTTCGAACAGACGCTGAAAAATGTCGTCATGAATAGTGAAAGTGCTTTTTGGAATTTTTTGGAAAGCCACCTTTTAGGGCTTTTTGCTAAAGGCTTCTAGAAGGTGATGTGGATGGATGAGAGCCCCCTTGGGGGGGACCCCTAGGGGGTGGCCGGCCACATGTGGAGCTCCAAGCTCCACATGTCCTTTGGTTTCTCTCTTATGCCCTTGGAAAGAGTTTCCTTCATGGGTATTTTGGTATTTCTTGAATGCCCATCCTGCCCCTTGGTTTTCCTATATAAGGAGGAGAGGGGGCTGCTCAATCCATCATCCCTTCTCACATACAAATGCCATGCAATGATATGGCTTCTCTCTCCCTCCCACGAAAAGAGTTTCGTAGAGCCGAAAGGCTGTCTGGGTTCCGGTGGGAACTAGTTCTGGACGGCGAAGCCCTGCCGGATAGATGACACCGTATGTGTGCAACTCTGTAGAGAGGTCGTAGTTTCGATCTTAGTGCCCGAGGGGCTGTTCGAGAGTGCCTCCCGAAGGGCTGTCCAAGTGACGGTCCGAGTTCTGTGAGTCCTCCCGAAGGGCTGTCCGAGTGACCGTTAGAGTTTCGAAGGTCCTCCCGAAGGGCTGTCCGCGACACCGTCCGGTGGACTGTTCGACCGCCTCCCGGAGGGCTGTCTGAAGGGAAGACGAGGGGATACATCCTCGCAGTTGGGAAGTTGTAAATCCTAGCTGCGGGGATCTGCACCGCCGATCGTCATCGACTCTACTTCCGCTGCGCTACGAGTCGGTAACGAAAATGATCAAACCTTATATGCAGTCTCCATAGTGGTCCTGGGCTGGTGCGTAGGTCGGAAATTTTTTGTTTTCTGCTGCGTTACCCTACACAGGATACAAGTCTGAACGTCCATTACCGTGGACACGGTATTCGAATAGATAACTTCCCTGCAGGGGTGCACCATGTTACCCAACACGCTTGATTACTCTGGCCGGACACACTTTTCTGAGTCAATGCCCGGCCTCGGAAGATCAACACGTCGCAGCCCTACCTAGGCTCAGCAGAGAGGTCCCCGCCGGTCTACCTCCTAAGCACTCCGGGGTCTTGGGCCCATCGCCCGTTGCACTCCGGGTCGTTGCGTGTAGGCCGGGTCCAGGCTCCACCACTACAGGGTGGTGCCGACCCAGCCGTGCTGCAATGCTGAACTAGATGTCTGACAAAGCTTCGGCTAATACTACAACGCCGAGGCCCATAACTATTCCCGTGTGGTGGTTAGTGCGTAAAGGCCAGTGGCCAACTCAGAACAAATACACAAACCTGTTAGTGCATTATTAAAAGAAGTGACGGCTGTCGGGACAAGTCCAGAGCTACCACCCCCTCCTGGGTGATACCGCTAAACAGCCAGCCACCATTGTAACTCCTTGGGTGCTCTCCGGGCCTGCCCAACTATCATAAGGAACTGCTGTAAAGTCAAGGTAACCGTGTGTCCAAAACATCAAGGGGAAAACCCGAGGAATCACCCTCGATGGATTCCACTCGATGTAACCATCAAGGTGAATGTAGGAGGAATCACCCTCGAGGTTCACACTTGAGAGGTTGCACGACAGAGTCGTATCGGGAGTGGTGAAGGAGGAATCACCCTCGAGGTTCACACTTGAGGGGTTGCACGACAGAGTCGTATCGGGAGTGGTGAAGGAGGAATCACCCTCGAGGTTCAAACTTGAGGGGTTGCATGATAGAGTCGTATCGGGAGTGGTGAAGGAGGAATCACCCTCGATGACCACGACCGAATAGCTACACTACAGAGATCTCATCAGAAGTGATGTACGAGGTATCACCCTCGGCACTCGATAGTAGCTCTGCAGAATCGAGCAACAAAAGGGGCGTGATGTGATGTGAGGTGTCGGGCTCTGGTCGTCGATCACGTTGATCGAGACATCGATGATGAAGCAGGGGCAACAAGGATAAGGTGGGGGTCACTGATGGATCACCAACCAACCTATACTAAGCAGTTTAGGATAAGCAGGTAGGTAACAATAGCAGGTACAAAAGCAGGCTATGCATCAGAATAGGAGCAATCAATTACAGTAGCAAAATCTAATGCAAGCATGAGAGAGAATGGAATGGACGATATCAAAGTGATCAAGGGGGGGGGCTCACCTGGAAGCTCTGCTGAAAAGGAAGAAGAGTCGTCGGTGACGTCGTCGATCACAGGGGCATCAGCAGTGGTCTCGGGGTCTACCGGAGAAGAAGAGGGGGAAGAAACAGTAAATACAAAGCACACAGATGCATTACTAAGCATGACACGACAATATGCGATGCTAGGGGTGTTCTAACGCAGTGCTACACGATACCGGCGAAGGGGGGAAACATCCGGGAAAATTTTCCCGAAGTTTGGTAATTTCGGACATATGAAACGAATAGGGACGGTTCCACGTTCGCTATGCTAGGAGCACGTGGCAGACGAACGGACTGCGTATTCGAATTCGTCTCGTCCTTCTGAGCAACTTCCATGTATAAAACTTTTTCATCCGAGTTACGGATTATTTTCTATGAATTTCCAAAGTTTAAATGAATTTCTGGAATTATTTTTAATTCGAAAATAAATGCTAAAATGCTATGCGCACCCAGCACAGTGTACACAAAGTGTACACAGTGGCTGACAGGTGGACCAGGTGGTCCCCGTTGACCAGTCAACGTTTGACTGGTCAACAGGGATGGGCCCCTGTCATACACTATTTAGTCTAATTAGGTTATTAGGCTTATTAATTTTAATTAGTTTTAACTAAACCAATCTAATTAGGTTAATAATTAATTATTTATTTATATTATTATTATTTTAAACTTTTTTTTAAAAGGGCGTGGGGCCCCTTGGTCAGTGGCCCACACGGGGGTTTCTAGCGGGCGCTGGGCGAATGGGCGGCGGGCGCCTGAAGGACCGAACCCACGCGCGCGGGCGACGGGGCGCTGGCGGGCGGCAGCGGCGGCGAGCGGTGCGGCGAGCGGGGCAGCCGCGGGGAGGCAGGGCGCGGCGCGGGGATGGGCGTGGCCAGCGGGCAGAGGCGGGGCCAGGGCGTGCACGCGCGGGCGAAGCGTCGGTGGCGCGGGACACGAGCGGCGGGGCACGCGCAGGCGCGATGGGAGCGCGCAGTTGGGCGCCGGACGCGACCAGGGTGTGCGCGCGGCGAGCAGCAGCGGCACAGAGGTAGCTGCGGCAATGGCAGCGGGCGAGGGCAAGCGGGGCGAGCGCCGGCAGTAGCGGCCAGCACGGGCGCGGCCATAGGCCGGAACTTGGGCAGCGGCGAGGGCAACAAAAAAGGAACGACGTACAGAGGGGGATCGAGGGGAATGGGATGTGGCGCTCATAGGGGGTGCTCGGGGACGAGGTTGGACAGGGCGGAGGGGTACGGTGAGGTAGATCGAGCGCGGATCGAGGTGATGGCCGAGGCGGACATGGTCGACAGGGAAGAAAGCTCGGATCCGGTGATGTGTGGGTGCCCAGCTTGAACTGTTGGCCGTAGTCGATGCAGAGGGGAGCTGCGGAGCTCGTGGACACCTTCCCATGTTGGGTGGTCGACGGAGAGCACGCCGGCGAGGTGGCCATGGCGATGGCAGCCGCTCGGACAAACGAGATCAGAAAGGGAGAGGTGGAAGGAAGAGCGAGGGGTGGGCGTGAGAGATATTTGGGCGAGGGGGAGCTGACGAGGCCGAGCGGACCGAGGGAGAGCGGCCTTATCCCCTCCCCGTCGGCGCCAGCGAGACGGTCGGGGGCAACCCCCCTCCCCTTTAGCGACGCGGTCGCCTGAACAGGGATACAGGGGTGGGCTGGTTGGGCCGGCTGGCCAAGGCCCAGAGGGGTTTTTCTCCTTTTTCTTATTTCTTTTGCATTTTCTTTTTACTTATTTTTCTTTTACTGTTTCTCTTATTTTGTCTTAAGTAGACCCACCAAATGATTTTTGTAAATGGTAAATATGGTCTCATAAATACAAAGTAATATTTTGGGCTGCCACAAAAAGTTTGGGGTCATTTGGAAATATATAACCATTTGTTTATTTTGAAAAGCTTATTTTTGTTGGTTTTGGACCACTTAATATTTTTCTAGGGATTATTAGGTGAGTCAAATAATGTTGGTTTCCACACGACAATGATCATCGGAATTTATAGAACATTGTGAACATTATAGTTTTAATTTTTTGAAGAAATAATTATTGTGACTTTATTTTAAATTTGAATTTGAACCGGATTGAATCAAAGGGGGATTTAGCAACAGTGAAAATGATGACATGGCACCATAAACATGGGATTACTGTAGCTTAATTATCCGGGCCTCACAATTCTCCTCCACTACAAGAAATATCGTCCCGAGATTTAGGAGGTAGACGGAACAAGGCGGGGTATTCATCACAAAGACGATCCTCGCGTTCCCAAGTGGCTTCATCTTCAGAAGGATTTGACCACTGAACCTTTTAGAAATTGGATAGCCCTCTGACGGTGCGACGTTCAGCTTGATCGAGAACACGGATCGGATGCTCTCAGTAGGTGAGATCATCGTGCAGGGTTTGAGCTTTATAAGCTGTGACACCCCCTTGTAATAAGCTCTGTGACACTCTGTTAAAACTGCCAAGTCATGATCATTTGCAGTGCCAAGTCATATGGGTTAATGATCCAATTCAAATTCACATCTGAAAATCAACTCAAATTCAAAAGTGAATTATAAAGTTGATCAAACTCTGTTGGGAAAATGTTCATTAAATGGCAAATAATCCAGGAACATTTGTAAAACCATTTTCAAAATATTTGGAGTTAGATAATTGATTCAAACCATTTGGAATAGCACCAAAACAGAATATTTAAATCCATTTAAAATCATTTTTAATTCAAAAGAGTTCCAACATTTCCCAAACCAATTTTTGGTGAAAGGCAATGTTGCATGGTGTTATTTGGGTCAACTCCCATATTTTACAAAATAGTAAAAGAGGCCTAACCATTAACAAAACAGAAAAGAAAAGAAAACAGAAAATAAGAAAAAGAAAAAGGCTAAAGCTGGACTGGACCAAGTGCACAGTGCACTGGCCCAGCCCAGCCGGCCCACCTCACCTCTCTCCGTCGCCGTGTCGCCACGCCCGTGGTCAGACGCGCGCTCGCCGCTCCGGCGCCGACAGCGCGACGCCGCCGACACTACATTGAGGAGGAGGGGATAAGACCGACGCCCTCCACTCCTCCCTGGCCTCTCCGTCATTCTCCCCTCTCCTCTAGCTCGCCCCGCCTCTTTTCCTCCTCAGATCCGAGAGCAGCCGAACGCAGCCGCCGCCGCTCGACGCCGTGCTCGCGGCCACCGGCCTCACCCTGCCTCGTCTAGGTGTCCCTCGTCTCCGCCGTCGTCTGCTCGATCGTCTGGCGCACTCAGGTGGAGCAGAGGAGCCCCGTTGGTGCCGCGCGACGCCATCCCCTTCCGCCTCTGCTTCGACAATCTCCGTCGTCCCCAGCGAACTCCGGCAGCTACTAAACCTAACGAGGGCTTTTCTTAGCCGCACGGTGAGCCACTCTACCTTCCCCGTCTCTCTGTTTGGCCTCGCACGCTCCCTAGCCCTAGTCTCACCGGCGCCCGAACGTGCCTCCGCATGAGCTCGCCGTCGGCGCCCTTCCGGTGACCAAATGGTCACCGGGCCGAGCCCTTTGCGCTCAGCGCATCAAGTAGGTTCCCAACAGCCTCGCCATTTGGTCACTTGCGCGTTGCTGCCTCGATCCCGTCGATGACCGAACTCCGGCGCCCGCCGCAAAGCTCGCCGTCGGCGACACACGTCGTTTCCGGCCACCTCACCGCCACCATTAGACGCGCCGACGAATGGCCGTTCGAACGCACCCGGCCCCATCCCTTTTGGTGGCCTGTGGGCGAAGTCCGGCGAGCCCTGGGCCGCGCCGCCGCTGTTTTGGTCACCGGCGACCTGCCGCCGGCCGTTCGCTGACCTGGCCGCCACGTAGACCCGTCTGGGTCGCTGGCCAGTGGGCCCCGCTGCTCCGTTGACCGCGTTGACCCGAGTCAACGCGGGCACTGTTCACCCCTGTAGCTGACATGTGGGCCCCATTCGATAATTAGACTAATTAAACAGTTAATTAAATAAAATTAATTAGATTAGTCTAATGTCTCACTGACAAGTGGGGCCCGCCCCCTAATTAACCCTGTGGATTAAGTTAATCCACTGTTAGACTAAACAGAGACTGACGTGTGGGTCCCACTGGACCCACATGTCAGGTTTGACCCTGGTCAACCGCAGTTGACCTGCTGACGTCATTGTGACGTAATGCTGACGTCATAATTCATTTTCTGATAAATAAATAAATTCCAGAAATTCAAATAATCTTTAAAAATTAATAACTTTTAAACCGTAGCTCAGATCGAAAAAGTTAAAACATGAAAGTTGCTCAGAACGACGAGACAAGTCTGATCGTGACGTCTATTTCTCCATCGGAACCCCCTACGTAGAAGAACTCATAACTCCGGACCCGAATCCGGAAGATGAATAGTGCACACACGTCGGATATTAAATCCCAGAATAATTCTAAAAATAACTAAAATGACTTAGATGCATAATTAGGCAACCCTGCACTGCATCATAGCATCACACGCACCGTATTGCATTTGTTTGCATTATGTTTACCTGTTTCTTCCCCCTCTTCTCTCTCGGTAGACCCCGACGTTGACGTAGCTCTCGAGGCAGACGCAGCTCAGGAGTACGACTACGTCCCCGACGATACCACTGAAGACCTTGCCCTTGCCCCAGAGCAAACAGGCAAGCACCCCCATTTTGAACATGCCTATATCGCCTATTCTTTTCTCTCTTATGCTTGCATTAGAACTACTACTGCTACTGTTTTCCTATATCTGTTGCATAGCTTGATTATTGTACCCTGCCTTGCTACCTTACTGGTTATCCTAGACTGCTTAGTATAGGCTGGGTAGAGACACGACAGAGACCCCCACTTGATCCCGACTGCCCTGCTGGATATCAGAAGACCCGATCAACGGGATTGAAGACCAGACCCTGGCACCACACATCACTTCCCCTTAGTTGCCGACACTGCTGGGTTACCGTCGAGTGCCGAGGGTGATACCTCGTCAGCACTTCTGATGTTAACCTTGTAGGTTAGTTACTCGGTCGTGGTAAGCGAGGGTGATTCCTCCTACACCACCCCCGATAACGACATCGTCGTGCAACCTCTCAAGTGTGGACCTCGAGGGTGATTCCTCCTTCGTTCACCTTGATGATAACATCGAGCGGAAATTCCGTAGAGGGTGATTCCTCAGGGTTTCCTTCGGTGTCAGACACACAGTTACCTTGGATTTTATGACTTGCACTAAACCATGATACTAAAGACGGGTCGGCCCTGAGGGGTACCCGCGCGAGCTTAACGCGAAGAGATGTGGAGTCAGGTTGACCTGGATGGTGCCCGCGAGATAACTACGAGGCGTGGCCGGGCATTCTTAGCCCTTGCTGCAAGTCCTCGAGACGGGGCGACGGGGTCACATCGATCGTGAGTCTCTGCTCGTTTCCGCGCGCTCCTAATCCACTACGGTTTGGATATTTGATCCGAGGGGCCTCTGGCCCGATAGCACTAACCATCACGTGGGCATAGTATGGGCGTTCTGCGTCGTATACTTCAGCCGGAGCTTAATGGACGTCAGCGACTGAGCGGCGCGCGCTGAATTGGACTGGGAACGCAATCGCGCTTGTATAAGGGGTTGCTAGGTCTGCTTTCAGCCGCGTACGCAACGTGCAGGAGTTCCCGGGGCGAAGGCCCAAGACCCCTGGGCGCATAGGTTTAGTCCGGCGTGCTGACCTCTCTGTTAGGTTTTCGGTCGGGTTGTGGCGTGTTGCTTAGCCGAGGCCGGGCATGACCCAGAAAAGTGTGTCCGGCCGGAGTTAAGCGAGCGTGGTGGGTAAGTTGGTGCACCCCTGCAGGGAAGAAACTTCTATCGATAGCCTGTCCTACGGTAATGGACACTCGGAGTTGTATCCCGATCGGTACAACTAGAACATGTGATGAGAACTGGATAATACGGCTTTGGGATTGCTTTCTCGCAGGGAGTCGAGAAAGGATCTCAGGTCGAGGTTGATGATACTACTACTACTACTTTACATTATGTTGATCTGCTCTCTTCTATTGCTGCAAGACTCTCGAAGATTGTTGAAGATGCTAGTCTTCGATAGGACTAGGCTTTCCCCCTCTATTCTGGCATTTCTGCAGCCCAGTCCACATATACAGCCATTCCTTTGACAATGATGCATATGTAGTGTAGATCCTTGCTTGCTGAGTACTTCGGATGAGTACTCACGTTTGCTTTATTTTCTTTTTCCCCCATATCCAATTGATGCCACCAGACGATGGAGCCCCTGAGCCAGACGCCCCAGCCGACGACCAGTACTACTACCCGCCTGGCGAGTACTACTACTACGAGGAGCCGTTTGACGACCAGGAGTAGGATCGGAGGGTCCAGGGCAGGAGGCCTACGCCTTTCGATCGTAGTATTTTATTTTACCCCGCCTCTGTGAAGGCTTATCTCTTTCTCTCTCTGTAATATATCTGTACCCAGATATCTAATGCTTCCGCTGACGCTTGTATGCCATCGAGCTATGTATTCGAGCCCTCGATGCCCTGGCTTGTAATATAAAGCTTGTATGAATTTATTTATGTTTTAGAGTTGTGTTGTGATATCTTCAAGTGAGTCCTTAGGCTTGATCGTGCGCATTTGCATGTATGATTAGTGCACGATTAAGCCTGGGTCGTCACAGGTTGGTATCAGAGCCGACTACCTCTAGGAATCCCCCTATCCAACTCCTTGGCCGAAGTTGAGTCTAGTGGTCAAAAACTATTTTTACTAACTTGGATGTGTGGCTTACGGGCCCACGTCGCCAACTGGGTGGTATTAGGATCTTTTATTCCTCGTCTTTACTCTGGATTCTAATCTCTCATCTATTCGGGTTTAATAAAATTTACTAACATCGACATTTAGGTTCTCGTTAAATTCTATCCACCCGGAGAGCTGGATTCAGTGCGATTTCCCTGTCTTTGATCTGATTAGTCTGATAATCATTTTCTTTCCATTGTTTTGTTTAACCTTTCTCTCCGAGTTGTATTATACTCCGAGTTGTCATTCGATAAGACTGGATTCTGCATCAGAGTGCACGCGGAGAGTAGGATCCAGCGAGTTGATGGATCTTCGGTGTTCTCTAAACTCGACTTGAGGTTGGGTTATCACCAAATCCGTGTCCGTGAAGAGGATATTCCGAAGACTGCATTCGTTACTCGTTATGGCTCTTACGAGTACACAGTCATGTCGTTTGGCTTAACAAACGCTCCAGCTACCTTCTCCCGCTTAATGAATTACATATTCATGGATTACCTCGACAAGTTCGTCGTGGTATATCTGGACGATATCCTAGTATATTCGAAAAATAAGGAAGAACATGCCGAGCACCTTCGCCTTGTTCTGGAGAGACTTCGAGAGCACCAATTATATACCAAGTACTCTAAGTGCGAATTCTGGCTTTCTGAGGTAACCTACCTTGGACATGTCATCTCCAAGGATGGTATCGCAGTTAACCCGGAACGAGTTCAGGCTATTCTTGACTGGACCCCTCCGAAGAATGTCAAGCAAGTTAGAAGTTTCCTCGGGCTTGCAAGTTATTATCGCCGTTTCATCGAAAATTTCTCCAAGATTGCCAAGCCCCTGACTAATCTGCTCCACAAAGGCGTTAAGTTTGAGTGGACAGACAAATGTCAGGAAAGCTTCCAGACTCTCAAGGACAAGCTGACTTCTGCTCCAGTCCTTGCTCCTCCCGACTCTCATAAAGATTTCGTGATCTTCTGCGACGCATCTCGCCAAGGACTAGGTTGTGTCCTAATGCAAGAGCGAAGAGTAATTGCTTATGCTTCGCGACAACTGCGTCCACATGAAGATAATTACCCAGTGCATGACCTCGAACTTGCTGCTGTGATTTATGCTTTGAAGCAGTGGCATCACTACCTCCTTGGTAATCGGTGTGAGATTTACACCGATCATCAGAGCTTGAAGTACTTATTCACTCAACCGGAACTTAATCTTCGTCAGCAGCGATGGTTGGAAACAATCACCGATTATGACTGTGGTATTTCCTACACTCCTGGCAAAGCTAATGTGATGGCTGATGCCTTGAGCCGCAAGTCATATTGCAGTAACCTTATGGTAAAGCAAGCTCAGCCCCAGCTATACGAAGAATTGCGCAAGCTGAATCTCTGCATCGTCCCGCAAGGTTCTCTTAATAACCTGGTGATACAGCCAGATCTTGAGAAAGCTGTAAAAATTGCGCAAGCTAAAGATGCCGAAATTGGTCTAATGAAGAAAGAGCTCACACCTTCAAAAGTACAGGGATTTCTCGATTGCTGAAGATGGAACCTTGTACTTCCGAGACCGCATTGTAGTACCTCGCTTCGAGCTGATGACTGACAAAGTCATGAAGGAGGCCCATGATACACCGCGATCTATCCATCCGGGTAGTACCAAGATGTATCGAGATCTTCGTCAAAGGTACTGGTGGTCTAGAATGAAGCAAGATATTGCTCGTTATGTTACCGAGTGTGACGTTTGTCGTCGCGTGAAGGCAGAACATCAGAAACCTGCTGGAATTCTGCAACCGCTCCCTATTCCTCTATGGAAGTGGGATAAAGTGCAAATGGACTTCATTACTGGTCTTCCCAAGTCTCAGAAGGGTCATGATGCTATTCTTGTCGTCGTTGACCAACTTTCCAAGGTTGCACACTTTCTGCCAGTTAAGGAGACTATTACTGCTAGTCAGTTAGCAGAATTGTATATCTCCAGAATTGTTTCACTCCACGGTATTCCCAAGGAAATCAGTTCAGACCGTGGCAGCATTTTCACTGGCCATTTCTGGGAAAGTTTCCAGAAAGCAATGGGAACTCATATTACCTGGAGTTCAGCTTATCATCCCCAATCCCAAGGTCAAGTTGAGCGCGTTAATCAAGTGCTTGAAGATATGCTTCGAGCTTGTGTTATATCCTTCGGTAAGAAATGGGAGGAATCTCTCCCGTATGCCGAGTTCTCTTATAACAATAGCTACCAAGCCAGCTTGAAAATGGCCCCCTTTGAGGTTCTTTATGGTCGTAAATGTCGAACCCCTCTGAATTGGTCAGAAACTAGGGAACGACCTCTTGTTGGACCGGACATTATTCAGCATGCCGAAGAACAAGTCAGAATTGTCCGGGAGAATCTCAAAGCAGCTCAAGACCGTCAGAAGAGTAATTATGATCGCAAGCGATGGGGTGTGATCTATCAACCTGGTGATCAAGCTTATCTTCGTGTCACTCCAATGAAGGGCACCCGTCGTTTCGGAATCAAGGGCAAGCTAGCTCCTCGCTATATTGGTCCTTTCCGCATCATGGCTAGACGTGGACAGGTGGCATATCAATTGGAGTTGCCACCGCAATTCTCCCATATTCATGATGTCTTCCACGTGTCGCAACTCCGAAGGTGCTTCAAGGAATCCCCGCACCGTGCAGTGGATCATGAGATGCTCGAGCTACAAGATGATCTTTCCTATAAGGAGCATCCGATCCGCATCCTCGACGAAGCTGAACGTCGAACTCGTCAGAAGATGACCAAGTTCCTGAAAGTGCAGTGGTAGAATCACACTGAAGATGAAGCCACTTGGGAACGCGAGGATCATCTTCGGGAAGTATATCCCGGACTTTTTCCTTCTACCTCCTGAATTCTCGGGACGAGAATTTCTTTTAGAGGAGGAGAACTTGTGACACCCCCTTGTAATAAGCTCTGTGACACTCTGTTAAAACTGCCAAGTCATGATCATTTGCAGTGCCAAGTCATATGGGTTAATGATCCAATTCAAATTCACATCTGAAAATCAACTCAAATTCAAAAGTGAATTACAAAGTTGATCAAACACTGTTGGGAAAATGTTCATTAAATGGCAAATAATCCAGGAACATTTGTAAAACCATTTTCAAAATATTTAGAGTTAGATAATTGGCTCAAACCATTTGGAATAGCACCAAAACAGAATATTTAAATCCATTTAAAATCATTTTTAATTCAAAAGAGTTCCAACATTTCCCAAACCAATTTTTGGTGAAAGGCAATGTTGCATGGTGTTATTTGGGTCAACTCCCATATTTTACAAAATAGTAAAAGAGGCCTAACCATTAACAAAACAGAAAAGAAAAGAAAACAGAAAATAAGAAAAAGAAAAAGGCTAAAGCTGGACTGGACCAAGTGCACAGTGCACTGGCCCAGCCCAGCCGGCCCACCTCACCTCTCTCCGTCGCCGTGTCGCCACGCCCGTGGTCAGACGCGCGCTCGCCGCTCCGGCACCGACAGCGCGACGCCGCCGACACTACATTGAGGAGGAGGGAATAAGACCGACGCCCTCCACTCCTCCCTGGCCTCTCCGTCATTCTCCCCTCTCCTCTTGCTCGCCCCGCCTCTTTTCCTCCTCAGATCCGAGAGCAGCCGAACGCAGCCGCCGCCGCTCGACGCCGTGCTCGCGGCCACCGGCCTCGCCCTGCCTCGTCTAGGTGTCCCTCATCTCCGCCGTCGTCTGCTCGATCGTCTGGCGCACTCAGGTGGAGCGGAGGAGCCCCGTTGGTGCCGCGCGACGCCATCCCCTTCCGCCTCTGCTCCGACGATCTCCGTCGTCCCCGGCGAACTCCGGCAGCTACTAAGCCTAACGAGGGCTTTTCTTAGCCGCACGGTGAGCCACTCTACCTTCCCCGTCTCTCTGTTTGGCCTCGCACGCTCCCTAGCCCTAGTCTCACCGGCGCCCGAATGCGCCTCCGCATGAGCTCGCCGCCGGCGCCCTTCCGGTGACCAAATGGTCACCGGGCCGAGCCCTTTGCGCTCAGCGCATCGAGTAGGTTCCCAACAGCCTCGCCATTTGGTCACTTGCGTGCTGCTGCCTCGATCCCGTCGATGACCGAACTCCGGCGCCCGCCGCAAAGCTTGCCGTCAGCGACACACGTCGTTTCCGGCCACCTCACTGCCACCATTAGACGCGCCGACGAATGGCCGTTCGAACGCACCCGGACCCATCCCTTTTGGTGGCCTGTGGGCGAAGCCCGGCGAGCCCCGGGCCGCGCCACCGCTGTTTTGGTCACCGGCGACCAGCCGCCGGCCGTCCGTTGACCTGGCCGCCACGTAGACCCGTCTGGGTCGCTGGCCGGTGGGCCCCGCTGCTCCGTTGACCGCGTTGACCCGAGTCAACGCGGGCACTGTTCACCCCTGTAGCTGACATGTGGGCCCCATTCGATAATTAGACTAATTAAATAGTTAATTAAATAAAATTAATTAGATTAGTCTAATGTCTCTCTGACAAGTGGGGCCCGCCCCCTAATTAACCCTGTGGATTAAGTTAATCCACTGTTAGACTAAACAGAGACTGACGTGTGGGTCCCATTGGACCCACATGTCAGGTTTGACCCTGGTCAACCGCAGTTGACCTGCTGACGTCATTGTGACGTAATGCTGACGTCATAATTCATTTTCTGATAAATAAATAAATTCCAGAAATTCAAATAATCTTTAAAAATTAATAACTTTTAAACCGTAGCTCAGATCGAAAAAGTTAAAACATGAAAGTTGCTCAGAACGACGAGACGAGTCTGATCGTGCTGTCTGTTTCTCCATCGGAACCCCCTACGTAGAAGAACTCGTAACTCCAGACCCAAATCCGGCAGATGAATAGTGCACACACGTCGGATATTATATCCCAGAATAATTCTAAAAATAACTAAAATGGCTTAGATGCATAATTAGGCAACCCTGCACTGCATCATAGCATCACACGCACCGTATTGCATTTGTTTGCATTATGTTTACCTGTTTCTTCCCCCTCTTCTCTCTCGGTAGACCCCGACGTTGACGTAGCTCCCGAGGCAGACGCAGCTCAGGAGTACGACTACGTCCCCGACGATACCACTGAAGACCTTGCCCTTGCCCCAGAGCAAACAGGCAAGCACCCCCATTTTGAACATGCCTATATCGCCTATTCTCTTCTCTCTTATGCTTGCATTAGAACTACTACTGCTACTGTTTTCCTATATCTGTTGCATAGCCTGATTATTGTACCCTGCCTTGCTACCTTACTAGTTATCCTAGACTGCTTAGTATAGGCTGGGTAGAGACATGACAGAGACCCCCACTTGATCCCGACTGCCCTGCTGGATATCAGAAGACCCGATCAACGGGATTGAAGACCAGACCCTGGCACCGCACATCACTTCCCCTTAGTTGCTGACACTGCTGGGTTACCGTCGAGTGCCGAGGGTGATACCTCGTCAGCACTTCTGATGTTAACCTTGTAGGTTAGTTACTCGGTCGTGGTAAGCGAGGGTGATTCCTCCTACACCACCCCCGATAACGACATCGTCGTGCAACCTCTCAAGTGTGGACCTCGAGGGTGATTCCTCCTTTGTTCACCTTGATGATAACATCGAGCGGGAATTCCGTAGAGGGTGATTCCTCAGGGTTTCCTTTGGTGTCAGACACACAGTTACCTTGGATTTTATGACTTGCACTAAACCATGATACTAAAGACGGGTCGGCCCTGAGGGGTACCCGCGCGAGCTTAACGCGAAGAGATGTGGAGTCGGGTTGACCTGGATGGTGCCCGCGAGATAACTACGAGGCATGGCCGGGCATTCTTAGCCCTTGCCGCAAGTCCTCGAGACGGGGCGACGGGGTCACATCGATCGTGAGTCTCTGCTTGTTTCCGCGCGCTCCTAATCCACTATGGTTTGGATATTTGATCCGAGGGGCCTCTGGCCCGATAGCACTAACCATCACGTGGGCATAGTATGGGCGTTCTGCGTCGTATACTTCAGCCGGAGCTTAATGGACGTCAGTGACTGAGCGGCGCGCGCTGAATTGGACTGGGAACGCAATCGCGCTTGTATAAGGGGTTGCTAGGTCTGCTTTCAACCGCATACGCAACATGCAGGAGTTCCCGGGGCGAAGACCCAAGACCCCTGGGCGCATAGGTTTAGTTCGGCGTGCTGACCTCTTTGTTAGGTTTTCGGTCGGGTTGCGGCGTGTTGCTTAGCCGAGGCCGGGCATGACCCAGAAAAGTGTGTCCGGCCGGAGTTAAGCAAGCGTGGTGGGTAAGTTGGTGCACCCCTGCAGGGAAGAAACTTCTATCGATAGCCTGTCCTACGGTAACGGACACTCGGAGTTGTATCCCGATTGGTACAACTAGAACATGTGATGAGAACTGGATAATACGGCTCTGGGATTGCTTTCTCGCAGGGAGTCGAGAAAGGATCTCAGGTCGAGGTTGATGATACTACTACTACTACTTTACATTATGTTGATCTGCTCTCTTCTATTGCTGCAAGACTCTCGAAGATTGTTGAAGATGCTAGTCTTCGATAGGACTAGGCTTTCCCCCTCTATTCTGGCATTTCTGCAGCCCAGTCCACATATACAGCCATTCCTTTGACAATGATGCATATGTAGTGTAGATCCTTGCTTGCTGAGTACTTCGGATGAGTACTCACGTTTGCTTTATTTTCTTTTTCCCCCATATCCAATTGATGCCACCAGATGACGGAGCCCCTGAGCCAGACGCCCCAGCCGACGACCAGTACTACTACCCGCCTGGCGAGTACTACTACTACGAGGAGCCGTTTGACGACCAGGAGTAGGATCGGAGGGTCCAGGGCAGGAGGCCTACGCCTTTCGATCGTAGTATTTTATTTTACCCCGCCTCTGTGAAGGCTTATCTCTTTCTCTCTCTGTAATATATCTGTACCCAGATATCTAATGCTTCCGCTGACGCTTGTATGCCATCGAGCTATGTATTCGAGACCTCGAGGCCCTGGCTTGTAATATAAAGCTTGTATGAATTTATTTATGTTTTAGAGTTGTGTTGTGATATCTTCAAGTGAGTCCTTAGGCTTGATCATGCGCATTTGCGTGTATGATTAGTGCACGATTAAGCCGGGGTCGTCACATAAGCCATGTGGTTGTTGCAATAAGACTTGCGACTTAGGGCATTGGCCACGAATTAGCCTTGCCTTGGGTATAAGAAATATCGTAGTCATAGTCTGTAATTGTTTCTATACATCGCTGCTGACGGAGATCCAGATCTAGCTGAGTAACAGATACTTCAGACTTTAATGGTCGGTAAAGATCTCGCAACGAGTACCAAAAGGAAATGCCGCCACAACTTCAGTGCAAATTTAACTGTAGCAAGTTCAAGGTCATGGACTGGGTAGTTCTTCCGGAATGGCTTCTGGGAATTCACAAATGACTTGAGCGTTTTCAATTCTCACAAGAGGAGAAGCGTTTAACGCATTCAAGGAATAAATTCGTGCTTTGGCATTTCAAACAAGATGCTTACTATCTCACTCGAAGGAGGTAGTAGATAGATGGTTTTAGTGGCGCAAATGATAGAAGCGGTATGTGTTTTCAACCATTCCATTCCCAGAATGAGGTCAATATTGGAAGACTCAAAACAATGGGGGAAACATGGAATTCCAACCCTTCACGTTCAACGGGGACGTTATGACCAACCATGGTGGTTCGACATTGGTCCGCGGAATGCAGCTTGGAAATCCGGCCAAGTGATGGCGGTCCCAACCGGTAAGGAATGCCTGTGGCTGTCCCACCATTCAGCAGCGGGACCGTCAGATAATATGCCGCGAAGGTGACATAGTTGGCAGGGGCTACACCAGCAGACTCTAGCTCGAAAGTGATGTCACGGAGCCAGTCATCAGCATCAAGTGGCTGAGTTGAGCTGCGGTAGATGGTTGGGTTGAGACGTGCAAAGTCTTGTAGAGAAACTGGGCTTGGTTGTTGATTCATATTGGGACGCGGAAACTGAGCCATGACTCCTTCCATGAACTGGCGATTCAGCTCAAACTGTTGGATCATACCAGCCATGAATTCAGGCGGTGGTGGATTGTCGCCACCACGGCCACGACCAGCGGGTCTAACCATCCTGCTAAAATGCAACAAGGGGTAGTTTAGCAAGGGGTGGAGAAGGTGTATGGAGTCATTCATGATGTAACCTGAATAGTGACCACAGGCGCAGTATGTACAAAGCAGTAGTCATTGAAGACATACTGATACATATACGGAGCCAATTACACGTTGATCATATGAGTTCAGACAAGAGAACACCCTAGACATACTAGGCGGCACACATGCACGCGATGGAGGGATACAACAACGGGACATAGCAATGACTACATCAAGGTCGGGGAAAACCTCTGGAGCGAGGGATTTGCAAGTGACGACGCAGGGTGCCCTCGATAAGAGGATCCTGTGGTCAGTGAATATTGTGAAGCAGAACTTGCCTCGCAATTTGAGAAAGGGGTAATACAAACCTCCGGGTGGATGTGATCACGAGATCCTAATGTTAGATTTAGCAAAATCATTTAACCCGAATAGAAGAGAGATCAGAGTCCCAGAGCATAGACGAGGAATAAAAAATTCTAATACCACACATTGGCGACGTGGGCCCATAAGCCACACAGCCATGTTAGTAAAAGTTTTACAAAGACTAGACTCAACTTCGGCCAAGGAGTTTGAAAGGGGATTCCTACAGGCAGTCGGCTCTGATACCAACTTATGACGCCCCTGATTCGACCGTACACTAATCATACACGCAAACGTGTACGATCAAGATCAGGGACTCACGGGAAGATATCACAACACAACTCTAAACACAAATGAAAGTCATACAAGCTTCATATTACAAGCCAGGAGCCTCGAGGGCTCGAATACATAGCTCGATACATAAGCGAGTCAGCGGAAGCAACAATATCTGAGTACAAACATAAGTTAAACAAGTTTTGCCTTAAGAAGGCTAGCACAAACATCAACGATCGAAGAGGCAAGGCCTCCTGCCTGGGACCTCCTAACTACTCCTAGTCGTCGGCGGGCTCCACGTAGCAGTAGGCACCCTCGGGGTAGTAGTAGTAGTCGTCGGGGGTGGCATCTGGCTCCTGGGATCCACCATCTGGTTGCAACAACCGGAAAGAAGACAAAAGGGGAAAAAGGGGTAGCAAAGCAACTGTGAGTACTCATCCAAAGTACTCGCAAGCATCAGATCTATACTAAGTATGCATTGGTATCAAATGAAAGGGTTGTATCTGTGGACTGAACTGCAGAATGCCAGAATAGAGGGGAAGGTCTAGCCTATCGAAGACTAGCATCTTCAAGCAGCTCCAAGCATCTTGCAGCATTCAGAAGAGTACAGAATAGCAGTTTAATTAACAAGCATGTTGTAATATTAATGCCCAGAGATCCTTCCTCGACTCCCTGCGAGAAAGCAATCTCGGAGCCAACATATCCATCACATATCTCAAGTATCCATTTCTAGTTGTAATAGATCAGGATGTAGGAGATATGCCCTAGAGGCAATAATAAATGTTATTGATTATCTCCCTGTTCATAATTAGGTTTATGTTCCATGCTATAACTGCAATGATTCTCGAGTCTACAAATAAAACGAGGCTTGGAGGGAAACTCATGTGCACGTGTGGGATAATAAACGGTAAAATGTATTCCTAGTCAAGCCTCTATGACTGGCTCAAGTATTGCATGATGATCCTGTTTTCCTGATCATGGGCATGACTATGCCGGCAATTTTGAGGGCACAATTGTTAGCAGAACATTTGTGTTGAATCGACCCAAATTGATGTTATGCTATGAGATTCTTTCGTCACAAGTTAATGGTTAATAACACAGAGATGGTTAACGTTTGCATAATTCCTCAGACCATGAGAGTATCGAGTTTCTTCATGCTTGATTCATGAACTTTGGGGTTTGTTAAACGTCATCCGTAACTGGATGGCTATTACAGCGGCTTACGGGTTCATGGGAAAGTATGTCAAGTAACTTGATAGCTCAAGATTGGGATTTGCTCCTCCGACGATGGAGAGATATCTCTGGGCCCTCTCGGTGTTACGGTATCCATCATCGTCTGGCCAGACACAGGGTGATTTGATCACAGGGATGCCGAACACAGTAACGAGAAAAGAGAACAATACCGGTAACGAGGTAACTAGCATAGTGGACAAGTTGTTGATCCACGGGAATGCCAACATGTCTCACCTCGGGTATTTGTAACATATCGCGAAGCAATAGGAATAGCACACGGCAACTGGAGGTTCACTCGAATATTCATTCGTGTGGGTATAGGGGTCAATATGGGTGTCCACGGCTCCGATGTTGATCATTGATCGGAAGGGGTTCCGTGTCATGTCTATACTTCACCGAACCTATAGGGTCACACGCTTAAGGGTCATCTATCTGCTGAATACTAGACAGGGAGTCTGAGAGAAAATCACCGAAAAAGTTTCGGACACCGAAAAAGTTTCGGACAGCAGAAAAGTTCCGCAGAGAGAGGTCACCGAATGAGTTCCGGTGAAACTGAAAAGTTGTTTCAGAGGATACCATAAAGTCAAATTGGTTTCGGCACATGCCCGATAATTCTTGGAGGGTGCCAGAATCATTCTGGAAACTTTTGGGAATTTTCTGGAAGAAAAAACGGAAATGTTCCGGAGCTGCCGGAACCACTTCAGATGCTTTTCGCAGATGAAAATCACTAATCTGGAATTGTTCCAGAACGCGTTGAAAATTATTTTAGTGGGTACTGGAAATGTTCTAAGCCCACATAAATATTTTCAGTTCGAACGGACGCTGAAAAATGTCGTCGTGAATAGTGAAAGTGCTTTTTGGGTGGCTTCTTGGAGAAGCCACCTTGAGGGTCCTTTGGTATTTTTCCCCTTGGCTTCTTGGAGAAGCCACCCTTGGGCTTGGCCTATAAATAGGGGTGGAGGGGGCTGCCTAAAGACTCACTCCTTCTCACATACAAGTGCCATTGCAATGATCTGGCTTCTCTCTCCCTCCCCGCGAAATAGTTTCGTAGAGCCGAAAGGCTGTCTGGGTTCCGGTGGGAACTAGTTCTGGACGGCGAAGCCCTGCCGGATAGATGACACCGTATGTGTGCAACTTTGTAGAGAGGTCATAGTTTCGATCTTAGTGCCCGAGGGGCTGTTCGAGAGTGCCTCCCGAAGGGCTGTCCAAGTGACGGTCCAAATTCTGTGGGTCCTCCCGAAGGGCTGTCCGCGACACTGTCCGGGGGACTGTTCAACTGCCTCTCGGAGGGCTGTCCTGGGCGCGGATGAGGGTATACATCCTCGCGGTTGGGAGGTTGTAAATCCTAGCTGCGGGGATCTGCACCGCCGATCGTCATCGACTCTACTTCCGCTGCGCTACGAGTCGGTAACGAAAATGATCAAACCTTATATGCAGTCTCCATAGTGGTCCTGGGCTGGTGCGTAGGTCGGAAATTTTTTGTTTTCTGCTGCGTTACCCTACAGTGGCATCAAGAGCGGTGCTATGCGTAGATGCAGGTTGCGATCTAGAATACATAGTGATGTATGGGTGTTGCACAATATAATTAGGTAGTAGATGAGTTCTATTACTGAAAATTATTTGTGCGGGTAGCAGATGAAATCTGTTACCCGATGTTCTTGTTGCTTCCCTGGAATTCGCATATTTCTGATCTTGATAACAGCATGGTGGAGTTTCAATGTTCTGGCAATCCACGATCCTGATTGATCAACGAAGTGCTAACAGTTCATTGAATTCCACCGTAGTTAAAAAGAAAGATGAAATTTCGCAGACAAAAGGGCAATGCAGATATGATCTGCACGGGGGTCATGCGTATGACGAAGTTTAGTATGGGGTTCAAGATTTTATTATCTCGTGCTTCATACACCCCGCATTGTTAATCTAGCGACTTGAATTATCATACTTGATGATGGACGTTGGTAGCTTCGGTTTGTTTCGAAACCTTAGAAGCCACGTAAAACAAGTTTTTGCTTGAACCAATTAGAGGCGTCTAACTTGGTTTTGCAGGAGGGTTTGCATGTGCATGTGATGTGGTATAGCAGTGCTCATAATAATTTGATTATGTATGAGATGACTATATAATGTAAATTTATTAACATGACCTGCGTTTCATGATTCGGCATGATGGCTGGAGCCATATGATTGCACTTTAATGACCTGCGTGTCAACCTTGTTGTAATGCATTATTTTATTAGCTATAGAGATAGCAATATTATCTGGTGCATCAACAAGGTGGTGGCAATCTTCGCTAAGGAGAACACCGACGTGAATGCCGAAGACGAAGAAATACAAGACTTCTCCGTCAGAAAGGGCTATACCATATCATGCTTTTATGAATTGCTTGAGATGTTTATCCCTTATGATGCACCCTTCTTGATTGCGCGGTAGTCGCTTTTTATTAGGGTGATCTCTCACAAAAATATCAAGTAGTTAGTGTTCTCCCAAGTGTAGCACCGTCACGGCACCTAACTTTTCGGGGTATCACCGGATCTCCCTGGGTACGAACGATTAGGGATGTGTGAGGCGGGTGAGTTGAGACCTCGCAGCAAGATCACTTGGTTGACTTGACGTTCTGGAAGGATCTCCCTGAGCTCGGAACACGCCCATCGAAAGATGAACAAGAGTCACATAGAGATGTGATCGGCAAGTTTGCCTACCGATTGAAGTTCGCGCCATCAGTGTTCATCTCGTTCAATGGCGTTGAATGGAAATGCGGGTCTTGTATCACTCACAATCAATTATGAGAGATATTGATTTGAGTGGGAGCGCACTGTTGAATTAACTTGTTTAATTCTCAGTGCAATTAATTGTGGACACTGTCTAAGTGTTATATGCATAATAGTTGTAGAATAATGGCTCGCGTTTCCACCTTCCCTATTAAAATTGAATAGCTGTTAAATATCTGGTTAAAACTTTACGGTTGGTAACGTAATGTGAGGATTGTCCTCAAGAGTGCCGAGAAGGACTTTGTCCTATCACATACTTTCGGTATTCTCTTGCTTATGCTATGGATCATGTGA
Organism: Thinopyrum elongatum; assembly: GCA_011799875.1. Taxonomy (NCBI): domain Eukaryota; kingdom Viridiplantae; phylum Streptophyta; class Magnoliopsida; order Poales; family Poaceae; genus Thinopyrum; species Thinopyrum elongatum. The sequence goes on along the minus strand of CM022297.1, from coordinate 27,706,446 downwards.
CTCTCGTCCTTCGATCCAAAAGCTAGAATTCCGTTTCAGTCAAGTGCAATATGTTTGCTTCCATGAGACCCGAACTTCGAAAGTTTGGATAGTTATGTGATATTCATGGAATCTGAAAATCATTTTCAGAGACAGACAAAGGCTAAAAGATATGAGATATCCAAAGCAATGTTTGTTTGCAAACTATTAGTAAAAGAGTTTACTATGCATTAGACTGATAAGAGAGGGATCCAGAAGAACGCCTGTCATATGATGAAAGGTGAATAAAACAACAACTTAAAGAGAAAGGAAGTGTCCGAAGGGTGTTAGTGAAACTTTCACGCCTAGGAAGTCCGAGGCTAACGCCACTCTTAAGTTGGGTGCTTCTTCTGAGAGTAGGAGAAATACTAAAAGTTAAAACTGTTAGAAGTATAAAGGCAATAAGAAAGAAGACTAGAATATCCAGCTCATGTATGAATGTCATACAAAGTTTTTAATGTATAGAAGGCTGGTCAAAGATATAGTTCTTGGGAATTATGGTTAAACATGTTAATCACTGATTCTTGGGTATTGTGAGTTAATCATAGAGATACCCGCTCGATTGCATTCTGTTGCAACTCGATGTAAGAACTACTATGGCCTGAAAGACTAGCCAGGAATGAGGTTTAGGTATACACAGGGAACATAGTAAATGTTACTATACCTTCCATCGGTGTATTACCATCTGTATTTATTTTCATAATTCATTTAGAGTTTTACAAACTCTAGCCTTTGCATAAAGTAATCTTGCAAGAAGGTTGTTCATAAGAGAACTTTTTATGTTCGATGTTATGAATAACATAAGGGCCATACTTTCATTGAGAATGAGATGCATGTTATGAATAATGATAATAATATATTACCTCTGGATTTACTTTCATAATTCATTTTAGAGTTTTACACACTCTAGCCCATTGCACAATGTTTGTTGCAAAAGAGTTGTTCATAAAAGAACAATTGTTGTTCAGTATTATGAATAACATGAAGGGGCATACTTCCATCCAAGATGGGATGTATGTTATGAATATTGATGGTAAAATGATACATCCATAACACTGACGCTAAATGTCGCAAGACTAAAAGAATACCACACAAGTGTGGCACTGCATTTGGTCACATTGGAGAAACCCGCATGAAAGATTCCATTATGATGGATTTTGAAGTCGTTTGATTTTTGAATCATCTGACACTTGCAACTTTCCTTTGAAAAGTGAAGTGACTGAAATACCGTTCACAGGCCATAAGGAACGAGCAAAGAATTTATTGGTGATCATACATTTTGATGTATGTAGTCCGATAAATGTTTTTGCAAGTAGTGGATTTATCTATCTTCGGAAATGACTCAAGTAGATATATGGATATTTACTTGATGAGACGTAAGTCTGAATTTTTTGAATTCATTCAAAAGGTTTTCAAATATGAAATAGAAGTTATTGTAACAAGAAGATTATGTTTCTACAATTCGATGCAGAAAAGAATATTTGAGTTACAAGTTTAGCGAATGTCTGATGAGTTGTGAAAGGGGTTTCATAACTTGCACCTCCCGGAACACCACTGCAAGTGGAAAGTCCGTGAAGATGTAATCGAACCATTTATGACATGGTAAGATCAAAGATGGCATAAATAAATTTGCCATTATCCCTTTTAAAGAGTGATGCTTTAGAGACTGCGGCTTTTACACTGAAAAGCGCTCCATCGGGTCTGTTGAAATGACACCATGGTATGGTACGCCCAACCATGTTATATCTTTTCTTAACATTTGGAATATGGGGCTTGTGTAAAAGGTTACAAACCTATTCCAAATCAGACAAGTGCTACTTTGTAGGTTATCCCAAGTCATTGGGTATTCCCCCACCACTATACCGAGGCAAAAGTTTTTGCCACAAAATGGTATGCTTTTAAAGAGAATTGTTCTTGCAAAAGGTGAGTGGGAGGACAGTGCAACTCGACGAGATAACCAGTATCTTCGTCATCAGGTCAAAGGAAAGGAACCTTGGAAGTGATTCCGGAGTTTCCTACTGCGACTGATACGGAAGTCTCTACAATAGAATGTATGGACTTCGGTCGAACTTGCAACTGAACCACGTAGGCAAGGCTCGTGCAAACCTCTCAGGTGCGCAGACGAGATATTGTTGTTAGACAACAGTATACCTACGATACACAAGGAAGCGTTGATGGGCCCTGACTCCGGGATTGGCTAAATGCCAATATAATCCGAGATAGTTTCCATATAAATGATTCAAGATCATATCTTGATGACCCCTTCAGAAGACTTAGAGTCTAACGAACTTTTATGGAACTATAAACTGATATGGATAAAATGTTTTATCCATAAAGCTCGACTTGTTGAAATAACAAGTTCAAGGAGTTGACTATGATGAGGTTGTTTCATCGTAGCGATGCTTAAAGTCAGTTCGGGTTGAACTAGCAATTAATACAAATTTCATATCATGAGATATGAAACAAGGGATGACAAAAGGATTTCCATCTGATGGAAATGAAACCAAGGACTTGCATGTGTTATAGTCCAAGGTATTTTGTGAGTCCAGAGGATGCTAGTAAGGGTGCAAACTTCAGAGTTCCAGCGATGGACAGAAGAGAGCAAAGTGGAGTCGGAATCTTCGTGTTTTGATGAAATGGTCAAAGGAGTTTGACTTCATCAATGGGTAACGAAGATGCTTGTAATTCAAGTAAGTGGGAGCCTAATAATATTTCTAAAAACCTTGTGTGCTTGACACATTGTTAATTGGAAATAAAATTCTTGACATGAATTAGGACTTCATTTGAAAATAGTTTTTCGATGAAGTGCTTGGGCTAAATAGCCTCAATATTAGGCATAATGATCTATGGAGATAGATTTACCTAATGGGGCTAAGCAATAAATACATATTGACAAGATGCTAAAACTTTTTAGCATTTAAAACGCCAAGGAGTGATTCTTGCCAAAGTCACATGGAAAGAGTTTTTGCAAGACTCGGTGTCCCAAAAACACTGATGAGCAAAATACATGATGGAGATTCCTCACACCTTCGTGTTTGGATTAATCATGTATTCCATGGTATGTAAAACAACCAGTTTTGTCCGATACTCCCAAGGTGTTGCGAGTATAGATACCAAAGTGATCAAAAGTACTGATCATAGGACAACAGTGAAAAGTGTCATTGAATGCTAGAGTAGCACTGATGACATGTTTTCTCGCAAGTGGAGATCATGAAGAGTTCGTTGTAAAATGTTACATCGATACAGTCTTCATCATTGCTCCAAGCGATTTTTGATTTAAATAAAGGGTTTTGTGTAATACATAATATGGTGGCACGGTAGTTGGAAATTGTTCCAAACAAGATACTGTGGCGAATTCTATAACAGAGGCGAAGTATGTTGCCGCTTTTTAAGCGACAAAGAAGATGTTGAATCATATAGTTCATTCATGAACTTAGTATGGTTCCAAGATGACTTTTGTCAATGGGACACTACTGCAGGTAGTTGCTCCAAACCTCAGTCTGAGGAATCCAGGTTCGACCTGTGATTCACATACATACAAAGTCAAGTCCACACAAAATATGAATTTTGTGAAAGCATGAAAATGCGAAGGATATGCAAAGAGACACACGGAGCTGAAGTCGTTAGATCCGTTGGACATCAGGCTATACCACATGCGAAGCATATTTACACAGGTATGCCACAGGTGTAAAGTGCATTAGCATTAACTATATTATTGACTCTAGTGCAAGTGGGAGTCTGTAGGAGATATGCCCTAGAGGCAATAATAAATGTTATTGATTATCTCCCTGTTCATAATTAGGTTTATGTTCCATGCTATAACTGCAATGATTCTCGAGTCTACAAATAAAACGAGGCTTGGGGGGAAACTCATGTGCACGTGTGGGATAATAAACGGTAAAATGTATTCCTAGTCAAGCCTCTATGACTGGCTCAAGTATTGCATGATGATCCTGTTTTCCTGATCATGGGCATGACTATGCCGGCAATTTTGAGGGCACAATTGTTAGCAGAACATTTGTGTTGAATCGACCCAAATTGATGTTATGCTATGAGATTCTTTCGTCACAAGTTAATGGTTAATAACACAGAGATGGTTAACGTTTGCATAATTCCTCAGACCATGAGAGTATCGAGTTTCTTCATGCTTGATTCATGAACTTTGGGGTTTGTTAAACGTCATCCGTAACTGGATGGCTATTACGGCGGCTTACGGGTTCATGGGAAAGTATGTCAAGTAACTTGATAGCTCAAGATTGGGATTTGCTCCTCCGACGATGGAGAGATATCTCTGGGCCCTCTCGGTGTTAAGGTATCCATCATCGTCTGGCCAGACACTTTGTGATTTGATCACGGGGATGCCGGAACACGGTAACGAGAAAAGAGAACAATACCGGTAACGAGGTAACTAGCATAGTGGACAAGTTGTTGATCCACGGGAATGCCAACATGTCTCGCCTCAGGTATTTGTAACATATAGCGAAGCAACAGGAATAGCACACGGCAACTGGAGGTTCACTCGAATATTCATTCGTGTGGGTATAGGGGTCAATATGGGTGTCCACGGCTCCGATGTTGATCATTGATCGGAAGGGGTTCCGTGTCATGTCTATACTTCACCGAACCTATAGGGTCACACGCTTAAGGGTCATCTATCTGCTGAATACTAGACAGGGAGTCTGAGAGAAAATCACCGAAAAAGTTTCGGACACCGAAAAGTTTCGGACAGCGGAAAAGTTCCGCAGAGAGAGGTCACCGGATGAGTTCCGGTGAAACTGAAAAGTTGTTTCAGGGGATACCATTAAGTCAAAATGGTTTCGGCACATGCCTGATAATTCTTGGAGGATGCCAGAATCATTCTGGAAACTTCTGGGAATTTTCTGGAAGAAAAAACCGGAAATGTTCCGGGGCTGCCGGAACCGCTTCAGATGCTTTTCGCAGATGAAATCACTAAACTGGAATTGTTCCAAAACACGTTGAAAATTATTTTAGTGGGTACTAGAAATGTTCTAAGCCCACATAAATATTTTCAGTTCGAACGGACGCTGAAAAATGTCGTCATGAATAGTGAAAGTGCTTTTTGGAATTTTTTGGAAAGCCACCTTTTAGGGCTTTTTGCTAAAGGCTTCTAGAAGGTGATGTGGATGGATGAGAGTCCCCTTGGGGGGGACCCCTAGGGGGTGGCCGGCCACATGTGGAGCTCCAAGCTCCACATGTCCTTTGGTTTCTCTCTTATGCCCTTGGAAAGAGTTTCCTTCATGGGTATTTTGGTATTTCTTGAATGCCCATCCTACCCCTTGGTTTTCCTATATAAGGAGGAGAGGGGGCTGCTCAATCCATCATCCCTTCTCACATACAAATGCCATGCAATTATCTGGCTTCTCTCTCCCTCCCACGAAAAGAGTTTCGTAGAGCCGAAAGGCTGTCTGGGTTCCGGTGGGAACTAGTTCTGGACGGCGAAGCCCTGCCGGATAGATGACACCGTATGTGTGCAACTCTGTAGAGAGGTCGTAGTTTCGATCTTAGTGCCCGAGGGGCTGTTCGAGAGTGCCTCCCGAAGGGCTGTCCAAGTGACGGTCCGAGTTCTGTGAGTCCTCCCGAAGGGCTGTCCGAGTGACCGTTAGAGTTTCGAAGGTCCTCCCGAAGGGCTGTCCGCGACACCGTCCGGTGGACTGTTCGACCGCCTCCCGGAGGGCTGTCTGAAGGGAAGACGAGGGGATACATCCTCGCAGTTGGGAGGTTGTAAATCCTAGCTGCGGGGATCTGCACCGCCGATCGTCATCGACTCTACTTCCGCTGCGCTACGAGTCGGTAACGAAAATGATCAAACCTTATATGCAGTCTCCATAGTGGTCCTGGGCTGGTGCGTAGGTCGGAAATTTTTTGTTTTCTGCTGCGTTACCCTACACAGGATACAAGTCTGAACGTCCATTACCGTGGACACGGTATTCGAATAGATAACTTCCCTGCAGGGGTGCACCATGTTACCCAACACGCTTGATTACTCTGGCCGGACACACTTTTCTGAGTCAATGCCCGGCCTCGGAAGATCAACACGTCGCAGCCCTACCTAGGCTCAGCAGAGAGGTCCCCGCCGGTCTACCTCCTAAGCACTCCGGGGTCTTGGGCCCATCGCCCGTTGCACTCCGGGTCGTTGCGTGTAGGGCGGGTCCAGGCTCCACCACTACAAGATGGTGCCGACCTAGCCGTGCTGCAATGCTGAACTGGACGTCTGACAAAGCTTCGGCTAATACTACAACGCCGAGGCCCATAACTATTCCCGTGTGGTGGTTAGTGCGTAAAGGCCAGTGGCCAACTCAGAACAAATACACAAACCTGTTAGTGCATTACTAAAAGAAGTGACGGCTGTCGGGACAAGTCCAGAGCTACCACCCCCTCCTGGGTGATACCGCTAAACAGCCAGCCACCATTGTAACTCCTTGGGTGCTCTCCGGGCCTGCCCGACTATCATAAGGAACTGCTGTAAAGTCAAGGTAACCGTGTGTCCAAAACATCAAGGGGAAAACCCGAGGAATCACCCTCGATGGATTCCACTCGATGTAACCATCAAGGTGAATGTAGGAGGAATCACCCTCGAGGTTCACACTTGAGAGGTTGCACGACAGAGTCGTATCGGGAGTGGTGAAGGAGGAATCACCCTCGAGGTTCACACTTGAGGGGTTGCACGACAGAGTCGTATCGGGAGTGGTGAAGGAGGAATCACCCTCGAGGTTCAAACTTGAGGGGTTGCACGATAGAGTCGTATCGGGAGTGGTGAAGGAGGAATCACCCTCGATGACCACGACCGAATAGCTACACTACAGAGATCTCATCAGAAGTGATGTACGAGGTATCACCCTCGGCACTCGATAGTAGCTCTGCAGAATCGAGCAACAAAAGGGGCGTGATGTGATGTGAGGTGTCGGGCTCTGGTCGTCGATCACGTTGATCGAGACATCGATGATGAAGCAGGGGCAACAAGGATAAGGTGGGGGTCACTGATGGATCACCAACCAACCTATACTAAGCAGTTTAGGATAAGCAGGTAGGTAACAATAACAGGTACAAAAGCAGGCTATGCATCAGAATAGGAGCAATCAATTACAGTAGCAAAATCTAATGCAAGCATGAGAGAGAATGGAATGGACGATATCGAAGTGATCAAGGGGGGGGGGGCTCGCCTGGAAGCTCTGCTGAAAAGGAAGAAGAGTCGTCGGTGACGTCGTCGATCACAGGGGCATCAGCAGTGGTCTCGGGGTCTACCGGAGAAGAAGAGGGGGAAGAAACAGTAAATACAAAGCACACAGATGCATTACTAAGCATGACACGACAATATGCGATGCTAGGGGTGTTCTAACGCAGTGCTACACGATACCGGCGAAGGGGGGAAACATCCGGGAAAATTTTCCCGAAGTTTGGTAATTTCGGACATATGAAACGAATAGGGACGGTTCCACGTTCGCTATGCTAGGGGCACGTGGCAGACGAACGGACTGCGTATTCGAATTCGTCTCGTCCTTCTGAGCAACTTCCATGTATAAAACTTTTTCATCCGAGTTACGGATTATTTTCTATGAATTTCCAAAGTTTAAATGAATTTCTGGAATTATTTTTAATTCGAAAATAAATGCTAAAATGCTATGCGCACCCAGCACAGTGTACACAAAGTGTACACAGTGGCTGACAGGTGGACCAGGTGGTCCCCGTTGACCAGTCAACGTTTGACTGGTCAATAGGGATGGGGCCCCCTGTCATACACTATTTAGTCTAATTAGGTTATTAGGCTAATTAATTTTAATTAGTTTTAACTAAACCAATCTAATTAGGTTAATAATTAATTATTTATTTATATTATTATTATTTTAAATCTCTTTTTTTAAAGGGCGTGGGGCCCCTTGGTCAGTGGCCCACAGGGGGGTTTCTAGCGGGCGCTGGGCGAATGGGCGGCGGGCGCTGGGCGCGGGCTCCCGAAGGAGCGAACCGAGGCGCGCGGGCGACGGGGCGCTGGCGGGCGGCAGCGGCGGCAAGCGGTGCGGCGAGCGGGGTAGCCGCGGGGAGGCAGGGCGCGGCCAGCGGACAGAGGCGGGGCCAGGGCGTGCACGCGCGGGCGAAGCAACGGTGGCGCGGGACGCGAGCGGCGGGGCACGCGCAGGCCCGATGGGCTTGCGCGGTCGGGCGCCGGACGCGGCAGGGTCGCGGCCAGGGTGTGCGCACGGCGAGCAGCAACGGCACAGAGGCAGCTGCGGCGATGGCAGCGGGCGAGGGCAAGCGGGGCGAGCGCCGGCAGTAGCGGCCCGGCGGACGCGGCGTGGGCGCTGGGAGCCGACGAGCGGGAGCAGCACGACGTGGCGGGGGTGTGGGGCTGTGCGAACGGCCGGGACGCCCAGCGAGTGAGGCCAGGGCGCACGCGACGCGGTCGCGATCATCGGCCGGAACTTGGGCAGCGGCAGGGGCAATGAAAAAGGATTGACGTACAGAGGGGGATCGAGGGGAATGGGATGTGGCGCTCACAGGGGGTGCTCGGGGACGAGGTTGGACAGGACGGAGGGGTCCGGTGAGGTAGATCGAGCGCGGATCGAGGTGATGGCCGAGGCGGACGTGGTCGACGTGGAAGAAAGCTCGAATCCGGCGATGTGGGGGCGCCCAGCTTGAACTGGTGGCCGTAGTTGATGCAGAGGGGAGCTGCGGAGCTCGTGGACACCTTCCCATGTTGTGGGGTTGACGAAGAGCACGCCGGCGAGGTGGCCATGGCGATGGCAGCCGCTCGGATGAACGAGATCAGAAAGGGAGAGGTGGAAGGAAGAGCGAGGGGTGGGCGTGAGAGATATTTGGGCGAGGGGGAGCTGACGAGGCCGAGCAGACCGAGGGAGGGCGGCCTTATCCCCTCCTCGTTGGCGCCGGCGAGACGGTCGGGGGCAACCCCCCTCCCCTGTAGCGACGCGGTCGCCTGAACAGGGAGACAGGGGTGGGCTGGTTGGGCCGGCTGGCCAAGGCCCAGAGGGGTTTTTCTCCTTTTTCTTATTTCTTTTGCATTTTCTTTTTACTTATTTTTCTTTTACTGTTTCTCTTATTTTGTCTTAAGTAGACCCACCAAATGATTTTTGTAAATGGTAAATATGGTCTCATAAATACAAAGTAATATTTTGGGCTGCCACAAAAAGTTTGGGGTCATTTGGAAATATATAACCATTTGTTTATTTTGAAAAGCTTATTTTTGTTGGTTTTGGACCACTTAATATTTTTCTAGGGATTATTAGGTGAGTCAAATAATGTTGGTTTCCACACGACAATGATCATCGGAATTTATAGAACATTGTGAACATTATAGTTTTAATTTTTTGAAGAAATAATTATTGTGACATTATTTTAAATTTGAATTTGAACTGGATTGAATCAAAGGGGGATTTAGCAACAGTGAAAATGATGACATGGCACCATTAACATGGGATTGATGTAGCTTAATTATCCGGGCGTCACACCCGGGCGCGAGACGAGCTCGATCCTGCTGTCGGGCGTGAGACAAGCTCGGTTCTGCAGCACCGGGCGTAAGACGAGCGATGGACCGCAGCTGGGAGCGGGCCAGCCCTTCGATGCAAGTAGAGCCCGGACGACGAGGAGATGAAGCGGAAGTCGAAACGACCCGACCGCAGATGAGGCGACGCCGGAGAAGCCGGCCGCCGCCGCGGGCAGAGCCATCGGCCACCGTGTAGACGCCGCGCCACCGGGAGACCACCACCCCCGGACCTCCCCGCGCCGCCACCCACGGCCGGAGCAACAACCACGCCCGGCCGCTGCCCAACCCGCGCCGCCTGCCGGAAAAGTCGCGTCAGATCCGGCCGGCACGCCCCCACTTCCACCAGCTCCAGCCCACCTCCGGCCCCGACCGAGAGGAGAGGGAGGCCGAGCCGTAGCCCGTAGAGAAGGGTTCCACCGGAACCCGCCCGCTGCAGCCCGTGGTCGGATCTGAACCACCGCCGCCACCACGGGCACGTAGCCGTCGCGCCGCCGCCGAGAGCCACCGCCGAGCCCCACGCACGCCCGACGCCACCGCCAGGACAGGCCGCCCCGCACCGGCCACCCCCGAGTGCCGGATAGAGGGGCTTTGCCCCGGCGGCTGCGGCCAGCGGCGAGGACGGGGGAGGGCGGGGAGGAGGAGAGGAGGGGGGTGGCCGCGCCGCTGCCCGAGTCGCCTCGCCGGGGGGGGGGGGACGATGCGGGGGCTAAGAGGAGGGGAGCGGAATGTCCAGCTCTAGTTTTAACTCGAGAAGGTCAACACTGTTCTCTTAGAATAATTCAAGGTGCACATTGATCCGTCGAGGACAAGCAATCACACAACACGGGCCTGACTCCGAGATTTGTTAACGAGGTTCATCAACATGACTATTTTCTGGGGCATTGACCACAAACGCTCCTCCCTATGTACCAAATCACTTTATATAGGATGTCGGACCGTCCCTCTTGTGTTCTTTGTCTAGCCTACCAGTTTATGTCTAGTCTCTTTGGTCACCCCGAGTGCCTTTATATAGTAGCTTAGGTTACAAGTGTTCGACTCAAACAGCTAACCCTCTGTGTACACCAAGCTTAACCGTAGCCCAATGCACATATTCACACACAATTTTAACAGTGATCCTTCTCGCACTTTCAAAGGGCAGGACACAAACATCATCATGATGTCAGGTATCTGACATGCGATGTGGGTGCGACGTTGCCGCATGCATTGCGACAACGATGGTGATAGCAAGAGGAGCAAGGCCGCAACTTGTTTTCGTGGTCGATCGCGTGGCATGTCCCTGACCATGAAGTCGGAGCTGCGGCGACGCAAGGCAATGCAACGGGCAACTACGCCATGTGATTGACAGGTCAGGCTATTATGTTGATGCAAGGCATGCTTCTTTCTCCCGTGATGCTTGTTTTTTAAGTTGAAGCTACCTAGCCCTCGATTTTGTTCCGAGATAACTTGAGAGGCCGTCTGCGGTGAAGTCGGAGCCGTTTGCTCGAAGAGCGGTGATGGCAATGACATTTGTAGACAACCTCGACGATGTGCGTGAGTCTTGTTGGTAGCCAGATAGGCCGGTGTGCCCTAGCTTGTGCGCCTGCTGTATCGGTTTTTGATTGGTTTTTTCGCAATTAACGGGGCAACTTTTTCTTAATGAAATCGGAGTCTCAGGGCACGACTTAAACAGAACCGAGATAGACGGGCCCGAGAGCCGGACGGAGGCGGCCGCTTCCTGCCAAATAGAAATAGAAATTGGGTGGTCGATCGCCCCACAGTTTCCGTCCCCTCCCACCCCACCGCACCTCGGACGCGTCGCCGCCGCCGCCCTCCGCCAAAATCCGTCGCCCTCACCGGATTCGGCGGCCGCACCGGCGGAGATCCAAGGCCGGCGCAACGCCGCGTCGACGACACGGTCCCCGGTTCCTCAGTTCAGCCTAGGGTTTCTCTCGGGAGGAGGCGCGCCACCCGTTCACATGGCGAACGAGGTCGTTCTCGAAACTCGAATTGCCCCTTGCGTATTATTATTACCGATTTCTCTCTGGTTTCTATCGTTTTTACTACAACAGGAAACATTACTGCTCTGTTAGTGTTCATCACATGTGTTGCTATCGTTATTACACGCAATTAGCTAGTAGAACTTCCGAAGCGAGTTTGTAGATGACATTGGCCAGTGAAATTTGTTAAATCTGGAGGATAAGTGGTATTTGGAATCAACAAAAATTACATAGTACATGTTTACTTTCGCCACTGGTTCGTCAGTGAAAGAGGCACATAAGTGCACACTATATATAGCTTATTCATGTGATCAATAGCAATTGTTGGCACAAACTGGGTAACCAACTCTTGTTCGGTTCTGAAGGTGTCTAGAATTAATCCGCAGTATGATGTCTTTGATTTATTTTTCATCAGTTATGACATGGCATCAGGTTTACAGATGTTGGCAATTCTGTTTCTTCTTGTTCTGGCTGTCTACAGGGGTTGAAAAAAAATGTTGCCTTCTTGTCACTAGCTGACAACCATTGAACTTGGGACCGGGACCTCTGTCGTTCCTTGCCCTTTTCTCTTGCCAACATATCTTTCGGCTTCTGTATGATCCTTCTATCATTCACTGATGGAGCTGACCCGATCGACGCAGCCTGATTTTCACCTAGCTTAAGCTGAAGGCACCTTATCTCCTTTTCTGACACCATCAAAGGAGGTGAGGCTCCAGGGTTTCACCGAGGATCATACAGCATCAAGTTTATCTTACGTGTCGGTGTCACAAATTCTGTACATGACCACCCTTCTGCCAAGCCTCAGCTACCATGTTTCTCGTCGCTCTCATGTCGTTGCAGCATGTTCTCATATACTGGAAATGTTTCTCAGTTTGCTTTCGATCGGTTACTCTGTCCTCACCAGCAGTGCACATTGAGCGGAGTTAGTCGTAGGGATTTGTTCCACTAGAGTACCCAGGAAAAGACGTTGAAATTTCTCGCCTCACTAGGGCTTGGTTGAGGTGCACCTTCACATTACGTGGTTCTTGAATGATAATTCTCGGAAGTATGCTATCTTCCACTCTTCATGTTCATTGCGACCAAATTGCTCATGCTCATGAAGGGTTTCAATAAAGTCACCCACTTAAGAAGGAACCAACTATTCCCGTTAAGCTTCCTTTTAGGATTGCCATAAAATCAGGCTCATCTCCTTTGTTTCCTTCAGAACCATCAGACAAGATGACGCCAAACTGAGACCATAGAGATTGCAGCCATGCAGTGACATCCGCCTCCAAAAGAGAGACAGGCTTTCAGTACATCTCTTGCATGGAACATTCAGTCTATGTGGGAGCCAATTCTCGGCTGAAAGATCTCCACCTGGGTTTATTCATCTTTGTTCTGCAGAGGAACACCACCATAGGATTATACAATCCACTAAATTGAAGATTTCATGAACTGCCTCGGGCTTCCAAAGCACTGGCAGTTCATACTTAGCAGATACATTGTGGGTCTTTCTTTTACCCTACACTGTAGGGCAAAAGTCCCACAGCCATTGTGGGTCTTTGACCCTGGCTGATGATGTATTCGGGGGCGAGAACTCCATTTTCCGCGTCTTAACTTCCATCTCTGACCCTGCCTCATCAGCCTCATCATCGATGGTCATACACTGTCCATTGGGCACCACTGCAAGAGCTAGTGCAGGACCACCATCCAACCTTGTCACTTCATTAATCTTCTTCCCTTCCTGCCTTTGGTCCTGTATCCATTTCCTTGGTATCTGTGTCAATTGAGTGACCGGAACCAGAATTAAATCCTTTGCCACAGGAACTATAGTGCCTGACGACTAGTTTTAAAAGCGATGTAATACCCTCCTTGGCAACTTGTGTCTCACCTTATTTTTCTCTGTATCTAACTATTTGTTCTTCAGTAGCAAAGATGACAACTTAAGGCTGGTTTACACCAAGAGATTGATTCCCCGCTTTTGCTTGCTCAAGAGGTTGACTGATCAAGTCCTTCTTCCTCTTCTCTTCTGGTAGTCTCAGTTTCTTCCCACACGGTAGGATTCCGTGGTCATCCTTGATCTCAGCTGTAATATCAGTTTTCCAATACTCTTCAGTGCGTTGAGTACATACGTATTATGGCGGGCAGCCATGGTTTGTAGCTATTTGGTGAAGCTCCCCAGCTCTGTTTATTGACCTGAACAAGGCACGTCTTATTTGAATTGACTGAATAAGTCAGAAAAGAAAAATATTTCTTTTGGGAATACATTACTAGATGGACGTGTTCTGTCTAGTCAGTTTAAATGTTTCACTTGCATTAGTTGCCATTCTTGTTTGCTTTTTGTTCATTAGTGGGGTTGCATTCAACCTGTATTTTGTATGTTTCAAAGTCCACATAGTGATCAGTTTTTGCGCTTCTTCATTAGACATTTCCAAGTTCTCATTTTGTAGGTGTGCATGCGTTCAACTTTTGATCTCATCCAGAGTTGTGAGCGGTTTCAGAAACGTGGCCATGGGTTTGCTGAGGAGGGCACAAGCAAGAAAAAGTTAGCTACTTCACCATCTCCATCTTCTATGGCAGGCAGACAGGTTTGTAGCTCCTTACTCGACGTTGAGGGGTGCTTTTCGAATTCAGTTCAATTGTTTCACTTGCGCTTGTTTTCATTTGCTTAGTTCTCAGCCAAAGTATTTTTTTTGTATGTCGTATTAGTGCATACATTTCTCAGACCTGTGTTTTGAAGTCCCTAAAAAAGTGATTATAAGATTTCCATGTGTAACATATGTTTGATTTATTATTTTGTAGGCTTCATTGTCGAGTTCTGATCTCATGCCAAGTTGCGAAGGATTTCAAAAGCATGGCTATGAGTTCCCAACGACACATGTCAGCCATCGGTTGCTTTACACCACTGGTGCTGAAAGTTGCCTCAGTGATAATGGCAACGCCACTGCTGCTAAGGACAGCCTTAGCAACAATCTCGACCTAAAAAATGATGACAGTCTTGGAAACATCCCTTGTTACGATGATTTTCTCCCTCTTGAGGATGATTCCGGTGATACGCTTACACATGATGATGGTACTTCCTCTCCCTCCCTGCCCCACTCTCATTTACGTGTATGCATGCTAAGGTTTTCTTATTGAAGAATATTATCAGAACTGGCATTCAAGGGCAAATTCTGTTTACTTGTCTGTATCAGGGATAGGAATTATCCAAAGGGTTAGTCCTATGGAATATATCAAAAGTCTACTATTGAAGAGATCTGCGTTGAGTATCTCTTCTGCTGAGTTAGGTGTCAATACGAAGTTAAGTATGATTCCAGAATCTTCGAGAGATTTTAGGCATAGTGGTGATCTTTGTTGGCACGAGTATTATCACATGAGTGAAGTATCTCAGAGTAAGCAACTTTTTCCTTACCCTGTGTCTATTCACTTTATTTGCAGACACGTACTTATATACTGAATAAGTATCCTTTTTTTAGCTGTTTTGCCACCAAAGCGATATACTCGGTGCGAACCTTTGACTGCGGTGCGGTGCTTTCACGAGCCACAGGCTATGCTCCAGGTTTTTTCTATCAAGCTGAAGGCATATCTCCAAGCTATAGGCAGTTCAGTCGATGTATATGGTTTTGTTGCAGTCTGGGATGGTGAGGATTATCACCGAAATTATCTTTTCAATCGACCCCGAACTGACCCAGTGACCATCAACACGGTAATTACTTTTACGCCTTAAATTTGACTTGATATTTTGGTAGTAAATGTGCATATAATGGTCTTCTGTAGTGTCCAGTCAAGCTTTTGCGGCTTTACTTCTATTTTTGTATGGACATGTTTACATTAGAGTAAAATGCACAGTAGGTCCTAAAACTATTTAAGGATTGTCAAGCTAGTCCTAATACTATGAAAATGCACGTCTACATCCTAAAAGTTTGCTAAGTGTGTCACCTGCAGTCCTATCTGCACTGCATCAGCTTTGACTTGCACAGGTGGCAGGTTGACAACTGCCATGTGGTAACTTTTTGCACAAATCCCCCGGAAAGGTCTTCTCTTTGAATTTTATTACCCCTCATCTTTGCACGTATCATCTATTCCTCTCTCTTGCCCTCCTCTCCACCTATGCCGATGTCATCTAGCCATCAACTAACCAAAACACTTGCAATTCTCGTACATAGGCTAATAGCATAGCACAAAGCAAGAAAAAAAACAAGACAAAGAAACATGGAAGCAAAGGGGATCGATCACGGTGGTGTGCATCGCATGTGGAAGCAGAGCTACAACAGCGGCACCATAAAATTGACCAATGGGAAATAACAAGGGAGCAGAGAGGAAGGCACACACTAGACTAATCGAGCTAGAACTCACCAATGGTGGAGGTGGAGGGCAGCGGCTCGACATCTGATGTCGGGGACAAACATTCCAATTGAAACGTTGTGGTACGTGGGACAACAAGTCTGTGGTGGGATTTGTCCGGCTCGTTGTGGTGCTCCTCTACGTGGGTGGAATCGGGTCAGCATGCTCTGGTGATTGCCGGTGGCGGGGGCGACCTGCCACATGACAGTGGTCAACCTGCCACATGTGCAAGTCAAAGCTGATACAACGCGGATAGGACTGCGGGTGACACACTTAGCAAACTTTCATGACCTAGAAGTGCATAGTATTAGGACTAACTAGGCATCCCTCAAATAGTTTTAGGACTTGTTGTGTATTTTACTCTTTACATAATCTAAGTAAATTTGTATGTTTGTCTTGGATATAATGCTTTCACATTCATTGATCATGGTACCAGATTAGCATAACACTTCACAGTAAAGTTGGAACTTGTGAGCATATCTTACTTAGAAATGCACACTGTTCACTTCTTTTGGCTCTGAAAGCCCTCAAATGTGAATGCATCACAGCACACTTCCTTGGTAAGCTTAACTTAGATGACAAATTAAGCACGTGTAGATTATTTTTAAGACATTCATGCTGATTTGTTCTGAAAAGTTCCATCTCATTTGACGTCTCAACTAACTTGGCTATATAGTTGCAACATCTCTGACATGTTGCCATCAAGAAAAGATTTTGACATGCTAATTCTTTTCCCTGTCGAAACTCAAGACCAGCGACTACCTGCCTTTGATGAGTCCGATAAGAGGCATGTCCATGACATTTGAATGCTTGATCGAAGTTGATATCAGAATAAAGGGAGATATAGAAGATGTCACTCTAGTCGATGGGTGTTCCGATCTTATTGAGAGTCATTGTCTATATGACACAGAAATTGAGTGCACAATGGATGATACAAATGGTGCGGCCATGTTCGATTTTATCATCTTTCGTAGAGCGCTTGAGGCGACGATAGAGTTGAATTTCACAATGGTGCCTACAGGAGGCATGGAGGTGAAGATGTGTGGATACACGGCGATTTCGAAGAGCCTTTATGACTTCATGGGCGAGCAGCGTGAGTGTGATCGGTTTGTTGCCTCTGCTGGGAAACATCCACAGTACTTCATAGCAGCTGTGCCATTTGAAGATACACTGTTTGTTGACTTCATGGAGGGAAAGCTGTCGATTCCTTTCAAGGCAGGAGTTCATGGCAGCCAAGAGAGAAAATACCATTTCAGCAACGGTGCCGTGGTGTCGGTGACAGTTTCTTGGTCGTCGACCTATTACTGAACCTAGCAAGATATATAAGTATGCAGAGTGTCAACTAACCGCCACCTGTTAGATCTTTTATGTAACTTGATAGATTGTAAACTATGTTTATGTCGCTTTGTGCGACACACATCGACTTGTATGCAGTATTCTTATTGAGTAAAACTCGGCCTTTGCGCAGTGAGAATAATGTGACCAAAACCTCAAACACATCTGGCAATAGGTTGCTTGCTAAATTTTTCCCGATGTTTTAAGCATACTGAACCACCATAAGACTGAAATGCAGATGCGAGCAAGACCAGTAGTTGCAGGGAAAACCTAAAATACTACTACATCCATAAGCATGGTCATTGTTTACCAAGTTCCTATAGCTTGCTCTGTAAACACGATAAGACTACTACCTAGGCAATCAAATTCTACGGCAGTCTGTATAGTCGCCTCGACAGTCTGTGAGGCAACCTGGGTCATGTTGCCTCAGTCTGTGAATGCATACAAGTTCTACTCTCAGTTAGGTCGAAGCATCAATTAAGAGAACACCTTTTTTCGAATACCCGCTTCAATTGGGCAATCAAATTTCATGGACATGCCTCTTTTGAGGCTCAACAACTGCATATAGTCGCTAGCATGAAATTTGATTGGATATACAGTACTCCCTCCGTCCGGAAATACTTGTCGGAGAAATGGATGTATCTAGACATATTTTAGTTTTAGATGCATCCATTTTCATCCATTTCTGCGACAAGTAATTCCGGACGGAGGGAGTAGTCACCATACCAACATGTGGGGGAGAATAGCAGAAAGGAACACCAGGAAAGACCCAGATAAAGAAGAACCACTGTATGAAAGAAGTTGAAGTGCCACAGTTAGATTGTGCCGGGGTAGTTCATCGTGTCCATGGACAAAAATATTCAAATATGTTTTTTCTTCATCTGAAACACATTTGGGAAGAGTTATAGAAGAAAAATTGAGTAGAAGAGCAGTGCATGAGAGTGATGGTGGAAGTGGTGGACTGTTGTTACTATGAAATAATGACATCAAGGTTTATGAACGAGATGTGACATCAAGGTTTTCGAAGACACAGATGAAGAAGCAGCTTTTTTTTTTCTTCCAAAGTACTCTTCAAGCAATTATAATGACAATGATTTATGTTATCGCCACTCCTACTTTTTACTTGATGATCAGGGAAAGTATAAGAATATGGTATTTGACGTCTTTGGAATTTAGTATGGTATTCAAATTTCTAGAGGCATTATTTCTCACTTTTTTGTAGAGATTTAAACATATGACACTTAATAAGTTTAATGTAACGCTGAAAAAAAAATCACAGTAGAAGGGTGGAGAAAAAACATACATTACATTTTTCATTGACAAAAATATTTTTCGAAAGGTTTACGTAGCTCCAGTTCTTAGTGGGAATCGAGATTACTACTAACATAAAGTATTAGTTTACCACCTACATAAGTAGGGAAAAAATCAAACGAAAATGATAATTAGAATAAATGACTTGGCAAACCAAGTTTTGGAATAATTCAATTTAAAACTAAGGTATGTCACAAGTCTTCGGTATTTCCCCCCTAAGAGCATCTACAACCGTGCTCCCCAAACTGACCGGGCGGCGGGCTGGTCAGTGCCCGGTCACAAAACATGCCTTGAGAAGTTAAAAAATTCTAATAAATCTCCAAATATTGAAAGTTGTTTTAAATTTCTAAAATTCTACTCCCTCCGGCCCATAATGTAGGACGTTTTTTAACACTGTGTTAAAAAACGTCATACATTATGGGATGGAGGGAGTAGTTCCAAAAGCTGATTTTTTTTCTAAGTTCAGAAATTTTGTTTCAAAAGTTGAATTCTTGAAAGTTTCAAGTTCAAGGGTTGGGCAAAGATTTTCTAAGTCAGTATTACAATTTTTGAAATTGGCAAAAAGGAAAATTTCTAAAAGTAGGAAGCACCACATAGGGGAAGTTGCCCAAAAAGGGGTGTCCAAATTTGACCGCACTACCATTGGATGGCGGTGCACCAAATAGCGATTAGCGACCACCATCTGTCAGGCAGGAGAGACGTGGTCAAAAACCAAGTCGGGACTGTCCGTTTTTGAAAAGTCGTGCTTGGTTGGTCTTTTGTTATTTTTGGAAGAACACTGCTATGCGAACAACAAAACTGCGGCCGATTTACGGCCTACACGTGAGGCCACCATCGGATGCACTTGGCCAGCACGTCTACCCCACTCGATCCGAGTGTCGTGTGCATATTGCCCAGGAAACGTCGTGTGCACAATAGTTTCATTTTTGGAAAGTTACGTTTTTTACAACTTTTTGATAATGCATGTACCGACTTTCAAAAAACTGTGCACCAACTTTTAAAATTTCAAATTTTGCGAAACTTTCAACCTTTTGGAAATTCAAAATTTTAGTGACAAAAAGTTGGAAGTTCGATTTTATTTTTTCTGTACCTTTTGGAAAATCAAACTTTCCTAAAGCTAAATTTTCAGCTAAAAAATGAATTTGAAATTTTGAATCATTCACGTTTTTTGGAGCTTCATAAAAGGAGAAGATAACCCTGAAAAAATGATACACAAGCGAGGACCACCGAGGAGAGAACCACAACAATGTCTAACTGTCTTGGAGGACTTTCGACATCAATTTGAATAACGAGGGTTGACCGGTTTCAACTTGATTCAAACAAGCATGCCCAATAAGTTTGGCGTTAATAGCGTCCGCATAGGCTTATTGGTAGTTAGTGCACCCCCCCTCCACCCCCCCCCCCCCCCCCCCCCACCCCCCCCCCCCCCCCACACACAACAAAATTCCTTTTCATCTAGTGTTTGCTTTTTGGATTTTTTTTTCTTTACCTTTTCTTTGTTTTCTGTTTGGGTTTTTAAAATATTTTTATGTTTTCCTTTTCATGAACTTTTTTTCAAATAGGATTTTTTTTTTCAAATTCACACACAAAATTAAAATTCACTAATCTTTTTGTATATCCATGATTTGATTTGAAATGTGCGAACAATTATCATATTTATGAATAATTGCCTATTTGGCGCCAATAGCGTCCGCATAGGCTTATTGGTAGTTAGCACACACCCCACAATGACATTCCTAGGTAATGGGCTGGTACATCCAGTGTTTGCTTTTTTGGTTTTCTCATTACCTTTTATTTATTTTCTGTTTGGGTTTTTCATATATTTTTAATTTTTCCTTTTCATGAACTTTTAACAAATAGGATATTTTTTCAAATTCATGCACAAAATTAAAATTCATTAATCTTTTGTATATCCATGATTTGATTTGAAATGCGCAAACAATTGTCATATTCATGAATAATTTTTAAAATTTGTTAATATTTTTCAAATGTTGAACTTTCTTGAAATCCATTTTTTTAAAACAGGGCCTTTTTTAAAAAATTAACCTTTTTTTAAAATTCATGAACATTTACTTGTTTCATGATTTTTAATAGAAAAATTATTAGCCAGTTTTTTTTAGATGGAAAATAAATTTTTTCCATAGCAAATGTACAAAAACGAGGAAAAAGGTTTTTTTTGAGGGAGTGGGGAAGAAAACTAAACCGACGTGGTAGAGCCAACTAAAAAAAAATAACGTGCTGCTGACCAAGGAGAGACGTCCGAACACAGGCTGGTGGCCGAGGAGACAGGATGCCCTATTGTGCCGGGCCCATCTAGCCCTGCGCTAGCGCGTGGTGCTAAAGGCGGTGGGGAGGGGAGGAGAGGGCAGAGCTATGTCTCTCTAATAGCGAATAGTGAGACATAGTGTGCCCTCGCCTCAGGTACCTCCCAAAATGTGCCGGCCAAGCCGCACGCTAGAGGCCACAGCCACAGCCACGTCTTTTGTTTTTTTTACATTTTTATGTTTTCTTTTATTTCTCTATTAAAAAATATTGTTTATACTTCCCGATATTCTAAATAAATATTTACAAAATACACTTTACATAAAACATTTGAAAATTTAAAATGTTTTTTAAAGAAAATGGTTCTCCTATATGCAAAAAATTTATAGAAAAAGTATAAATATGTGCGAAAAAGTTGATCATGTATTTAAAAAATATTGATCAAACATTTGAAAAATGTTCAACAAGTATTCGAAAAATGTCAATCAACCATTTGATAAAAGTTAAATGTGTATAGGAAAAATGTTGAACAAGTATTAAAAAGGTCAAGCTGGTATTTGAAAAATGTTAATAAAGCATTTGAAAATGTTAAAATGTCCACTGAAAAAACTGTTGACCAGATATTCAAAAACCATTAATCTTGTATTTGAAAAATGTAAATCAACTATTTAAAAAATGTTAAAATGTATATAGAAATAATATTGACCATGTATTAACAATATATAACCAAACAATTGAAACTATCAAATGTGCATAAAGAAAATGTTTCTCATGTATAGGGAAAATGTATCCAAAAAATATACAATGTGTGTGAATAAGTTGATCATGTATGTAGAAAAATGTTAAACAAGCATTCAAATTTTTTTAAACAAGTATCTGAAATTTTGAATCAAACATTGAAAATTGTAAAATGTCTATAGATCAAAAATTGATCATGAACCAAAAAATGTTAATATTGTATTTGAAAAATGTTAATCCAGCATTTGAAAATGTTGAAATATGTATAAAATTGTTGACAATTTATTCTAAAAATGTTATCTTTTATTTACAAAGTGATAGTCAATCATTTGAAATGTATTAAAAAACATTACAGAAAAAATGTTGATCATGTATTAAAAAATATTAAAATTGTATCTGAAAAATATTAAACATGTATTAGAATATTATTCTTGACGCATATGAAAAATGTAGAATGAAACCAAAAGAAAAAAAGAATGACACCAAAAAACGAAAGAAAAAAGAAGCAAAAAAGAAACCGAAGAAAGAAATGCATAAAGAATGCAAAACAGTGAAACCAATAAAGAAATAATGAAAAAAACTGTTGAAAAACAAGAAAGAAATAAAAACCAAAGAAATAAGGAAGAAAATTATAAAGAAAAGAAAATGGATGAAAACCTTGGAATAAGCAAAAGAGAAACCAAAGAAAAATGAAAGTAAACTAAAAACCTGTAGTATATTGACGAAAACATAAACAAAGAAAACCGAAGAAGAAATACGAAAACCACCACAAAAAATTAAGACGAAAACAAACAAAACATGAACGAACACAACAACGAAACACCGCGGAATGAACGAAACAAGTAGCAAACCATTGGGCCGGCCCACATGCACACTCTGTGGAGGAAAACTTGAGCGAGACAATGCTAGTCTCGCTATAAGCTAACATAGCATTCGCTGGAGGAGAGACGGGAGCGGCTATATCCATAAAATCACTAATTGCGGAGTACTCCTTTCAAAGATCACTTCCCCCTCCCTCACTTGTCGTAACCTGAGAGTTTTTCCTTCTTTTCGTATATTCATTTATTCAAAACGTTTTAAATCTTAAATCGTTGGTCCAAATCTCAAACCGTTTTCACCGTTGGATTCCTCGCGTCGAGATCTTCAAAACTAGATTCCATGTTGATAGGTTTTGACGAACTTTTTTTGCATGACAAAAACCAGACAAAAAAACCGTGCCTCTCGCGAAAGGGGGAAAAATAAATAGAAAACATATTTTTTTTTCTGTTTCCAAGAGGCATGGCACGGAAGCAAAACCATGCCTCTCGCAGAAGCAAAACCATGCCTCTCACAAAAAAAACACGTCTTTTTTTCCGTTTCCGAGAGCACGGCCATGCTTCTCGCGGAAGCAAAGCCCTCTCATGGAAGAAAAAAAAAAGAGAAAACACATCTTTTTTCGTTTTCGAGAGGCACAAAACCATGCCTCTGGCAGAAGCAAAACCGTGCCTCTCATGGAAGAAAAAAAACATGTTTTTTCCTTTCCGAGTGGCACCACCGTGCCTCTCGTAAAAGCAAAACCGTGCCTCTCGCAGAAACAAAAAAAAATAACGCGTTTTTTTCCTTTCCGAGAGGCACAACCGTGCCTCTCGCAGAAGCAAAAAAAAAATGCATTTTTTTCCTTTCCGAGAGGCACAACCGTGCCTCTCAGAGAAGTAAAAAAAAACGTGTTCTTTCTCATAATTGTTTTTTTTAATCTTTATTTTCGTCCAAAAGCTAAGAAAGACCAGTGCAAAATCAAAAAGGCGAAAATACCTGAAAAAACGTCCAAAAAGCCGAAAACTTGTGCGGAAAGACAAAAAAAAATTAGGAGGAAACGCACAAAGCGCGACACGTAGCGGCGGTTGATAGCGCGCCAACTCCGCCAAATGATCGTTGGGAGGCTCATGAAGGAGTGGTCGTTCATGCAAGGGCAGTAGCTCGCCTCGCTGCAGGCAACAGGTTCTTGGGCTGGCCCATTTGCTAGGATGACATCATGATGATGTTGCACATGCTTTTTTGTTTTCTTTTATTTGTATTTTCTCTTTTTTATTTCGGCTCTTTCTTCTCCTTTGTTTTTAACCTTCACTATCCTTTTAGGTTTTTAAAGTATTCATTGCACTTCAAAAAAAATGTTAATTATGTATTTTTCAAATGTTAAACGTCTATAAAAAGTTTCTAATGTACACAACAAATGTACAATTGGTATGCAAAAAGTAGACATCAAAACATATGTTTCAAGAAATGTTAATCATGTATTTAAAGATGTTTAACCTGTATAAAAATATAAAGATGTTAATCATACATTAAAAAAATCTTAAACTTGTATAGACAATGTACAATGTGTATTAAAAAATGATGACATGTGTTGAAAAATACTAGACATTTGAGAAAAAAATGTTAATCATCTATTTGGAAACTATTAGTTATGTATGGAAAAATATTTATAAATGTACAATGTGTATGAAAAATGAAGACATTAAACATATATTACAAAAATTAGACATTAAACATATATTACAAAAATTAGACATTAAAACATATATTATAAAAATGTGAACCATGTATTTAAAAGATGTTAAGCATGTGCAAGAAAAATGTCTCTTATGTATACAATTTTTTTATTGTATGCATGAAAAGTGGAAGCATGTTGACAAATAAAGAAAAAGGGCAAAAAATGAAGAGGCAAAAACCCGATGAAAACTAGAAATAAAAAAAAAGAAGAGCGAAGGAAACCAATAAAAGAACAAATAAAACTAAAATCCAAAGAAAGAAATAGGAAAAAGGAAAAAAAAGAACTGAAGAAAAACAGCTAAAAGCAATGAAAACAAGGGAAAAAAGACAGGAAGAAATATATCTGACATACAACATTGGGCCGGGCTGCTATTTCCTGTCCGTAGGCGATTCCTAATAGGAATCAGTGTACGGGCGAGAAATAGCCCTCGCGAGGAGAGACAGTCAATCCGAGGAGAATTCGTCACCCATCCGGATCTGACTCCTTCCCCAAATCCAATTCAAACTGGGTGCTGTTTTCACCCTGAGCCGACGCGTGATCCTTTGCAGATCCAGAGATTAGCAAATTTATTAAGTAGTGCTCGCTGAGCGAGTTCGATCCAAGAATTTCAGCACTTATGCCTGGGCTAGCTCTCTATCAGGAGGAAGACGATGATGATCTTGAGGACGCCCCCCTAGACCTCGAGGATGGTAAGGTTCTCTAAATTCTCATCTACTTTCTCCTTGTCTATGGATGCAGTTTTAAACTACCTGTACATGTTCAACTGGTTAATAGTTAATGTATTCGTTTCCTTGTATCATCAGTGCTGCGATTTGTTCAGTGTGTTGGTTCCATGGAGCCTGCCAAGAGGAAATTGGTGATGAGAGATACTATGGGGGTTCCCCCCGAACCCCATGACTGGCCCAACATCTGCGCACTTCCCGGGTCCTCCAGGGATCGCAGGTTTACGGGTGATCTTTACTGGCACCAGGCCTACCAGATGAATCAAGTCTCTCAGAGTAAGCAGGCTCTCTACGTGTTACAATACAAATTTCTGTCTACAATGTTTTTGCCGCGTCCTTATTGTGCTAATTAAATTGCCCCCTGCCTTTGAATGAGTAGCTTGCCTTCCGCCTATGCGGTATACCCGCTGTTGTGACGAAGCTTCAGCTGGGCAGCAAAGGTGTTTTCACAAGCCGCGTCCTATACTCCAACTCTTTTCTACCATGGTGCATACCTTTCTGAAAGATTGCACCAGACCAGTCGAGGTATACGGTTATATCGCGGTCCGAGATGACGAGGATTATCACCGCAATTATCTTTTCAACCGATCCCGAGATGACCCGCTCACTATCAATTCGGTAATCATCAAGTCTTTATTTATTTTTAACTGTTTCGCTGTGTTCTAAATACAGCATATGTTGCCATGTTGGTATGCTGACTCTGCTACTCTATTAAATTTCAGGCCAGCGACTATCTGCGGTTGTTGATCCCCAAAAGAGGCATCTCAATGAAATTTGATTGCCTAGTCGAAGTGGATATTAGAACAAAGGCATCGTCGGGTGATGGAGATGATGAAACTCTTGTTGATGGATGCTTCGACCTAATCGAGGGCCGGTCTTGTTTCAACGTCCTTTCTAGAATCAAAATGGAAGGTGAACATGGTGCTCTTGTTTTTAATCTTATCATATTTCGAGGCAGTGTCGAGGCGACCATACATCTGAACTTTTTGGAAGTGCCTGGAGATGGGTTTTATATAAACATGTGTGGGTATACTGCCGTTTGGAAGAACTTGTATGCCTTCATAGACGACAAACAATGCGACTGCAATAGCTTCGTGTCAGCTGGGAGTTTTTCACAATATTTTGTAGCAGCTGTGCAGATGGATGACACGCTGTTTATTGATTTTATGGAGGGGAGTATGCCAATTTCATTTAAGGCAGCTATTCATGGCAGTGAAGAAAAAGAATATTATTTCCATAATAGTGCTGTGGTGTCTGTGAAAGTGTCTTGGTCGACTGTCCTCTATTAAGGAATATATATATATATATGTTACAGGTTAATTCAGTAATATTTGCAGAGCAACCTATGGGAACTTAGAAGAGAACGAAACTTATGCTGATTGTTGTGCTATTTTAGAATGTCTTATGAACTTTTCATAGGGCAAAAAATACCAGAAGCCTCGCATTTTAAATCAAAATTCTTCCAAAAGCTCAGTTTGCAAGTTATTTATTCGACTTTACCCAAAAACAATTACATAAAAATCTCTTCTTGAGGTGTGTCAATTGCTCTTAAAATTTGTCCAAGTAGTTGCTAGTTTATTCATTCACTACTGCCGATTTATTTGCCTCAAGCATTTGTCAAGGAGATGTATCCTTTCTTGATCATCCACTCCATACTCCAGTGGTTGTTAACGTTCTTGTAGGTCCAATAAGCCCATCCAAATGTGGCTTGCTTATACACGTCCATCTGTGCATTCGCAAAGCCCTGGTAATCTTCCTGAGTTGCGCCGGATACCTTCCACTCAGCCACCCATTCACCTATAAACACATGGCACACATGAGATATTTAGGACCTTGCTACTTGCCACTAGAAACACTGATCTTTTTGCCACAATTAAAAAAGAAATCATGTTCGAACACACTTACCGACAAAGGTGAGAGCGCCATTTCGCCTTGTTAGAGACCTGAGATCATTGGCGATGGTGTTCCTCACGTAATCGATGTTTTGCTGCACGGTGAAAGTATTAAACTTGTTGTCGAACAGCGTGTAGTAGTGCATATCAATGACGGATCTGGGGAACATTTCAGCAAAGTCGAGGAGCTCGGTCGAAGGCGCGGCAAGCCGGTTGGACATGATCACATAGGTCTTGAGCGAGTGCTTCCTGACTGTGTTGTAGGCGTCCGGGTAATACCTTTTCAGGCTATCCAGGGACACACCGGGAGCCAGTGGCTCGTTCATCAGCTCCACCAAGAGGAGACCTGGTCTCCCGGCATACCTGTATGTACATCAAATGCAAAAAAGGGTTAACAACGAGATCAAATTACACAGTTGGTTTCCTGAATGCTCCAAATGATCTGGGAGTTGCTAGATTTATTTTACTATGTTATTTATTTGGTATTGGCCTTTTCTTATTTTATCTATTTGATTGACATGATTATGATTGCCTTGCATAATTAACAAACTTTGCAGTCAATCCACATATATACGTACTAAGAAAATATGATTAAAACTTTGTTTCACTTTTTTGGCGGATTAATTAACAGATAGTACATACCTAGCTGTGAGGAAATCAATCACTTGCACAGTTTGCGCGATGTTGGAGTCGGTGGTTCCCCAGCTCTGTGTGCCGTCCCTGGTAGAGCTGTGCTCATTGGGGCTCTGCCCCCCTGGAGCTGCGTGCAAGTCTATGATCACGCCCAGCTTGTGTGCCCTGCATGTACATCCACAAATATATTGATAAATTAATTATTCCTTCAATTTTTTTACTGATAATTAGTTCAAGTTTGTGAATTAGACTACGTACTCTGCCCATCTGAAGGCGTTGTCCAAGGCTTGGAGAGAGCCTCCGACGTATGGAGCCGGAGGGTTGGCGCCGCTAGCGATCCACCATCCCACCGGGATCCTTACTGCGTTGAGCCCATTTGCCGCCATGAAACTGAAGTCATCTTCGACAATGTATGTGTTCCAATGGTTCTATCAAACATGAAATCAGCAAAGTTGAACTGCCAAGAATGCATGATACTTATACGGAGTTGCTCGAGATAGTAAGCTTGAGTGACTAACTGACTATAGATCACCGAAATGTAAATCAATATTAGAGCCCTAAATACTACCGAGCTATCAACAGTGACAATCGAAAAAGAAATGACAATTATTTTTTTGAATTGAAACACTAGCTAGCAATCAACAAGTTGGGCTCGGCTTACTTACCCTCATGACCTCTCCAGCCTTGTCTTTGCCATAGCCATTGCATACTTGCTACTCCCCTTGCAGCCCCCTGACAATGGTCACCGCAAACACCGACGGGTCATCGTCGCCCCAGCTCGTGCTCTCGCCGAAGTCGGCCGTCAGTGAACCATCCTTATTGGCCTGCCAGGAACGCAAATTGACTTAGTTTATGAATTTAGTACTACTAAGAAACTAATGAGGTCAACCTAGTAGTACTTCAAATCAAAAAAGGAAATATAAATTAGGCCAAGTGGGTACGAGCAGTGTTACCTGGAGGAAGAGCCCATTTGGTGCTCTGATCCTCATCCTATTCTGGTCACTGTCGTTGCGCACTAACTTGAACGTCTCGGACGGCCCCGGCGTGGTGACTGTAGCCACCACAATGCCGGTGCTCCCGACGCCGACGAACTGGTTGCCGAACACCATGAAGTTGAAGGTCGTCTGGTCGATCCGCCAGAGCTTGAAGGTCTCCCAGCCGGAGGCCGAAGCCTGGTTCGCGACCAGGGCGCCGCCGCCGCCCTGCTCGGCGGCCACGTAGGCGTTCTGCGTCACAGACTTGAACTGCAGCTGCGTGCCATCCTGCTCGGCAGAAAAAGCAAGAGGTCAAGAAAACATCATGGCATTTTCTGACGAAACAGAGATAAGCTGGCTAGCTAGGTTGATTGTTTACCAGGAGATCTTTGTTGGGTATGCCGTCGAAAAGAGAGGGCAGGATCCAACCCTCGGTGACGAGCCAGCCTCCTAGGTTCGCCGCCCGAATGAGAGGGCGCGGAGAAGCCGGATTCGGGGGCGGAGTAAATGTCGTCTGGGCTTGGGAGAGGCAGCACAGCCATGAACAAGAGCACAGGAGGAGGAGCCAGACGCAGGAGCTCCTCATCTTGCTACTACAGTACTAGCTTAGCTCTTTGTAACGCAAGTGCTCTGTGTTGTGAACTTGTGATCCTCTGGTCTGCTCAGGTCGCTTATATAGGAGTTTGAGTGGGTCACTGAAGAGAATTTTACAGCGGTGTGGCCCTATATATAGAGTATTTGGCAGAGTGAGCTTGACAAATAAGTAGATCCAGCTAAGCAGGTGTGGATATACATCCATATTTATTCTCTTGTATTTTGCATTCCTTTGTCTATTTCCATTTATTTTTGTAATATTTATGATGGGTCACACCAAAATTTTTTACTTTTGGAAAAATAAAATGTGGTCAAAATATTTTTTCGTATAATTTTCGAAAAGAGCAAGGTATCTTATTTTCGTCATTTTTTAAAATCCATTCGATTATTTCTCTGAATGATAAACTTTATTATTTTTGGTTATTTTAACATCGTTTCATTTTCTTTAAGTTAAGTCTCTACAGACACATTTCACATTAATCAAATAAATTTGAATTATTTCAATCATATTTTAATTATTTCAGAAATATGTCATACTTGTAATATTTCATTGTTCAAAAGAGTTTACCAATATTCACACAGATTTCTATTATTTTTGCCATACTTCAATCAATGTCAAGGCCATTTCATACAAGTCCAAATATTTCATATTTCAAAAACTTAACAAATATCATTAATAAATATTCACACAAATAGTTGGTGATTGCGGGTGGGTTGTATTGTACAATTGTTAAAATAGCTCATGAATCTCAAAGCATGTATTCCACGGTGACCATCTACACCTGCGTGAGGTTTGCTTCGAGCTCCTTCTACCGGGCCGCCTTGGCCGAAAGAATCACCTAAATCCAAGTCAACTATTGTCATAGCAGAAAAATTCCGCTACATAGGTGCCTAGGATTGTCGCAAATCTAGAACATATATCAAAAGCATCTATAGAGAGGAGCATTCCCGAACAACAAGCCAAAAGTGTTTGTTGTGACCATTGCCCACGCCGTATTTTGCTACTTCATTTTGATAATCTCTAACCACAAACTGCTTGACCATTGAGTTTTTTTTCAAGTCCACTTAGCCAAAAGACATTGAGTCATGAGCTTCCTGTTAGTGATTCTTAGACCTTAAGTGAAGACAGGGGAACAAATGGCGCTCCAATGTGCCATATGGCATTTTTTGACTTCCCTCTATGATCGATCAAGAAAGAATCTTGAACGAACTCTATCAAACTCTGAATGTATCCCATCTTGGATGAGGTAAGAGCCCATGGTGTCTACATAGGCAGTGGGATTGCCACAAATGTTGAACACATATTGAAAGAATCTATAGAGAGGATCATTCCCCAACCACAAATCAAGCCAAAAACACTTGTTGTGATAATTGTGCACGTTGTGGTTTGCGCCAATTTGAAGTAAGTGGCGAGCCGTAAGGAAGACGGGACCGAGAGCCCAAGGCTGCACGGCTAAGCTACTTCTATTTCGTCATCCCTAACCACAAACCACCTTTGTCATTGAAGATTTTCCAAGCCCACTTAGCCAAAAGACATTTGTTCATGTTCATATGTGCATTGATTTTTTTTTTTTGGAGTTGATGTTGGTTTTGTGCATGCTAACTATGAGGTGTGTGCTTATTGTGTTTGTATCCTCTTAGAGAAACTCTAGCAGACCCCGCAAAAAGCCCCGACCCGCAAAATAACCGCCAAAATGCAGGTCGGCGCGGAAAATCCCGCCCGAACAGACCCCGCAAACGCGGCCGGCCCACAAAATTTTTTGAGGGGCGCGGCAAATTCTCGGCCCCAACCCGCGAATACGCGGGTTTCCCCCTCGCCCCTGCGGTGCCCCGCATCCCAGTGAAGCGATTGGCGGGAGGGACATTTCAGCCCGCGCGCCTTTCCCCATCTCCTTCCGCCGCCGCCTGCCTTTGCTTCCGCCCATCCGCCGCCGGCGATTCCGGCCAAATCTGCGGGCGGAATCGCGCCGCGGGGCCGTCCCCCACCCTCCAGCGCCGATTCGCTGCACCGACCCCCCGGATCCGGCGAGAAGAGCCGCCCCTCGTCGCTGTCACCGCCGGGGATCGACCGCCGTCGAGCCCGCCCCTCGTCGCCGCCCGGGATCACCCGCCACACGAGCCACCGGTTAGTGTTTGTTTTGTGATATTTGCAAGCGGTATGCCTAGTTGATTGACGAGGCGTGTGATTCTCATCCATGTAGATGGAATTGAGCCCGTGCGAGAAGTTATTGCTCTCCGATTCGTCCGATTCGGACGACTCGGATGTTGAGACCATGCTTGCGACCTTTCGGCAGCAGACATTAGTGATGGCACTTGCCGTGAAGGAGCACGAAGACGAGAACCGGAAGAGGCGGCGAGGATCGACCGTCGGGCGTCTTTGCATTCCTCGGAATCGCCATCTTGGGAACGAGATGTTGATGCAAGACTACTTTGCGGAGAATCCAACATATCCACCGCACCTCTTCCGGAGAAGGTACCGAATGCGCCGATCCCTCTTTGTGAAAATTGTTCAAGCTTGCGAGGCAAATTGCCGGTATTTTACTCAAAGAAGAAATGCTACGGGCTTAAAGGGATTTAGTGCATATAAAAAAAATCTCATTAGAGCTTTTTTGAAGACCTACAAAGAGATTGAAAATGCAAACACCCACTTTCAACTTCAGAAGGATCTCATTGAGCACCATTGGCAAAGGGCTGGACAGTAACTCATTTTTGTATTCATTTGTATTTGTATTCGTGACAAGTTTTGTATTGCATTATTTAAGTTTGCTTCGGTGATTTGAATAATTATTTGTAATGTGGAAGATTGTTGTATTATGTTGGTATTGAATAATTATTTAGTTTGCTTCCGTGATTTGAATAATTATTTTGTAGTGTGGATGTTTGTTTTTATTTTTGTGCTGTGGATTTGATATTTGCGGGCCGGTGGGATGCGGGATGCAGCGGCGCAAGAGCAGATCCCGCAAAGCCGACCCGTAAAAAAGCATATTCCGCGAATATACTTTTATACGGATCCGTTTGGGGGGTCTGCATCTGTGGCCGTCCGCGCCGGCCCGCAAAGGCCGTTTTCCGCGAACTGCAAACGCGTTTTGCGGGCCGGCGGGATGCGGGGTCTGCTAGAGATGCTCTCCATTTTAAGCTATTAAAATCCACCCTTTGTTGAAAAGAAGCTCAACGAGACAATACTGACAATTACTAAGGGTTGACTGTCCTACCAAGCATGACACATGCATGTAACAAGTGGTACCATAAGCATATAGTACCGTAATTAACACAAGAGCCCTGCATTACCGCATGCATAGGAATGATACATGGAATCCGTTCAGGTAGCAAAAGTTTAGTACATAGCACCGCAGGCATGGGATCTAAAATTCAAGATGCTCCTGGTCTGGTATGACACTTTTTTTTTTGCGAGGGTGGTCTGGTATGACTCTGATGTAGTAGTATGGAGTAGAACTTACCAGTACTGAATACATTTGATCAATCTGCTGCTAACGATAGCTTACGTGTTCTGTTCTGTACTCATATCTCCGTTGCTAACAATATGCAACATTTATGTTTATTCCACCTACTAATTAAGCTCCATCCGACGACAGCCGATGGTGCTTATATGCAGCTATGAAGACTTATCGTGATACTTTGAGGTATGCCGATGAAGATGTATTTGTGTTGGTCTGATTAGGTATATATCATGACCATGTTCTTACGCCACATTTTATCTGCTCTATTTAGCAAGTCAATGAATGAGGAGGGATTAGAAGGGATTAAAATTTGTCGGAGAGCCCCAGTTATTTCACACCTCCTTTTTGCGGATGATTCTTTGTTATTTTCCGTGCTTCTAGTCAGCAGGCAATGTTGGTGAAATGTTTGTTGAACACTTATGCTTCGGCGACAGGGCAACTCATCAACCCTTCGAAGTGCTCCATCCTATTCTCCGATAATTGTTTGCTGTCAGAGGCGGTGGGAGTTAAGTCAATTCTGGAGGCGACTCAAGAGGTTTTTTATCCTAAGTATCTTGGCTTGCCTGTTCCAGAGGGAAGAATGCATAAGGGGAGATTTGAACATTGCAAGCCCGGTTGACTAGGAGACTTGTTGATTGGAGTGAACAATATATGGCCTCTTCTAATAAGGAATTGTTAATTAAATCAGTTGCACAAGCCATACCCACCTATGTGATGAGTGTGTTCCGGCTACCGGTATCTGTGTTGGATGATCTTACACGATTAATACGACAATACTGGTGGGGCGTGGAGATTGGAAAACGGAAGATGGCATGGTTGAGTTGGGATAAAATGAGACTACCTAAGTCTAAGGGTGGTATGGGTTTCCGTGACATGCGTGCCTTTAACCAAGCATTGCTCGCAAAGCAGGCTTGGCGACTTCTTGATACTCCGGACAGTTTATGTGCTCGTCTGTTACGAGCGAAGTACTACCCCAATGGAAATCTGTTGGATACAGTATTTACAGAAAAATTTTCAGCAGTGTGGAAGGGGATTGAACATGGTGTGGAGCTGATTAAAAAGGGATTATTTGGTGGGTTGGAGATGGTTCGTTGATATGTACTTGGAGGGATCCATGGATCCCTCGAGGCCATAATTTCCGCCCGATTACACCTAAAGGGAATTGTCGCGCCAACAGGGTATCTGATTTCCTTGATGTTAATGGTGCTTGGTTGGTGCAACGCTTGAATGACCACTTCTGGCCGATGGACGTCCATGAAATTCTGAAAATCTGTACTTCACCGAGACAATGTCAAGACTTCTTTGCCTGGCACCCGGAGAAGAATGGTCGGTTCTTTGTCAAGAGTGCTTACCACCTGGCGACGGCCGTGCACGATGAACTATTTGCTGGCGGGGCATCGAGTGCTAATCCTGAAGGAAATCGCTCTATTTGGAATCTTATTTGGTGTTCCTCTGTTCCTTTGCGTATGAAGCATACGGCTTGGCGAGCAGCGACCGGTGTGCATTGGCTATTGTGACTTGCATGCAGTACAGACATTTGGTGTTGCGTGGGACGTGTCCCATATGTGGTACTGTAGACGAAGATAGCTACCATGCTTTGGTTGCATGCAGCCATGCACGTAGCATTTGGGAGGCCATGAGGAGAGTCTGGTTGCTACCACAGGACCAGATACTTGTTAACAGTGGTAAGGAGTGGTTGCTGAATTTGCTACTTAACTGTGACGTACTTCAGCGTGACCGTGTTATTATGATCATTTGGCGTATTTGGTAATTAAGGAATGATCTCACTCATGATAAAGAGATTCCCCCACTGGAGGCTACAGTGGACTTTTTGGATAGCTATATGAAGTCTGTTGGAGATACTAGGAAGTTGAGTACAGAGGAAATCATTAAGGGGAAAATGCCGATTGCTGATTGGGCTTTGCCTCAAGTGAGAGCTACTTCTGTGTCTAGGCCTTGGCCACCTCCAACGCCTGATTTTGTTGCTCTGTCAGTAGATGGATCCTTTTCAGTGGAGTCTGGCGAGGCGGCAGTGGGAATGGTTCTCAAACGACATAACGGATCTGTTATTTTTGCTGCTTATCGGTTATTTTCAATTGCAATGATGCACTGGAGACGGAGATACATGCAATCATGTAAGGAATGGCGCTTGCTATTCAACACACTAACCTTCCAGTTATTGTCCAATCTGACTCAAGTGAGGCGTTGTCCAGTTTAACAACGGATGGGCTAGATTGTTCTGCTTATGGTCATCTCATGGCTGAAATTAAAGAGTTGATGAAAGTCAGGGAGTTTATTCCGCAAAAGTTAACTAGGGATCAAAATAGAGTTGCCGATTGCCTGACAAAGTATAGTCGTACTGAGTGTGCCATGGCTGTGTGGATGCACCAAGGACCACCATGTATTGAGAATCTTTTGCCTCTCGACTGTAACTCTTTAAATATGAATAAAACTCCTATGATTCGCAAAAAAAAGTTACATGGTGTTTATTTTTTGCAGGAATTACATCGTGTTTTTTGCAATGTCATAATAATCATTTGGCTCCAAATAAAATTTAGTTAAAGAAGTTTACCACATAAGTGATACTTTAATTAAATAATATTTGTTATGGTTATAGAACCTTATTTTTTCAAACTACATGGTGAGTACATATGAAACTTGAAATTTGATTTCTCAAACACTCGTCCTTACATTTGAGATGGCCTCTATGCTAGTTAGTAACAAGGCAGTTTGTGCAATAAACAGTAGTAATAAAATAGAATATAATTTTTTTTGGTAAAGCAATGGAAAATGGTCGTATTATTTAGATGTACCAGAAGTTTGATATACTAACTATTTTATTAGTAAGAGAATGAGACATGAGAGAGAACATTAACGACAAGTGTGTTTATTTGTGCCAAAAAAAAAAGAAACAACCATTATCTAAAAAAGTTATTTCAAATATATGCGGATGATGCTTAGTAACTAAAAAACACACACACACACACACCTTTTACTAAATTAAAATCTAATTTGTGAAGCTATCTAGACCGGCCGGATGTATAAGAAATAAAAATTGCCCCGAGTATATATCGTGTGTCTGTTCCTCCAACGGAAAATCTTCACCATAACAAACTGAGCAGCCAAACTCATGGCAACAAATTCTAGAAATAACCTCGAACCATCTGAAAACACATGAATTGGATCATGCATTTGTTCTGGCCTAACAGATATATATGCCGCAATATAACCTAGCTCCTGACGCTAGCCTAAAGGACACTAACTAATTTATTCATTCATTTGGATCAGCAGGTGGCCTGCACGGTGAGCACGCCGGAGTCACACCCGGACCCGGCGCGGAAGTCCTCCGTGTGACGCACCGCGCACGACTCCTTGCCAACGCACGCCGCCGTGAATGCCGCCAGCGCCGCCTTGGACTCGCAGCCGCCCTCGTAGGCGCCGCACTTGCCGCGACCCATGCCGAGGCTGGCGACGTCGATGCTCGAAATAGTCCTGCCGTGGCTGCACGCCAGTGCCACCTCGTCGCCGACCTCAGCGGCCTCTGCGCATGCCGCGCCCACGGCCACGGTGTGGAAGTTCACTCTAGTCGGGTCGCCGCCGGCCTCCTCGAACAGCACCATCGTGTTGGGCTCGCCGGCCTTGAGGAACGACCGTGGCACGTGGTAGAACCGCTGGGACGGCTCGTTGCAGCCGGTGAGGCACTTCAGGCCGTCGCCCTCCGCCTTGAACGTGCCGCGGTAGTCGCACTGCTTGCAGCCACCCATGTCAGCGGCGACGTAGGACGGCCAGTAGCGGCCCAGGTTGTTGCCGTTGACCCACACCACGCCCTTGCCGAGCCCGAGCAGGTCCGCTACGACGGGCTCCTCGCCGGCGGGCTCCTCGAACGTGGCCTTGTACCAGGTGAATGGGCGGTGCACCGGGATGGTGCCGTTCAGGCCACCGCTCCATTGGCTGCGGTCGTTGGCCTTGTCGAGGTGGGTCTCCCTGTACTCGCCGGCGAGGCCGGCCTTGTAGGACCACGAGCTGTTGGAGAGGTCGTAGGCGGTGGTGTTGGTGACCGTGTCGACGAGCTTCACCGGGCCTCCCACGATACCGGCGGGCATCATCTCAAACAGCGCGCCGTAGTTCTTGAGGCCGATGGTGGCGCTAAGGAGGGAGATGTAGTTCTTCCCCGAGTGGAGCTTCACGGGCGTCTCCATCTGGAAGACGAATCCACCATTAGGAGAGTGCTGCTTCCCTGCAAGTTAATCAAATCAATCAATAGCTAACTTCATAAAATTAATCAGCTTGCCAGCACAATTTGTTTTAATAAAAGTGCAAAAGAGAGAAGAAAACATATTTAGGGTTGCTCACCAACAAGCTTGCCATTGACGAAAGCGTAAAGCTCATGCCCTGTGGTGTTCACGTGCAATTTGTAGCTCGCTTCTCCCTTGTGCTCAAAGCTGCACATTTTGAGCATCAGAAACTAGTTTATATTTCAAGCATGTGAAACAATTAATGTATAATTTTAACTGTTAAATTTTATGTGCATTGTTTTTCCCAACAAATTTTATGTATGTAGTTTTGTCTCAGAAAAATGCGAATGCATATAGTTAACACATGATCTGCTTAGATATGATTTACATCGATCTTTGATTACCTTGTCCTGTACCATAGGTAGTCGCTCTGGTCGCTCGATGTGGCGATCTGCTCAAGCAGCTCGTTCTTCCTGAAGTTGCCCTTTTCGTCAGTCATGAAAGGCTGGAGGTTCTCGGGCATCCACGACCAAGCAAGGCCCTCCCTCACCGTTTCCACCTCCGGCCTCTTCACCATCACCAACGTCTGCGTCTTGATCTTGGCGCTGTTGTAAGCGACGGTCTTGCAGTCCGGCAAGATGCTCACGGACCACGCGGGCACGACGTGGGTGGTTCCGCCGTCGAGGGTCACGTTGACGTCCTTGTCGTCGTACTTGTTGCTGATGAAGCAGGCAGAGGAGTTGTCCAGCGTGTACTTGGTCACCTATGTGTTCATATTGATGAACCAAAAGAATCGATTTTGTTGTGAATACCATTAAAAACACTAGCAGGATTTTTGTATATGTATGTCAATATTAATTAGTTACCGTGACATTGGTGTTGCTAATGTTTGTGTCCTTGTAGTCGCCATGGAGCAAGATCTTCTCCATGGATTTTAGGACATTGTGGAGGTCCTTGAGGTGCCCGTATTTTGGCTGCCTGATGTTACCTGAAAGATCATAAATGATGACAGGCGAGATTAACTAATTCGATGCGCCAAGAAAAGAGATTATTAATTATTTTACACATTGCAAAATAAACTTGCAATGCATTGATCGTTCACACACCATATTCATCAAGAGGGGCGTCGTAGTCATAGCTGGTTGTGATGTAGGGGCCACCTGAGGTGCGGCCAAAGTTTGTGCCACCGTGGTACTGATAACATAACACATACGGATGACCAACATGTCAAATGTAAAATTATTAGGTTCATGCATGCTAGAGGATGGGAATGTAGAAGAGAGCAATGTAAACTAGAAATTCATGGATTAGCTATAATAAATCAATCACCATGTAGTAGTTCTGGAGCGATCCACGCTTCTGGAAGAACATGGCGACAGAGAAGGCAACGTCCTCGGCCGACCGGTGGAAATCTGGCTTATCCCATGCTTTGAACCTAATTGGTTGATTATGAGGGTACAATGTAATTAATCAGTTTGAAATTCGGCATAGTTGTACTTGCTAACTATTTTCTTGTACATTTAATAAGAAATTCAGTTTTGCTAAAGCATATCTAGATGTGCCATAAGTATTGCACATCTAAGTTCTATGTCATTGATCTTACGTCGAGATTCGTGTGGATATTTTCTTTTTTCTTTTTTCTTTTCCTCTTTATGCTTGATTCACTCATTTAGATGTGCAATAACTATAGCACATCCAGATGTGCCCTAGACACACCTTAAGAAATTAATAATGGACCAAGTATGGACGTACCAGCCAGTCCAGTTCTCAGTCCACATCTTGGGGATGTCGGTCCTCTTGGGGAACCAGTCGTGGCAGTAGAACCCGTTGCAGGTGTTGATCTGAAAGATTTACCATTGAGTTTTTCTATAGATGGAGAAGAAAAAATAAAGAGATAAAAACTAGAAAAATCTATAAGTGAACTGACCACGTTGGGCGGCACGTCGTCGTCCTGCTGGCACATGATCCACGGCACGCCGACGTTCTGCTTGTTGGCCATGGCGGCGCACCAGTGGATGTACTCCGACGCCGACTCGTTGTTGTTGAGCTTGCCCATGATGTTCCCGTACTCGTTCTCGATCTACGTACACGTGCATGGTAATATATTAGTGCAAGTTAAGTTTTACTGTACATACTAGGACGTACTGTATATATACTTGATGGAAGATAAGTTACCTGGGAGAGGATGATGGGGCCTCCCTGACCGGCGAACATCTTGGCCTCCTTGAGTTTGTCGACGATGAGGGTCGTGAAGGTCTCCATTTCTCGCTGCATAATTTTTTTTTACGAATCAAGATCAGTTATTCTTAACTAAATCGTCTCTTTTTACGTCAGAAAATGATTAATTTATTGAGAACATTTCAGTACGCGTATACCTCGAAGGGGTGGTTGTGCATCCGGAACTGCATGCCGGAGATCTCGCGCAGCCAGGCCGGCAGGCCGCCGTAGTTCCACTCGCCGCAGATGTAGGGGCCGATGCGGAGGATGGCGTACATGCCGGCGTCCTGGATCTCCTTGAAGAAGCGCACGATGTCGTAGCTCCCCTCGAAGTTGTACTCCCGGCGGCGCGGCTCGTGGCCGTTCCAGAAGACGTACGTCTCGATGGCGTCAAGCCCGCCCTCCTCAGCCTTCCTGATCAGATCAGGCCACATCTGCACGCAACGATCGATGGAGACACATGTATAAATTCATTCATCCATGGGAATGAACACGAGATGATGGATCAATCTAGAGGTTGACCGATCAGGTGCGTACCTCCGGCGTGCTCCTGGGGTAGTGGATGGAGCCGGAGATGACGATGCGGCGCTCGCCGTCGATGACCAGCGCCCGGTCGTTGTACGCGACCTCCGTGCCGCTCACGCTGGCGGCGGCGGCGGCGGCAAGCAAGAGGAGCGGTAGCAATGGCGCGCGCTCCATGGCGAGAAGCGCGGTCGAATAGATAGAGAAGAGAGAAGCGGGGCGAAGTGGATGTGAATGGGAGGCGCTGCTACTCGCTGCGTATTTATACTGTGTGGAGATAGATGGGGGATATTAAGATAAGCATATGCATGCACCATGGACGCATGCACAGGTAACAACTGTGAGTTATCCAGTGCGCGCGCGCCGCGCCTGCCTAATCTAGATTTTTTTTTCCCTTGCCAGGAGATAAAGCTGGAGTAGATCTTATCCGGCCTCTCCCGATCATGCATGCATGCCAACAGCGGCGGCCTTTTTCCCCCGTGAAACTTGGGATTTTTTTTTGAGGGAATGCCTTCAAGGCATTTATTGAACTTCAAATAGGTTTTCATCATTTGCAATAACATCTAAGATAAATATCGGCGCACCCACATACCGCATAGTGTCAGAGGTCCCTCCGCCCTACTCGCAACAAATGAGCTACCTTATAGCTTTCCCTAGGATAGTGAACAACAGAAATATTAAAGAAATTGTGAGCTAATTCCTTCAAAAAAAGAAAAAGAAATTGTGAGCTAAAAAGTTGCATTATTCCTATATAGCAGCAGCTGGACCAAGGGAGTTCCCATCATCCAGCATAATCTGGATGACCTCCATGCAATCACAGTTCACAATGACCTTGTTGCATCCTGAATTTCCTGCAAGAATGAGACCATCTCGGAGAGATCGAGCCTCGGCTGTTGCTGCATCTGCCACATAGTTGATCGCACATGAACTAGCAGAGGTAAATCTGCCTTGGTCATCCCTGATCACCGCGCCCGTTGCACCCGAGCCAGCATCGACAGAAAAACGCAGCGTCTACCTTTAACTTCGCAAAGCCTTCAGTTGGTCGCACCCACAAAGCCTTCAGTTTCGCTCTCAAAAAAATAAAAGCCTTCAGTTTGGTCGCACCCAGCAATGTCTTCGGACCTTGTTGTTGGGCTCCGCTGCTCTTACGTAATTCAGGACAACCGTTGCTATGCCTTGGGCTGAGCGCGAAGGAGTTTGAACATGTTCCCCTCTCATAATGTGCCTCCGATCCCACCACATGTACCAGCAACCTTTCGCCATGAGCTCCTTCAACCCTACTCGTGAAGCCTAGGACTTTATTTGACCAATTTCAGCTCCAGCACGATCAACCATAATGCTGGCATTTCTAGGTACATGTCGAATAGTATAAAAGACAAAAACGATGAGGCTAGTCCTTCAATTTCTACAAGTAAAGGCGCTACAAGAGAGTTCCACCCCACCAAATCCAGGCAATCAACTTTCTTAACCACTCACGAAAGAGCTCGGAGCTTTGCGAAGATCGGCCCATCTCTCAAAGATGTAGCTTCTGCAATAAGTGGGTCAATGATATTGGGGTAGGGCTTGCTCCAGGCAGCGATGAATATAGTAGGAGTTCTTGCTAATCCTCCAACTCCACTCTTGCTTTCAACACTTGAGATACTCGCATACACTACTAGGGAAAAGCCTAGTAGTAGCGCGGGTTAAACAGTGTTAGATAAAACGAGATAAACGAGACACAAGAGCACACAGATTTTTACGTGGAAACCCTTGCGGGAGAAAACCACGGACGCACGAAGACGCAATCACTATGAGGAGGAGTATTATAGGCACGAGACGACAGGCCGTCTTAGGTGCGACTACATGGAGTATATATGAGGGGCAACACATAGAAGTCCTTGTAGGACAAGTAAACGAGTTGTACTCGTACGCGTCAACGTCGACGCAACGCCCACACCGGTTGTACTACGTCTAGTCCAACAAGGTACTATAATTTGGATCACAATTTAACAATCTCCACCTTGAGCCAAATTCCCTCCAGTAGTCGAAGAAACTAAATAACTCCATCCAAATCAGCATAAACACCTTGTGCGTCAAAGTCCATAGGACTAGTGAGAAATACCAACTAAGCCTGAGCAAAGCTCAAACTTATTGGTAGGAACTGACTTTGTCATCATATCAGCAGGATTATCATGAGTACTTATCTTGCATACCTTCAAATCACCTTCAGCAACAACATCTCAAATATAGTGATATCTGACATCAATGTGCTTTGTTCTCTCATGATACATTGGCTTTGTAAGATATATAGCACTTTGACTGTCACTAAATACGGTAGGGCAAGATGAATCTTCACAAAGCTCAGTATACAAACCTCTCAACCAAATAGCTTCTTTGCATGCCTCAGAAATAGCCATATACTCGGCATCAGTAGTGGAACAAGCCACAATAGACTGCAAAGTTGCTCTCCAACTCACAGCACAACCACCAATGGTGAAAACATAACCTGTGAGTGATCTTCTCTTATCCAAATCACCAGCAAAATCAGAATCAACAAAACCAACAAGTCTATCTCCAGTTTTCCCAAACTGTAAATAAGCATTACAAGTACCACGCAGGTATCTGAAAATCCACTAAACTGCTTTCCAATGCTCTTTTTCAGGATTAGCCATGTATCTACTTACAACACTCAATGCATATGATAAATCCGGACGAGAACAAACCATGGCATACATAAATGAACCAACTGCACTTAAATAGGGAACTCTAGACATGTACTCAATATCTGCATCTGACTTAG
Source organism: Thinopyrum elongatum (assembly GCA_011799875.1). NCBI lineage: Eukaryota > Viridiplantae > Streptophyta > Magnoliopsida > Poales > Poaceae > Thinopyrum > Thinopyrum elongatum. The sequence goes on along the minus strand of CM022297.1, from coordinate 27,664,413 downwards.
GACATAAAGCTGATGATAATTTGAAGTGTGCAGCTAACAGTGTACTCACCGGCTTGGCATTATGCATATTAAAACGACGAAGACCTTTATCAATATATCCCTTCTGACTTAGATATACTTTTCCAGACGGTCTATCTCTGGATATTTCCATGCCAACTATTTTCTTTGCTGCACCCAAATCCTTCATCTCAAATTCATTACTCAATTGCTTTTTTAGTTCATCAATATCTGACATACTCTTTGCAGCAATTAGCATATCATCAACATAAAGGAGCAAATAAATAGTTGAACCGTTGATAGTTTTCAAATAAACACAACTATCATAATTAGACTTTTTGAAACCTTGAGAGAGCATAAAAGTGTCAAATCTCTTGTACCACTGTCTAGGGGATTGCTTCAATCCATAAAGAGATTTCTTTAACTTACAGACAAGCTTTTCTTTTCCAGAAATAACAAAACCTTCAGGTTGTTCCATATAAATATCCTCTTCTAATTCTCCATGTAAGAATGCAGTTTTAACATTCAATTGTTCAAGCTCAAAATCATTCATGGCAACAATACTGAGTAAAGTGCGAATAGAGCTATGCTTCACAACAGGAGAAAAGACTTTGTTATAGTCAATACCTGAAATCTGACTGTAACCTTTAGCAACTAACCTTGATTTATATCTTATCTCATCATTAGGAGAAACACCTTCTTTCCTTTTGAAAACCCACTTGCGACGAATAGGTTTCTTCTCTCTAGGTAATTTTACTAAATCCCAAGTGCCATTCTTTTCAACTGATTCCATCTCATCATGCATAGCAGTCATCCACTTATTACTATCACCAGAAATAATAGCCTCGGAATATGAAGATGTAGGAGATATGCCCTAGAGGCAATAATAAATGTTATTGATTATCTCCCTGTTCATAATTAGGTTTATGTTCCACGCTATAACTGCTATGGTTCTCGAGTCTACAATAACCACGAGGCTCGGAGGAAGACTCATATGCACGTGTGGAATAATAAACGGTAAAATGTATTCCTAGTCTGGCCTTTGAGACTAGCTCAAGTGTTGCATGATGGTTCTGTTTTCCTGATCATGGGCATGACTATGCCGGCAACTTTGAGGGCACAATGTTAGAAGAACATTTGTGTTGAATCGACCCGAATTGATGTTATGCTATGGGATACTTTCGTCACAAGTTAATGGTTAATAACACAGAGATGGTTAACGTTTGCATGATTCCTCAGACATGAGAGTATCGAGTTTCTTCATGCTTGATTCATGAACTTTGGGGTTTGTTAAACGTCATCCGTAAATGGATGGCTATTACGGCGGCTTACGGGTTCATGGGAAAGTATGTCAAGTAACTTGATAGCTCAAGATTGGGATTTGCTCCTCCGACGATGGAGAGATATCTCTGGGCCCTCTCGGTGTTACGGTATCCATCATCGTCTGGCCAGACACAATGTGATTTGATCACAGGGATGCTGGAACACAGGAACGAGAAAAGAGAACAATACCGGTAACGAGGTAACTGGCTTAGTGGACAAGTTGTTGATCCACGGGAGTGCCAACATGTCTCACCTTGGGTATTTGTAACATATCGCGAAGCAACAGGAATAGCACACGGCAACTGGAGGTTCACTCGAATATTCATTCGTGTGGGTATAGGGGTCAATATGGGTGTCCACGGCTCCGATGTTGATCATTGATCGGAAAGGGTTCCGTGTCATGTCTATACTTCACCGAACCTATAGGGTCACACGCTTAAGGGTCATCTATCTGCTGAATACTAGACAGGGAGTCTGAGAGAAAATCACCGAAAAAGTTTCGGACACCGAAAAAGTTTCGGACAGCGGAAAAGTTCCGCAGAGAGAGGTCACCGGATGAGTTTCGGTGAAACTGAAAAGTTGTTTCAGAGGATACCATAAAGTCAAATTAGTTTCGGCACATGCCCGATAATTCTTGGAGGGTGCCAGAATCATTCTGGAAACTTTTGGGAATTTTCTGGAAGAAAAACCGGAAATGTTCCGGAGCTGCCGGAACCACTTCAGATGCTTTTCGCAGATGAAAATCACTAATCTGGAATTGTTCCAGAACGCGTTGAAAATTATTTTAGTGGGTACTGGAAATGTTCTAGGCCCACATAAATATTTTCAGTTCGAACGGACGCTGAAAAATGTCGTTGTGAATAGTGAAAGTGCTTTTTGGGTTACTTTTTGGAAAGCCACCTTTTTGGGCTTTTGCTCCAAAATATCTTGGAGATGACATGGATGGATGTGGCTGAAATTTCAGCCCCTCCACCCCTCCTTCTCCTATAAATAGAGGTGGAGGGGGCTGCCCAAACTCACTCATTCTCACATACATGCCATTGCAATGATCTGGCTTCTTCTCTCCCTCCCAGCGAAATAGTTTCGTAGAGCCGAAAGGCTGTCTGGGTTCCGGCAGGAACTAGTTCTGGACGGTGAAGCCCTGCCGGATAGATGACACCGTATGTGTGCAACTCTGTAGAGAGGTCGTAGTTTCGATCTTAGTGCCCGAGGGGCTGTTCGAGAGTGCCTCCCGAAGGGCTGTCCATGTGACGGTCCGAGTTCTGTGAGTCCTCCCGAAGGGCTGTCCAAGTGACGGTCCGAGTTCTGTGAGTCCTCCCGAAGGGCTGTCCGCGACACCGTCCGGGGGACTGTCCGACCGCCTCCCGGAGGGCTGTCCGAGTGGCGGATGAGGGTATACATCCTCGCGGTTGGGAGGTTGTAAATTCTAGCTGCGGGGATCTGCACCGCCGATCGTCATCGACTCTACTTCCGCTGCGCTACGAGTCGGTAACGAAAATGATCAAACCTTGTATGCAGTCTCCATAGTGGTCCTGGCTGGTGCGTAGGTCGGAAATTTTTTGTTTTCTGCTGCGTTACCCTACAGTGGCATCATGAGCCGTGCTATGCGTAGATGCAGGTTGCGATCTAGAATACATGAGATGTATGGGTGTTGCACAATATAATTATGTAGTAGATGAGTTCTATTACTGAAAATTATTTGTGCGGGTAGCAAATGAAATCTGTTACCCGATATTCTTGTTGCTTCCCTGGAATTTGCATATTTCTGATCTTGATAACAGCATGGTGGAGTTTCAATGTTCTGGCAATCCGCGATCCTGATTGATCAACGAAGTGCTAACAGTTCATTGAATTCCATCGTAGTTAAAAAGAAAGATGAAATTTCGCAGACGAAAGGGCAATGCAGATATGATCTGCACGGGGGTCATGCGTATGACGAAGTTCAGTATGGGGCTCGAGATTTTATTATCTCGTGTCTCATACGCCCCGCGATGTTAATCTAGCGACTTGGATTATCATACTTGATGATGGACGTTGGTAGCTTCGGTTTGTTTCGAAACCTTAGAAGCCACGTAAAACAAGTTTTTGCTTGAACCGATTAGAGACGTCTAACTTGGTTTTGCAGGAGGGTTTGCATGTGCATATGATGTGGTATAGCAGTGCTCATAATAATTTGATTATGTATGAGATGACTATATGATGTAAATTGATTAACATGACCTGCGTGTCATGATTCGGCATGATGGTTGGAGCCATATGATTGTCACTTTATTGACCTGCGTGTCAACCTTAAGTAATGCATTATTTTATTAGCTATAGAGATAGCAATATTATCTGGTGCATCGACAAGGTGGTGGCAATCTTCGCGAAGGTGAACACCGACGCGAATGCCGAAGATGAAGAAATACAAGACTTCTCCGTCAGAAAGGGCTATACCATATCATGCTATTATGAATTGCCTGAGATGTTTATCCCTTATGATGCACCCTTCTTGATTGCGCGGTAGTCGCTTTTATTAGGGTGATCTCTCACAAAAATATCAAGTAGTTAGTGTTCTCCCAAGTGTAGCACCGTCACGGCACCTAACTTTTCGGGGTGCGCCATGTCCACATGGGTACGAACGATTAGAGAAATGTGAGGCGGGTGAGGTTAGACCTCGCAGCGAGATCACTTGGTTGTCTTGACGTTCTGGCTTGATCGTCCTGAGCTCGGAACACGCCCATCGAAAGATGAACAGGAGTCACATAGAGATGTGATCGGCATGTTTGCCCACCAATTGAAATTCTCGTCATCAGTGATGTCCACATCAATGGCGTTGAATTGAAATGTGGATCTTGTATCACTCAAAATCAATTATGAGAGATATTGATTTGAGTGGGAGCGCACTACTGAATTAACTTTTTTAATTCTCAGTGCAATTAATTTTGAACACTGTCTAAGTGTGGTTTGCATAATAGTTGTAGAATAATGGCTCGCGTTTCCACCTTCCCTATTAAAATTGAATAGCTGTTAAATATCTGGTTAAAACTTTACGGTTGGTAACGTAATGTGAGGATTGTCCTCAAGGGTGCCGAGAAGGACTTTATCCTATCGCATACTTTGGTATTCTCTCGCTTATGCTATGGATCATATGACTCTCGTCCTTCGATCCAAAAGCTAGAATTCCGTTTCAGTCAAGTGCAATACATTTGCTTCCATGAGACCCGAACTTCGAAAGTTTGGATAGTTATGTGATATTCATGGAATCTGAAAATCATTTTCAGAGACAGACAAAGGCTAAAAGATATGAGATATCCAAAGCAATGTTTGTTTGCAAACTATTAGTAAAGGAGTTTACTATGCATTAGACTGATAAGAGAGGGATCCAGAAGAACGCCTGTCATATGATGAAAGGTGAATAAAACAACAACTTAAAGAGAAAGGAAGTATCCGAAGGGTGTTAGTGAAACTTTCACGCCTAGGAAGTCCAGGGCTAACGCCACTCTTAAGTTGGGTGCTTCTTCTGAGAGTAGGAGAAATGCTAAAAGTTAAACTGTTAGAAGTATAATGGCAATAAGAAAGAAGACTGGAATATCCAGCTCATGTATGAATGTCATACAAGTTTTTGATGTATAGAAAGCTGGTCAAAGATATAGTTCTTGGGAATTATGATTAAATTGTTAATCACTAATTCTTGGGTATTGTGAGTTAATCACAAAAATACCCGCTCAATAGCATTCTGTTGCAACTCGATGTAAGAACTACTATGGCCTGAAAGACTAGCCAGGGATGAGGTTTAGGTATACACAGGGAACATAGTAAATGTTACTATACCTTCCATCGGTGTATTACTGTCTGTATTTATTTTCATAATTCATTTAGAGTTTTACAAACACTAGCCCATTGCATAAGGTATCTTGCAAGAAGGTTGTTCATAAGAGAACTTTTTATGTTCGAAGTTATGAATAACATAAGGGCCATACTTTCATTGAGAATGAGATGTATGTTATGAATAATGATATTAATATATTACCTCTGGATTTACTTTCATAATTCATTTTAGAGTTTCATACACTCTAGCCCATTGCAAAATGTTTGTTGCAAAAGGGTTGTTCATAAAAGAACAATTGTTGTTCAGTATTATGAATAACATGAAGGGTCGTGCTTCCATTCTCGATGGGATGTATGTTATGAATATTGATGGTAATATGATACATCCATAACACTGACGCTAAATGTCGTAAGACTAAGAGAATACCACATAAGTGTGGCACTACATTTAGTCACATTGGAGAAACCCGCATGGATAAATTCCATTATGATGGATTTTGAAGTCGTTTGATTTTGAATCATCTGACACTTGCAAATTTCCTCTGAAAAGTTTAGTGACTAAAATACCGTTCACATGCCATAAGGAACGAGCAAAGAACTTATTGGTGATCATACATTTTGATGTATGTAGTTCAATAAATGTTATTGCAAGTAGTGGATTTATCTATCTTCAAAATTGACTCAAGTAGATATGTGGATATTTACTTGATGAGACGTAAGTCTGGATCTTTTGAAATCATTCGAAAGGTTTTCAAATATGAAGTAGAAGTTATTGTAACAAGAAAATTATGTTTCTACAATTCGATTGCAGAAAGGAATATTTGAGTTACAAGTTTAGCGAATGTCTGATGAGTTGTGAAAGGGGTTTCATAAACTTGCACCTCCCGGAACACCACTGCAAGTGGAAAGTCCGTGAAGATGTAATCGAACCATTTATGACATGGTAAGATCAAAGATGACATAAATAAATTTGCCATTACCCCTTTTAAAGAGTGATGCTTTAGAGACTGCGGCTTTTACACTGAAAAGAGCTCCATCAGGTCTGTTGAAATGACACCATGGTATGGTACGCCCAACCATGTTATATCTTTTCTTAAACATTTGGAATATGGGGCTTGTGTAAAAGGTTACAAACCTATTCCAAATCAGACAAGTGCTACTTTGTAGGTTATCCCAAGTAATTGGGTATTCCTCCCTCACTATGCCAAGGCAAAAGGTTTGCCACAAAGAATGGTATGCTTTTTGAAGAAAATGGTTCTTTCAAAAAGGTGAGTGGGAGAACAATGCAACTCGACAAGATAACGGTATCTTTGTCATCAGATCAAAGAAAAGAGACCTTGGAAGTAATTCCTGAGTTTCCTACTGCGACTGATACGGAAGTCTCTACAATAAAATGTATGGACTTCGGTCGAACTTGCAGCTGAACCACGTAGGCAAAAGCTCGTGCAAACCTCTCAGGTGCGCAAACGAGATATTGTTGTTAGACAACAATATACCTACAATACACAAGGAAGCGTTGATGGGCCCTGACTCCGGAATTGGCTAAATGCCAATAGAACCCGAGTTAGTTTCCATATAAGTGATTCAAGATTAAAACCTTGATACACCTTTCGGAAGACTTAGAGTCTAACGAATATTTATGGAACTTAAAACTGATACGGATAAAAATGTTTTATCCATAAAGCTCGACTTGTTGCAATAACAAGTTCAAGGAGTTGACTACGATGAGGTTGTTTCATCATAGCGATGCTTAAAGTCGGTTCGGGTTGAACTAGCAATTAATACATATTTCAATCATGAGATATGAAACATGGATGACAATAGGATTTCCATCTGATGGAAACGAAACCGAGGACTTGCATGTGTTACAGTCCAAGGTATTTTGTCAGTCCAGAGGATGCTAGTAAGTATGCAAACTTCAGAGTTCCAGCAATGGACAGAAGAGAGCAAAATGGAGTTGGAATCTTCGTGTTTTGATGAAATAGTCAAAGGGGTTTGACTTCATCAATGGGTAACGAAGATGCTTATGATTCAAGAAAGTAAGTGGGAGCATAATAAAATTTGTAAAAAATGTTGTGTGCTTGACACATTGTTAATTGGAAATAAATTTCTTGACACGAATTAGGACTTCATTTGAAAATAGTTTTTCGATGAAGTGCTTGGGCTAAATATCCTTTATATTAGGCATGATGATCTATGGAGATAGGTTTACCTAATGGGGCTGAGCAAAGATACATATTGACAAGATGCTAAAACCTTTTAGCATTAAAAACGTCAAGGAGTGATTCTTGCCGAAGTCACATGGAAAGAGTTTTTGCAAGACTCGGTGTCCCAAAACACTGATGAGCAAAATACATGATGGAGATTCCACACACTCTTGTGTTTGGATTAATCATGTATTCCATGGTATGTAAAAACAACCAGATATGTCCAATACTCCCAAAGTTGTTGCGAGTATAGATACCAAAGTGATCAAAAGTTCTAATCATGGGACAACAGTGAAAAAGGGTCATTGAGTACTATAGTAGCACCGATGACATGTTTTCTCGCAAGCGGAGATCATGAAGAGTTCATTGTAAAAGGTTACATCGATACAGTCTTCATCCGTGCTCCAAGCGATTTTCGATTTAAATTGAGGGTTTTGTGTAACACACAATATGGTGGCACGGTAGTTGGAAATTGTTCCAAACAAGTTACTGTGGCGAATTCTATAACAGAGGCGAAGTATGTTGCCGCTTTTAAAAGCGACAAACAAGATGCTGAATCATATAGTTCTTTCATGAACTTAGTATGGTTCCAAGAAGGCTTTGGTCAATGGGACACTACTGCAGGTAGTTGCTCCATAACTCAGTCTGAGGAATCCAGGTTCGACCTGTGATTCACATACATACGAAGCCAAGTCCACACAAAATATGAATTCTGTGAAATCGTGAAAACGCGAGGATACGCAAAGATACACACGGAGCTGAAGTCGTCAGATCCGTTGGACATCAGGCTATACCACATCCGAAGCATATTTACACCGGTGTGCCACAGGTGTAAAGTGCATTAGCATTAACTAGATTATTGACTCTAGTGCAAGTGGGAGTCTGTAGGAGATATGCCCTAGAGGCAATAATAAATGTTATTGATTATCTCCCTGTTCATAATTAGGTTTATGTTCCATGCTATAACTGCTATGGTTCTCGAGTCTACAATAACCACGAGGCTCGGAGGAAGACTCATATGCACGTGTGGAATAATAAACGGTAAAATGTATTCCTAGTCTGGCCTTTGAGACTAGCTCAAGTGTTGCATGATGGTTCTGTTTTCCTGATCATGGGCATGACTATGCCGGCAACTTTGAGGGCACAATGTTAGAAGAACATTTGTGTTGAATCGACCCGAATTGATGTTATGCTATGGGATACTTTCGTCACAAGTTAATGGTTAATAACACAGAGATGGTTAACTTGGCATGATTCCTCAGACCATGAGAGTATCGAGTTTCTTCATGCTTGATTCATGAACTTTGGGGTTTGTTAAACGTCATCCGTAAATGGATGGCTATTACGGCGGCTTAAGGTTCATGGGAAAGTATGTCAAGTAACTTGATAGCTCAAGATTGGGATTTGCTCCTCCGACGATGGAGAGATATCTCTGGGCCCTCTCGGTGTTACGGTATCCATCATCGTCTGGCCAGACACAATGTGATTTGATCACAGGGATGCCGGAACACAGGAACGAGAAAAGAGAACAATACCGGTAACGAGGTAACTGGCTTAGTGGACAAGTTGTTGATCCACGGGAGTGCCAACATGTCTCACCTTGGGTATTTGTAACATATCGCGAAGCAACAGGAATAGCACACGGCAACTGGAGGTTCACTCGAATATTCATTCGTGTGGGTATAGGGGTCAATATGGGTGTCCACGGCTCCGATGTTGATCATTGATCGGAAAGGGTTCCGTGTCATGTCTATACTTCACCGAACCTATAGGGTCACACGCTTAAGGGTCATCTATCTGCTGAATACTAGACAGGGAGCCTGAGAGAAAATCACCGAAAAAGTTTCGGACACCGAAAAAGTTTCGGACAGCGGAAAAGTTCCGCAGAGAGAGGTCATCGGATGAGTTTCGGTGAAACTGAAAAGTTGTTTCAGAGGATACCATAAAGTCAAATTAGTTTCGGCACATGCCCGATAATTCTTGGAGGGTGCCAGAATCATTCTGGAAACTTTTGGGAATTTTCTGGAAGAAAAACCGGAAATGTTCCGGAGCTGCCGGAACCACTTCAGATGCTTTTCGCAGATGAAAATCACTAATCTGGAATTGTTCCAGAACGCGTTGAAAATTATTTTAGTGGGTACTGGAAATGTTCTAGGCCCACATAAATATTTTCAGTTCGAACGGACGCTGAAAAATGTCGTCGTGAATAGTGAAAGTGCTTTTTGGGTTACTTTTTGGAAAGCCACCTTTTTGGGCTTTTGCTCCAAAATATTTTGGAGATGACATGGATGGATGTGGCTGAAATTTCAGCCCCTCCACCCCTCCTTCTCCTATAAATAGAGGTGGAGGGGGCTGCCCAAACTCACTCATTCTCACATACATGCCATTGCAATGATCTGGCTTCTTCTCTCCCTCCCAGCGAAATAGTTTCGTAGAGCCGAAAGGCTGTCTGGGTTCCGGCAGGAACTAGTTCTGGACGGCGAAGCCCTGCCGGATAGATGACACCGTATGTGTGCAACTCTGTAGAGAGGTCGTAGTTTCGATCTTAGTGCCCGAGGGGCTGTTCGAGAGTGCCTCCCGAAGGGCTGTCCATTTGACGGTCCGAGTTCTGTGAGTCCTCCCGAAGGGCTGTCCAAGTGACGGTCCGAGTTCTGTGAGTCCTCCCGAAGGGCTGTCCGCGACACCGTCCGGGGGACTGTCCGACCGCCTCCCGGAGGGCTGTCCGAGTGGCGGATGAGGGTATACATCCTCGCGGTTGGGAGGTTGTAAATCCTAGCTGCGGGGATCTGCACCGCCGATCGTCATCGACTCTACTTCCGCTGCGCTACGAGTCGGTAACGAAAATGATCAAACCTTGTATGCAGTCTCCATAGTGGTCCTGGGCTGGTGCGTAGGTCGGAATTTTTTTTTTCTGCTGCGTTACCCTACAGAAGAAGGCTCAGAATTACCTTCAATTTCTTCCGCAACAGATAAAGCAAAAGAAACAATATTGCACTCTTCAATTAACCTGTCAGGTTTATTAGTACCCTGCCTAACTAGGTCACGCGCGAGAATCAAGGCCTGGTTGATCTGCTAGTAGCCTAGCTACTTTTCACGTGAAGCCATCACGTCAACTCCTTTTGCTCTTCGGTTGCTACATCCACCCGAAGCTACCAGGTCCTATTTATCCTACTATCCGTTTGATCTGCATATTAAATTCTATCAAGAATTTTTCTACCGGCTTGTACTACTTTGTGCATAGATTTTATCGACTCATGGCATCCATGAAGTACGATCTTCCGCTGCTGGACCGTGACACAAGGTTTACCCTATGGCAAGTCAAGATGCGGGCGTTGTTGGCACATGCCGACTATGATGAAGCACTGGATAGTTTTGGGAAGAATCAGATTCAGGACTGGACTGATGCGGAGAAAAGAGTAGATCGTAAGGCATTGTCACAAATTCAACTCCATTTGCATAATAATATTTTGCAGGAATCCTTGGTGCGTGTGTACTAGTACTAGAAGTAGTACTACTGATGGACGGCGACTTGGTGGATTGATGTGTGCGCTGCTGCGGATTCTTCTGTCGCCTTGCTTTATCCTCAGGAGCAGCAGCGGAACTCGGATCAGACTCGGCTACGTGCGGCTGCAGTAGCAGAAATCAATCTCCAGTCGGATTCGACGGATCGTCCAGACGCGCACGACGGCAAGCGTAACCCTAATCTATCGTCTCGTATGTTGCAACTTGGCTCTGATACCACTTGTTAGATAAAACGAGACACAAGAGCACACATATTTTTATGTGAAAACCCTTGCGGGAGAAAACCACGGACGCACGAAAGCAAAATCACTATGAGGAGGAGTATTACAAGCACGAGACGACATGCCGTCTTAGGTGCGACTACATGGAGTATATATGAGGGGCAACACATAGGAATCATTGTAGGACAAGTAAACGAGTTGTACTCGTACGCGTCGACGTCAACGCAACGTCCACACCGGTCGTACTACGTCTAGTCCAACAAGGTACTATAATTTGGATCACAATTTAACAAACAGCTAGTAGAAGCGTGGGTGTCCGCGCTACTACTACGGCACTACAGCTAACTTGTAGTACTAGCGTTGGTTGAAACAGCGCTACTGCTACCTCTACCTAGCAGTAGCATGGGTTGGCCAGCGCTACTGCTAGATAGTTGTAGCGCTGCCCATACCCCCGCGCTGCTGATAACCCGTGCTACTGCTTTTGGCTAACCAACACTACTGCTAACATTACCTATTTTTTTTCCTGCTGCATATTTCCACTCTATTTGTACAAGTTTCATGCGGTAGTCTAATCATATCATAAACATACAATATTCTCATCATATCATACACATAATATTCTCATCATGTCATCCAACACAAATGATGTCTCTCATCATCATCTCGATATAGCGATACAAGTTATGTGGCATGTCTCGAAGAACGATCACATACATATGTTTCATCATCTATATCTAAACTATGATATAGAACAGAAGAGTAACCACTATGATAAAGAGCGCGATAATGTAGTAGTTCTTGAGGCGCCGGTTTCGATCCCTCTCTCACGCTAGCGTGAACCTCAAGTAACTATCTTCCACTTCGGCTCTTCTACCGAACCCTCTGGCTGCTGCCCGGGAACCGGTACACCTGGGCCTGACACTCTGGCCACTCGTCGTACACTCCTGGAACCTTCTCTATGTACACAGCGTAGCAACTTTCATCATCGATGATCTATATACCTGCATCGTCACATGATGAATTCATCGATAATATGCAACATAATATATAATTGATCAACACGAAGAGACAGAGTTAGCAAATACAAGCAACATATCATAAATATAAACGAAGTTCATCGTACCCAAACCAATTAACTAGAGTGATCTACGCTAGTTGAGGAGGACGGTTTACATCACAATACTTCGTCGTGCGTAAATTCAGAGTTTCGTCATAGAGAAACTAGTGACTAAATGGACACATTCTCATCGTCAATCACTCCAAAATGTCGTGCCATCTGTCCAAATCAGAGAGGAAGGACCCGAGCTGCGTCTGCGTGAAAGGCTTCAGGTCGGGACGCTGAGAGGCTACGCATGTTTGGACATCAGCCCGCGACATTGGCTCTTCTTCGTAGAACATCCCAGTTTTTTTTATGACCTCCTTCATGATGATTTGGGAAACTTCATACTGGATGTGATATAACTCAGCTCGGAGTCGATGATCGGGTACGTTTCCAAGTTTCTTGGCCCATTGCAGAATGTCGGCATTGCCGGATGTAGGTGACATGCGAAGTTTTTCCCGATCCCTTTTGTACTCCAGCATGTGGTGGATGACGTAGAATCCATCACTCAGACTATCATTCGGTTGCTGGATGCAGCAGAAGTCGGTCTTATGGCCGAAACACAGTGTGCGATTCTTTGTCTTCTTGAACCTGACTTCTCCACCCCGATGGCCATAGATTATGATAGCACTGTCGAGAATACTCTTTATGTGTGTGTAATCTTTTTTCTTTATGTTCTTCGACCGACCGAGTAAAGAACGTGGGAGTATCGGGGGTAAATAATGATGAGGACGGCGCGCCCCCCGTTGCGCAAAATAAAGTACACCTCAAATTAGCCTCCATGCGTGCAAATGAATGATTAATCATTTACAAAAGGATGTATGTGTCACAGAGGATTTCCGCGGATGACTTACATGGGATGATAAGGCAGGAGAATCGTCTCCTTGTCCTTACTGGCGACCATGAAATCGATGGTGTGTTCCTCGCATATTCACGGTGCTCTGGGCAGACTTCCAAGAATCCCTCATGCATAAAGTACGGGTCCGCGACTGAGATAAAAGATATTTGCTCGCGCCTGATGATGTAGTTCATGTACAGGGCATAAAGGTGGACGGACGTAAAATCCAGCTTTGTCATGTGAAACATGTCGAGGAGGTAATCAAATCGAAGGAAGAACTTATCCGCAGGGAATGTCTGGACGTACAACGTCTTTTGCTGCGGCGCCTTAACCGCGTAGAGCGGGTTTCCTGGATCTTTCAAGGCGAGAAGGCTTTTCTCTCTCGATAGTACATCGTCATGAAGTCTCCTTAGATCGTCGTCTATGCCCTCTAGCGCTGCCTCTATGCCCTCTAGCGCTGCCTCGGGAGTAACACCCCCAGTGTCATGCTCCAGTGACCTCACACTAATGGTGCCATCCAACATGTTTAACTAAGCCAAACTGCCATTTCATAAAAATCAAATCCAATTTCAAATTTAAAATAAAGTCAAATAAATTATTTCTTCAAACAGTAAAACAAAAATGTTCGTTGGGACACAAAAGTTTACTAGCTAATTGTCATGAATAAACCAACATTATTTGAATTGTTAAAATGCCCTTAACCTATTTTAAACTGGACCAAATAGCCCCAAAATAAATCTTTTCTATTTAAACAAGGTTAAAGGGAATTAAATAAATCCCCAAACTTTTGTGGCAGTGCCAAAAATTACTATACTAATAATGCATGGGCCAAGTCTCATATTTTATAAAACTCAAATGATTGGAAAAAAAATAAAACAGAAATAGGTAAAAGAAAATAGAAAACAAAAGAAATAAAAAAATGTAAAGGGGGGAAGCCCCTGAGCCACTGGGCCTCAGCGCACGGCCCAGCCTGCCCCTCCCCTTTGTCTTTTTTCTTCGCTACAGGGGTAGGGGATCGTCGCCACCATCGTTGACCGCCACGGCTTCGGCCGTCACAATCGCGGCCATTCGCCGAGCCGCTCGCGCGGATAAGGACGTCACCCACGGCCCTGGAAACCCTAGAGACCCCCAGTTCTTCCCCACCTCATCCCCTCGCTCTCTCCGCCCGTCCGAGTGCCACGGTCGTCATCGCCTCGTCGATCCCGCGGCCACCAACCCCACCACGCCGCGCCACCGAGTCCATCCGCTCCGTCGACTACTGTTTCCCGTTGGAGCCCAGGGCCTCTGCACCATCCTCTACCTCGTTGTCTTCCCCCTCGGCCCCGACGAACCCCGCCATCGAATCCGGCTCTGACGGCCTCCCCGAGCCCGCTGGCCTCCATGACCGGATCCCCGTGAGCAAGCGCCTCCCCCTCGACCTCTTCCCCCTTTTCTCCCGTTGCCGTAGCCGTCCTACGCCGCCACGCCGAGGCCCCCTGTGAGCTTGTGCTCACCGTGTCGGCGCGCGCCCATGGCTGAGGTCAAGACCTAACCATAAGCTTAGCATCAGATCGTTTAGTTATTTACTACAACTTCCTTCATCTCAAGTATCAGTTTCTTAGACCATGATATCATATCACTCCCGGATATCGGAGGAATGCCTTGTGTGCTATCAAACGTCACTTTGTAACTGGGTGATCATAAAGGTGCTCTACAGGTATTGCCGAAGGTGTCTGCTGAGTTGCATGGATCGAGACTGGGATTTGTCACTCCGTATGATGGAGAGATATCTCTGGACCCTCTCGGTAATACAACATCGTAAAGAGCTTGCAAGCAATGTGCCTAATGAGTTAGTCATGAGATCTTGTATTACGGAACGAGTAAAGAGACTTGCCGGAAATGAGATTGAACTAGGTATGGAGATACCGACGATCGAATCTCGGGCAAGTAACATATTGCCGGACAAAGGGAATTGCATACGGGATTAACCGAATCCTTGACATCGTGGTTAAACCGATAAAAGATCTTCATGGAATATGTAGGAACCAATATGGGCATCCACGTCCCGCTATTGGTTATTGACCAGAGAGGTGTCTCGGTCATGACTACATGATTCCCGAACCCGTAGGATCGCACGCTTAACGTTCGATGACGCTAGAGTAGTATTGGGATATTTGATGATTGGTAACCGAATGTTGTTCGGAGTCCTGGATTAGATCCCGGACATCACGAGGAGTCTCGGAATGGTCGAGAGGTAAAGATTTATATATGGGAAGTCATATTTTGGGTTCCGGAAAAAGGTGCAGTTTTTTTGGTATTTTTCCGGGAAGCTTCCAGAAGGTTCCGGTGGATTCCGGAGGGGTCTGGAAGTCCACAAGTGGGTCCACCATGTCCCAAGGGGGGGGGAGGCGCCCTGGCCTTATTGGGCTAGGCGCACCAAGTCCTCAAAAGTCCATGTGGCTAGGGAAGGGGAAAAGGTGAGTCCTAGTAGGATTAGGATTGAACTTGGAGTCCAAGTCCTCTCCCCCTTTGGCCCCAACTCCTACTAGGAGTAGGGCTGGACTCCCAGCCCTCCACACATATAAATATAGGGGAGGGGCGCAGCAAGGCCCACCAACACATTGGCCTTGGCCGCTGCCCCGTCTCTCCCTCCCGGCATAGTTCTCGTCCACAGTTTTTCGCTTAGTGAAGTCCTGCCGGTATTCCGACTCCACCACCATCATCACCACCACGCCGTCATGTTGGTTGTGATCCCGTCTACTTCTCCACCTTCTCTCGCTGGATCAAGGAGGAGGAGACGTCATCGAGCCGCACGTGTGCTAAACTCAGAGATGCCGTCCGTTCGGCACTAGATCGGTTGGATCGTGATCGGATCGCAAAAAGTACGACTACATCAACTGTCTTATATACACTTCCGCTTTTGGTCTACGAGGGTACGTAGACACACTCTCCCCTCTCATTGCTATGCTTCTCCTAAATAGATCTTAGGTGTTCGTAGATATTATTTTTTTGATTTTCGTGCTTCGTTCCCCATCAGCTTCTAGGCGACAAAAGCCGCATCACATACAAGCTTGATGATGTGGTCATGATCAAGGCAAGCTGCTTGCCTTGACTTTGCCCCTAGGACATCATCTAAAACCGGAGCATTAGTCCATCAAATCCTTGACGCACAACTCATGCGCTCGCTGCATAAGTCACCGCCATCATCTCCCGGGAACCCAGCTTTGCGGCTGGGATCAATGAAATGACCTTGTGAGGCATACCGTCGATGCAACCATGATGCCAGACAGCGCCACCACCATGCGGTTGTCCATCATCATGAGTCCACCGGCAAGACCCAGCTACACCGCGCTGCCGAGACTCGTTGTCTTTGACTTGGAAGAAACCGTGTCGCTCCACCTCAGGACCCCTCTGGCCAGCACCAGCTCCAAAAAAATGCTGCCCCCGGGAGGGAAAAAGGCGCCACATGCCAACATCGTCCGATCCGGTAGACCCAGATCTAGAGTTTTCACCACAGCAGCCTGGGCGTGAAGACGCCAACTGCAACGAGCTTCTATAAGTATGTTCCACTGAGGCAAAGCCACAGACGTGGCAACTAGCTTTGCTCATGGCGCATTGTCGGTGGATGGAGGAGGAATAAGACATCGCCACCTCTGAATAATTTAGATGCATTTCTTATTTTTGTATAGCTGTCTCTGTAAGGGTTTGTACTACTTAATATATAGTGCTAGGCCTTTTCACATTAAAAAACACTAGTTGTGGAACTGCAAGTTTAAAAATGTCATGAATTGTGACAATGTAACTTCATGTATTTTTCGAGTTACGCTAGATCCCACAAGTATGTACGACAACTCGGCAAAGAAAAAACAATGTCCATGGTTGGCTTTTCTCTCTGCAATGCGGGCCTAATGTTCTTTGACTTTTGCGACAAAATGTCGCTCAATTGCGCCACATGAAAAGTAACAGGCCACGACGACAATTTTCAGGTGGTTTTCATTTTTTTTTCTCTCCTAATTTTTCTTTTTTCTTCAAGATTTATTTTTGTTTTTTCATTTGATTTTTTCATTTTTGATTTTCAGTTATTGAAAAATATTTAAATATATGAGGATTTATGAACTCATAATATTTGCTAAAATTCATGAAATTTTCTAAAACTCGAAAATATTTGTAAATTTATGAACATTTTTTAAACCTCATGAACAGTTTTAAGGTCTTGATTTTTTTGAAAACTGATAAATTTTTTAATAAACTCATAAGCATTTTTGTATAATTCGTTGGCACTTCTAAAAACATTTGATAACTTTTTAAAGTAATGGACATTTTCTTCAATTAATGATTTTTATTTATGAACATATTTGTATTGTCATGAATATTTTTAAAGTTCATTAGTACTTTGAAAATTCATTGACATTTTTACAATCTGGGCATATTTTGAAAAATTAATGAACATTTTATAATCAATTTGTCCAAAATATAATAAACCAGCTGAAACCATCAAAAATAGAAAACCTACTCTAAACCGGGACTATTCAACCTGAGTGGGCAAAAGCTACAGGGTAAACCTGTCCACCCCACTTTTTGGTGAAGGAAAAATAGGATTATATGGGTTTCATTTCTCTTGATGCCTAGTCGTAATGTTTAGGCCCTGTACAATGCAAGGTGCTTAGGGCAGGTGCTTAGAGAAATAAACCAGTTTTTCATGAAGCACTGGTGCTTATTTGTAGAGGATAGACGTTTAATTAGGCACACCTCCTATAGACATAAGCACTGGTGCTTGAGAAAAACTCAGTTTATTTTACGAAGCATCTCCCTAAGCATCTTGCATTGTACAAGACCTTAGAACCCGATCGCACCAGGCCGGGAACCACCTGTTCACAACACAATAGATGGTCTAAGAGGAAAAAACAATTCTAACATGCAGGGGTATGACCGTCATTCCTTTGAGATTTGTTCTAATTTTTCGGATGTTTTCAGAATTTTCCTTTGTTTCAAAGTGTTACATTAGGTTTTTCTGTGTGGACAGGACCAGATATATTATAAAAATTCATCGGAAGTACAAATCATCTCAAACATAATAAAAATTACATTGAAATTCCAAGACCACATAACGACCACTACTACCGCCAGAATGAGCCGCCGACATGCCGCTGTCGCCACTAACCTACTGGAGCAGGCTAGCTTGACGTTGTCGATGATAGTTAGGAAGTTTTCATGCACGTGTCCCTAAGGACCATCGCCCTGGAGTCGTAGTCGTCAACATTGAGCCCTTGCATAGACGTGAAGCACCTAACACCAAATCTCTCGGCATGATGATAAACCCTAACCACACCGTCCCATGATACCTGTAGAGCACCTTTATAGTCACCCAATTACGTTGCGACGTTTGGTACACACAAGGTACTTCTCCGGTGTTAGTGAGTTGCATGATCTCATGGTTATACGATTGCAATAAAACTTGATACGATTATATGCTACGTTCATAGTTTGGGTCTTGTCCATCACATTATTTTCCTAATGATGTGATACCGTTATCAAATGACAACTCATGTCTATGGCTAGGAAACCATAGCCATCTTTGATCAACGAGCTAGTCTAGTAGAGGCTCACTAGGGACACGTTGTTGTCTATGTATCCACACATGTATCTGAGTTTCCGATCAATACAATTCTAGCATGGATAATAAACGATTATCATGAACAGGGAAATATGATAATAACTAATTTATTATTGCCTCTAGGGCATATTTCCAACACCTTCTCATTGCCTGGTCCATCTGGACTAGTACTGGCCATGGGCAGCCCGGCCCGGACGGCCCGACCCGACCAGGCCCGAAAAAGCCCGACCCGACCTTGCCCACGGACCGGGCCTGGGCCTAGATTTCGAGCCTGACGGCCGGGCCGGGCCGGGCCCGAGCCCGTCATTTTCGCCGTTTAAGGAAGAGGCCCGGCCCGTGGCCCGAGGCCCGGCAGGCTTTTAGCATGATGGGCCGGGCTCGGGCCAAATTTTTAGGCCCGACGGCCGGGCCGGACCGGGCACGGGCCTGGGTTTTTTGCGTAGGGCTTTGGTTGGCCCGGCCCAAAGCCCGGCTCGGCCCGACAGATGGCCAGGTATAATCTGGACCCATCGCAACGGATGTATCTTCGACGGGAAGCAACCTTCCACGCTTCGCCTCTCAAACTCCATCAAGGACGAGGCTAGAGCTAGGGCCAAGGCAGGGGCCAGTGGACTCGCCAACGTTCTGCCGTAGCTTGTAGGGCGTAGTGTGGGCTGAGCAACCCACGTCTCTTCTGCTCGCGTTGACATGGTCGCCATCCCTGTGTACGACCCACTTCATCGCCCCTCCCATTGCTCTCTCCTGTACACTTGTACTACAGTCTTCTACCTATCAATGAATGATACGCAAGTCGTTGCGTATTCACGAAAAAAAAGATATGTTTTGTTCATTTTCTTGTCTATACGGTTTTATTTATAAAGTCGGGCTATCATGAATTTTATGAAACAAAACATATCCAATGAAAACACATTTACATTCTGACAACAACAACCTGTACTTGTATGAATCCCAAGTTTTCTAGCGGAACGGCTACATAGCGGATTGATATGTGCCACCCACACATTCTTTGAGATTGAGGAGCTATTTTAGCAAATTTCACAATAAAACCCACCTAAAATCGCCCAAGAGTTTGTGTGAATATTTATGAATGATGTATGTAAAGTTTTGTGAAATTGGTAGAAATTAAAAAAATTGTGAATATTTATAAATTATGTTTTGTAAACTCTTTTGAAATGATAAATATGTCATACATGTATGAGATATTTCTGAAATTGATTAAAATAGTACTAGAATAATTGAAATTTATTTGATAATTATGAAATATGTTTGTAAACAACCTCTTTGAAAAAAAATAGGACGTTGAAATAATTCAAACCCCACAAAAAAATGCAAAATGAAAATATTTTTTGTTCAATGAAATGATCGAATAAATTAGAAAAATGGTGAACATGAGATATCTGACTATTTATGAAACTGCTGCAAGTTTTTTAGAAAACTTGCTATTTTCCAAAACTAAAAGATTCATGGGACCAGTCGGATATGCTCACAAATATGTGGGGAAAATATAAAAGAAATATAAAATACAAAAAAAAGTTTTTAAGTCAAAGATTATGTATTAATGTATAGCCACACCTGCGGAGCTGGAGCCACCATATGTAACACCCCTATGTAATTGCCACTAAGATCAGATGATAATAATGCCAAGTCATATCATTTGCAGTGCCTAAACATAGTGGTTAACCAAAGCAAATCAACTCCATTCTGAAAATCAACACAAATTCATAAGTGAAATATGAAGTTGATCAAACACTGTTGGAAAAATGTTCATTAATTGGCAAATAATCCAGGAACATTTATAAAACCATCATCAATAAAATTGGAGTTAGATAAGTGACTCAAACAACTTGAAACAGCATTATTAAATCCAATTAAAATCATTTCAATTTCAAATGAAGTCCAACTTTACCCAAACCAGTTTTTGGTGAAGGGTAATATTACATTGCATTATTTGGGCCAAGTCCCATATTTTATAAAATTGCAGGGTTGGCCTAAACATTTGCCTAAGCAGAAAGAAAACAAAAGAAAAGAAAAACAGTAAATGTAGGAAAAGAAAAGGGGGCAAAGGCCTACTGTGCACTTGGGCCGCAAGTGCACAGTAGCCAGCCCAGCCCATCCCGCAGGTCGTCCCCTTCCTCCCTCCTCGTGTCGACGCCTTAGCCGCTCCGATCGCCACTGCCGCACGCGTCGTCGATCCACCGCCCTCTTCGGTGGATAAGAGCTATCCCGAGCCCCCTCGCCCGTCCCTGAACCCTAGCGCCCTCAGATCCCCCTCTCCCTCTCGCTTTCTTCCGTCCCCACGAGCACCCGGCGCCGTTGTTGCCATGGCTCGCCATAGCCATGGATCCTGACCACGCCGCGCCTCCACTCCTTGCTGGATCGAACCGCCGCCGTCGACTACGTCTCCTGCCTCGACCAGCGCGAGCCGTGATGCGCCACATTGCGAGATCGGGCGCCGTCTTCTACCTTCGGACGTCGGCGATCCCCGTCGTCTCCGAGCTCCTCTGCTGCTCCAAAGCCATCAAGGGCTTTACTTAGCCGCGCAGTGAGCCTCACCTTCCTCTGCCTTCTCACCCGAGCCGCTCATTCTCCTCGCATCGAGCTCGCCGCCGCGCCATGTTCTGCCCGCCGCTCGAGCTCGCCGTAGCCGTCGTCTCCGGCCACCGTAGCCCGCGCCAGTAGGATAGATCGATGCGCGCTGCTCCCCTCACTCGAACAAGCCCGAATGTGCACGCTAAATCGCGCCGTGGCCACTGCCCCGTTCGAGCCGACCGCCGCCGTCCGCCGATGTGCTCGCCACGCACGACTCCGGCCACTTCCCGGCCAGCCCTTGCCACCATTCGACGCACGGCGAAGTGGCCGTTCCAACGCACCTGGCCGCGCCCCTTCCCGTGCCCTGTACCCCATTTCCAGCGAAGTCCGGCGAGTTTCCGACGCGTTCGGGCTCGCCGGCGTCCGACATGGACGGCCGGGCCCCACCTCTGGGCCACTGACTGTGGGGCCCCGCGGGCCCCTTTGACCCCGCTGACCTGGGTCAACGCCGACGTGGCCACCCTGTGGCTATGACAGGCGGGCCCCACCGCAAATAGTTAATTAAAAATGTTTAAAAAATTAAAAGTTAATTAGTTATACTAAATGTCTCACTGATAGATGGGGCCCACCCCCTAATTAATCCTAACAGCTAGGTTAACTCACCGTTAGTCTCAACAGAGACTGACATGTGGGTCCCACTGGACCCACATGTCAGGTTTGACTCTGGTCAACAAGTCAGTTGACCGCTGACGTCATCCTTGCATCATGCTGACGTCATAATTCATTCTGTTAATAAAATTAATTCCAGAAAATCAAATAAACTTTAAAAATTCATATCTTTTAAACCGTAACTCGGATCGAAAAAGTTAAAACATGAAAGTTGCTCAGAACGACGAGACGAGTCTGATCGTGCCGTCTGTTTCCATGTCGGAACCCCCTACGTAGGAGAACCCGTAAATCCGAGCCCGTTTTCGTTAGATGAATAGTGCACACATACCGGTTAATAAATCCCAAGTTAATTCTAAAAATAACTAAAATGACTTAGATGCATTTCTAGGTAACCTTGCACTGCATCATAGCATCGCACGCACTGTGTTGCATCTGTTTGCATTATGTTTACCTGTTTCTTCCCCCTCTTCTCTCTCGGTAGACCCCGACGTTGACGTAACTCCCGAGGCAGACGCAGCACCGGAGTACGACTACGTCCCGACGACACCACTGAAGACTTTGCCCTTGCCGCAGAGCAAACAGGCAAGCACCCCCATTTTGAGCATGCCTATATTGCCTATTCTCTTCCCTCTTATGCTTGCATTAGAACTGCTATTGTTACTGTTATCCTATATCTGCTGCATAGCCTGTTTATTGTAACCTGCCTTGCTACCTTACTGGTTATCCTAGACTGTTTAGAATAGGTTGGGTAGAGACCTATCAGAGACCCCACTTGATCCCGACTGCCCCGCTGGATTATCAGAAGACCCGATCATCGGGATTGAAGACCAGGCCCCGGCACCGCACATCACTTCCCCTTAGTTGCCGACACTACTGGGTTACTATCGAGTGCCGAGGGTGATACCTCGTCAGCACTTCTGATGATAACCTTGTAGGTTAGTTACTCGTACATGGTAAGCGAGGGTGATTCCTCCTACACCACCCCCGATAACAGCGTCATCGTGCAACTTCTCAAGTGTGGACCTCGAGGGTGATTCCTCCTTCGTTCACCTTGACGGTAACATCAGTGGGAATTCCATCGAGGGTGATTCCTCAGGGTTCCCCTTGGGGTTAGACACACGGATACGGTTGTTATTATGACTTGCACTAAACCGTGATACTAAAGACGGGTCGGCCCTGAGGGGTACCCGCGAGAGCATGTTGCGAAGTGATGTGGAATCGGGTGTACCTGAAGGGTACCCGAGAGTTGAACACGAGGCGTGGCCGGGCATTCCTAGCCCTTGCCGCAAGTCCTCGAGACGGGGCGACGGGGTCACATCGATCGTGAGTCTCTGCTCATTTCCGCGCGCTCCTAAACCACTAAACGGTTTGGATATTTGATCCGAGGGGCCTCTGGCCCGATAGCACTAACCATCACGTGGGCATAGTATGGGCGTTCTGCGTCGTATACTTCAGCCGGAGCTTACTGGACGTCAGCGACTGAGCGGCGCTCGCTGAATTGGACTGGTAACGCAACCGCACTTGTATAAGGGGTTGCTAGGTCTGCTTTCAGCCGCGTTCGCAACGTGCAGGAGTTCCCGGGGCGAAGGCCCAAGACCCCCGGGTGCATAGGTTTAGTCCGGCGTGCTGACCTCTCTGTTAAGTATTCGGTCGGGTTGCGGCGTATCGTTTGGCCGAGGCCGGGCATGACGCAGTAAAGTGTGTCCGGCCGGAATTAAGCGAGCATGGTGGGTAACTTGGTGCACCCCTGCAGGGAAGAACTAATCTATCGATAGCCTGTCCTACGGTAACGGACACTCCGAGTTGTATCCCGATCGGTACAACTAGAACTTGAGAAGAGAACTGGATAGTACGGCTGTGGGATTGCTTTCTCGCAGGGAGTTGAGAAAGAATCTTTGGTCGAGGTTGATAACACTACCACTACTTTACTTTATGCTAATCTGCACTCTTCTAATGCTGCAAGACTGCTGAAGATGTTGAAGATGCTAGTCTTCGATAGGACTAGCCTTTTCCCTCTATTCTGGCATTTCTGCATCCCAGTCCACATATACAGCCTCCCTTTGATAATGTTGCATATGTAGTGTAGATCCTTGCTTGCTGAGTACTTCGGATGAGTACTCACGTTTGCTTTGCTTTCTTTTTCTCCCCATATCCTTTTGATGCCACCAGATGACGGAGCCCCTGAGCCAGATGCCCCCGCCGACGGTTACTACTACTACCCAAGTAGGATCGGAGGGTTCTAGGCAGGAGGCCTACGCCTTTCGATCATAGTATTTTATTTTGCCCCGCCTCTGTGAAGGCTTATCTCTGTTCTGTAATATATCTGTACCCAGATATCTAATGCTTCCGCTGACGCTTGTATGCCATCGAGCTATGTATTCGAGCCCTCGAGGCCCTGGCTTGTAATATAAAGCTTGTATGACTTTATTTATGTTTTAGAGTTATGTTGTGATATCTTCAAGTGAGTCCTTAGGCTTGATCGTGTGCATTTACGTGTATGGTTAGTGCCTGATTAAGCCGGAGTCGTCACAGGTTGGTATCAGAGCCGACTGCCTCTAGGAATCCCCCTTTCTAATTCCTTGGCCGAAGTTGAGTCTAGTGGTCCAAAACTGTTTTACTAACTTGGCTGTGTGGCTTACGGGCCCACGTCGCCATTGGGTGGTATTAGGATCTTTTACTCCTCGATCTATACTCTGGGAACTCTGATCTTTCTTCTATTCGGGTTAAAATTTTGCTAACACCGACATTTAGGATCTCGTAATTCCCATCCTCCCGGAGAGCTGGATATCTGCGCGATTTCCCTGTCATTGATCTGATTAGTCTGATAATCATTTTCCTTTTCATTGTTTTGTTTAACCCTTCCTTCCGAGATCTGATATATTTCTCATCGTCATATGACAATTCTAAACTTCTTTGTTTCAGATGGATCGTCTGTTTCCGCCACGCCCTACGACCCAGCTTGTGCTTCGCACTTGGGCTCGTGATGCCCCGGGGTTTCCAGCTGTTCTGATAGCCCTCCTGACTAGACTGGGTTATCGCTGGTACCCCAAGTATATAGTCTACGAGGTTTACCGCGAGTTCAACAAGGAGCAGTACTATGCTGATGTTCGTATCTATGATCAGCAGAATGACTCAGACACTGAGCTACACCTTTTCCATGGTATCAGCGTAACGATCTATGTTCCGATACGTTCCGTATGCACCTGTTGGGTTGCGGCGTATCATTTGGCGGAGGGCAGGCATGACCCAGTAAAGTGTGTCCGGCCGGAGTTAAGCGAGCGTGGTGGGTAACTTGGTGCACCCCTGCAGGGAAGAAACTTCTATCGATAGCTTGTCCTACGGTAACGGACACTCGGAGTTGTATCCCGATCGGTACAACTAGAACATGAGATGAGAACTGGATAGTACGGCTCTGGGATTGCTTTCTCGTAGGGAGTCGAGAAAGGATCTCAGGTCGAGGTTGATGATACACTACTACTACTTTACATTATGTTAATCTGCACTCTTCTAATGCTGCAAGACTGCTGAAGATGTTGAAGATGCTAGTCATCGATAGGACTAGGCTTTCCCTCTCTATTCTGGCATTTCTGCAGCCCAGTCCACATATACAACCTCCTTTTGACAATGTTGCATATGTAGTGTAGATCCTTTCTTGCTGAGTACTTTGGATGAGTACTCACGTTTGCTTTACTTTCTTTTTCCCCCATATCCATTTGATGCCACCAGACGACGGAGCCCCTGAGCCAGATGCCCCAGTCGACGACCACTAGTACTACCCGCCCGGCGAGTAATACTACTACGAGGAGCCGTCTGACGACCAGGAGTAGGATCGGAGGGTCCAGGGCAGGAGGCCTACGCCTTTCGATCGTAGTATTTTATTTTGCCCCGCCTCTGTTAAGGCCTATCTCTCTCTCTGTAATATATCTGATGCTTCCGCTGACGCTTGTATGCCATCGAGCTATGTATTCGAGCTCTCGAGGCCCTGGCTTGTAATATAAAGCTTGTATGACTTTATTTATGTTTTAGAGTTGTGTTGTGATATCTTCAAGTGAGTCCTTAGGCTTGATCGTTCGCATTTGCGTGTATGATTAGTGCACGATTAAGCCGGGGTCGTCACACCATACTCGTCCAGCTCACTCTGCCATGTACTCCTACCTTTGAGATATTTCTCTTCACTGACCCACTTAACCCTTCTTCAAAAAAAACCCACTTAACCTCCTATTTAAGCGACCTAAGCAGACAATGGGATCACAACAAACAGATAGCTTTTTCCTTACAAAGAGCTAACTAGGTAGAAGCGAGATGGGGAGCTCTTGCATCAGCCTCCTCCTGCTGTGCTGCTGTTCATGGCTGTGCTGCTTCTCCCAAGCCCAGATGGCACTTACTCCGCCCCTGAATCCGGTTTCTCCTCGCCCCCGAATCCGGGCGGTGAACCTCGGCGGCTGGCTCGTCACCGAGGGCTGGATCCTGCCCTCCCTCTTTGACGGCAACCCCAACAAAGATCTCCTAGTAAGCAATTGACCTAGCTAGCTAGCTTCTCTCTGTTTTGTCTGAAAACGCCATGCTGTTTTCTTGATCTCGTGATTTCTGCCGAGCAGGATGGCACGCAGCTGCAGTTCAAGTCCGTGACGCAGAACGCCTACGTGGCCGCCGAGCAGGGTGGCGGCACCGCCCTGATCACGAACCGGGCTTCAGCCTCCGGCTGGGAGACCTTCAAGCTCTGGCGGATCGACCAGACGACCTTCAACTTGAAGGTATTCGGCAACCAGTTCGTGGGCATCGGGAGCACCGGCGTTGTGGTGGCAACAGTCACTACGCCGGGGCCGTCCGAGACATTTAAGTTAGTGCGCGATGACAACAACCAGAATAGGATGAGGATCAGAGCACCAAATGGGCTCTTCCTGCATGTAACACTGTCCTGATCAGTTTTGTTGTTGTTGAAAGTAAACGCTGTCCTGATCTGTTGACCTCATTATATTTGTCTTTTCTTTTTTGAAGTGCCACTCTATTTTGAAACAAATTATGTTGTTCTCCTGATAACCCTCCGGCCCACACTTCTTCTCGCTATGCGAGATACTTCAAAACCACATGAGTCATCATAACTTTCTCCCGCCATGCAGGATAGGCACTATGCCAACGTTACCCCGCCATGCGGGTATTATCTCAAAAATCTCCAGCCATGCGGGCATTATTCCCTCAAAAGGGACACAATTGCCACAATTGGCTCATATTCAATCATCAAATTCAGAAATGAATCCGAATATTCTGTAACACACATGCTTAATCCAACGTTGGTCAAATTAAACACGCATGTAACTCTTTACAACTTTTATCATAATAACTCAAAATGAAATATATTCTTCTTCATAAAGAGTACATGAAAAACATTTCTTAAACTAATTCGTATTGCTCATAAAGGAGCTTTCTTTTCTTTTCTTGGATCAAAATACGTGAATACTTTTCTTTTCAAGCCATTCTTTAAGGAGAACACAGTCCTTCATGTAATGGCCTTCTTTCTTTCGGAACTTACTTATCATCTTCTGAGTCACAAGTACCCAGCTCATTTTCTTACTGCCTTCAAGAATGAGAACATGAATATATTTGTCTGAAAAAATATTCAACAGTAATCGACAATAGTGAGCATGAAAATAACCCTACGTTGGTCTGGTTAAAACGTGCTCATTAAACTTTAAAGTTCTATTCTATATCACCATGGGGCAGAAATAGAATAAAACATCATTCTTCTGCATTAATTCCATATCACCGTTGGGCAGAAAAATGGAATCAACGTATGGAAAACTCAATAATCTTGAAGACATATAACTGCTCCTCAAAATTAAATGCTCCCGTTGGTTCAAATTTAATTAGAGGACAATTAATTTCATTGCAGCGGAAACATGAAGACACCCTTTTTTTTATTGATCTTTATTTTTCCTCTGAAAAATTGGTCACTTTGATGCAAAATTTATCAGAGAATTAAACTTTAAACATAAACTTATTATAATTATAATATTGCTATCATCAACGTTGGTCAGAAAAAAACAATATCATAATTTCACTTAACCATGAGCTGACTACTCCTCCAATTTAAATCAGAGGGTCAACATAATCTTTAACTTTCTTCAAATTAAATTCTCCCGTTGGTTTGAATTTAATGAGAAGATAATAAACCTTAACTTTGCAGCAGAAAACATGTAAAATTCTTTAAAATAATACTTATTCAGAAGCATCATTGTGTACTTTTCTACTCTCTTACAATTATCCCATTGAATCAAAAAGAATAGATATCAAACTTTTGACAAAAAACATAAAAAAAACTGCTTCTGAAAAAATATTAAGCAAACTCAATACTTTCTGTTCTTTTGAACCCGAAGGCCTACTGATTCGTGCGCTTAGCCTGGGCCCAGAGGCGTCGCTGCAGTGTAGCCCAGAGGCGCGCTCACGCAGCGCTCCCCGCGCCCAGGCCGCAACCTGGGCCTGGGCTGGGAAAGTCGCTTCCCGCCTGAGCCTTATCTGGCCCGTGCACTTTCATCCGTTGATGACGATCCGACGGCGGAGCCGGATTTCGCTAGGACAAAACCCAGCTGCCGGCCGCCTCCCCACGAAACCCTAGTTTTAGTTCTTTCTCTCCCCCGTTCCTTCTGCGCCGCACCCATCAGCAGAGCAGCGGCTGCAGCTACGGTGGCCGCACCGGTCGCCGGCGGCCGCCCGTGGTGGAGGGGAGTAGGAGCCCCGGAGTCTTCCCGCGGCAGCTCCCTTTTCTTTTCTTCTGTCTTTTCTTCTTGCCGCAAGCAGCAGCAGTACCATCATCCATGGTGCCCGGTGGCTCTCCCGGCCTATTCTTTTCTTTCTTATTCTCCTCCTTTTCTTTCTGCTACTGCCTGCACACTGTAGGAGATATGCCCTAGAGGCAATAATAAATGTTATTGATTATCTCCCTGTTCATAATTAGGTTTATGTTTCATGCTATAACTGCTATGGTTCTCGGGTCTGCAATAACCACGAGGCTCGGAGGAAGACTCATATGCACGTGTGGAATAATAAACGGTAAAATGTATTCCTAGTCTGGCCTCTAAGACTAGCTCAAGTGTTGCATGATGGTTCTGTTTTCCTGATCATGGGCATGTCTATGCCAGCAACTTTGAGGGCACAATGTTAGAAGAACATTTGTGTTGAATCGACCCGAATTGATGTTATGCTATGAGATACTTTCATCACAAGTTAATGGTTAATAACACAGAGATGGTTAACGTTTGCATGATTCCTTAGACCATGAAAGTATCGAGTTTCTTCATGCTTGCTTCATGAACTTTGGGGTTTGTTAAACGTCATCCGTAAATGGGTGGCTATTACGGCGGCTTACGGGTTCATGGAAAAGTGTGTCAAGTAACTTGATAGCTCGAGATTGGGATTTGCTCCTCCGACGATGGAGAGATATCTCTGGGCCCTCTCGGTGTTACGGTATCCATCATCGTCTGGCCGACACTTTGTGATTTGATCACGGGGATACCGGAACACGGTAACGAGAAAAGAGAACAATACCGGTAACGAGGTAACTGGCATAGTGGACAAGTTGTTGACCCACGGGGATGCCATCATGTCTCACCTCGGGTATTTGTAACATATCGCGAAGCAACAGGAATAGCACACGGCAACTGGAGGTTCACTCGAATATTCATTTGTGTGGGTATAGGGGTCAATATGGGTGTCCACGGCTCCGATGTTGATCATTGATCGGAAGGGGTTCCGGTCATGTCTATACTTCACCGAACCTATAGGGTCACACGCTTAAGGGTCATCTATCTGCTGAATACTAGACAGGGAGTCTAAGAGAAAGTTTCCGGAAAAAGTTTTCGGAGACAACGGAAAAGTTCCGAAGAGAGAGGTCACCGGATGAGTTTCGGTAAAACTGAAAAGTTGTTTCAGGGGATACCATTATGTCAAATTGTTTTCGGCACACGCCTGATAATTCTTGGAGAGTGCCAGAATCATTCTGGAAACTTTCTGGAATTTTTCAGAATGAAAACCGGAAATGTTTCGGAGCTGCCGGAACCGCTTCAGATGCTTTTCGCAGATGAAAATCACTAACCGGAATTGTTCTGGAACGCGTTGAAAATTATTTTAGTGGGTACTGGAAATGTTCTAAGCCCACATAAATATTTTCAGTTCGAACGGACGCTGAAAAATGTCGTCATGAATAGTGAAAGTACTTTTTGGGTTACTTTTTGGAAAGCCACCTTTTTGGGCTTTTGCTCCAAAATTTCTTAGAGATGACATGGATTGATGTGGCTAAAATTTCAGCCCCTCCACCCCTCCTTCTCCTATAAATAGAGGTGGAGGGGGCTGCCCAAACTTACTCTTTCTCACATACAAGTGCCATGCATGATCTGGCTTTCTCTCTCCCTCCCAACGAAATAGTTTCGTAGAGCCAAAAGGCTGTCTGGGTTCCAGTGGGAACTAGTTCTGGACGGTGAAGCCCTGCCGGATAGATGACACCGTATGTGTGCAACTCTGTAGAGAGATCGTAGTTTCGGTCTTAGTTCGAGAGTGCCTCCCAAAGGGCTGTCCAAGTGACCGTCCGAGATTTTGAAATCCTCCCGAAGGGCTGTCCGAGGATCCGTCCGGTGGGACTATCCGAGAGACTGTCCCGAGGCCTCCCGAAGGGCTGTCCGAGGATCCGTCCGGTGGGACTATCCGAGGGACTGTCCCGAGGCCTCCCGAAGGGCTGCCCGGAGATCCGTCCAGGGAGCAGACGAGGGAGTACATCCTCGCGGTTGGGAGGTTGTAAATCCTAGATGCGGGGATCTGCACCGCCGATCGTCATCGACTCTACTTCCGCTGCGCTACGAGTCGGTAACGAAAAAGATCGAAACCTTATATGCAGTCTCCATAGTGGTCCTGGGCTGGTGCGTTGGTTGGAATTTTTTGTTTTCTGCTGCGTTTCCCTACAGTGGCATCATGAGCCGTGCTATGCGTAGATGCAGGTTGCGATCTAGAATATATGAAGATGTATGGGTGTTGCACAATATAATTAGGTAGTAGATGAGTTCTATTACTGAAAATTATTTGTGCGGGTAGCAGATGAAATCTGTTACCCGATATTCTTGTTGCTTCGCTGGAATTTGCATATTTCTGATCTTGATAACAGCATGGTGGAGTTTCAATGTTCTGGCAATCCGCGATCCTGATTGATCAATGAAGTGCTAACAGTTCATTGAATTCCACCATAGTTAAAAAGAAAGATGAAATTTCACAGACGAAAGGGCAATGCAGATATGATCTGCACGGGGGTCATGCGTATGATGAAGTTCAGTATGGGGCTCGAGATTTTATTATCTCATGTTTCATACACCCCGCGAAGTTAATCTAGCGACTTGAATTATCATACTTGATGATGGACGTTGGTAGATTCGGTTTGTTTCGAAACCTTAGAAGCCACGAAAAACAAGTTTTTGCATGAATCGATTAGAGGCATCTAACTTGGTTTTGCAGGAGGGTTTGCATGTGCATCTGATGTGGTATAGCAGTGCTCATAATAATTTGATTATGTATGAGAAGACTATATAATGTAAATTGATTAACATGACCTGCGTGTCATGATTCGGCATGATGGCTGGAGCCATATGATTGTCACTTTAATGACCTGCGTGTCAACCTT
Organism: Thinopyrum elongatum; assembly: GCA_011799875.1. Classification (NCBI taxonomy): domain Eukaryota; kingdom Viridiplantae; phylum Streptophyta; class Magnoliopsida; order Poales; family Poaceae; genus Thinopyrum; species Thinopyrum elongatum. The sequence continues at coordinate 27,632,947 of CM022297.1, read as the reverse complement.
AAGTAATGCACTTATTTTATTAGCTATAGAGATAGTAATATTATCTGGTGCATCGACAAGGTGGTGGCAATCTTCGCGAAGGTGAACACCGACGCGAATGCCGAAGACGAAGAAATGAAAAACTTCTCCGTCAGAAAGGGCTATACCATATCATGCTAATTACGAATTGCCTGAGATGTTTATCCCTTATGTTGCACCCTTCTTGATTGCGCAGTAGTCGCTTTTTATTAGGGTGATCTCTCACAAAAATATCAAGTAGTTAGTGTTCTCCCAAGTGTAGCACCGTCACGGCACCTAACTTTTCGGGGTGCGCCATGGTTGCATGGGTACGAACGATTAGGGATGTGTGAGGCAGGTGAGGTCAGACCTCGCAGCACGATCACTTGGTTGTCTTGACGTTCATGGCAGGATCGTCCTGAGCTCAGAACACACACATCAAAAGATGAACAAGAGTCACATAGAGATGTGATCGGCAAGTTGGCCTACCGATTAAAATTCCCGTCATGAGATGATGATTCTATGGCGATGAATTGAAGTCTGGATCTTGTATCACTCAAAATCAATTATGAGAGATATTGATTTGAGTGGGAGTGCACTGTTGAATTAACTTGTTTAATTCTCAGTGCAATTAATTTTGAACACTGTCTAAGTGTGATTTGCATAATAGTTGTAGAATAATGGCTCGCGTTTCCACCTTCCCTGTTAATTTTGAATAGCTGTTAAATATCTGGTTAAAACTTTACGGTTGGTAACGTAATGTGTGGATTGTCCTCAAGAGTGCCGAGAAGGACTTTATCCTATCTCATACTTTCGGTATTCTCTCGCTTATGCTATGGATCATGTGACTCTCGTCCTTCGATCCAAAAGCTAGAATTCCGTTTCAGTCAAGTGCAATACATTTGCTTCCATGAGACCCGAACTTCGAAAGTTTGGATAGTTATGTGATATTCATGGAATCTGAAAATCATTTTCAGAGACAGACAAAGTCTAAAAGATATAAGATATCCAAAGCAATGTTTGTTTGCAAACTCTTAGTAAAGGAGTTTACTATGCATTAGACTGATAAGAGAGGGATCCAGAAAAACGCCTGTCATATGATGAAAGGTGAATAAAACAACAACTTAAAGAGAAAGGAAGTGTCTGAAGGGTGTTAGTGAAACTTTCACGCCTAGGAAGTCCGGGGCTAACGCCACTCTTAAGTTGGGTGCTTCTTCTGGAAGTAGGAGAAATACTAAAAGTTAAACTGTTAGAAGTATAAAGGCAATAAGAAAGAAGACTGGAATATCCAGCTCATGTATGAATGTCATACAAGTTTTTGATGTATAGAAGGCTGGTCAAAGATATAGTTCTTTAGAATTATGATTAAATTGTTAATCACTGATTCTTGGGTATTGTGAGTTAATCACAAAGTTACCCGCTCGATTGCATTCTGTTGCAACTCGATGTAAGAACTACTATGGCCTGAAAGACCAGCCAGGAATGAGGTTAAGATACACACAGGGAACATAGTAAAAGTTACTATACGTTCCATCGGTGTATTACTTATGTATTTACTTTCATAATTCATTTTAGAGTTTCACACACTTTAGCCCATTGCATAAGGTATCTTGTAAGAAGGTTGTTCATAAGAGAACTTTTGATGTTCGGTGTTATGAATAACATAAGGGCCATACTTTCATTATGAATGAGATCTATGTTATGAATGTTGATAATAATATATTACCTCTGTGTTTACTTTCATAATTCATTTTAGAGTTTCATACACTCTAGCCCATTGCATAATGTTTGTTGCAAAAGAGTTGTTCATAAAAACAACAAATTGTTGTTCAGTATTATGAATAACATGAAGGGCCATGCTTCCATTCTCGATGGGACGTATGTTATGAATATTGATGGTAATATGATACATCAATAACACTGACGCTAAATGTCGCAAGACTAAAAGAATACCACACAAGTGTGGCACTGCATTTGGTCACATTGGAGAAACCCGCAAGGAAAAATTCCATTATGATGGATTTTGAAGTCATTTGATTTTGGATCATCTGACACTTGTAACTTTCCTCCGAAAAGTTTAGTGACTAAAATACCATTCACAGGCCATAAGGAACAAGCAAAGAACTTATTGGTGATCATACATTTTGATGTATGTAGTCCGATAAATGTTGTTGCAAACAATGGATTTGTCTACCTTCAAAAAAGACTCAAGTAGATATATGGATATTTACTTGATGAGATGTAAGTCTGGATCTTTTGAAATCATTCAAAAGGTTTTCAAAATAAAATAGAAGTTATTGTAACAAGAAAATTATGTTTCTACAATTCGATTGCAGAAAGGAATATTTGAGTTACAAGTTTAGCGAATGTCTGATGAGTTGTGAAAGAGGTTTCATAACTTGCACCTTCCGGAACACCACTGCAAGTGGAAAGTCCGTGAAGATGTAATCGAACCATTTATGACATGGTAAGATCAAAGATGACATAAATAAATTTGCCATTATCCCTTTTAAAGAGTGATGCTTTAGAGACTGCGGCTTTTACACTGAAAAGAGCTCCATCAGGTCTGTTGAAATGATGCCATGGTATTGTACGCCCAACCATGTTATATCTTTTCTTAAACATTTGGAATGTGGGGCTTGTGTAAAAGGTTACAAACCTATTCCAAATCAGACAAGTGCTACTTTGTATGTTATCCCAAAATGTTGGGTATTCCTCCCTCACTATGCCGAGGCAAATAGGTTTGCCACAAAGAACGGTATGCTTTTTGAAGAAAATGGTTCTATCAAAAAGGTGAGTGGGAGAATAGTGCAACTCGACGAGATAAACAGTATCTTCGTCATCAGATCAAAGGAAAGAGACCTTGGAAGTGATTCCAGAGTTTCCTACTGCGACTGATACGGAAGCCTCTACATGAGATGTATGGACTTCAGTCGAACTTGCAGCTGAACCACGTAGGAAAAACTCGTGCAAACCTCTCAGGTGCGCATACGAGATATTGTTGTTAGACAACAGTATACCTACGATACACAAGGAAGCGTTGATGTGCCCTGACTCCGGAATTGGCTAAATGCTAATACAATCCGAGATAGTTTCCATATAAATGTTTCAAGATTAAAATCTTGATACACCTTTCGGAAGACTTAGAGTCTAACAAATTTTATGGAACTAAAAATTGATACGGATAAAAATGTTTTATCAATACAGCTCGACTTGTTGCAATATACAAGTTCAAGGAGTTGACTACGATGAGGTTGTTTCACCGTAGCGATGCTTAAAGTCGGTTCGGGTTGAACTAGCAATTAATACATATTTCATATCATGAGATGTGAAACAAAGGATGACAAAAGGATTTCCATCTGATGGAAATGAAACCAAGGACTTGCATGTATTACAGTCCAAGGTATTTTGTCAGTCCAGAGGATGCTAGTAAGTATGCAAACTTCAGAGTTCCAGCAATGGACAAAAGAGAGCAAAATAGAGTTGAAATCTTCATGTTTTGATGAAATGGTCAAAGGGGTTTGACTTCATCAATGGGTAACGAAGATGCTTATGATTCAAGAAAGTAAGTTGGAGCATAATAAAATTTCTAAAAACGTTGTGTGCTTGACACATTGTTAATAGGAAATAAATTTCTTGACACGAATTAGGACTTCATTTGAAAATAGTTTTTCGATGAAGTGCTTGGGCTAAATAGCCTTTATATTAGGCATGATGATCTATGGAGATAGATTTACCTAATGGCGCTGAGCAAAGATACATATTGACAAAATGCTAAAACCTTTTAGCATTAAAAACGTCAAGGAGTGATTCTTGCCGAAGTCACATGGAAAGAGTTTTTTCAAGACTTGGTGTCCCAAAACACTGATGAGCAAAATACATAATGGAGATTCCACACACTCTTGTGTTTGGATTAATCATGTATTCCATGGTATGTAAAACAACCAGATATGTCCAATACTCCCAAAGTTATTGTGAGTATAGATACCAAAGTGATCAAAAGTACTGATCATGGGACAACAGTGAAAAAGGGTCATTGAGTACTATAGTAGCACTGATGGCATGTTTTCTCGCAAGCGAAGATCATGAAGAGTTCGTTGTAAAAGGTTACATCGATACTGTCGTCATCCATGCTCCAAGCGATTTTCGATTTAAGTTAAGGGTTTTGTGCAATACACAATATGGTGGCACGGTAGTTAAAAATTGTTCCAAACAGGTTACTGTGGCGAATTCTATGACAAATGGCTAAGTATGTTGGCGCTTTAGAAGCGACAAAGAAGTTGTTGAATCATATAGTTCATTCATGAACTTATTGTGGTTCCAAGATGGCTTTGGTCAATGGGACACTATTGCAGATAGTTGCTCCATAGCTCAGTCCGAGGAATCAGGTTTCGACCAATGATTCACACATATGCAAAGCCAAGTCCACACAAAATATGAATTTTGTGAAAGCGTGAAAACCCGAGGATATGCAAAGATACACACGGATCTGAAGTTGTCATATCCGTTGGACATCAGGCTATACCACAAGCAAAGCATATTTACACCGGTGTGCCACAGATGTAAAGTGCATTAGCATTAACTAGATTATTGACTCTAGTGCAAGTGGGAGTCTGTAGGAGATATGCCCTAGAGGCAATAATAAATGTTATTGATTATCTCCCTGTTCATAATTAGGTTTATGTTCCATGCTATAACTGCTATGGTTCTCGGGTCTGCAATAACCACGAGGCTCGGTGGAAGACTCATATGCACGTGTGGAATAATAAACGGTAAAATGTATTCCTAGTCTGGCCTCTAAGACTAGCTCAAGTGTTGCATGATGGTTCTGTTTTCCTGATCATGGGCATGTCTATGCCAGCAACTTTGAGGGCACAATGTTAGAAGAACATTTGTGTTGAATCGACCCGAATTGATGTTATGCTATGAGATACTTTCGTCACAAGTTAATGGTTAATAACACAGAGATGGTTAACGTTTGCATGATTCCTTAGACCATGAGAGTATCGAGTTTCCTCATGCTTGCTTCATGAACTTTGGGGTTTGTTAAACGTCATCCGTAAATGGGTGGCTATTACGGCGGCTTACGGGTTCATGGAAAAGTGTGTCAAGTAACTTGATAGCTCGAGATTGGGATTTGCTCCTCCGACGATGGAGAGATATCTCTGGGCCCTCTCGGTGTTATGGTATCCATCATCGTCTGGCCAGACACTTTGTGATTTGATCACGGGGATGCCGGAACACGGTAACGAGAAAAGAGAACAATACTGGTAACGAGGTAACTGGCATAGTGGACAAGTTGTTGACCCACGGGGATGCCATCATGTCTCACCTCGGGTATTTGTAACATATTGCAAAGCAACAGGAATAGCACACGGCAACTGGAGGTTCACTCGAATATTCATTAGTGTGGGTATAGGGGTCAATATGGGTGTCCACGGCTCCGATATTGATCATTGATAGGAAGGGGTTCCGGTCATGTCCATATTTCACCGAACCTATAGGGTCACACGCTTAAGGGTCATCTATCTGCTGAATACTAGATAGGAAGTCTGAGAGAAAGTTTCCGGAAAAAGTTTTCGGAGACAACGGAAAAGTTCCGAAGAGAGAGGTCACCGGATGAGTTTTGGTAAAACTGAAAAGTTGTTTCAGGGGATACCATTAAGTCAAATTGTTTTCGGCACATGTCTGATAATTCTTGGAGGGTGCCAGAATCATTCTGGAAACTTTCTAGAATTTTTCGGAATGAAAACCGGAAATGTTCCGGAGCTGCCGGAACCGCTTCAGATGCTTTTCGCAGATGAAAATCACTAACCGGAATTGTTCTGGAACGCGTTGAAAATTATTTTAGTGGGTACTGGAAATGTTCTAAGCCCACATAAATATTTTCAGTTCGAACGGACGCTGAAAAATGTCGTCGTGAATAGTGAAAGTACCTTTTAGGTTACTTTTTGGAAAGCCACCTTTTTGGGCTTTTGCTCCAAAATATATTGGAGATGACATGGATGGATGTGGCTGAAATTTCAGCCCCTCCACCCCTCCTTCTCCGATAAATAGAGGTGGAGGCGGCTGCCCAAACTTACTCTTTCTCACATACAAGTGCCATGCATGATCTGGCTTTCTCTCTCCCTCCCAGCGAAATAGTTTCGTAGTGCCGAAAGGCTGTCTGGGTTCTGGTGGGAACTAGTTCTGTACGGCGAAGCCCTGCCGGATAGATGACACCGCATGTGTGCAACTCTGTAGAGAGATCGTAGTTTCAGTCTTAGTTCGAGAGTGCCTCCCAAAGGGCTGTCCAAGTGACCGTCCGAGATTTTGAAATCCTCCCGAAGGGCTGTCCGAGGATCCGTCCGATGGGACTATCCGAGAGACTGTCCCGAGGCCTCCCGAAGGGCTGTCCGAGGATCCGTCCGGTGGGACTATCCGAGAGACTGTCCCGAGGCCTCCCGAAGGGCTGCCCGGAGATCCGTCCGGGGAGCAGACGAGGGAGTACATCCTCGCGGTTGGGAGGTTGTAAATCCTAGCTGCGGGGATCTGCACCGCCGATCGTCATCGACTCTACTTCCGTTGCGCTACGAGTCGGTAACGAAAAAGATCGAAACCTTATATGCAGTCTCCATAGTGGTCCTGAGCTGGTGCGTAGGTCGGAATTTTTTGTTTTCTGCTGCGTTTCCCTACACACACATCAACGATGGAGTAGCAGCACCTGCCGCCCATGGCGGCCCGGAGGAGAAAATGGTGGCTCCCCCGCCGGTCCCCTCGCTGGCGCGCATGCTCGCCCAAGGCTGAACGCGCCGCCGTCGAGCGGTCCGGGCGGTTGTGCTCTGAGCGCGAGCCACCGCGATGGCGTTCGGCTCGACTCACCCATCGCCAGCGAGCCGACGGCCCGGAGGCTTCTTCCCCTTCACCGTCAATTCAACGGTCAGAGGTGGTGACGGTGGGAGCCCTGGTAGGTCTCCCCTTTCTCCGTTCTTACTTTTTGTCTCTTTCCCCTTCTCGGGTTAGGGTAGTCTCTCCCAATCCGATTCGAATCGGTTCTTTCTTTTCTTTTTCAATGCTATCCCTGATCTGGATCCAGACTCTAACAACCATGGCTCTGACACCATTGTTAGATGTTTAGGATCATCTAGGTGCAAATCAGTTGGTGATTCTCTTTCTATTAGGATAAACAAGTGCATCGTGATCCAGTGAGGGAGAGAGATAGTATCGCATACCTTCGTTGGAGTTGGAGGAATCGCCGGCCATCACGTTCGTCGGAGAAGATCTGCTCACGGCAGCAACGGTCGGAGCAGTGGTGATGTCCGACGTGGTGAAGAGCCGGTGGTACTTCCCGTCGCTGGCAGCGCCACCCTCTCGATCGGTCTAGGGTTAGGACGGTGGGGAGTGGCGGCTGTAGTCGAACCTCGTCACTTGAGCTGTGGTCCCCACCTCCTCTTTATAGGGCTGCGCGACGGGGGCCCACCAGCCGAGTCTTGGGCTGGGCGTCCCTGATCAGGACGCGAGAAAGGGTCCGGCCCAGTCGTTGGACTGGACCAGATGGAGATCAATCCTAACAGGAGGCTCTCTCCAAGCCTTGGACAACGCTTTCAGATGGGCAGAGTACGTAGTCTAATTCACAAACTTGAATAAGAGCCATCAGATTTGTTATCAATAATTTTTGAAAGGAACTATTTATGAATATTTTTGTGGATGTACATTCAGGGCACACAAGCTGGGCGTGATCATAGACTTGCATGCAGCTCCTGGGGGGCAGAGCCCCAATGAGCACTGCTCTACAAGGGACGGCACACAGAGCTGGGGAACCACTGACTCCAACATCGCGCAAACCGTGCAAGTGGTTGATTTCCTCGCAGCTAGGTATGTACTATCTGTTAATTAATTCGCCTAAAAAGTGAAACAAAATTTTCGTCACGTTTTCTTAGTATATATATATATATATATATATATATATATATAGATTGGCTATGAAGTTTGTTAATTTTACACGGCAACTGTAATAAAAAAAAGGCAATACCAAATATCTTGGTTAACATACTAAAATAAACCTAGCAGCGCACGCCAAGATTATTTCAAGCATTCAGGAAACCAGCTGAGTAATTTGATCTCCTTGTTAATTCCTCTTCACTTTGATTTGATGTACATACAGGTATGCAGGGAGACCAGGACTCCTCGCGGTGGAGCTGATGAACGAGCCGCTGGCTCCTGGTGTGTCCCTCGATAGCCTGAAGAGGTACTACCGAGACGCCTACAACACAGTCAGGAAGCACTCGCTCAAGACCTATGTGATCATGTCCTACCGGCTAGCGGCACCTTCGACCGAGCTCCTCGACTTCGCTGCAATGTTCCCGAGATCTGTCATTGACGTGCACTACTACACACTGTTCGACAACAAGTTTAATACTTTCACTGTGCAGCAGAACATTGATTACGTGAGGAACACCATCGCCAATGATCTCAGGACTCTCTCAAGGAGAATTGGCGCTCTCACATTTGTTGGTAAGTGTGTGAATCGGGTCCTGCTTGGAAGTTGGAGCATGCATGAAATTTTCGCCAGGGAAGGGGCTACGAATAGATGAAATTACAAATCATTGTGGTGGCCAAACACAATTTCTTTTACTACTTCACATGAAACTTTGAAGTATATATGGGGCATGGCTCCCCCTCACCCACCGGTAGCTCCGTCATTCTTTTCCGCAACTCATACAAGAACTTAAGTGTTTCCAGTGAAAACCAACTAGGTCTACAACATCTCATGCATCCCATGTTTTGTGCAGGTGAATGGGTGGCTGAGTGGAAGGTATCCGGTGCAACGAAGGAAGATTACCAGAGGTTCGGGAATGCACAAATGGATGTGTATTGGCAAGCCACCTTTGGATGGGCTTATTGGACCTACAAGAACGTTAACAACCACTGGAGTATGGAGTGGATGATAAATATATCTCCTTAACAAATGCTTGAGGAAAATAAATCGGCAGTAGTGAATGAATAAACTAGCAACTACTTGGAAGATTTGGACGAGCTTTATGACGTAATTTTTTCTGGTAAAGTCAAGTTTATGATGTAATTTATTCTGGTAACACTCCTCAAATGAATTTTTTAATGTACCTTTTTTGGGTAAAGACGAGTTTATGATGTAATATTTTCTAGTAAAGATGAATTATGATGTATGATTTGATTATTTGGAATTAACAAAGTGGTGTGTATATGTTCGTTAGACAAGAAGAGAAGATTGTGCTATGACCCCTGAACTTGAGTCTGCAGCCTAAGGTAAGAGTGCCGGTGACCGCTCGTTGTCCCGCCAAGTCGTCGGTGAAGTTCAGCGAACCATAGCGGAAGCTCTGGCCTTCAACGATGCTGCCAGAATGTAAATTGGATCCGATCCAGACCCCGTCTCTGGCACACGCAACCCCTACCTGATGCGGCATAACAGTGTTATGTATGGTGAACATGAAGATAGGTTTACTCGGGTTCAGATCTTCGGGTCGATGTAGTACCCTTCTTCCTGCTTGTTTGGAATTGGATTGATTGTTTTAGCCTCGTATGAGAACTAGGACTTGTGTTGCACACAAGTGTTATAGTGAGAGATACTACGGGCGGACGAGGGGGGGGGGGGGGGGGGGGTCTAACGAATCTATGGTACGTCTATCGAAGATTGCATGTCTTGTGCGGCAAGGTGAAGATGTGCCCCGTATAGTACGTGGATTCTGAGTCGTGGGCCTGGGCCACAATGTGGTTACTGGGCCTTTATTATCCCACGTGACTATAACCCAGTGGAATGGCATCTTTCATTGAAGGTGTGCTCCGGTTGATGATAGGAGAGGTGACTAAATAGCAGGTGAAGTGAAGAGAAGGGGGAGGTGGTTGATGCCATTCAAATAGAAGATTAGAGCGCTGATTGTAATGTCGGCATCGTCAATGATTCACCTCCACTAGTGCCCGCGCCACTCTTGTGCTTGTAGTGGTTTTTGTTTTTCGTAGACTACTTGACACTGTCCTTTAGCTTTGAAAAGACATGGGAATCCCTTTTTCCTTTTCTTCGGTCATCTGTTTTAAATGTGGACGGCCTCAGTGACGATGGTGTACTTGTTGGTTTGGTCAAAGAGCTGGCGAGTGGTCCTAGGACATACTCGCCCTAACATGTGAGTCAGGAGTTCGTCCCGGACACATTTTTTAAAGGCAGAGATGACCTCGCCCTTTGTGATGTCCTTCGGGTGGTTCTTCTTCAAGGAGAAACGGTGGATGTAGTCTTAGTATGATTCACCCTCCGCTTGAACACAAAGGGCAAGATGCCACACATTCTTGTCCGCTTGTAGGTCTCCAGGAAATTCTTGATGAATACTTCTTGAAGATTATCCCAATTGTGGATGCTATGATTGGGCAGACTGGTGTACCAGGCTCCTGTTGACTCGGCTATCCCTATTGTAGCGTCCAAGATCCATCAAAGTAAAGAACACTAGTAGAAAACAGGGCTTTGGTTGGGGTCTGGCAAGCCCATTAGTCCCGGTTCAGTCACGAACCGGGACCCATGGGGGCATACGTCCCGGTTCGTGAGCCCAGGGGGCCGGCCGGGGCCTCGTGGGCATTGGTCCCGGTTCGTATGGACCCATTTGTCCCGGTTCCTGGCACGAACCGGAACCAATAGGCCTCGCTCCTGGCCCACATACATTTGTCCCGGTTCGTGGCTTGAACCGGGACAAAAGGTGGGGCTTTAGTCCCGGTTCCAGCTACGAACCGGGACAAATGAGTTGCCTATATATACGCCATCGCCGCGGTAGAGCACTCCACAGTGCTCTATTTTTTCTGGCCGGCGAGGGGAGGGCATTTGGGTGTTCTAGCTCACCTCCTATGCACATGAGGTGTTCGATGAAATGCCCGAGCCACACTAGTTAAGCTTTCTCCTCTCGAAGCTCGACCTCCAAACTCCATTTTCCCAGAGATTTGCATAGGTTTAGCGGTCCGTCACGTCCTGTCCCCGTCTTCACCGCCGTCGATCGCCCGCGCCGATCTCGTCGCCGGCACCACCGTGGTGAGCCTCTTGTTCTTATCTTCTTTCTGAAAGAAAAGAATTCTTACTTTAGATAAATACTTGTCTAATTATATATAATGCACGCAGATGAACCGGCAATGGATGTATGGTAACAGACACACCTCCGAGTACGTTAAGGGCGTGCATAATTTTCTCGAAGTGGCTGAGGCAAACAAGCAGAATGGTTTTATGTGTTGTCCATGCCCTAGTTGTGGGAATACGAAGTCTTACTCTGACCGGAAAATCCTTCACACCCACCTGCTTTATAAGGGTTTCATGCCACACTATAATGTTTGGACGAGGCACGGAGAAATAGGGGTTATGATGGAAGACAGCAATGAAGAAGAGGACGATGACAACTATGTGCCCCCTGAATACGGTGATGCTGCAACGGGGGAAGCTGCTGAAGATCAAGATCAGGAACCAGACGATGTGCCCGATGATGATGATCTCCGCCGGGTCATTGTTGATGCAAGGACACAGTGCGAAAGTCAAAAGGAGAAGCTGAAGTTCGATCGCATGTTAGAGGATCACAAAAAAGGGTTGTACCCCAATTGCGAAGATGGCAACACAAAGCTCAGTACCGTACTGGAATTGCTGCAGTGGAAGGCAGAGAATGCTGTGCCTGACAAAAGATTTGAGAAGCTACTGAAAATATTGAAGAAGAAGCTTCCAAAGGATAACGAATTGCCTGACAGTACGTACGCAGCAAAGAAGGTCGTATGTCCTCTAGGATTGGAGGTGCAGAAGATACATGCATGCCCTAATGACTGCATCCTCTACCGCGGTGCGTACGAGGATTTGCACGCATGCCCGGTATGCGGTGCATTGCGGTATAAGATTAGACGAGATGACCCTGGTGATGTTGACGGCGAGCCCCCCAGGAAGAGGGTTCCTGCGAAGGTGATGTGGTATGCTCCTATAATACCATGGTTGAAACGTCTGTTCAGAAACGAAGAGCATGCCAAGTTGATGCGATGGCACAGAGAGGGCCGTAAGAAAGACGGGAAGTTGAGAGCCCCCGCTGACGGGTCGCAGTGAAGAAAAATCGAGAGAAAGTACTGGGCTGAGTTTGCAGGTGACCCAAGGAACGTATGGTTTGGTTTAAGCGCGGATGGCATTAATCCTTTCGGGGAGCAGAGCAGCAATCACAGCACCTGGCCCGTGACTCTATGTATGTATAACCTTCCTCCTTGGATGTGCATGAAGCGGAAGTTCATTATGATGCCAATTCTCATCCAAGGCCCTATGCAACCCGGCAACGACATTGATGTGTACCTAAGGCCATTAGTTGAAGAACTTTTACAGCTGTGGAATGGAAATGGTGTACGTGTGTGGGATGAGCACAAACAGGAGGAATTTAACCTGCACGCGTTGTTGTTTGTAACCATCAACGATTGGCCCGCTCTCAGTAACCTTTCAGGACAGACAAACAAGGGATACCACGCATGCATGCACTGTTTAGCTGACACCGAAAGTATATACCTGGACAAATGCAGGAAGAATGTGTACCTGGGCCATCATCGATTTCTTCCGACCAACCATCAATGTCGAAAGAAAGGCAAGCATTTCAAAGGCGAGGCAGATCACCGGAAGAAGCCCGCCATGCGTACCGGTGATCACGTACTTGCTATGGTCAATGATTTACACGTAATCTTTGGAAAGGGTCCCGGCGGACTAGCTGTTCCGAATGACGCTGAGGGACGCGCACCCATGTGGAAGAAGAAATCTATATTTTGGGACCTACCCTACTGGAAAGACCTAGAGGTCCGCTCTTCAATCGACGTGATGCACGTGACGAAGAACCTTTGTGTGAACCTGCTAGGCTTCTTGGGCGTGTATGGGAAGACAAAAGATACACCTGAGGCACGGGAGGGCCTGCAACGTTTGCACGAAAAAGACGGCATGCCTCCAAAGCAGTATGAAGGTCCTGCCAGCTACGCTCTTAGCAAAGAAGAGAAGGAAATCTTCTTTGAATGCCTGCTCAGTATGAAGGTCCCGACTGGCTTCTCATCGAATATAAAGGGAATAATAAATATGCCAGAGAAAAAGTTCCAGAACCTAAAGTCTCATGACAGACACGTGATTGTGACGCAACTGCTTCCGGTTGCATTGAGGGGGCTTCTACCGGAAAACGTCCGATTAGCCATTGTGAAGCTATGTGCATTCCTCAATGCAATCTCTCAGAAGGTGATCGATCCAGAAATCATACCAAGGCTAAGGAGTGATGTGGCGCAATGTCTTGTCAGTTTCGAGCTGGTGTTCTCACCATCCTTCTTCAATATCATGACGCACGTCCTAGTTCATCTAGTCGACGAGATTGTCATTCTGGGGCCCGTATTTCTACACAATATGTTCCCCTTTGAGAGGTTCATGGGAGTCCTAAAGAAATATGTCCGTAACCGCGCTAGGCCAGAAGGAAGCATCTCCATGGGCCATCAAACAGAGGATGTCATTGGGTTTTGTGTTGACTTCATTCCTGGCCTTAAGAAGATAGGTCTCCCTAAATCACGGTATGAGGGGAGACTGACTGGAAAAGGCACGCTTGGAGGGGAGTCAATAATATGCAGGGACGGGCATTCTTGGTCTCAAGCACACTACACGGTCCTACAGAACTCTACCTTGGTGACCCCGTATGTCGATGAACACAAGAACAGTTTGCGCTCCAAACACCCGAAACAGTGTGACGACTGGATTACATGTGAACACATCAGGACTTTCAGCAGTTGGTTGGAAACACATCTCAGAGGTGACAACAATGTTTGTGATGAGCTGTACTCGTTGTCCAGGGGACCATCTTCGACTGTACTGACTTACAAAGGATACGAGATAAATGGGAATACATTTTACACGATCGCCCAAGATCGAAAGAGCACCAACCAAAACAGCGATGTCCGCTTTGATGCAGCAACCAAGAGGGGAAAGGACACATATTATGGTTACATAGTGGACATATGGGAACTTGACTACGGACATGATTTTAAGGTCCCTTTGTTTAAGTGCAAATGGGTCAATCTGTCAGGAGGCGGGGTACAGGTAGACCCACAGTACGGAATGACAACAGTAGATCTGAACAATCTTGGGTACACTGACGAACCGTTCGTCCTAGCCAATGATGTGGCACAGGTTATCTATGTGAAGGACTGAAGGAAATATGCCCTAGAGGCAATAATAAAGTTATTATTTATTTCCTCATATCATGATAAATGTTTATTATTCATGCTAGAATTGTATTAGCCGGAAACATAATACATGTGTGAATACATAGACAAACATTGTGTCACTAGTATGCCTCTACTTGACTAGCTCGTTGATCAAAGACGGTTGAGTTTCTTAGCCATAGACATGAGTTGTCATTTCATTAATGGGATCACATCATTAGGAGAATGATGTGATTGACTTGACCCATTCCGTTAGCTTAGCACTTGATCGTTTAGTTTACTGCTATTGCTTTCTTCATGACTTATACATGTTCCTATAACTATGAGATTATGCAACTCCCGATTACAGGAGGAACACTTTGTGTGCTACCAAACGTCACAACATAACTGGGTGATTATAAAGGTGCTCTACAGGTGTCTCCGATGGTACTTGTTGAGTTGGCATAGATCGAGATTAGGATTTGTCACTCTGATTATCGGAGAGGTATCTCTGGGCCCTCTCGATAATGCACATCACTATAAGCCTTGCAAGCAATGTGACTAATGAGTTAGTTGCGGGATGATGCATTACGGAACGAGTAAAGAGACTTGCCGGTAATGAGATTGAGCTAGGTATTGAGATACCGTCGATCGAATCTCGGGCAAGTAACGTACCGATGACAAAGGGAACAACGTATGTTGTTATGCGGTTTGACCGATAAAGATCTTTGTAGAATATGTGGGAGCCAATATGAGCATCCAGGTTCCGCTATTGGTTATTGACCGGAGACGTGTCTCGGTCATGTCTACATAGTTCTCAAACCCGTAGAGTCCGCACGCTTAAAGTTCTGTGACGATCGGTATTATGAGTTTATATGTTTTGATGTACCAAAGGTAGTTCGGAGTCCCGGATATGATCACGGACATGACGAGGAGTCTCGAAATGGTCGAGACGTAAAGATCGATATATTGGACGACTATGTTCGGACACCGGAAAGGTTCCGAAAGGTTTCGGACATATACCGGAGTACCGGGGGGTTACCGGAACCCCCCGGGGAGTTAATTGGGCCTCATGGGCCCTAGTGGGAGAAGAGGAGGGGCGGCCAGGGCAGCCGCGCGCCCCCTCCCCCTCTAGTCCGAATTGGACAAGGAGGGGGGCGGCGCCCCCCTTTTTCCTTCTCTTCCTCTCTCCCTTCCTTTCCTTCTCCTACTCCTACTAGGAAAAGAGGAGTCCTACTCCCGGTGGGAGTAGGACTTCCCCCTTGGCGCGCTCTCCTCCTGGCTGGCCGCCTCCCCCCTAGCTCCTTTATATACGGGGGCAGGGGGGCACCTCAAAGACACAACAATTGATCATTGATCGTTTAGCCGTGTGCGGTGCCCCCCTCCACCATAATCCACCTCGGTCATATCGTAGCGGTGCTTAGGCGAAGCCCTGCGTTGGTAGCTTCATCAACATCGTCACCACGCCATCGTGCTGACGAAACTCTCCTTCGAGCTCTACTGGATCGTGAGTTCGCGGGACGTCACCGAGCTGAACGTGTGCTGAACGCGGAGGTGCTGTACGTTCGGTACTAAGGATCGGTCGATCGTGAAGACGTACGACTACATCAACCGCGTTGTCATAACGCTTCCGCTTAATGGTCTACGAGGGTACGGGGACGACACTCTCGCCTCTCGTTGCGATGCATCACCATGATCTTGCGTGTGCGTAGGAAAATTTTGAAAATACTACGTTCCCCAATAGTGGTATCAGAGCCAGGTTTACGCGTAGATGTTATATGCACGAGTAGAACACAAGTGAGTTGTGGGCGATATAAGTCATACTGCTTACCAGCATGTCATACTTTGGTTCGGCGGTATTGTTGGATGAAGCGGCCCGGACCGACATTACGCGTACGCTTACGCGAGACTGGTTCTACCGACGTGCTTCGCACACAAGTGGCTGGCGGGTGTCAGTTTCTCCAACTTTAGTTGAACCGAGTGTGGCTACGCCCGGTCCTTGAGAAGGTTAAAACATCACTAACTTGACGAACTATCGTTGTGGTTTTGATGCGTAGGTAAGAACGGTTCTTGCTCAGCCCGTAGCAGCCACGTAAAACTTGCAACAACAAAGTAGAGGACGTCTAACTTGTTTTTGCGGGGCATGTTATGATGTGATATGGTCAATACATGATGCTATATTTTATTGTATGAGATAATCATGTTTTGTAACGGAGTTATCGGCAACTGGCAGGAGCCATATGGTTGTTGCTTTATTGTATGCAATGCAATCGCCCTGTAATTGCTTTACTTTATCACTAAGCGGTAGCGATAGCCGTAGAAGCAATAGTTGGCGAGACGACAACGATGCTACGATGGAGATCAAGGTGTCGCGTCGGTGACGATGGTGATCATGACGGTGCTTTGGAGATGGAGATCAAAGGCACAAAATGATGATGGCCATATCATATCACTTATATTGATTGCATGTGATGTTTATCCTTTATGCATCTTATTCTGCTTTGATTGACGGTAGCATTATAAGATGATCCCTCACTAAATTTCTAGGTATAAGTGTTCTCCCTGAGTATGCACCATTGCGAAAGTTCGTCGTGCCGAGACACCACGTGATGATCGGGTGTGATAAGCTCTACGTTCAAATACAACGGGTGAAAGCCAGTTTTTGCACACGCAGAATACTCGGGTTAAACTTGACAAGCCTAGCATATGCAGATATGGCCTCGGAACACTGAGACCGAAAGGTCGAGCGTGAATCATATAGTAGATATGATCAGCATAGTGATGTTCACCATTGAAAACTACTCCATCTCACGTGATGATCGGACATGGTTTAGTTGATTTGGATCACGTGATCACTTAGATGATTAGAGGGATGTCTATCTAAGTGGGAGTTCTTAACTAATGTGATTAATTGAACTTAAATTTATCATGAACTTAGTACCTGATAGTATTTTCCTTATCTATGTTGTTGTAGATAGATGGCCCGTGCTGTTGTTCCGTTGAATTTTAATGCGTTCCTTGAGAAAGCAAAGTTGAAAGATGATGGTAGCAATTACATGGACTGGGTTTGTAACTTGAGGATTATCCTCATTGTTGCACAGAAGAATTACGTCCTGGAAGCACCGCTGGGTACCAGGCCTGCTACAGATGCAACTGACGATGTTAAGAACGTCTGGCAGAGCAAAGCTGATGACTACTCGATAGTTCAGTGTGCCATGCTTTACGGCTTAGAACCGGGACTTCAATGACGTTTTGAACGTCATGGAGCATATGAGATGTTCCAGGAGTTGAAGTTAATATTTCAAGCAAATGCCCGGATTGAGAGATATGAAGTCTCCAATAAGTTCTACAGCTGCAAGATGGAGGAGAATAGTTCTGTCAGAGAGCAAATACTCAAAATGTCTGGGTATAACAATCACTTGATTCAACTGGGAGTTAATCTTCCGGATGATAGTGTCATTGACAGAATTCTTCAATCACTGCCACCAAGCTACAAGAGCTTCGTGATGAACTATAATATGCAAGGGATGGATAAGACAATTCCCGAGCTCTTCACAATACTAAAGGCTGTGGAGGTAGAAATCAAGAAGGAGCATCAAGTGTTGATGGTCAACAAGACCACCAGTTTCAAGAAAAAGGGTAAAGGGAAGAAGAAGGGGAACTTCAAGAAGAACGGCAAACAAGTTGCTGCTCAGGAGAAGAAACCCAAGTCTGGACCTAAGCCTAAGACTGAGTGCTTCTACTGCAAGCAGGCTGGTCACTGAAAGCGGAACTGCCCCAAGTATTTGGCGGATAAGAAGGATGGCAAGGTGAACAAAGGTATATGTGATATACATGTTATTGATGTGTACCTTACTAATGCTCGCAGTAGCACCTGGGTATTTGATACTGGTTCTGTTGCTAATATTTGCAACTAGAAACAGGGACTGCGGATTAAGCGAAGATTGGCTAAGGACGAGGTGACGATGCGCGTGGGAAATGGTTCCAAAGTCGATGTGATCGCGGTCGGCACGCTACCTCTACATCTACCTTCGGGATTAGTTTTAGACCTGAATAATTGTTATTTGGTGCCAGCGTTAAGCATGAACATTATATCTGGATCTTGTTTGATGCGAGACGGTTATTCATTTAAATAAGAGAATAATGGTTGTTCTATTTATATGAGTAATATCTTTTATGGTCATGCACCCTTGAAGAGTGGTCTATTTTTATTAAATCTCGATAGTAGTGATACACATATTCATAATATTGAAGCCAAAAGATGCAGAGTTGATAATGATAGTGCAACCTATTTGTGGCACTGCCGTTTAAGTCATATTGGTGTAAAGCGCATGAAGAAACTCCATACTGATGGACCTTTGGAATCACTTGATTTTGAATCACTTGGTACTTGCGAACCATGCCTCATGGGCAAGATGACTAAAACGCCGTTCTCCGGAACAATGGAGCAAGCAACAGATTTGTTGGAGATCATACATACTGATGTATGTGGTCCGATGAATATTGAGGCTCGCGGCGGGTATCGTTTTTTTCTCACCTTCACAGATGATTTGAGCAGATATGGGTATATCTACTTAATGAAACATAAGTCTGAAACATTTGAAAAGTTCAAAGAATTTCAGAGTGAAGTGGAAAATCATCGTAACAAGAAAATAAAGTTTCTACGATCTGATCGTGGAGGAGAATATTTGAGTTACGAGTTTGGTCTACATTTGAAACAATGCGGAATAGTTTCGCAACTCACGCCACCCGGAACACCACAGCGAAATGGTGTGTCCGAACGTCGTAATCATACTTTAGTAGATATGGTACGATCTATGATGTCTCTTACTGATTTACCGCTATCATTTTGGGGATATGCTTTAGAGACGGCTGCATTCACGTTAAATAGGGCACCATCGAAATCCGTTGAGACGATGCCTTATGAACTGTGGTTTGGTAAGAAACCAAAGTTGTCGTTTCTTAAAGTTTGGGGCTGCGATGCTTATGTGAAAAAGCTTCAACCTGATAAGCTCGAACCCAAATCGGAGAAATGTGTCTTCATAGGATACCCAAAGGAAACTGTTGGGTACACCTTCTATCACAGATCCGAAGGCAAGACATTTGCTGCTAAGAATGGATCCTTTCTAGAGAAGGAGTTTCTCTCGAAAGAAGTGAGTGGGAGGAAAGAAGAACTTGATGAGGTAACTGTACCTGCTCCCTTATTGGAAAGTAGTTCATCACAGAAACCGGTTCCTGTGACAACTTCCCCAATTAGTGAGGAAGCTAATGATGTTGATCATGAAGCTTCAGATCAAGTTACTACCGAACCTCGTAGGTCAACCAGAGTAAGATCCGCACCAGAGTGGTACGGTAATCCTATTCTGGAGGTCATGTTACTTGACCAAGGCGAACCTACGAACTATGAAGAAGCGATGGTGAGCCCAGATTCCGCAAAATGGCTTGAGGCCATGAAATCTGAGATGGGATCCATGTATGAGAACAAAGTGTGGACTTTGGTTGACTTGCCCGATGATCGGCAAGCCATAGAGAATAAATGGATCTTCAAGAAGAAGACTGACGCTGACGGTAATGTTACTGTTTACAAAGCTCGACTTGTTGCAAATGGTTTTCGACAAGTTCAAGGAGTTGACTACGATGAGACTTTCTCACCCGTAGCGATGCTTAAGTCTGTCCGAATCATGTTAGAAATTGCCGCATTTTATGATTATGAAATTTGGCAAATGGATGTCAAAACTGCATTCTTGAATGAATTTCTGGAAGAAGAGTTGTATATGATGCAACCTAAAGGTTTTGTCGATCCAAAGGGAGCTAACAAAGTGTGCAAGCTCCAGCGATCCATTTATGGACTGGTGCAAGCCTCTCGGAGTTGGAATAAATGTTTTGATAGTGTAATCAAAGCATATGGTTTTATATAGACTTTTGGAGATGCTTGTATTTACAAGAAAGTGAGTGGGAGCTCTGTAGCATTTCTGATATTATATGTGGATGACATATTGCTAATTGGAAATGATATAGACTTTCTGGATAGCATAAAAGGATACTTGAATAAGAGTTTTTCAATGAAAGACCTCAGTGAAGCTGCTTACATATTGGGCATCAAGATCTATCGAGATAGATCAAGACGCTTAATTGGACTTTCACAAAGCACATACCTTGACAAAGTTTTGAAGAAGTTCAAAATGGATCAAGCAAAGAAAGGGTTCTTGCCTGTGTTACAAGGTGAGAAGTTGAGTCAGACTCAATGCCCAACCACTGCAGAAGATAGAGAGAAAATGAAAAGTGTTCCCTATGCTTCAGCCATAGGCTCTATCATGTATGCAATGCTGTGTACCAGACCTGATGTGTGCCTTGCTATTAGTTTAGCAGGGAGGTACCAAAGTAATCCAGGAATGGATCACTGGACAGCGGTCAAGAACATCCTGAAATACCTGAAAAGGACAAAGGATATGTTTCTCGTTTATGGAGGTGACAAAGAGCTCGTCGTAAATGGTTACGTCGATGCAAGCTTTGACACTGATCCGGATGATTCTAAATCGCAAACCGGATACGTGTTTACATTGAACGGTGGAGCTGTCAATTGGTGCAGTTCTAAAAAAAGCGTCGTGGCGGGATCTACGTGTGAAGCGGAGTACATAGCTGATTCGAAAGCAGTAAATGAAGGAGTCTGGATGAAGGAGTTCATATCCGATCTAGGTGTCATACCTAGTGCATCGGGTCCAATGAAAATCTTTTGTGACAATACTGGTGCAATTGCCTTGGCAAAGGAATCCAGATTTCACAAGGGAAACAAGCACATCAAGAGATGCTTCAATTCCATCCGGGATCAAGTCCAGGTGGCAGACATAGAGATTTTCAAGATACATACGGATCTGAATGTTGCAGACCCGTTGACTAAGCCTCTTCCATGAGCAAAACATGATCAGCACCAAGACTCCATGGGTGTTAGAATCATTACTATGTAATCTGGATTATTGACTCTAGTGCAAGTGGGAGACTGAAGGAAATATGCCCTAGAGGCAATAATAAAGTTATTATTAATTTCCTCATATCATGATAAATGTTTATTATTCATGCTAGAATTGTATTAACCGGAAACATAATACATGTGTGAATACATAGACAAACATTGTGTCACTAGTATGCCTCTACTTGACTAGCTCGTTGATCAAAGATGGTTGAGTTTCCTAGCCATAGACATGAGTTGTCATTTGATTAACGGGATCACATCATTAGGAGAATGATGTGATTGACTTGACCCATTCCGTTAGCTTAGCACTTGATCGTTTAGTTTACTGCTATTGCTTTCTTCATGACTTATACATGTTCCTATAACTATGAGATTATGCAACTCCCGATTACCGGAGGAACACTTTGTGTGCTACCAAACGTCACAACGTAACTGGGTGATTATAAAGGTGCTCTACAGGTGTCTCCGATGGTACTTGTTGAGTTGGCATAGATCGAGATTAGGATTTGTCACTCCGATTATCGGAGAGGTATCTCTGGGCCCTCTCGGTAATGCACATCACTATAAGCCTTGCAAGCAATGTGACTAATGAGTTAGTTGCGGGATGATGCATTACGGAACGAGTAAAGAGACTTGACGGTAACGAGATTGAGCTAGGTATTGAGATACCGACGATCGAATCTTGGGCAAGTAACGTACCGATGACAAAGGGAACAACGTATGTTGTTATGCGGTTTGACCGATAAAGATCTTCGTAGAATATGTGGGAGCCAATATGAGCATCCAGGTTCCGCTATTGGTTATTGACCGGAGACGTGTCTCGGTCATGTCTACAGAGTTCTCGAACCCGTAGGGTCCGCACGCTTAAAGTTTTGTGACGATCGGTATTATGAGTTTATATGTTTTGATGTACCGAAGGTAGTTCGGAGTCCCGGATATGATCACAGACATGACGAGGAGTCTCGAAATGGTTGAGACGTAAAGATCGATATATTGGACGACTATGTTCGGACACCGGAAAGGTTCCGGAAGGTTTCAGACATATACCGGAACCCCCCCGGGGAGTTAATTGGGCCTCATGGGCCCTAGTGGGAGAAGAGGAGGGGCGGCCAGGGCAGCCGCGCGCCCCCTCCCCCTCTAGTCCGAATTGGACAAGGAGGGGGGGCGGCGCCCCCCTTTTTCCTTCTCTTCCTCTCTCCCTTCCTTTCCTTCTCCTAATCCTACTAGGAAAAGAGGAGTCCTAGTCCCGATGGGAGTAGGACTCCCCCCTTGGCGCGCCCTCCTCCTGGCCGGCCGCCTCCCCCCTAGCTCCTTTATATATGGGGGCAGGGGGCACCCCAAAGACACAACAATTGATCATTGATCTTTTAGCCGTGTGCGGTGCCCCCCTCCACCATAATCCACCTCGGTCATATCGTAGCGGTGCTTAGGCGAAGCCCTGCGTCGGTAGCTTCATCAACATCGTCACCACGCCGTCGTGCTGACGAAACTCTCCTTCGAGCTCTACTGGATCGTGAGTTCGCGGGACGTCACCGAGCTGAACGTGTGCTGAACGCGGAGGTGCCGTACGTTTGGTACTGAGGATTGGTCGATCGTGAAGACGTACGACTACATCAACCGCGTTGTCATAACGCTTCCGCTTAACGGTCTACGAGGGTACGTGGACGACACTCTCCCCTCTCGTTGCTATGCATCACCATGATCTTGCGTGTGCGTAGGAAAATTTTGAAATTACTACGTTCCCCAACGAGGACATGTCTACCAGACCGAGAAAAAGAAAAGATAAGGAAGCGAATACATCATACGATGAACCAAAGCGCCACATAGTTCTTTCAGGAAAAAGGGACATCGTGGGAGTGGAGGGCAAGACAGACATGTCCGAAGATTATGAAAAGTTTCATGAAATTCCTCCCTTCAAAGTCAAGGCTGACCCAAGCATCCTGATAAACGATGAAGATTATCCATGGTTACGGCGCAATAAGCAAAGGACACAAGCGAAGAAAAATTGAAGACTTTCTCTCCACAACTATTATGATGATACCATGCCAACTTTCAACCTTTTCGTAGTTCATTTGAAATGCATGTTGTAACAGACGAGTTTCCGTATGAAACCCTGATATCTCGAATGTTGCATTTTGAACACACAAGAAGTCCGGAGTTGTAATAAGTTATTAAAAATAAAAGAGAGGCGCAATGCTCACCTGCACGTTGCTTAGCTTCAGGCCTTGAGGAAATAGTGTAGACTGCACGGAGCTATGTGTAGTTTTCGTCCGAAACCCTGATAGCTCCGTGCAGTCTACACCACTTCCTCAAGGCCTGAAGCTAAGCAACATGCAAGTGAGCATTGCGCCTCTCCTTCGTCATCTCTGCACTCAGGGCTTATAAACCGCTGTGAGTGCCTCTCGCTTGGCGAGGTGGGACTAAAAAACAGCAGCAGAAAGAATCAACTAAAAAACTCTTTTACCGGTTCATGCCACGAACCGGTACTAAAGGTGCTCGTGGGGCCCCAGCCTTAGAACCGGTACCAAATAAAATGCCTTTGTAACAGCCTTAGAACCGGTACTAAAGGAATCAACTAAAAAGCTTTTATAAACCTCTAGTATTATTGAAACTAAAATTATATAGAATTTATGCAACTAAAATTATCAAAGTATTTTCTGTTCAAAACATTAAAAGAAAAAAGAATTTTCGTAAAATAAATACAAAAAGCAAAAAATAAAATAAAATAAATAAGTATAAACAAAATAAGCTTTTATAAATAAGTGAGAACAAAATAAATAAAAGTAAAAAACAAAAAAAAAAAATAAATAAAATAAAAAAAAAAAAAAAAATAAAAAAACTAAATAAAATAAAATAAAATAAACTTTTATAAAATAGATAAGTAGAAACAAAATAAAATAAAATAAAATAAACTATAATAAAATAAAATAAATAAACCTTAATAAAATAAATAAAAATAGCAACAGTAAGTATTTTGTTGTATGTAGAAAAAATAAAAATAATAAAGCAACAAAGAAAACAAAAAAATGCCACCTACTGGGCCACCACGGCCTGAATACGACTAGAAACCCACCCATGGGCCAGGATACAGCCCCGCAGAAGGCCCAGTAGGCCCACGGGCAGATGCAGTGTGTCTAGGCCCGAAAGCCTGCATTTGAGAGGAGCTCGAGAGGGCAGCGGGAGTGGGGCTTATAAACCACTCTCGAGCTCCCTCAACTAGCGAGGTGGGACTAAACTTTCGTGCCGCGACGCGGGCAGCACAAGGACTTTAGTCCCGGTTGGTGCCACCAACCGGGACTAAAGGTATGCATTGGTACCGGTTCGTGGTACGAACAGGAACCAATGCCCACCTTTTAGTCCCGGTTGGCGCCACCAACCGGGACCAAAGGCCTCTGCTTCCCGCCCTTTGGGCTGTTGAAAAGAGACCTTTGGTCCCGGTTGGTGGCACCAACCGGGATTAAAGGGGGCATTGGTCCTGGTTGGTGGCACGACCCGGGACCAATGCTTTGTCTATATAATCAACATTTGTGAAAATTTTCGTTCAGTTCTTCGATCCCGCCCCGACGACGCCGCCAGGCTGCCCTCTGCCTCGTCGTCGCCGCGCGCTGTCCCGCGCCCCTCCGACGCCGTCCCGCGCCGCCCCGATGTCGTCGCTGCCCCGACGCCGTCGCCGCCCCGCGCAACCCCTGCCCCGACCTCGCCGTCGCCTCCCTCTGCCGCGCCTCGTCATCGTCGCCCAGTGAGCCCCCTCCCTTCCCCCGCGCCGCCGCCCCTGCCTGCTCTGCTTGCCGCGCGCCACCGCCACCGCCCCGGCCTGCTCTGCTTTGCCGCGCGCCGCCGCCGCCGCCCCGGCCTGCTCTCTGGTTTTTTTTTCATACACTTTTTTGTAATTCATTGATGTATGTATATATGGATGTTGTATGTATATGTATATATATGCAGATGTATGTATGATCCATGGATATGTATGCATTGATGTATGCTCTTTTTTTCATAGATTTTTTTTTGTCAATTTATGTATATATATGTGCATATTTAGAAAAAAATTGTGTTGCAAAAGTTACATTTAAGGTTAGTTGATTTAGTGCATTTTAGGTTATTAGTTGTACTGTTAGTGCATTTTAGGATAGTAGATTCTAGGTTAGTGGATCGGAGAGGAAAAAGTAAAATAATGAAAAGGAAGAAAAGAGGAAGAGGAAAAAGTTACATTTTAGGATAGTTACATTTATAGTAAGTGCTTAGTAGTTGAACTAGTTGATTTAATAAAACTACTTTATTTTACTATAGAAGTAGTTTATTTTTAGTAAGTACTACTTTATTTTATTTATAGTAAGTGCTTAGTAGTTGAACTAGTTGATTTAACAAAACTACTTTATTTTACTATAGAAGTAGTTTATTTTTAGTAAGTACTACTTTATTTTATTTTTAGTAAGTGCTTAGTAGTTGAACTAGTTGATTTAATAAAACTACTTTATTTTACTATAGAAGTGGTTTATTTTTAGCAAGAAAATTAATAGAACTAGTTTATTTTTTTAGTTGAAGCAATTATTCCCGCATCGACGTCGACGATGCCTATCCCGCATCCTCGTCGTCGACTCGGCGGAGAAGGCCTGCTTGATCAGAGGGGCCATGTACGGGACTGGGCTCCGCTGGGCTGGTATTGGGAGGTGCTACCTTCCGGGGGGCGTAGGTTGGTGAGGAGCCAGCCCGTCGTTAACCCGATCCTTGTTTGGTGGTGGTCGCGTGGGCCAGTGACGGTGCCGAGGCTTCCGAACACCGCGGAGGTGGTACGTCACCGTGTCAGCGAGGAGGACGAGCACGTCCGTCGCTACATGGTTGCGTTGGAGGGCAGGTTCGACAATACCTGGCAGGTTCTTCAGGGATCTCACTGGAGTGATCCTGTGATGGTTCCATCTCTTTGGGTGTCCACCGCCCGCGCCGATACCCGTCGGGCGCTACGGTTCTAGCTGTATTAGCGATGCTATATGTATGATAGTATTCGAGGTGTATTAGTGATAATATTCGACGATGTATGGATGCAAGAGATGATGTAGTTTTGCTTATAATTGAATGCATGCTAATTTGAATACTACTTTATTTTACGATTTGGTTTTGCTTATTGAATGCTCAAATTGGAAAACTACTCCTACTTTGAATGCTAAAATTGGAGAGCACTATGCAAGGCGTATGCATTTGATTAGTTGATAGCTTATAGGGTTTTTGTTTTTGCAGAAATCTAGGAGCCCCCTCCATCATCCCCGCCGTCGTCCCCGTCACCGACCCCCCTCCGACCTCGAGGTGAGACCAGCCAAATCACCATGTCAATATGAGTCCTATAAGATATTTTGAAATGTTTTGCTCATATTTTCAACCATTGAAATGTAATGGCCATCAAGTTTGAATGCTCATATGATGTAGATAAAAACATGTATATTTTCGTTCTGGCAAATTTCAGGTGCTCCATATGTCCTTTTTTAGAAAGATAATTAAACGATATTTCGGGTTGACTTTAAGTCTGTCGAGTCTCCACCATATATGAGAGGACGAAGAATCCCGACTGTTGTCGTGGGGGTAGCTTCTCCTTCGTTCCCGTGTGCTAGACAATTTGGTGTAATGCACTCGGGAACGAAAGGAGGAGCTACCATCACCGGCGGTCGCAAATGTCAGAGAGGAATCTGAAGGAAATATGCCCTAGAGGCAATAATAAAGTTATTATTTATTTCCTTATATCATGATAAATGTTTATTATTCATGCTAGAATTGTATTAACCGGAAACATAATACATGTGTGAATACATAGACAAACAGAGTGTCACTAGTATGCCTCTACTTGACTAGCTCATTGATCAAAGATGGTAATGTTTCCTAGCCATAGACATGAGTTGTCATTTGATTAACGGGATCACATCATTAGGAGAATGATGTGATTGACTTGACCCATTCCGTTAGCTTAGCACTTGATCGTTTAGTATGTTGCTATTGCTTTCTTCATGACTTATACATGTTCCTATGACTATGAGATTATGCAACTCCCGTTTACCGGAGGAACACTTTGTGTGCTACCAAACGTCACAACGTAACTGGGTGATTATAAAGGTGCTCTACAGGTGTCTCCGAAAGTACTTGTTGAGTTGGCGTATTTCGAGATTAGGATTTGTCACTCCGATTGTCGGAGAGGTATCTCTGGGCCCACTCGGTAATACACATCACTATAAGCCTTGCAAGCATTGTAACTAATGAGTTAGTTGCGAGATGATGTATTACGGAACGAGTAAAGAGACTTGCCGGTAACGAGATTGAACTAGGTATTGAGATACCGACGATCGAATCTCGGGCAAGTAACATACCGATGACAAAGGGAACAACGTATGTTGTTATGCGGTTTGACCGATAAAGATCTTCGTAGAATATGTGGGAGCCAATATGAGCATCCAGGTTCTGCTATTGGTTATTGACCGGAGACGTGTCTCGGTCATGTCTACATAGTTCTCGAACCCGTAGGGTCCGCACGCTTAAAGTTCGGTGACGATTGGTATTATGAGTTTATGTGTTTTGATGTACCGAAGGTAGTTCGGAGTCCCGGATATGATCACGGACATGACGAGGAGTCTCGAAATGGTCGAGACATAAAAATCGATATATTGGACGACTATATTTGGACACCGGAATGGTTCCGGGTGAGATCGGGAATAAACCGGAGCACCGGGAGGTTATCGGAACCCCCCGGGAGGTATATGGGCCTTATTGGGCTTTAGTGGAAAGGAGGGGAAAGGAGCAAGGGAGGTGGCGCCCCCCCCCCCCCCCCACCAAGCCCAATCCGAATTGGGAGGGGGGCCGGCCCCCCCTTTCCTTCCTCCCTCCTTCCTCTTCCTTCCCTCTCCTACTCCAAGTTGGAAAGGGGGGAATCCTACTCCCGGTGGGAGTAGGACTCCCCATGGCGCGCCCTAGAGAGGGCCGGCCCTCCCCCCTCCCCACTCCTTTATATACGGGGGCAGGGGGGCACCTCTAGACACACAAGTTGATCAGTTGATCTCTCCCAACCGTGTGCGGTGCCCCCTCCACCATAATCCACCTCGGTCATATCGTAGCGGTGCTTAGGCGAAGCCCTGCGTCGGTAGCATCATCATCACCGTCACCACGCCGTCGTGCTAACGAAACTCTCTTGTGAAGCTTTGCTAGATCGGAGCTCGCGGGACGTCATCGAGTTGAACGTGTGCTGAACTCGGAGGTGCCGTGCGTTCGGTACTTGGATCGGTCGGATCATGAAGACGTACGACTACATCAACCGCGTTGTGCTAACGCTTCCGCTTTCGGTCTACGAGGGTACGTGGACACACTCTCCCCTCTCGTTGCTATGCATCACCATGATCCTGTGTGTGTGTAGGAATTTTTTTGAAATTACTACGTTCTCCAACAGTGGCATCCGAGCCTGGTTTTATGCGTAGATGTTATATGCACGAGTAGAACACAAGTGAGTTGTGGGCGATACAAGTCATACTGCTTACCAGCATGTCACACTTTGGTCTGGCGGTATTGTTGGATGAAGCGGCCCGGACCGACATTACGCGTACGCTTACGCGAGACTGGTTTTACCGCCATGCTTTGCACACAGGTGACTAGCGTGTGTTAGTTTCTCCAACTTTAGTTGAATCGAGTGTGGCTACGCCCTGTCCTTGAGAAGGTTAAAACAGCACTAACTTGACAAACTATCATTGTGGTTTTGATGCGTAGGTAAGAACGGTTCTTGCTCAGCCCGTAGCTGCCACGTAAAACTTGCAACAACAAAGTAGAGGACGTCTAACTTGTTTTTGCAGGGCATGTTGTGATGAGATATGGTCAAGACATGATGCTAAATTTTATTGTATGAGATGATCATGTTTTGTAACCGAGTTATCGGCAACTGGCAGGAGCCATATGGTTGTCGCTTTATTGTATGCAATGCAATCGCCCTGTAATTGCTTTACTTTATCACTAAGCGGTAGCGATAGTCATAGAAGCAATAGTTGGCGAGAC
Source organism: Thinopyrum elongatum (assembly GCA_011799875.1). Classification (NCBI taxonomy): domain Eukaryota; kingdom Viridiplantae; phylum Streptophyta; class Magnoliopsida; order Poales; family Poaceae; genus Thinopyrum; species Thinopyrum elongatum. The sequence goes on along the minus strand of CM022297.1, from coordinate 27,603,804 downwards.
GACAACGATGCTATGATGGAGATCAAGGTGTCGCGCCGGTGACGATGGTGATCATGACGGTGCTTCGGAGATGGAGATCCCAAGCACAAGATGATGATGGCCATATCATATCACTTATATTGATTGCATGTGATGTTTATCTTTATGCATCTTATTTTGCTTAGATCGACGGTAGCATTATAAGATGATCTCTCACTAAATTTCAAGGTATAAGTGTTCTCCCTGAGTATGCACCGTTGTGAAAGTTCTTCGTGCTGAGACACCACGTGATGATCGGGTGTGATAAGCTCTACGTTCAAATACAACGGGTGCAAAACAGTTGCACACGCGGAATAGTCAGGTTAAACTTGACGAGCCTAGCATATGCAGATATGGCCTCGGAACACTGAGACCGAAAGGTCGAGCGTGAATCATATAGTAGATATGATCAACATAGTGATGTTCACCATTGAAAACTACTCCATCTCACGTGATGATCGGACATGGTTTAGTTGATATGGATCACGTGATCACTTAGATGATTAGAGGGATGTCTATCTAAGTGGGAGTTCTTTAATAATTTGATTAACTGAACTTTAATTTATCATGAACTTAGTACCTGATAGTATTTTGCATGTCTATGTTGTTGTAGATAGATGGCCCGTGCTGTTGTTCCGTTGAATTTTAATGCATTCCTTGAGAAAGCAAAGTTGAAAGATGATGGTAGCAATTACACGGACTGGGTCCGTAACTTGAGGATTATCCTCATTGCTGCACAGAAGAATTACGTCCTGGAAGCACCGCTAGGTGCCAAACCTGCTGCAGGAGCAACACCAGATGTTATGAACGTCTGGCAGAGCAAAGCTGATGACTACTCGATAGTTCAGTGTGCCATGCTTTACGGCTTAGAACCGGGACTTCAACGACGTTTTGAACGTCATGGAGCATATGAGATGTTCCAGGAGTTGAAGTTAATATTTCAAGCAAATGCCCGGATTGAGAGATATGAAGTCTCCAATAAGTTCTACAGCTGCAAGATGGAGGAGAAAAGTTCTGTCAGTGAGCATATACTCAGAATGTCTGGGTATAACAATCACTTGATTCAACTGGGAGTTAATCTTCTGGATGATAGTGTCATTGACAGAATTCTTCAATCACTGCCACCAAGCTACAAGAGCTTCGTGATGAACTATAATATGCAAGGGATGGATAAGACAATTCCCGAGCTCTTCGCAATGCTAAAGGCTGCGGAGGTAGAAATCAAGAAGGAGCATCAAGTGTTGATGGTCAACAAGACCACCAGTTTCAAGAAAAAGGGCAAAGGGAAGAAGAAGGAGAACTTCAAGAAGAACAGCAAACAAGTTGCTGCTCAAGAGAAGAAACCCAAGTCTGGACCTAAGCCTAGGACTGAGTGCTTCTACTGCAAGCAGGCTGGTCACTGAAAGCGGAACTGCCCCAAGTATTTGGCGGATAAGAAGGATGGCAAGGTGAACAAAGGTATATGTGATATACATGTTATTGATGTGTACCTTACTAATGCTCGCAGTAGCACCTGGGTATTTGATACTGGTTCTGTTGCTAATATTTACAACTCGAAACAGGGGCTACGGATTAAGCGAAGATTGGCTAAGGACGAGGTGACGATGCGCGTGGGAAATGGTTCCAAAGTCGATGTGATCGCGGTCGGCACGCTACCTCTACATCTACCTTCGGGATTAGTTTTAGACCTAAATAATTGTTATTTGGTGCCAGCGTTGAGCATGAACATTATATCTGGATCTTGTTTGATGCGAGACGGTTATTCATTTAAATCAGAGATTAATGGTTGTTCTATTTATATGAGTAATATCTTTTATGGTCATGCACCCTTGAAGAGTGGTCTATTTATATTAAATCTCGATAGTAGTGATACACATATTCATAATATTAAAACCAAAAGATGCAGAGTTGATAATGATAGTGCAACTTATTTGTGGCACTGCCGTTTAGGTCATATTGGTGTAAAGCGCATGAAGAAACTCCATTCCGATGGACTTTTGGAATCACTTGATTATGAATCACTTGGTACTTGAGAACCATGCCTCATGGGCAAGATGACTAAAACACCGTTCTCCGGAACTATGGAGCGAGCAACAGATTTGTTGGAAATCATACATACTAATGTATGTGGTCCGATGAATGTTGAGGCTCGCGGCGGGTATCGTTATTTTCTCACCTTCACAGATGATTTGAGCATATATGGGTATATCTACTTAATGAAACATAAGTCTGAAACTTTTGAAAAGTTCAAAGAATTTCAGAGTGAAGTAGAAAATCATCGTAACAAGAAAATAAAGTTTCTATAATCTGATCGTGGAGGAGAATATTTGAGTTACGAGTTTGGTCTTCATTTGAAACAATGCGGAATAGTTTCGCAACTCACGCCACCCGGAACACCACAGCGTAATGGTGTGTCTGAACGTCGTAATCGTACTTTACTAGATATGGTGCGATCTATGATGTCTCTTACTGATTTACCGCTATCATTTTGGGGATATGCTTTAGAGACGGCTGCATTCACGTTAAATAGGGCACCATCTAAATCTGTTGAGACGACGCCTTATGAACCGTGGTTTGGTAAGAAACCAAAGTTGTCGTTTCTTAAAGTTTGGGGCTGCGATGCTTATGTGAAAAAGCTTCAACCTGATAAGCTCGAACCCAAATCGGAGAAATGTGTCTTCATAGGATACCCAAAGGAGACTGTGAAGGGGAACGCGACAGAAAATCAAAATTTTCGGTATAACGAGCACGCCCAGGACCACTATGGAGACTGCATACAAGGTTCGATCATTTTCGTTACCGACTCGTAGCACAACGGAAGAAGAGTCGGTGGAGATCGTTGGTGCAGATCCCCGCAGCTAGGATTTACAACCTCCCAACCGCGAGGATGTACTCCCTCGCCGGACAGCCCTTCGGGAGGCGGCCGGACAGTCCCTCGGACGATGTCACGGACAGCCCTTCGGGAGGACCCTCGAAACTCGAACGGAGACTCGGACTGCCCTTCGGGAGGACACTCGAACAGCCCCTCGGGCGGAAGATCGAAACTATGACCTCTCTACGGGGTTGCACACATACGGTGTCAGCTATCCGGCAGGGCTTCGCCGTCCAGAACTAGTTCCTGCCGGAAACTAGACAGCCTTTCGGCTCTACGAAAAACTCTTTTCGTGGGAGGGAGAGAGAGAGCTAGCAAAGCTTAGCATGTGTATGAGAGCAAGGATGAGGAGAAATGGCAGCCACTTCTCCTCCTTTTATAGGCCAAGGCAAGGGGTGGGGTGGTGGAGGAAATACCAAAGTACCCTTGCAACATGTCCCACATGTAGGGTAATAAGGTAACTCAAGTGGGGCACAAGGGGCCCCCTACTTGGCCGGCCACATGCTTGCCCCCCCCCCCATGGGGGGGGCCCCCCAACAAGCCACCAACATGTCTCCCTTGAAACAAGGGTGCTCCCTAGACAAAAAGCCACCAAACATGCAACCCCCGATTCGTGGGATCTTGTCCCCTCGCGCTGAGACAAAATGTTTTCCGTGAAACTTTTTCCTGAAAAATTCCGGAAGGTCCCAGAACATTTCCGGCACCCTCTAAAATTATTCTCGGCATGTTCCAAAACATTTTGGGTGTGGTAGTTTTCATCAGCGAAAAGCAACAACAGCGGTAACGGCAGTTTCGGAACATTTCCGGTTTTTCTCTCTGAAAATTCCCAGAAGTTCCCAGACCAATTCTGGGACCCTCTGATAATTTCCATGCGGTGCCGAAACCATTTTTGACCTAATAATATACTCCGAAACACCTTTTCGGTTTTACCGAAACTCTTTCGGTGTTCTCTTTCACCGGAACTCTTCCATTGTCTTCGAAACTTTTTCGGTGACTTTTTCTCAGACTCCTTGTCTAGTATTCAGCAGATAGATGACCCTTAAGCGTGTGACCCTATAGGTTCAGTGAGGTATAGACATGACCCGGAAACCCTTCCGATCAATGATCAACATCGGAGCCATGGACACCCGTATTGACCCCTATACCCACATTAATAAATATTCGAGTGAACCTCCAGTTGACGTGAGCTATTCCCATTGCTTCGCGATATATCACAAACACCTGAGGTGAGATTTATTGCATCACCATGGGTCAACACTTTGTCCACTATGCAAGTTACCTCGTTACCGGTTTTGTTCTCTTTTCTCGTTTTCGTGTTCCGGCATCCCAGTGATCAAATCACAAGTTGTCTGGCCAGACGATGATGGATACCGCTACACCGAGAGGGCCCGAGTATATCTCTCCATCATCGGAGGAGCAAATCCCAATCTTGAGCTATCTCGTCACTTGCCATACTTTTCCGTGAACCCGTAAGCCGCCGTAATAGCCACCCAGTTACGGATGACGTTTAACAAATCCCAAAGTTCACGAAGCAAGTACGAAGGAACTTGATACTCTCATGGTCTAAGGAATTATGCAAACATCAACTATCTCTGTGTTATAAACCATTAACTTGTGACGAATGTATCTCATAGCATAACATCAATTTGGGTCGATTCAACACAAGTGTTCTACTAACATCGTGCGCCCTCAAAATTGCTGGCATAGACATGCCCATGATCAGGAAAACATAATCATCATGCAATACTTGAGCTAGTCTTAGAGGCATGACTAGGAATACATTTCATCGTTTATTATCCCACACGTGCACATGGGTTTTCCTCGGAGCCTTTATGGATATACGGGCTCAGGAGCCATAGCAGTTATAGCATGGAACATAAACTTTCATTACAAACCAGGAGATACAAAATAACTGTTGTTACTGCCTCTAGGGCATATCTCCTACAGACTCCCACTTGCACTAGAGTCATAACTCAGTTACATGGCTTCCCTAACACCAATGGCTATCCGGTGTTGCTCATGCTTTGCTCGTGGTAGAGGCTTTGTCATCGGGTCTGACACATTCAGATCCGTGTGAACTTTGCGTACTTTCACTAAACCTTCTTAGACATGATGTCGAATGAGTTTAAATTTGCGTTGAATATGTCTTGTCTTATGGTGCGAACTTGGCTCCCTTGCTTGAGCCACGGCGCCACTATTATCACAATAGATCTCCACCGGGTCCAGAGCACTTGGAACCACACCAAGGTCTTCAAGAAATTGCTTGATCCATACCGCCTCCTTGGAGGCTTCTGAAGCGGCAACATACTCCGCCTCCGTCGTAGAGTCCGCCACAGTTTTCTGTTTGGAACTTTTCCAATCAACTGCGCCACCGTTCAATATGAAAACATAGCCTGATTGAGATTTGAAGTCATCTGGGTCAGTCATGAAGCCTGCATCAGTGTAACCACTTACAATGAGCTCTTCATCACCTCCGTACACAAGGAGTAAATCCTTGGTCCGTCTGAGGTACTTTAGAATACCCTTGACTGCTGCCCAGTGTTCCAATCCTGGATCACTTTGGTACCGGCTGCTAACACTTAGCGCATAGGAAACATCTGGTCTTGTACATAGCATGGCATACATAATAGAACCAACTGCCGAGGCATATGGAACATCATTCATTTGTACTCGCTCATCTAGAGTCCGAGGACACTGATTCTTGCAAAGCACTGTGCCAGGTGACATGGGGAGTAGGCCTTTCTTGGAGTTCTCCATGTTGAACCTTTTCAACACCTTGTCAATGTACGTGCTTTGGCTAAGCGCTATTTGGCGTTTTGATCTATCTCTATAGATCCTGATGCCCAATACATATGCCGCTTCGCCCAAGTCTTTCATTGAAAACCTTTTCTTCAATGATTCTTTTATTTCGCTAAGAAAATTTACGTCATTTCCAATCAACAATACGTCATCCACATACAAGATTAGAAATGCTTTTGCGCTCCCACTAAACTTCTTGTAAACACAAGATTCTTCGTCATTCCTGATGAAGCCAAACTCTTTGACCACTTCATCAAAACGAATGTTCCAGCTCCTTGACGCTTGCTTCAGACCATAAATGGCTTTCTGAAGTTTGCATACCTTTCCAGCATCCTCATGAATGACAAAACCTTCTGGCTGTATCATGTATACATCCGCTTTGAGGTTTCCATTTAGGAAAGCCGTTTTGACATCCATCTGCCATATTTCATAATCGAAATAAGCAGCAATTGCTAGTAATATCCGAACAGACCTAAGCATATCTACGGGCGAGAAAGTCTCGTCGTAGTCCACTCCTGGAACTTGCGTGAACCCTTTCGCGACAAGTCCAGCTTTGTGGATAGTAATGTTACCATCCGCGTCCGTCTTCTTTTTGAAAATCCATTTACAACCAATTGGCTTTACGCCTTCTGGAAGTTCTTCCAAGTTCCAAACTTGGTTTTCGTACATGGATTCCATTTCGGATCTCATGGCCTTGTGCCATTCTTTTGAGCTGGGCCCCGCCATCGCTTCCTTGTAGTGCGCAGGTTCATCGTCTTCAAGAATGAAGATTTCGTTATGAAACCATTCAGGTGGCTGGATAGCCCTACCTAATCTGCGCGGTTCAGTTACAACATTGTCTGAAGTCTCTGCATCACATGCGACAACTTCCGGCTCGGTTGTAGGGATAATTAGCGGAATTTCTTCCGGTTCCTCAGCCATATCAACGGTCACCGAATATTCACTAATCTCATTTAGTTGCACTGTCCTCCCACTTAATTCTTTGGCGAGAAACTCTTTCTCGAGAAAGTGTCCATCTTTGGCAACAAACACTTTGTTATCGGACGGGTGGTAGAAAGAATACCCAATGGTTACATTGGGATAACCTACAAAGTAACATTTGACTGATCTGGGATCGAGTTTGCTTGGTTGTAAACGTTTTACATAAGCTTCACAACCCCAAATTTTGAGATGCGACACACTGGGTTTCTTCCCTTTCCACATCTCATGCGGTGTCGTCTCAACAGACTTAGACGGTGCTCTGTTTAATGTATAAGCGGCAGTGAGTAGTGCGTGACCCCAAAAAGATATCGGAAGATCTGCAAGAGACATCATCGACTTTACCATGTCCAACAAGGTTCGGTTACGTCGTTCTGATACTCCGTTTCTCTGTGGAGTTCCGGGAGGCGTAAGCTGTGAAACGATTCCACGGTCACTTAGATGTTGGCCAAACTCATGACTAAGATACTCGCCTCCGCGATCAGACCGCAGAAACTTAATCTTTTTGTCACGATGATTTTCTACCTCATTCTGAAATTCTTTGAACTTTTCAAAGGTTTCTGACTTATGCTTCATTAAGTAGATATAGCCATACCGACTTAAATCATCAGTGAAAGTCACGAAGTAGAAATACCCACCCCGTGCGGCTGTGTTCATTGGACCACATACATCACTATGTATTATTTCCAATAATTCACCCGCCCGTTCAGGATGACCCGTGAACGGCGTCTTGGTCATTTTCCCCATCAAGCAAGCTTCACATGTGTTAAATGATTCAAAATCAAGGGACGGTAAAACTCCATCCTTATGGAGTCTTTGCATGCGTTTCTTTCCGATGTGGCCAAGCCGACAGTGCCACATGAAAGTGGTTGTGGTATCAGCCTTCTTAAGGCATTTAGTATTCACGTTAAAGACATCATTTCCACATTCAAGGTTTAGAATGAAAAGGCCCCCAACAATGGGTGCAAATCCATAAAACATATCCTTACAATAAAGTGAACAACCATTGTTCTCAGACTTGTACGAATACCCATCGTGTACTAAACATGATCCGGAGATAATGTTTCTACACAACAGTGGAACAAAATAACAGTTACTAAGTTCCAAAATAAATCCTGAAGGGAGATGTAAAGGCATAATGCCGACGGCTTGAGCAGCGATCCCAGCGCCGTTCCCGACACGCATCACGACCTCATTCTTTGCCAACTTGCGCACCTTCTGAAGTCCCTGTATCGAGTTGCAAATGTGAGCAACCGATTTGGTATCAAATACCCAAGACTTAGAATTTTTGCTAGCAAGCAAAACGTCAATGACATTAACTTGTATAACAATTATACCTTTTCCGTTTTTCCCGGTCTTCCTATCTTCCAGATACTTGTTGCAGTTTCTCTTCCAGTGTCCTTTGCCCTTGCAGTAGAAGCACTCAGTTCCATCCTTGGCTCCGCCCTTAGATTTGCTTTGGGAGCCGGTCTTACCAGCGCCCTTGCCTTTCTTTGGCTTGCCTTTCTTTTTGAAACTGGCGGTTTTATTCACAAGCAACACTTGCTTGCGATTTTTCCGCAGCCCTGCTTCAGTGTTTTTCAGCATGGTGAGCACCTCTTCCGGTGTTTTCTCCATCCCTGTCATGTTGTAGTCCATGACAAAACCGTCGTAAGACGGGGGGAGTGAAGAAAGCATCATGTCCATCACATGGCCATCCGGAAGTGGAAATTCCAGGGTTTTAAGTCTTTCAGCATAGCTGATCATTTTCACCACATGCTCGCCAACTGAACTACCCTCAGCCATCTTGCATTCCATCATAGCCTTCATGATATCAAATCGTTCAGACTTTGCGGATTCCTTGTACAGAGCATCCAACTCCCGGATCATATCACGGGGTTTGTGGAATTCAAAACGTTTTTGAAGCTCTGGACTCATACAAGCTAGCATGAGGCACTGCACTACGTTATGATCATCATCATTAGTGGCCCAGACATCTTGTTCATTTTCCGGGGCCTGCGCCGCCGGTTTAGCTGGAAGATCATTTTCAAGCACATACAGTTTCTTAGCGCTCCTGAGGATAATCCTCAGGTTGCGGATCCAGTCCGCATAGTTTTTCCCAGTCGCAGCTAACTTCTCTTTCTCTAACAGCGAGCTTAAGTTGAACGCGTTGTTGCGGGCCATTTGATCTACAACGGAAAACACAAGTTTCACTTAGACTTTGTTTATAATGATATTTAGCACTAGTGAATAAACAAATTTATTCAAAAGCTACTCCCACTCAAATCAATATCTCTCAAAATTGATTGTGAGTGATTCAAGATCCAAATTGAAATCCAACGCCAAGGATGTGTCCATCTCAAGTGACGAGAATTTCAATTGGTAGGCCAACTTGCCAATCACATCTCTATGTGACTCTTGTTCATCTTTCGATGAGCGTGTTCCGAGCTCAGGACGCTCCTCCACAACGTCAAGACAACCAAGTGATCTTGCTGCGAGGTCTCAACTCACCCGCCTCACACTTCCCTAATCGTTCGTACCCATGTGTCCATGTGGTACCCCGAAAAGTTAGGTGCCGTGACGGTGCTACACTTGGGAGAACACTAACTACTTGATATTTTAAGTGAGAGATCACCCTAATAAAAGAGACTACCGCGCAATCAAGAAGGGTGCATCAAGAGGGATAAACATCTCAGGCAATTCATAATAGCATGATATGGTATAGCCTCTTCTGACGGAGAAGTCAAGTATTTCTTCGTCTTCGGCATTCGCGTCGGTGTTCACCTTCGCGAAGATTGCCACTACCTTGTCGATGCATCAGATAATATTGCTATCTCTATAGCGGATAAAATAAATGCATTACACAAGGTTGACTCGCAGGTCATTAAAGTGCAATCATATGGCTCCAGCCATCATGCCGAATCATGACACGCAGGTCATGTTAATTACATCATATAGTCATCTCATACATAATCAAATTGAATATGAGCTTTGCTATACCACATCACATGCAAACCATCCTGCAAAACCAAGTTAGACGCTTCTAATCGGTTTATGCAAAATTTTATTTCACGTGGCTTCTAAGGTTTTGACTCAAACCGCAGCTACCAACGTTTTATCATCAAGTATGATTATTCAAGTTGCTAGATTAACATCTCGGGGTGTATGAAACACGAGATAATTAAATCTCAAGCCCCATACTAAACTTCGTCATACGCATGACCCCCGTGCAGATCATATCTGCAATGCCCTTTCATCTGCGAATTTCATCTTTCTTTTGACTATGGCAGAACCCAAAGAACTGATAGCACTTCCATGATCAATCAGGATCACGGATTGCCAAAACTTTGTCAAATTCCACCATGCTGTCTCGAGATTGAGCAAACGCAAATTCTAGGGAAGCAACAAGAACGTCGGGTAACAGATTTCATCTGTCACCTGCATAAATAATTTTCAGCAATAGATCTCATCTACTATCTAGATTATTGACTCTAGTGCAAGTGGGAGGCTGAAGGAAATATGCCCTAGAGGCAATAATAAAGTTATTATTTATTTCCTTATATCAGGATAAATGTTTATTATTCATGCTAGAATTGTATTAACCGGAAACATAATACATGTGTGAATACATAGACAAACAGAGTGTCACTAGTATGCCTCTACTTGACTAGCTCGTTGATCAAAGATGGTTATGTTTCCTAGCCATAAACATGAGTTGTCATTTGATTAACAGGATCACATCATTAGGGGAATGATGTGATTGACTTGACCCATTCCGTTAGCTTAGCACTTGATCGTTTAGTATGTTGCTATTGCTTTCTTCATGACTTATACATGTTCCTATGACTATGAGATTATGCAACTCCCGTTTACCGGAAGAACACTTTGTGTGCTACCAAACGTCACAACGTAACTGGGTGATTATGAAGGTGCTCTACAGGTGTCTCCGAAAGTACTTGTTGAGTTGGCGTATTTCGAGATTAGGATTTGTCACTCCGATTGTCGGAGAGGTATCTCTGGGCCCACTCGGTAATACACATCACTATAAGCCTTGCAAGCATTGTAACTAATGAGTTAGTTGCGGGATGATGTATTACGGAACAAGTAAAGAGACTTGCCGATAACGAGATTGAACTAGGTATTGAGATACCGACGATCGAATCTCGGGCAAGTAACATACCGATGACAAAGGGAACAACGTATGTTGTTATGCGGTTTGACCGATAAAGATCTTCGTAGAATATGTGGGAGCCAATATGAGCATCCAGGTTCCGATATTGGTTATTGACCGGAGACGTGTCTCGGTCATGTCTACATAGTTCTCGAACCCGTAGGGTCCGCACGCTTAAAGTTCGGTGACGATTGGTATTATGAGTTTATGTGTTTTGATGTACCGAAGGTAGTTCGGAGTCCCGGATATGATCACGGACATGACGAGGAGTCTCGAAATGGTCGAGACATAAAAATCGATATATTGGACGACTATATTTGGACACCGGAATGGTTCCGGGTGAGATCGGGAAATTAAAACGGAGCAACGGGAGGTTATCGGCACCCCCGGGAGGGATATGGGCCTTATTGGGCTTTAGTGGAAAGGAGGGGAAAGGAGCAAGGGAGGTGGCGCCCCCCCCCCCCTCCCCCCCCACCACCAAGCCCAATCCGAATTGGGAGGGGGGCCGGCCCCCCCTTTCCTTCCTCCCTCCTTCCTCTTTCTTCCTTCCTACTCAAGTGGAAGGGGGGAATCCTACTCCCGGTGGGAGTAGGACTCCCCATGGCGCGCCCTAGAGAGGGCCGGCCCTCCGCCCTCCCCACTCCTTTATATACGGGGGCAGGGGGGCACCTCTAGACACACAAGTTGATCAATTGATCTCTCCCAACCGTGTGCGGTGCCCCCTCCACCATAATCCACCTCGGTCATATCGTAGCGGTGCTTAGGCGAAGCCCTGCGTCGGTAGCATCATCATCACCGTCACCACGCCGTCGTGCTGACGAAAATCTCCTGTGAAGCTTTGCTGGATCGGAGCTCGCGGGACGTCATCGAGTTGAACGTGTGTTGAACTCGGAGGTGCCGTGCGTTCGGTACTTGGATCGGTCGGATCGTGAAGACGTACGACTACATCAATCGCGTTGTGCTAACGCTTCCGCTTTCGGTCTACGAGGGTACGTGGACACTCTCCCCTCTCGTTGCTATGCATCACCATGATCCTGTGTGTGCGTAGGAAATTTTTTGAAATTACTACGTTCTTCAACAAAATCAGTGAGGGAGAGTCTCCACCATATATATATGAGAGGACGAAGAATCCCGACTGTTGTCGTGGGGGTAGCTTCTCCTTCATTCCCGTGTGCTAGACAACTTGGTGTAATGCACTCAGGAATGAAAGGAGGAGCTACCATCATCGACGATCGAATATGTACACCACGTGAGCTGAGAGTTTTCAAGAAAAGACTCGACAGACCGATAGTCAACCTGTGATGAATAATAATGATCTAATTTAGGTTTTTTAGTACATATATTTAATTGTACAAGTTTAATATTTGAATTATGAACATAGGAAATGTCGTACTCGGACGACGAAAGTCTCCTGGGGGAGTGCGACTGGTGCCACGACGACCGAGGTCTGTGCGACAGGCCTCACCTGGACGAAGATCGGCGCTTCAGCATTAAGCTGGAGGAGACCTTCGATGTTGAAACGGTACGCAATGACGACAAGTGTTATTTTTTCATAATTAAGCACGACTTCAACTGTTTCAACGTGTAATTTTCATCTTTTACAATTCGACTAGCTTATCCCATGCCATGCAAGACGCTATGTCTTGGAGAGGATGGGTTTTGAAGACCATGAAAGTATGGAAACAAAGAAAATTCACCTAAGGACCCATCATGATATGGATTTTGAAGTAAATCTGTATAATTCTGAGAGCGTAACCCATTTTGGTTGCAAAAATTGGCAAGCACTTTGCAAGATGTATGATTTTGATGAGGGTATGGTTGTCACCATGAATCTTGGTGATCCTGACATCGACCAAGACAATATGGACATTTGGGTCCTTGTTGATACGCCTCCAATTCTACCGCTATGTGAGTTTCTCAAACATAGTTATTAACTAATTTATATTGTTCATTTCAAAATAGTTGACAGCTTATTTACATTGACAGCTTATTTTGATTGTTCAAATAATGTGCGGAACATGGTAGACAAAACCTACTACACCGATGGCTCTGAGTTAACTTATAAGGAGAAAAATCATCTGGTCGCATTTTGTACTGATCTTGAGAATTACAATATCTATTTTAAACTCCTCCACATTATGGTCAATACGTGCCACTAGTGCACGTGTTGAACTACGGTAACATCCATGAAGATGCCATGGTAAGATTTTTTAGTATTACGACATCCATGCATCTTTTCCATAAATTCTTTTAAAACTTAACTACATTGCTAACTACGAAGTTATTACTATATGTTTTTCAACAGGAAATCCCGATTGATTGTGTGCCTCATCTGATGTATCAGAGTGGTCGCCTTGATGTTTTGAACATACGGCCAGGTCATCCTACGAATCTCAACTGTCCATACCGGATTTCTAAAAGAAGTGGAGACATGAAAATCAAGGAATGAAAAAAATGTATGGACAGTCGTAAGGAGGTTCTTGGAAGCAAAAGGAAGCGAAGCGCAAGAATTGGAGACAGGATGATCGCCGTTCTCCATAATGGAGAGTCAGGGTCTATATTGTTTTATGCTATTTTACCTTAAAGAGGGTATTTAGGTCCTACCTAATACTGATGATCATGTGCTAAGAACAATTAAGTAGGGTTGGTTCGATGACTATGAGGATGATGATCGTATGACTTGTTATTAATAACGAGTAGAAGTTGTATGATGATGATTAGTAGGACTTATTATTATGATGATGCATGATGCGAGCATGAAGAGTTATTATATATCAGTGGGTGAAATGAACATGGATTGGATTGAAGTGAAGGCAACATGCATGTGGTGCATGTCGAAAGTAGTACTAATCCAAACTTGATCAAGTTAGAATTAGTATTACTTTCGACATGCATCACATGTTGCCTTCACTTTAATCTAAGCCATGTTTAGGCATAGCAGTAGCGTTGATAAACCAAGCATGGAGATAAGAGAGGACACTTCTCTCTATTAGCTAGCTAACACACCCTAAATTACCCCCTAAACCACCCCCTTTCAGAAAAAAAAAAAAAAACCTCAGCTCCTGCCAGCTGCTGACACGTGGATGCCTATTGGTCCCGGTTGGTGCCACCAACCGGGACCAAAGGTCCTCCTGCCTGGGCTCGCAGCACCGGCCACGTGGAGGCCCATCTGTCCCCGTTCGTGTAAGAATCGGGACTAAAGGCCTAGGGCTTTAGTAACGACCCTTTAGTCCCGGTTCAAAAACCGGGACAAATGGGCCTTACGAACCGGGACAATAGGCCCTTTTTCTACTAGTGGAAGAAGAAAAAACTTAATCGGGTGTTGTCCGGATTCCACATAATTTCTTCATTATCTACATCTGAGTCTCTTTCCGCATGGCTTCGGTTATGACGTTTTAGAAGAATGCAACTTTTTTATACGAAAAACACCATCGGTTTGTTTTATTTCGCTAAGAGTGTTTGGAATACATCATGTACAACGACCAAAAAGACAAGTTGCGTCAAGAAGACAACAGGGCACGCGTCAAGAAAGGAAGAAGCGGCGGAACTTCAACTTCCTCGGCTTCACTAGTGGCCGTATACTCGAGATGCTCCGCCATCCTAGGTGAAGAGCTCCAATCGGACGAGACCAAACCATGCCGCCTAAAAGGTATTGACACATCCTAAGGACAACGAGCAACGTAGTCCACGCTCAAACAAAGAGCATGCACAGCCGAGGTTATCACACCCAACAACGACATCACCAGCAAATTTTACAAGGGCATCAAGTATCTAAGTCCTAGCCGAGAGAGCTTCATAACACACGCCTACCACTCAGATCACCGTGGAAAATCTCTAGCACTTCTAAAGAAGAACTAGCAGGCGGAAGCGCGGCGGCACGCCGCGCCCATCAAAGAGCCCATGCGTGCATGTAGGTTGTTTTTTGTTTTGGTGAGGAAAGATACGGTAGTGTGTGTCCTTATTTGTAGATTCTTTTTTTTTCTCTTCTGAAGTCATGGTGTGTTCTTCCTCTAAGAACCCTAGTGGCGTATGCAACGGAGGGCCAACAGCGCCAGACTGGTTAATGATGCACATGGCATTGGATCTATGTAAATGCATAGCATGTATATTCTATACACCACTGCTCCATTTTTATTCAGTCTAGCTTGTGACCATGGAAAGCGAACTGCTGCTTTAGTGAGCAAGCTCATAAGGAATGCTATCATAGCTGAAGATTCTCAGTGGAAGAAGTTTTCTCTGCCAACAAAGCGTTGTCTTATGAAATCAAATTCAGTCCCAATGAGCACAGTAGTCAAAGATTATGCTATGCAAGAGGGTGATGTTCTAGTTTTAAATTTAGATAACAATGATCTGTAATTTCATGTTATACCGAGCAGGAATGGTATTCCTTTGAAGCCTTTGCTAATCACAGGTAAATAATTCTACTTTTCTAATTTTGTACATAGGTTCAATATCAGACCCTAATTAGTCAGAGTGACAGACATCTTGTTTCCTGAAGCTTTAAATGGATTCAATCATAGACAAATGAAACGGATGAATACTTGTGTGTACACTCAAGGAATTACGCTAGATTACTCTAAAATGGTATCAATGATCAATCATGTCTTTGGGCGACACCAATTTTGATCAAGGCGAGCTGGTTACTCCTTAGATATGTCTTAATATAGTACTTATGCATTTTTATTCATTTCTGTAGATTGAATGACTTATCTTCCAACTCATGGAAATATTAGAATAGTGGAAGGACCGCACATTCGAGTTTATGCAACATATACCATTTCAGAGGACGGAAGAATAAAGATTCAAGGTGACTTCAAGCACTACATGACAGAGATTGGCCATGTTGTAAATGAGATTGTGATTATCACCTTCGATCACCACGCACCTACTCCTGCAATTCTTAACATGATTCTGAATTTCTTAGATTGAATCTTGTATTAGCAGGTAAGAATTCTAAGCAATGCAGCCAATGATTTGCTAGTGTATCCAAGAACAAAACCAGTGGCATGTAATTCCATGTAGTACCTAAATTATCTCATATGTTCATTTAAGGCAAAGTTTTTAACACCATATTGACAATCACATGCAGTTGCGTAGCCAGCCCAGCTCCACGTCCCGGGCCATCTTCAGAGCTACAGCACGTAACAGCACCAAACAGTGCCATTACATCTACAGTCAACAAAGAGACTGGCTACCACGCCCCAGGCCAAAGCCCCTGTTGCCCGGGGCCTGGCTACGCCACTGATCACATGGACGGACAAACTTGACATCTAGTTCTGAACAGACAGAATATGTATTCATGTATTTTCCTAATTTACAAAAGTGGCAAAACAGAGCACGGCAAAAGTGCTTCATTTTTGCACACAGAGCATCTATGTATACAAAATGGCCCTATGGACTTTGAGCTTCACTGTCGCTACACAGAGAAATCAGTAAAGAATACACCATACCTATTTTCATTGTTGAACATTTAAAAAGGTAGCAAAAGAAAAGATTTGATGAAGATCCATAGCAGATACTGCAACATGCAAATTGTCCGGTTAGTAGAAATAATAAAAAGAGCAAAAGTGATAGAAATCAATTGCCACAGTACCTGAAAAATAATCATTCAGCTAGAGTGTGTTGATGATCTCCTTGTATACAATATTCTGAGTCACATCTGTTTTAACTCCACGCTCATCCTTGATGGGAAACTTCAATCCGTGCTGAGAAGTACCATGAGAAAAATACAGGCTTAGGAAGATAAACACACAACTTTGAAAGTGTCTGTCCTTGACTTTTATTTATTGTCATACTATAGCAAAGCCGAACAGGAATCTGACACCGACGCAAGTTAAACAACCATTTGGTGCTTGGAGCATTCAAAACAATCCTACGGGCACAAACTCACTAACCTTTATCGCTACCGGTGATAACTTCACCTGCAAATAGTCTCTCTCCAATCCTTACCAACAACAAACATTTTCCGTTGCAAAGACCTAGTTACCGGTTCATATATTTCTTAGAAACATAATAGGAACTCCAACTTTCAGAGCTATTTCATGTTATGGAAAATTGTTGATAGTTATAGCATGCAAAAGCTCTGGAGAAAACAGGAGATCAGCATCACCTACATGGTCAGTGCTCTTTGAAATACTGCCACAGCTGAAAAAGGATCTAGAATTTCCAGGAACACGCTTGAAGATGGTATCGTTGATATCATCCACAACAGCATTAGTGGGGCACAAAATAGCACGCTGGGCTAAGTAATCAGCATCAGAATAATTGAAAAAGAATGAATCATACAATCATATATACTGTCAACAGCAGCTGAAATACTATCAGACAAAGACGATAAAAACATGTCTTCAAGTACGTGAACCAAAGAGACAGAAGAATTAACAGAGTTTGATGCCGTTACCCCCGTGTGAAAATGACCAGAGACACGCCCATTTGCATATTACCAGCTACATGCATCCAGTGCTTGATTGAACGAAGACCACGTATGATTCTAAGCAGCTACATGTCTTCGTTCGATCAAGCTCAGAATCATAACATAGAGGATGCTATCAAGGGTAAATTCCTAGTTGTCGAGACACATCTCATCCCAGTTCCGGTTCAGGAGCAATGAGTTCTGTGGCCTAGCCCCATGGATGCATACAGGGTGTGCCAATAACAGATTTACACATCAATGTTTTAAAATGGACGGTCAGTATTGTAATGCATAAAAAAAGAACAAATCAACTTACTTGAATATCATATGGAAAATCAAATGAGATAACATATTATATGCAATTTTCCCAAAAAATAGGCATCACACTCAGCAAAATTAGTCACTATTTTGCATTTATCCCTACAGCCATAAGAAGAATCAGAACAATCCGAAGGACAGAAAAATTAGGGGAGTACTGTCATAAAAAAAATGTCCACGGAGAAGCATATTCTCACAAACTAAATTAGGAGGGTTGACAAATTAACATTACATATTCTCCCATGAATGCAGGCGCCTAGTTGGGTTGCTAAATCTGTTGTTGTCAACATCTCTTTGCACTACAGATCATTTTATTTGTTCATCTTGGTCTAATTTTTCACTGAAATCTAAACGTCTATAGTCTGAGTAAAATGCACCCGAACATTATAGGAGTTTTTCAAGAAGAACAAACAAAGTCATAAGCAGAAAATCACTTCAGCACCAAAGCACAGACAGTAAGTAAACATGGTTTTCACTCCAATACTCACCAGATAGGTGCAAATACCTGAACTGAACTGAGACAAAAAAATTGCAATTAGCTGCTATTCATGTGGTCATCAACAAAGCCACCAGCAGCCTGGCTTGGGCTGGTTGC
The DNA here is from genome assembly GCA_011799875.1 of Thinopyrum elongatum. Classification (NCBI taxonomy): domain Eukaryota; kingdom Viridiplantae; phylum Streptophyta; class Magnoliopsida; order Poales; family Poaceae; genus Thinopyrum; species Thinopyrum elongatum. Next base: position 27,585,662 of record CM022297.1, on the reverse strand, counting down.
GCTATCGTCCACCACCTCTGGTCGATCTGATACAATCTGTCCGCATAATGCACTCGCGGCCAGAGTCTCGGCCACACTCTCACGTGTCATGGCATAACTCGATGCATCATCGGTGAGGCCACCTTCCAGCCTGCACACAGCAATGCGGTCACTGACAAAAGTGCAAGAAGATCAGACAAAACAAAAAAGTAGAAGACAAACCTCCAGAAGCAGGGGCAGGACGATTTCCATCGTGAATAAAGAAGACGACACCGTCGTGGTTCAGTAGGGCCAAGAGGTCCACCTAAACGAAAATATCCAGTGATCACAAGAAAACAACAGTCAAAGAAGACAACAGAGGAAGAATCAAGACAACACAAAAAAAGGACCAACAACTGAAGAATCCATCACCTAATTGCCAACAACAGGAACAACCATATTAGAACAACATCTTGCTATCATGTCAGAACGGTTTGGACAGAGCACACCAGCAGCGTGTGCTTGGTCTGATGTCGCCACGCGCTCCTCCTGTTGGGCACCAAGCCGGCGGGAGAAGGTCGTTCAAGGCCGGCCGGAGAAGGGGCGCTGGAGGTCGGTCTCGCGGGATCCTTCGCTGGCGGCTCGAACTCGGCGAGGGGCGGCATGGATCCGGCGTTGGGGTGGCTCTGCCGGTAGGCTAGGGAAAGAAGGGGATGGGGTCGCCCTCCCCGTTGCGCTCGCCAGTGGAGGATACCGACGAACCGGGAGGGGGGCGAGGCTAGAGGTGATGCAGGCGGCGTGGATGTGGCCGGATCTGTCGGGGTGGAGGCGCGCCGGGCCTACCGGCGGGACAGGGGAGGTTGCTCCCAGGGCGGCGCGCGGCCGGGTGTGCGATGGTGCCGGGGAGGAGGTCGCGAGGCGTGGGAGAGGAAGATGGAACAGAGACTGGGAGAGATGGGATTCCTATGGATGATCGAGACGGTGTGCGGTGTGGACGTGTGGTACGCGGTTTCTGGAACAAAACCTGTTACTTCCACGTAAGATGGGCACGCGGCGACGGGCGCAAGAACGGTGAACCGCCCGCACCGGTCAATAGCAGAAAACCCATCAGAGAACCAGCAGTAAACCAGGATTAAAACCATATCCACGTGTCAAGCTGCAGGCAAACTTCACATTACCTCAGCAGGGCTAGCTTAGTAGCTTTAATTCTTTGTTACTAGCAGGCGCCCGTGTGTGTTTCTCTGTTGCTTGTTTTTGCATGAAAAAAAAGAGGTGTTGGCTTTTAAAGGAAGCTAGTTGATAGATAGTTTTTGTTTACTTCATGGATTCATGCAGTTCCTTGCATTTTTTTTTTTTTTGCGTGGTACACGGTGGTCCTTGATGTCGTTTTTGGTTGATTTTTTGGTAAGTCTAACTTATTTGGCACTATGATAAAGAAAAGAATGCTTGTGAACCATATGATTTTTGCTCTTTGCTGTTAGTTGATCTGAACACTAATGGTCACTTCTATTGCTTGAAGAGTGTCTGTTAGCTGAACTGAGAATGCTCATAGATGAGCAAGCCTAAGTGGCAGGTTCATACATATTGGTATTTAAGAAAGAAAATACCCTCATTTCTTCTCCAAAATTGGCATGTCCTAGCAAATATAAGACATGAACCTAGCAAGAAGCGAATGTAAGACATATATTAAAAAGGATTCACGAATATAAGAGCGGATTCACAATCAGGACCCCTTCGGTGGAAATATAAAGTCTCTAGTTTATAGTGTTAATTTCCTTTTTTATTTTTTCCCTAATTCTTTGATTGCCCCTTTCTTCTTTAATAAATTGGGGAAATCAATATGAATTATGCGTGGATCGTATCAATTTTTTTTGAATTTTTATACGTGTATTTACTTCAAAACTTGAAACTGAGTCCATTTTTCTATTATGTGTAATTACTTCGGAACTTGAGTCGTATTCTATTTTTCTGTTCGAGCCCTTTTTCTTATTCTTTGGTATATAGTTCTTCATATGATCCATTATTATTTTTATCTTGGTGTATGATCTTTTGGAATGCAGGTAGTGGTTATGACCTATTCGATAGCAAAAGAGGGAACCGTGTGCATTTTTTGTTGGGGATTTCATGGAATAAAACGTCGCGCCTTCATTCGATTCCTTATGCAGATACCTAATCAATTAGAATTCAGGTTAACGAAGATCTTTATCCATACAAATTAGATTGATCATAACAGCCAAGATAATATAATGCCACGAATGTTAGTAAAACACAAATAGCTTCATTCTTGATTTTCACCAAGTGAAAATAACAAATGTACTTCATTCTTGTTTGATGCTATGTTTAAGATCAAAAATCGAAAAACATATCATTTCTGTTTAGTTCGCTTTCCAAGAACCACACAACTTTGCTTGGTGAAAATTCAAGCTACACGTCTATTTGACTATTTTGACCAACTATTCAATAATGGTCACCATCAATTATATGTGCCAACAGTTCTTTATGGGAACCTCCTTTTCGAGTGTCGAAATATCTCAGATGTTGAACCTTGGATAAAGTGCTAACTTAAGAATAAAAATAAATGTTGTATATCATCGCCTGCACCGCCACGTGTGCATAGACTACACCGGCCAGGCGGATGGGCAGGGCCGGAGGTATGCCAGCAATGTTGCGCCGACAATGAGCAGGAGAATAGTGCGTTGAGTGAGACGTTCACCCAAAGAGGCATGGCGGAGGTGACAACCCTATGGCCATGGTGTGGGTGTAGAAGATTGTGTGTGATGCAAGGCATGAGGTGTTAATGGTATGGATGGGCGGAGAGTAGCGATCCATGTACATGCCTCCATTCCACATGGAGTGGAGCCAGCTGGTGCGACTCAGGGAGAGGCGAACGGTAGCAGCGGCCTGGGGCTGATGTCGATGGAGAACATGAAAGGGAGCATGGGGATAATGGGCAATAGAGAACGCATTTGAAGGCGGTGTGTCGGCGCATCCGAGCCATGAATGTTGAGCATCAAGGAGATGTGGGCCAACTCCACCGACTTTGGCCACGCACAGGATGTTGAGGACATCGACGGTGTAGGGATGCCGAGCACGACGATGGCGTAAGTAGGGCTAAGGTGGAGCCTTTTTATAGGCATGCACAACGGTAGAGGTGTTTGGACTTCATCGGAGCCTTCCAGAGAATACAAAAAACACGTAAAAACTATGACAACATCTGAGCACGTGCATGATCAGATCAAATGAAGACATGTAAACAAAAGAGAGAAACACAAAACCCAAAAGCACTACACATACAGATATATAGTGCACCAACCAGACTGTTGGTAAAAAAAAAAAACCCCGGTAACAAACCATCATGTAAAACCATAAATGAACCGAAAGTAAAAAGGAACAGCGTCAATCCGTTAAGAATCACGTATACGCTCCAAAATTCCGAGGGACGGGCTAGCTTAGCCGATATACTATTGAAAGTGGTGTCCATCTGAATAAACATGTGTCGTTCGAAACGTAACCACCGATCGGAGAGAAAAAAAATGAAGCTAACTCTAGCTTTGATTTTTTTTGTACCGACCTTTTTGGATGTCATCTCAGCGTGAAATTTTGCACAAATCTAGAAGGGTCTCTTGTCCTTGATGTGTACATTTTTTATATATATTTTGTTTTTTCAAAAATACTGTTTGTATGAAAAATAATGTTAACATGTAATTACTGTACGCACCAATTTTTTAAGTGTGTTTGCATTTTTCTCCAAACACATTCAGTTTTTGTTCATCCACGATTATTGTTCATGCAAAATTACCTCGTATGATCAATTATAATGAGCACAATTACTACTCATGAATATTGTTTATTTGAGGGCACTGTTCAAAGTTGCCACATGTCAACCATAGAAGAGCCATTCCATAACACTGCAAATGCATACCAAGCGAGCTAGCTTAGCCGCTTTAATTATTGTATTGTATATATATATATATGAGTAGCCATAGAGAAAAGGAGGGCCTTCAACCTCTACCAGCATCACCAATAAGAGTCTGCACTAGGAGCACCACCACTGTACACAAATAGCTTCAATCCACTAAGAACAAACCATAACACTTCGAGGGTATTGCCACAACCGAAGGGCAACGTTCAGCCGAGTCTAGGCCACATGCATAAATAAAGAGCCGAAGCTAACACACAACAAAGATGTCTTTGGCTAAATCAAAGGTCATCACAGAGCTGAAAGTGAAAGAATGTTCATGAATTCAAAAAATGATCATGATTTTTTGAAATGTCATGAATTTAAATAATGCTTGTGAACTTCAAAAAATTTATAAAATTTAGAAAAATGTTCATGATTCTGAATAAGTTCCTGAATTTTTAAAAATTCTACAAATATGAAAAATGTTTACGCGTTTGAAAAATGTTCTGAATTAAAAAAATGGTCATGATTTTTTTGTAAAAAAATTCACTATAAAAAAGTGAAAATAGTCTTGAATTAATAAAATGTTCGTTGATTTGAAAATTAGCCTTGAATTGAACAATGTTCAAAATTTGAATTATTTTCACAAATCTAGAAAATGCTCAAAATTTTTAAAACTTTTGCAAATTTAAAATGTTCACCAATTTTTACATTAGTCTTGAATTCGAAATTTTCATGAACTGAATTTATTTTCACGAATTTTATAAATTTTCCAAATTTTGAATTTTTTTCTATAATTTTAAAATGTTAGCTAATTTTAGTTGTGAATTAATAAAGCGAAAAATAAAATTTTAAATAAAACAAAAGTAAAAATAAAAAGAACGATAACCAAAACCAGTACAAACAGAATATAAAAATACCTATCTTCGTAACCTTCCCAAAATTTGGCTCGAGGTTCTTGAACATCTATACTACTATTAAACAAGCAAACATATTCATCGCTAAGTGCACCAGCCTTACGTACACATAACAACACGAACCAATTACAGCCTCACGATCAGCGACACTTAATTTAATCTAACCGTTAAAATTATATTAACCCACGTCAAAAGTGCGTTTAGCCATTTGTCTAGGCGGACGAAAACTCTGCCGAGAATGTTCCCTGCCCTGCATCCCGTTCGTGTATCCTATAAACTAGGAAACAAACACCGCGAGAATAAATCTATACTTCTATACTTCTATACTACTATTAAACAAGCAAACATATTCATCGCTAAGTGCACCAGCCTTACGTACACATAACAACACGAACCAATTACAGTCTCACAATCAGCGACACTTAATTTAATCTAACCGTTAAAATTATATTAACCCACGTCAAAAGTGCGTTTAGCCATTTGTCTAGGCTGACGAAAACTCTGCCGAGAATGTTCCCTGCCCCGCATCCCGTTCGTTTATCCTATAAACTAGGAAACAAACACCGCAAGAATAAATCTATACTTCTATACTACTATTAAACAAATCTAAATAAATCTATACTTCTATACTTCTATACCACTCGGCGATGCCGCTCGCGCCCGAGGCGCCATCGTAATTCCGGCGAAAAGAAGAGTAGGTCTCAGCCGGCGTGCATGCAGAGAAAACTGGATGGTCAGACGAACTCAGACCGCCGCCGGAATCACTATAGACGTACGTCAGTACGTGTGCAGCTCCTTCCATGGCACGCGGAATTTTTCCTCGAGGGCAGGAGGCTCGCCAGGTCGGCCATGCGGCACGCGCGCATCGTCGACGTCGTCAGGACGGATACAGCACCTTCATTCGTCTTCTCCATCTTCATTGCAGTGGAATCTAGCTAGCTGCACTCATGTGTCCCAGCGGCCCCGCCTCCATGTCTGGTGAGAGGAAACCCTACAATATGTTGGAAATATGAGCAATTTACCGAATGGTTTTATTAACAGAAATACTAGATAAAGCACGACTAATATAGCAGTGATAAAACAAGTCATGCGATTTGACAAAGAGAAGGTAAACAGCATCTTCATATATGAACTGTAACTAAATACATCTAGAGCAGACAGTATAGCAAGTTGCATATATGAAATAGAGTCTAACATATCTAGAGCAAACACTAGAACAAGGAACTGTAGCAGGGCCTCCGGTGACGGGCGTCTGCCGTGGCCGTGCTCGGGACCGGGCCTATGGCAGGGTGGGGCGAAACGGCGGTTTCGGGGGGGGGGGGGGGGGGGAAGCCAGTTGGAGGGACGGGAGCTCCGCTGCCGAGCTGCCCGTCGCCGGCACTGTGATGTCGCCGGTCGTGGCTGCGGGCCACCCCTCCCCCCTTCCCCCTTCCCCATCCATGTTTGTTATCGGCTCCGGCATTGTTCGGCAGGTTTGCTGGCGGTCTCGGAGGTGGTTGTGGTGCAGATTGCTCAAAGCCTCGACCTTTGGTGGTTCTCGGGGCGGTCTGGATGCAGGGCGGCGGCTCTGGCGGTGGGAGACGTGTTGGTCGTGGGCTGACCGCGCGGCTCGGTGCGGCAGGCAGCCATGGTCGCTTGGGCGGCATGGATGCGGGTGGTTGGCGGAGTAAGGTTGCGACGGAGGGGTAGGAGCACCGGGGTTCATCACTCGCCCAGTCCTAGTACTGGCCAACGGAGGCGGCATCCGTGGATGTCGTTCTCCTTCTTGCAGGCTCTGTCGTGGTGCTCCCATTACCTTCGTGTCACTCCAGGTGAAAACCTGATCTTCGGGATCAGACGGTGACGGCTTCCTACAGTCGTTTCCCTCTTGAGGGCATCGTCTTGGAGTCCTCGCTCCGGCTTTGTCCGTCTCACTACCCCTCAGTGGATTGCTCATCTTCATGGTGGTCTTTGGCTTCTCATTAGGGTGCTTAGTCATCGTTGGGGTGGTGTGTTCGGTGCTCGGCACCTTTGTATCTCGCCTTGGGTGTGTGCGTTGAGTGTGGTGGTGACGTGCGTTTGTATCTTCCTGCTCGATGTTGTGGTGATGGTGCTTTATATATAAAGCGGGGGGAAACCCTTTTTCTTATATAGAAAGAGGAAGAACACGTACGGGACAGCAGCCGCCGAAGCGCTGGACTTGGGGTCGGTGTCCTCGCCAGCCATGTCGTCGAGGAGGTTGTCGACGTCGGGGAAGAAGTCGTCGTCGGGGAAGTAGTCGTCGGAGTCCGGGGCGTCCGTGACGAAGAAGTCAGTAGTCACGCTGAGCGCTCCCCAAAAACCTTATCACCCTTCTCCCGTACAGGACTCAAAGAGGTGGAGTTTCGGAGGCCTACTGTCCCGACCTGCGGTGCACGCCGCAAACCGGGATGGGGAAGATCGTAGCAGCAGCGCAGTGCTCAGGAACTTTGTGGCGAGAGGAAGAGGATCTTCTGGTGCATCTCTCTGAGAGGAGCGACCTCCCTTTTATAGGCGCAAGAGAAGGAGGCGAGAGGCTGCGCCGGGAGCTGAAGGGAACGAGGGAGGCGAAACGAACGGGCAGCAGACGAAGAGGTGCGCCGTTCGTATTCAATCTCCACTACAGCAAAACGTTTCAGCTTCCGCGTGACCTTTCGTATACCCGTCGTGCGTGGCAAAAAATTTAGACATCGGCTCGGCTCATTCCGGAACCCGCGGCGCATCGTGACGAGGCATGGCGTGGCGTGGCGAGGCGGGTGACGGAGGAGGAGCGCGCGTGGATGTCTCTCTTGTTCTCATCCTCGTACATGTGGAGAAAGAGCCTCCCTTATAAAGAGGTCCAACTCCTTCTAAACTAGCAATGTGGGACTAAATTTTAGTTCCACCTCTTGCCTTGCACGAATGGGCTGCGTGGGCCTCTAGGATTTATTAGGAATTTCTGAAACTGCTATTGGGCTAGGCCCAAAATAGATAAAATTCCAGCAATCCCCCACCAGATCCCAGAGGCACACAAAATTTGCCTTTGGTTCCAAAACACTGTTTTATATACTGGTACTGCAGTGGAGACTGTTAAGTTGAACTTCCACCTAGAACTCTATGCTACACTAGTAAGCAACTTGAACAGTGGACTAGGCCTTGAACTGCAAGTTTTCTACGAATCTAGCTTCACATAAAGCCTTGACCGATACGTGGCTACCGTGGGTCTTCCCCGCGGGTGGAGCTTATGCGTCATACTCCAAGACCTTTCATGAGTTTACTAGAGAGAACCCTACTCTCATAGATTGCGACGTTTAACAATCAGACTCATATAGGTGCGTTCTTCAAAAGATGTTCTGCAGGACGACATCTCTGCTTCAATGAGCCACTTAGAACACATTAAGATATACATCAACCTGCCATGCAGATTAGGAGAGTATTGCATCTTCATGGAGAGGTATTGTTAATAGTAAGGATACTCTCCTCTCAGTTGACCAACAGCTTGTCTTCCACATCTAATTCACGGGATCTCCGATCACATAGACTAGGTTACCACTGTGAACAACTCAAATTGTGGGTCTCATACCCATCTCCCTCGATGCATTATCTATCACATTACGTGATAGACCCTTAGTGAAAGGATCTGCCAGATTTTTAGACGTTTGGATATAATCCAATGCAATAACTTCGGAGTTTCTCATTTTCCTAACAGACTTTAACCTTCTCTGAACGTGTCTTGATGACTTCATGTTATCCTTTGAGCTGCTCACTTTTGTGATTACAGTTTGATTGTCGCAGTTCATAAGGATACCCGGTATAGGTTTCTCAACAACCGGCAAGTCATTCAAGAGCCGACGAAGCCAATCTGCTTCGACCGTAGCTGTATCTAGTGCTGTGAGTTCTGCTTCCATTGTTGACCTCGTTAAGATGGTCTGCTTGCAAGACTTCCAAGAAACAGCGCCACCTCCATGAGTGAATACATATCCGCTCGTGGCCTTTATCTCATCAGCATCTGAGATCCAGTTTGAGTCACTATACCCTTCAAGCACCTTTGGGTGCCTGGTGTAGTGAATTCCATAATTCGCAGTGCCTTTCAAATAACGCTAAACTCTCTCTAGAGCTTTCCAATGCACATCTCCTGGTTTTGAGACAAACCGACTCAGTTTGCTAACAGCAAAAGAGATGTTAAGTCTTGTAGCACTGGCTAAGTACATAAGCGAGCCAATAATCTGAGAATATTTCAATTGATCTCTAGCATTTCTTCGATTCTTTCGAAGTAACACACTCGCATCATATGGTGTTGGAGAGGGCTTGCAGTCACTATAGCCAAAGCGACTCAAGATCTTTTCCACATAGTGAGATTGAAGCAATGTAATCCCACCATCATCGTCTCTCAACAACTTGATGTTTAGAATGACATCAGCCACTCCTAAATCCTTCATCTCAAAACAGCAAGATAGGAAATCCTTGACCTCCTTAATAACATTCAGATTTGTTCCGAAAATCAGTATGTCATCAACATACAAGCAAAGGATAACTCCCTCGCCCCCACCGTGGCGATAGTACACACATTTGTCAGCTTCATTTACAATAAAGCCTACAGCTGTTAAAGTTCTTTCAAACTTCTCATGCCACTGTTTGGGTGCTTGCTTGAGTCCATACAAAGACTTCAGCAACTTGCATACTTTTTCTTCCTGCCCATCTAGTACAAACCCATCTAGTTGTTCCATATAAATTTCCTCGTCCAACTCTCCATTTAGGAAAGTAGTCTTAACATCCATTTGATGAACGAGAAGACCATGTGAGGCAGCTAGTGAAAGTAGAACTCGAATAGTGGTTAGTCGAGCCACAGGTGAGTAAGTATCAAAGAAGTCTTCACCTTCCTTTTGGGTATAACCCTTAGCCACGAGCCGAGCCTTGTACTTTTCGATAGTACCATCAGGCCTAAGCTTCTTCTTGAATACCCATTTGCATCCTATAGGTTTGCACCCATAAGGACGATCAGTTATCTCCCAAGTTTCATTCGCCAAGATGGAATCCGTCTCGCTACGGACCGCTTCCTTCCAGTAGTCAGCATCTTCAGATGCATAGGCCTCTGAAATAGAACTGGGAGTGTCATCTATGAGATACACAAGAAAATCATCACCAAAGGACTTTGCAGTCCTCTGTCTCTTGCTCCTAGTAGGAACTTTATTGTTTTCCTCCACAGGATTTTCAAAATGTTCCATCGAAATGGCAGGTTCGGTAATTGTAACTGGTTCCTGATTCGATGAACTAGGCATCTCCTGATTAGATGAGGTAGCCATATCCTTCATTGGAAAGATGTCTTCAAAGAAAGTTGCATCATTCGACTCCATGATCGTACCGACATGCATGTCAGGTACCTCAGATTTTACAACCAAGAATCTATAACCAATGCTATGAAAAGCATATCCCAGGAAAACACAATCCACGGTCTTTGGTCCAAGCTTGCGTTTCTTTGGAATTGGCACATTGACTTTCGCCAAACAACCCCAGGTTCGTAGATAAGAGAGTTTTAATCTTTTCTTCTCCCATTCCTCGAATGGAGTTATCTCTTTATTCTTTGTGGGAACTCGGTTTAGGACATGACATGCAGTCAATATCGCCTCCCCCCACCATGCCTTGGAGAGACCCGATGTGTCTAACATGGCGTTAACCAAATCTGTTAGAGTACGGTTCTTTCTTTCGGTCACCCCATTTTACTGAGGTGAATAGGGAGGCGTCCTCTCATGGATTATACCATGTTCCGCGCAAAAAGCATCAAATTCATTGGAAAAATACTCTCCACCACGGTCGGACCTAAGCCTCTTGATTTTCCGATCAAGTTGGTTTTCCACTTCAGCTTTATAGATCTTGAAAAAGTTCAAAGCCTCATCCTTAGATTTCAGAAGATACACACGGCAGTATCTAGTGGAGTCATCAATTAACGTCATGAAATATTTCTTTCCACCTTTTGTCAAAACACCATTCATTTCACATAAATCTGAATGTATGAGTTCTAGTGGTGCAAGATTTCTTGTTTCCGCAGTCGTGTGAGACTTACGAGGTTGCTTAGCTTGCACACAAACTTGACACTTAGATCCCTTGACAGTGGTGAAACTAGGGATTAAGTTTAATTTGGCTAGTCGCGACATGCAACCAAAGTTAACATGACAAAGACGTGAATGCCACACATTTGATTCACTATTGTTGCAAATAAGATTAACAACTTTATTGCAAACGTCTGATAAGGATAAACGAAACAGGCCTCCTAACTCATAGTCTTTACCAACAAAGGTTCCATACTTGGATATTACAAATTTATTCGACTCAAAGACAAGCTTGTAGCCATCTCTACACAAAAGAGATCCACTAACAAGATTTTTATTGATGAAGGGGACATAATGCACGTTCTTCAGCCGCATGATCTTCCCCGAAGTAAACTTCAGATCGACCGTGCCAACACCACAAACAGAAGCACTTGAACCGTTGCCCATCAGCACGGTTGAAGTCCCTGCGGTCTGATAAGACGAAAACATGGAAATATCACCGCATACATGCACATTACCACCGGTGTCAATCAACCAATCAGGAGAATGACATACTGAAAGAATAGTGGGAAATATACCATACCCAGCATCCTTCATGTCAGTGTCTCCAATGACAACATTAGCGGTCTTGCCGCCTTTCCCAGGATGACGCTTGTCATAGCGATTAGGGCAACTAGGAGCCCAATGATCAAGATCCCCACACACATGACAAACACCTTTCTTTTTGTCATTCTTCTTCTTGAAGTTCTTGTGCTACACATCCTTGTTCTTCCCATCAAACTTTGCTTTACCATCAAACTTGCCCTTGTTCTTGAACTTGTGGGGCTTGAAGTTCTGCTTCTGTACCAGATTGGCACTAGATCCTCCCTCAATACCTCGAGCACGTGTGTCCTTTGCTCTCGCCTTTTCTTCCGCATCAAGAGTACCAATGAGATCCGGAACGGAAAACTCCTGTCTCTTATGTTTCAGTAAGGTAGCAAAGTTCCTCCATGAAGGAGGAAGCTTAGTGATGATACCTCCGGCAACAAACTTGTCCGGTAGCATACAATTGAAGTGCTCAAGTTCTCTAGCAAATGACTGTATCTCATGAGCTTGCTCAACCACGGAGCGCTCTTCAGTCATCCTGTAATCATAGAATTGCTCCATGATGTACAGCTCATTGCCAGCATCGGAGACCCCAAACTTAGCCTCGAGTGCGTCCCACATATTTTTTCCATTGTCAATTGATGCATACGCATCAACTATGTTCTCACCAAGAACACTCAAGAGAGCAGCCTTAAACAGAGTATCCATTTTCTGAAAAGCTTGTTCCTGTTGGGCATCATGCTCCCCTTCAGGTTTGCCAAGAGTGGCGTCATAGCAACTCATGGTTTGAAACCATAAGACTGCTCTCACGCGCCACCTCTTATAGTGGATACCCTCAAACATAGGAGGTCTCATGGAAGCAGCAAAACTACTTGGTGTAAATTGCCTATAATAAGGTTTTTGGATTGTTGGAAATATGAGCAATTTACCGAATGATTTTATTAACAGAAATACTAGATAAAGCACGACAAGTATAGCAGTGATAAAACAAGTCATGCGATTTGACAAAGAGAAGGTAAACAGCATCTTCATATATGAACTGTAACTAAACACATCTAGAGCAGACAGTATAGCAAGTTGCATATATGAAATAGAGTCTAACATATCTAGGGCAAACACTAGAACAAGGACTTGTAGCAGGGCCTCTAATAGAAAGAGGAAGAACACGTACGGGACAGCAGCAGCAGAAGCGCTGGACTTGGGGTCGGTGTCCTCGCCAGCCATGTCGTCGAGGAGGTAGTCGTCGGAGTCCGGGGCGTCCGTGACGAAGAAGTCAGTAGTCGCGCTGAGCGCTCCCCAAAAACCTTATCACCCTTCTCTCGTACAGGACTCAAAGAGGTGGAGTTTCGGAGGCCTACTGCCCTGACCTGCGGTGCACGCCGCAAGCCGGGATGGGGAAGATCGTAGCAGCAGCGCAGGCGCAAGAGAAGGAGGCGAGAGGCTGCGCCGGGAGCTGAAGGGAACGAGGGAGACGAAACGAACGAGCAGCAGGCGAAGAGGTGCGCCGTTCGTTTTTAGACATCGGCTCGGCTCATTCCCGCAACCCGCGGCGCGGCGCGTCGCATCGCGTCGTGGCGAGGCGGGCGGCGGAGGAGGAGCACGCGTGGATGTCTCTCTTGTTCTCATCCTCATACATGTGGAGAAAGAGCCTCCCTTATAAAGAGGTCCAACTCCCTCTAAACTAGCAATGTGGGACTAAACTTTAGTTCCACCTCTTGCCTTGCACGAATGGGCTGCGTGGGCCTCTAGGATTTATTAGAAATTTCTGAAACTGCTATTGGGCTAGGCCCAAAATAGATAAAATTCCAGCACAATATGCATGCATCTTGTCAATCCCCTCTTATATTCTCAGCCAGATAGCAACGTTTGAGGCAGGAACTGCAATTACTTTAGCCAGTGGGATCTATGATGCGAGTGAACGGACATGCCATAGGGCACACGTGAGTCCCCTGGGTGCTCTTTGTATTACTATTATTATTTTTCTGTTGGTTCTAATCTTCTTGATCCTTTTCGCTAGATAGTACCCTGCATGTTTGTGATACTTCTATCTACTAATCTTCTTGATCCATTTCTTGTCGTGGGCAAAATGAGTTGAATTTCTTTAGTTCAAGGTTTGTTTATTGCGACCTCCTAATAGTTGTCCAATTCCTGGTAGAGGTAACTCTTTTTGTTGTATCCATGCTCTGCTCTATATATGCACTGTGGGATGGGGGGAGGGAGGGAGAGGGAGAAGTTTATCTCATAGGCACGCCTTGCTAAGACTAGCACATTCTGAAATACTACCTTCATCACGAGATACATCCGTTTCGGCCACAACTAATATGGGTTGGAGGGAGTATAACCCATCTGTGTGTGTAACCTTTTGAGGAAGGGAGATAGAAGTTTATAGTGACACAATTGAAAACTACAAGAACGTATTACCAAGAAGAGCATGTTGTGCAATATAACAAAGAGTACACAGTTATGTGTTTGGAGTTCTTAGGGGGGGTGGGGCGTGGGGCGCACGCAAGGGGGGATTTTGAGCTGGATGGACAATTGTCAGCGGTGACAAACTTAGATTGGGGATGTGACTAGGGCTGCAAGAAAAGCTCGAGGTTCATGAGCCGCTCGAGATCGACTCGTTTTTTGGCTCGATTCAAGATCGACTCGAAAAGATACGAGCTGAGTTTGAACACTTTATGTAGCTCGACCGAGAAACGAGCCGATCTTGAGCCAATATTGGCTCGCTCGATTTTAGCTTGATAGCTCGACATAATATCATTATGTTATATCATCATGCCATATAATAAATGGAAATAAGATAATTTGTTATCATATATGTTGTCCACAATTTTTCTCCATTTTATTTACCAGCAAATATGGAAGCTTAATTAAGTGCAGAGAAGATTTAGGCCTAATTATGGTATATGGTCGACTATGTGTTAAATATCGTGTTCTTTTGTAAAAGTTCCCAGCATATACACCTTCGTTTTCTTGTTTTTCGTCCACGAAGACCACCATCTATTGCTAGTTCGCCCAAGAGACCAAGATGAGCTCTCCCGAGCACGACGAGATGGCCGTACAAAGTTGTGTCGTGTTGTCTCCTTATCTATCTGGAACAATCACCATCAAATTATTATTTTTTACCGTCTCATTTAACTCGAAACTAACTCGAGATCGACTCGAGATCGTTACGAGCTGAGCACGAGTCATGTTTTACAGCTCGATCTTGAGCTTCACTCAGTTTGAGCTCGCTCGAATTTTAATATGAGCTGAGCTGAGCCAACTCCAACTCGCTCGAACTCGACTCGTTTGCAGCCCTAGATGTGACGAGGTGCATATGCATGATACGTTGCAATGCATGGGCAGCTAACTTGATCTGTTATAAGTGTGAGTAATCTCATTTGAATATATTACCATCCATTCAATAGATTTGTACTCACTTTATTGTTCGGCATAGTTGAATTGTCCGTGTCAAAAATGCATATGATTTTATTTTGTACGCTCACCCTAGATGCCACCACACAATTACAACTTATAACAATCAGTTCTTTTAGAATTAAATGGAAGTATATACTGATTTCAGCTTCTAGATAAATGTTTGATAGATTCCCCTTCAATCTGAATCACAGGAAATGGAGAGTTCACCGAGAGTCCGTGGAAGAAATCTACATGCCATCATGAGGAGAGGGAACAACCTGGTATGCGATACCGAAGAGTGTAGATTGTATTCTATTTTCTTCTTTAAACAGGTCTGTTCATTGGACCAATTTATGTTGCATACTGAAATTGTGTTCTATACTATAATCATGTTGTTCTAAGAAGTATCAAGCTAGAATTAAGTTGTCCACTGACTTGATATGTGTAACAATGGGGGTTTGGAGGATTAGTTAGTACTCCTATATTTAAGCCCAATGATTCGATGTGTTCAACAATGGGGTTTGGAGGATTAATTAGTAGATTTAATTAATGTTCATCGTTTACTACCTATAGAGACTGAACGGATGAAACAATATATTATTATTTTATGAGGCAATGTGACCACCATGGTGTTCAATTTACCTAAAAATACATCCTAAGTGATATCACAAACATTGTGTGTCCATTTAAATTATACTATATATATTCAAAAATATTTTTCTCAAACGTGCGTTGCACGTGCCAGCTTACTATTTCCTACAAAATCAGCGGCTAGCTTCCTCTGCTAAATGGGCCCATCCAAAGAAGCAGCGCAGTGAACAAAGGCCAGTTGGGCCTTGGCCTAGCCTAAAGGATTTAGCAGAGCGATAGGAAATAAAGGAGGAGGGCGTGGAGTCGGGCAGGCCTCGACTTAGGGTTAGCTTCATCGGCGACGGCAGCGGCGACAGTGATCATGGCTTGTGTCGAGGAGGAGGATGACTGCTTCGTGGAGCCTTTCTTCTACGATGAGGCGAGGGATCTAGCCATGCGAGCTCGGGCGTTGGAGATTACCCGGCGGAAGGAAGAGAAGAAGGCGCGGCAGGAAGAGGAGAAGGCGCGGAAGGCGGAGGAGAGACGGCGGCGAGGCCTAGATCACAAGCGGGTCATGGTGTCCATCGTCGAGTACGACCCCAAGACGAAGCGCAAGGTCTACACCCGCTACTCCTTCAACAACTTCTCCCTCTTCGACATCAACGAGGAGTGTACGTCGGCCATCGAAACCTAGATCCTGACCCGATTCTATTTCAAAGGATTGCTAGCCCCACTGCTGGAATCTTCCTTGCACGCGTAGTTATGCTTAGAACAATTGCACAATATTCAGTGCCATATTTGATAATTCAGAACAATTGCACATGATGCGTTGTCGATTACTGCTCATTTGTTGGCTCATTGTTTAAAATGAATGAATATACTAACAAGAGTAGCATAGTCATAGATTCCTGAGACCAAAAACGATATGCGTTCAGTACCCTTGTTATGCTTGCTGACTCAAAGCCTGATTAATTGTAAAAGTTAACAGAAAATGTTTCATTCTTACCACGTCTTGTTATTTATCTGTCTCATGTTGTTTGCATCAACTATATATGCTATTGTTGTTGAGTGATTTGATTTGTACTGTCTAAGTGAAACAAGAATAGTTTGCTGTGTCGAGAGGCAAACATGATTTGAAAACTGAATTTCTTGCAGTATGAATATGAATAGGAAATCTGAATTGTATCCTTGTCGTGCTGCTGCGGTGCATTTTATGCTTTACATAATTCTTTTTGCCCCTCACAACTAGCTTATGCTTTTGTTTTTCCATCGCAGCGCCTATCCCTCCAATGCGATACACCAAGAGGTATGTAGATGGTTTGAAACTCCAAGACACTGCAAACATACTTTCTGTCAAGATAGTCTCCTCGGATAAAGGCTTCCCCATCAATGTGTATGGCACTATTATCGCTAGAGACAGCATCGACCACAAGTGCATGTACCTCTTTAACCGCACCGGGGACAATTGCCAACCTATCAAGTCTATGGTACGTACGTCTTTGCTTCAAAATCACTGCTTATGTGCCTCTTGATTTTATTTAGTTTGTAACTCTATTGTATATTCCGTTGCAGGCTTTATTGGTATTTGGATTTTCTTAATCTAATATTTTGAGCTATTGCCTTTCACAGGATGAAAATTTGATTTTAACTGGCCCAGGTCGAGGTCTGGTATTACTTGATTTCATATATCTGGAGATTGATCTTAAAATCAAGCTTTGCGAAGGGCCTCTAGGCGAGCAAATCAGCAAGGGTTTGCTTATGATTGATGGACGAGTTCTGCCTAGAGACGAAAAGGTTGCTGTTGGACATCAAACGCTTGAGAGTTGGTTTAGTATTGTGGAGGTGAGGTATGCAACTCTTCTTAATGCGGTCGAGGGTACCTTCGAGATCAAGTTACTCGAGGGACGTTTCTGTGGAAAGATCATGACTGGCATTGAGGGCATCGAGCCTAGGATTGTGATTTATAATAGCGACGAAGATGGTGTGGTGTCTTGTGAAGACCGTGCAGTAATCACGCTGCGGCGGCCTGTCATGACCCTCCGTCTGAATGGTATGCTCACATTTGGCTTTGCAGTCCGTGGTGGTGGTGTTGTTGCTACTAGACAATGGAAAATTGAATTCACACCACGACACCATGGTGAAGAGAAAAAGGAGATCTCTTGTGGTACTGCCAAGCTTCAAGTGAAGGTCTTCTGGTCCATGATGGACTATAGGGCCTAATCCTGTAGTAACATGACAAACAAAGTTGTGGTGTTATGAAGTGAGGGTTGTGTTATCATGCTTCAAAATGATGTAATGGATCAAGTAATGTTTGTAGTAATCTAAGTTACATGTTTATATTGTCATGGAGTGGTATATTGAATTTGTTGTTTCTGCCTTTTGACAATACTGGATGGAAGCAGTTATGTTTGAAGTGTATTATGCTGAAAGTTGAACGTTTCTATTTTCTGTCATCTATTACTCCCTCTGTTTTTTAGAGATTCCAATGCGGACTACATATGAAGCAAAATGAGTGAATTTACACTCTATGTCTATATACATCAATTTGTAGCCCGTATTGAAATCTCTAAAAGGTCTTATATTTAGAAACAGAGGGAGTAGTATATCATTGGCTGGCAAAAATTGGAAGATGTATATACATGGCATGGCTGAAGGACAACATTCATGTGGAACTTCTGAAGAAGGGCAAGTCAGATGTATCGTTGTTTTGATGACTATGCTATGGATTCTGACTGCAAGTGAATATTTGGATGTTTCATCATGGCTTATTCTACCTATTCTGTGTTATACAAACCAAGACTATGTTTGCATTTGTGCTCTCCAAGTGCCATGCTTTCACTTGTAATCTAGTAGATTTTAAGTCAGGATATTTTACTACTTTAAGCAGATGGATAATTCTATGTTTTTGCTGAACTTTTCTGCTACTGGAGTACCTTTCTATACCTTGATGCCAAACAAAAGTAAAAAGGGAAAGAAAAAAAAGCATCCACATCTAGGGCGCTCTAGCTCTGCAGCTTGTCCGTGGGGAGGTTGGCTTCTGCATCGTAAAGCATAAAAAATGGCGTGCTGTTGGTAGATCAGTTGGGCATAGTCCTTAGATTCCACAAGACAGAGTCGAGATCCTCGACCCACTTCCCGTCAACTTTCTCTAGCGATTTGATCAACCTCGGGTTGATATTGCCGAGGAAGTCTTTTGGCTCGTTCAACCTGCCCATTGGTCCGCGGGTGATACACGGAAGCAAAGTCCATCTTGATGTTGCACTCTTCATAGTAACCTTGGACAGCTCCCGATGTGAAGTTCTTCCAGTTATCCATGATGATGCTATGGGGCATATGTCTTAACAATGAATCACATCAGACAGAAATTTAAATGACCGGCTCGGCAGCTTGACTGGTGGCCAGCTTTGCTTCAATCCACTTAGTGAACTTGTCGACCATGACGAGGAGAGGTATTTATCACCGCCCTTGCCTTTGCACAAAGGTCCAACAATGTTCACCCCACAGACCACAAAAAGACATGTTATTGCAACTGTTTTAAGGGTTTTAGCCAGTATGTGGTTGGCTTTAGCGAGAAGCTGGCATCCCAGGCATTTGTTGACGAGGTCCACTATGTCAGCCCTTTTTGTAGGAGAATAGAAGCCTGCGCGGTAGTCCTTGCTCACCAGGGTTCGAGGAGCCGTGTGGTGCCCGCAAGTGCTAGCATGAATCTCATGCAGGAGTTGTCGGCTCTCCTTGGGACATAAGCTATCTGTTGGGGAACGTAGTATTTCAAAAATTTCCTACGCACACGCAAGATCCATCTAGGTGATGCATAGCAATGAGCGGGGAGAGTGTATCCACGTACCCTCGTAGACCGAAAGCGGAAGCGTTATGACAACGCGGTTGATGTAGTCGTACGTCTTCACGATCCGACCGATCCTAGTACCGAAAGTACGGCACCTCCGTGATCTGCACACGTTCAGCTCGGTGACGTCCCATGAACACTTGATCCAGCTGAGTGCCAAGGGAGAGCTTCGTCAGCACGACGGCGTGATGACGGTGATGATGAAGCTACCGGCGCAGGGCTTCGCCTAAGCACTGCAACGATATGTCTGTTGTTGTCTTCTAGGGTGCCCCCTTGCCCCCGTATATAAAGGATCAAGGGGGGAGGCCGGCCGGCCCTTGGGGCGCGCCAAGGAGGGGAGGAGTCCTCCTCCTAGTAGGAGTAGGACTCCCCCTTTCCTAGTCCAACTAGGAGGAGGAAGGGGGAAGGATGGAGAGGGAGAGAGGGAGGGAAAGAGGGGGCGCCGCCCCCCCCCCCCCTCCTTGTCCAATTCGGACTCCTCAAGGGGGGGGGCGGCCAGCCCTAGGCCCCCTCCTCTCTCTCTCACAAGGCCCATGTTGGCCCATTAGTTCCCCCGGGGGTTCCGATAACCCCCCGGCACTCCGATAATTATCCGGTGACCCCCGGAACTCATCCGGTGTCCGAATATAGTCATCCAATATATCAATCTTTATGTCTCGACCATTTCGAGACTCCTCGTCATGTCCGTGATCACATCCGGGACTCCAAACTATCTTCGGTACATCAAAACACATAAACTCATAATACCGATCGTCACCGAACGTTAAGCGTGCGGGCCCTACGGGTTCGAGAACTATGTAGACATGACCGAGACACATCTCTGGTCAATAACCAATAGCAGAACCTAGATGCTCATATTGGTTCCTACATATTCTACGAAGATCTTTATCGGTCAAACCGCATAACAACATACGTTGTTCCCTTTGTCATCGGTATGTTACTTGCCCGAGATTCGATCGTCGGTATCATCATACCTAGTTCAATCTCGTTACCGGCAAGTCTCTTTACTCGTTCCGTAATGCATCATCCCGTAACTAACTCATTAGTCACATTGCTTGCAAGGCTTATAGTGATGTGCATTACCGAGAGGGCCCAGAGATACCTCTCCGACAATCGGAGTGACAAATCCTAATCTCGATCTATGCCAACTCAACAAACACCATCGGAGACACCTGTAGAGCACCTTTATAATCACCCAGTTACGTTGTGACGTTTGGTAGCACACTAAGTGTTCCTCCGGTATTCGGGAGTTGCATAATCTCATAGTCATAGGAACATGTATAAGTTATGAAGAAAGCAATAGGAACATACTAAACGATCAAGTGCTAAGCTAACGGAATGGGTCAAGTCAATCGCATCATTCTCTAATGATGTGATCCCGTTAATCAAATGACAACTCATGTCTATGGTTAGGAAACTTAACCATCTTTGATTCAACGAGCTAGTCAAGTAGAGGCATACTAGTGACACCCTGTTTGTCTATGTATTCACACATGTACTAAGTTTCCGGTTAATGCAATTCTAGCATGAATAATAAACATTTATCATGATGTAAAGGAATATATAAATAACAACTTTATTATTGCCTCTAGGGCATATTTCCTTCAGTCTCCCACTTGCACTAGAGTCAATAATCTAGTTCACATCGTCATGTGATTAACACCAATAGTTCACATCTTTATGTGATTAGTTCACATCTCTATGTGACTAATACTCAAAGGATTTACTAGAGTCAATAATCTAGTTCACATCGCTATGTGATTAACACCCAAAGAGTACTAAGGTGCGATCATGTTTTGCTTGTGAGAGAAGCTTAGTCAATGGGTCTGTCGCATTTAGAGCCGTATGTATCTTACAAATTTTCTATGTCTACAATGCTCTGCATGGAGCTACTCTAGCTAATTGCTCCCACTTTCAATATGTATCTAGATCGAGACTTAGAGTCGTCCAGATCGGTATCAAAGCTTGCATTGACGTAACTCTTTACGACGAACTCTTTGTCACCTTCATAACCGAGAAACATTTCCTTATTCCACTAAGGATAATTTTGACCGCTGTCCAGTGATCCATTCCTGGATCACTATTGTATCCTCTTGCCAAACTCATGGTGAGGTACACAATAGTTCTGGTACACAGCATAGCATACTTTATAGAACCTATGACTGAGGCATAGGGAATGACTTTTCATTCTCTTTCTATTTTCTGCCGTGGTCGGGTTTTGAGTCTTTACTCAACTTCACACCTTGCAACACAGGCAAGAACTCCTTCTTTGACTGTTCCATTTTGAACTACTTCAAAATCTTGTCAAGGTATGTACGCATTGAAAAAACTTATCAAGTGTCTTGATCTATCTCTATAGATCTTGATGCTCAATATGTAAGCAGCTTCACCGAGGTCTTTCTTTGAAAAACTCCTTTCAAAAACTCCTTTATGCTGTATGTCATTCACATATACTTATCAGAAATGTTGTAGTGCTCCCACTCACTTTCTTGTAAATACAGACTTCACCGCAAGTCCGTATAAAACTATATGCTTTGATCAACTTATCAAAGCGTATATTCCAACTCCGAGATGCTTGCTCCAGTCCATAGATGGATCGCTGGAGTTTGCACATTTTGTTAGCACCTTTAGGATTGAGAAAACCTTCTTGTTGCATCATATACAACTCTTCTTTAAGAAATCCATTAAGGAATGCAGTTTTGACATCCATTTGCCAGATTTCATAAAATGTGGCAATTGCTAACATGATTCGGACAAACTTAAGCATCGCTACGAGTGAGAAAATCTCATCGTAGTCAACACCTTGAACTTGTCGAAAACCTTTTGCGATAATTCGAGCTTTATAGATAGTAACACTACTATCAGCGTCCGTCTTCCTCTTGAAGATCCGTTTATTCTCAATGGCTCGCCAATCATCGGGCAATTCCACCAAAGTCCATACTTTGTTTTTATACATGGATCCTATCTCAGATTTCATGGCCTTAAACCATTTTGCGGAATCTGGGCTCATCATCGCTTCCTCATAGTTCGTAGGTTCGTCATGGTCTAGTAACATGACTTCCAGAACCGGATTACCGTACCACTCTGGTGCGGAACGTACTCTGGTTGACCTACGAGGTTCGGTAGTAAATTGATATGAAGTTTTATGATCATCATCATTAACTTCCTCACTAATTGGTGTAGGCATCACTGGAACTGATTTCTATGATGAACTACTTTCCAATTCGAGAGAAGGTACAATTACCTCATCAAGTTCTACTTTCCTCCCACTCACTTCTTTCGAGAGAAACTTCTTCTCTAGAAAGAATCCATTCTTAGCAACAAAGATCTTGCCTTCGGATCTGTGATAGAAGGTGTACCCAACATTTTCTTTTGGGTATCCTATGAAGACGCACTTCTCCGATTTGGGTTCGAGCTTATCAGGTTGAAACTTTTTCACATAAGCATCGCAACCCCAAACTTTAAGAAATGACAGCTTAGGTTTCTAGCCAAACCATAGTTCATACGGTGTCGTTTCAATGGATTAGACGGTGCCCTATTTAATGTGAATGTAGCTGTCTCTAATGCATAACCCCAAAACGATAGTGGTAAATCGGTAAGAGACATCATAGATTGCACTATATCCAATAAAGTACGGTTATGACGTTCGGACACACCATTATGCTGTGGTGTTCCAGGTGGCATGAATTTGTGAAACTATTCCACATTGTTTTAATTGAAGATCAAACTCGTAACTCAAATATTCGTCTCCGCGATAAAATCGTAGAAACTTTATTTTCTTGTTACGATGATTTTCCACTTCACTCTAATTTTTTTTGAACTTTTCAAATGTTTCAGACTTATGTTTCATCAAGTAGATATACCCATATCTGCTCAAATCATCTGTGAAGGTCAGAAAATAACGATACCCGCCGCGAGCCTCAACACTCATCGAACCGCATACATCAGTATGTATTACTTCCAATAAGTCAGTTGCTCGCTCCATTGTTTCGGAGAACGGAGTCTTAGTCATCTTGCCCATGAGGCATGGTTCGCAAGCATCAAGTGATTCATAATCAAGTGATTCCAAAAGCCCATCAGCATGGAGTTTCTTTATGCGCTTTACACCAATATGACCTAAACGGCAGTGCCATAAATAAGTTGCACTATCATTATTAACTTTGCATCTTTTGGCTTCAATATTATGAATATGTGTATCACTACGATCGAGATTCAATAAACCATTTATATTGAGTGTATGACCATAGAAGGTTTTATTCATGTAAATAGAACAACAATTATTCTTTGACTTAAATGAATAACCGTATTGCAATAAAGATGATCCAATCATATTCATGCTCAACGCAAACACCAAATAACATTTATTTTAGGTTCAACACTAATCCCCGAAGGTAAAGGGAGTGTGCGATGGTGATCTTATCAACCTTGGAATCACTTCCAACACACATCATCACCTCACCCTTAACTAGTCTCTGTTTATTTTGCAATTCCTGTTTTGAGTTACTAATCATAGTAACTGAACCAGTATTAAATACCCAGGGGCTACTATGAACACTAGTAAAGTACACATCAATAACAAGTATTTGGGGCAGTTCCGCTTCCAGTGACCATTTCCTTCGCAGTAGAAGCACTCACTTTCAGGCTTGGGTCTAGCTTTGGGCTTCTTCATGGGAGTGGAAACTTGCTTGCCATTCTTTTTCAAGTTACCTTTCTTTCCCTTGCCCTTTTACTTGAAACTAGTGGTCTTGACAACCATCAACATTTGATGCTTTTCTTGATTTCTACCTTTGTCAATTTCAGCATCATGAAGAGCTCGGGAATCGTTTTCGTCATCCCTTGCATATTATAGTTCATCACGAAGTTCCAGTAACTTGGTGATAGTGACTAGAGAACTCTGTCAATCACTATTTTATCTGGAAGATTAACTCCCACTTGATTCAAGCGATTGTAGTACTCAGACAATCTAAGCACATGCTCACTGGTTGAGCTATTCTCCTCCATCTTGTAGGCAAAGTACTTGTCAGAGGTCTCATACCTCTCGACTCGGGCATGAGTCTGAAATACCAATTTCAGCTCTTGGAACATCTTATATGCTCCATGGCGTTCAAAACGTTTTTGAAGTCCCGGTTCTAAGCCGTAAAGCATGGCGCACTAAACTATCAAGTAGTTATCATACCGAGCTTGCCAAACGTTCATAACGTCTGCATCTGCTCCTGCAATACGTCCGTCACCTAGCGGTGCATTAAGGACATAATTCTTCTGTGCAGCAATGAGGATAATCCTCAGATCACGGACCTAGTCCGCATCATTGCTACTATCATCTTTCAACATAGTTTTTCTCTAGGAACATATCAAAAATAAACGGGGAGCTACATCACGAGCTATTGATCTACAACATAGTTATGCAAATACTATCAGGACTAAATTCATGATAAATTAAAGTTCAATTAATCATATTACTTAAGAACTCCCACTTAGATAGACATCCCTCTAATCATCTAAGTGATCACGTGATCCATATCAACTAAACCATGTCCGATCATCACGTGAGATGGAGTAGTTTTCAATGGTGAACATCACTATGTTGATCATATCTACTATATGATTCACGCTCGACCTTTCGGTCTCCAGTGTTCCGAGGCCATATCTGCATATGCTAGGCTTGTCAAGTTTAACCTGAGTATTCCGCGTGTGCAAAACTGGCTTGCACCCGTTGTATGTGAACGTAGAGCTTATCACACCCAATCATCATGTGGTGTCTCGGCATGACGAACTGTCGCAACGGTGCATACTCAGGGAGAACACTTATACCTTGAAATTTAGTGAGAGATCATCTTATAATGCTACCGCCGAACTAAGCAAAATAAGATGCATAAAGGATAAACATCACATGCAATCAAAATATGTGACATGATATGGCCATGATCATCTTGCGCCTTTGATCTCCATCTCCAAAGTACCGTCATGATCTCTATCGTCACCGGCATGACACCATGATCTCCATCATCTTCATCTCTATCAACATGTCGTCACATGATCGTGTCGCCAACTATTGCTCTTGCAACTATTGCCATCGCATAGCGATAAAGTAAAGCAATTATTTGGCGCTTGCATCTTATGCAATAAAGAGACAACCATAAGGCTTCTGCCAGTTGCCGATAACTTCAACAAAACATGATCATCTCATACAACAACTTATATCTCATCACGTCTTGACAATATCACATCACAACAAGCCCTGCAAAAACAAGTTAGACGTCCTCTACTTTGTTGTTGCAACTTTTACGTGGCTGCTACGGGCTGAGCAAGAACCGTTCTTACCGACGCATCAAAAACCACAACGATTTTTCGTCAAGTATGTGTTGTTTTAACCTTCAACAAGAACCGGGCGTAGCCACACTCGATTCAACTAAAGTTAGAGAAACTGACACCCGCCAGCCACCTGTGTGCGAAGCACGTCGGTAGAACCAGTCTCGCGTAAGCGTACGCGTAATGTCAGTTCGGGCCGCTTCATCCAACAATACAGCCGAATCAAAATATGACATGCTGGTAAGCAGTATGACTATTATCGTTCACAACTCACTTGTGTTCTACTCGTGCATATAACATCTACGCATAGACCTGACTCGGATGCCACTGTTGGGGAACGTAGTATTTCAAAAATTTCCTACGCACACGCAAGATCCATCTAGGTGATGCATAGCAATGAGCGGGGAGAGTGTGTCCACGTACCCTCGTAGACCGAAAGCGGAAGCGTTATGACAACGCATTTGATGTAGTCATACGTCTTCACGATCCGACCGATCCTAGTACCGAAAGTACGGCACCTCCGCGATCTGCACACGTTCAGCTCGGTGACGTCCCACGAACTCTTGATCCAGCTGAGTGCCGAGGGAGAGCTTCATCAGCACGACGGCGTGATGACGGTGATGATGAAGCTACCGGCGCAGGGCTTCGCCTAAGCACTGCAACGATATGACCGAGGTGGATTATGGTGGAGGGGGGCACCGCACACGGCTAAGACAATGTCTGTTGTTGTCTTCTAGGGTGCCCCCTTGCCCCGTATATAAAGGATCAAGGGGGAGGCCGGCCGGCCCTTGGGGCGCTCCAAGGAGGGGAGGAGTCCTCCTCCTAGTAGGAGTAGGACTCCCCCTTTCCTAGTCCAACTAGGAGGAGGAAGGGGGAAGGAAGGAGAGGGAGAGAGGAAGGGAAAGAGGGGGCGCCGCCCCCCTCCTTGTCCAATTCGGACTCCTCAAGGGGGGGGGGGCGCGGCCAGCCCTAAGCCCCCTCCTCTCTCTCTCTCTCAAGGCCCATGTTGGCCCATTAGTTCCCCCGGGGGTTTCGATAACCCCCCGGCACTCCGATAATTATCCGGTGACCCCCGAAACTCATCTGGTGTCCGAATATAGTCATCCAGTATATCAATCTTTATGTCTCGACCATTTCGAGACTCCTCGTCATGTCCGTGATCACATCCGGGACTCCAAACTATCTTTGGTACATCAAAACACATAAACTCATAATACCGATCGTCACCGAACGTTAAGCGTGCGGACCCTACGGGTTCGAGAACTATGTAGACATGACCGAGACACATCTCCGGTCAATAACCAATAGCGGAACCTGGATGCTCATATTGGTTCCTACATATTCTATGAAGATCTTTATCGGTCAAACCGCATAACAACATACGTTGTTCCCTTTGTCATCGGTATGTTACTTGCCCGAGATTCGATCGTCGGTATCATCATACCTAGTTCAATCTTGTTATCAGTAAGTCTCTTTACTCGTTCCGTAATGCATCATCCCGTAACTAACTCATTAGTCACATTGCTTGCAAGGCTTATAGTGATGTGCATTACCGAGAGGGCCCAGAGATACCTCTCCGACAATCGGAGTGACAAATCCTAATCTCGATCTATGCCAACTCAACAAACACCATCGGAGACACCTGTAGAGCACCTTTATAATCACCCAGTTACGTTGTGACGTTTGGTAGCACACTAAGTGTTCCTCTGGTATTCGGGAGTTGCATAATCTCATAGTCATAGGAACATGTATAAGTTATGAAGAAAGCAATAGGAACATACTAAACGATCAAGTGCTAAGCTAACGGAATGGGTCAAGTCAATCACATCATTCTCTAATGATGTGATCCCGTTAATCAAATGACAACTCATGTCTATGGTTAGGAAACTTAACCATCTTTGATTCAACGAGCTAGTCAAGTAGAGGCATACTAGTGACACTCTGTTTGTCTATGTATTCACACATGTACTAAGTTTCTGGTTAATACAATTCTAGCATGAATAATAAATATTTATCATGATGTAAGGAAATATATAAATAACAACTTTATTATTGCCTCTAGGGCATATTTCCTTCACTATCAACTAAACCCTAGAAGCTATCCTAAATCAAAGTGTTATATACCAACTAAAACTATTAACTATGTCTAAATATTTGCTAATTCAGTTAACCATACTAAATCAAAGTGTTATATATCAACTACAAACTATCAACTAGAAACTATTAGAAAACTATGGCCCTCGGGTTTACCTTTATCATAATATAAAACCAAAAATACCTTGCTGAAATTTTATACTTTTTATTATAATTTTATTATTATCTATATATCACTATCAGAATTAATCCTTGCAAGTAACGAGTTCAAGGGGATTGACAACCCTCTTGCCCGTGGTGGGTGCAAGTATTTGCTTTTTTGTGTGTAGGTGATGCTCATTAGAGTTTGCTTGGTGCTCCTATTGGTTCTCAATGAGGGAGATACTTATCTCTACTGTACTGCTTCACCCCTCCTCTTCGGAGAAAAACTCAACGCAGTATACAAGTAACAGACTACGATGATGATGAGTTGTTATATCATTATTATAGTGATGAGTTGTTATATCATTGGGATGGAACAAACACGGATTAGATTAAATTGGATGGATCCAAGTGACCAAGTTGAATTAGTAGAACGATATGATGTTAGGATGGCACACAAGTGTCGAATGAAGAAAATGCCTATCAAGTCCAATTTGCATTGGGGGCATATATAAGGAGGTTGTTGCATCATCTGAAGTCAAATCACTCGAAGTGTTTGCAACTAAGGTGGTCAAGACTCCTCTCAACATGAAAGAGAGGAGCCTTGACCATCTTAGTCGCAAACACTTCAACACTTGTATAACGGTGTGATGTTCCAACGTCATATCTTCCTACTAATTCAACTTGGTCACTTGGATCCATCCACTTTAATATAATCCGTGTTTCTTCCACAACCTCTTCATTGCTACTGTATAAATTTTTGTATAGCGGTGTATAAATACAGTACAAATATAAAGAAATGAAATATGCACGAATAGTAGTAGCGCGGGGAAACAACCGGCGCTGTTGTTATTTAGCAGTAGCACAGGTCCAACCCCACGCTACTGCTAGACACAAGTAGTAGTAGCGCGGGGTCAGACTCGCGCTACTACTAACAATTAGCTGTAGCGCCCTAGAAGTCGCGTCGGGCACCCACGCTACTACTATCCCTTAACCCCGTGCTACTACTAGGGTTTACCCTAGTAGTGTGCGATGATCTCCAAACCCCCCAGGTCACCATCGACGACATCCTCCTCCTCCATCTCCTTCTCCTTGTCTGCAACCTCCTCCTCCTCCTCACTATCCTTCTCCTCTTCCTCGTTGTCCTCCTCCTCCTCCTCCATGTTGTCCTCATCCACTGTCTTCTCGTCGACCACTTCGGTAATCCGCAAATTCGCCGGCCCTTCAACCTACGAATTCGAAGAGGAGAGGCGACAACGGTACTCATGCCAGCGAGCTCACTGTTGAGTATCCGACGCCTCCATCGCCTCCTTCATTGCCCAGAGCATAGTTTCAATAGAAAGCACCCATTTTTCTACAAGCATCATTTTCATCACCTCCTCTACCGACGCTTCCAACGTCAGATTCAACGCATGCTTCATGAGAGCTTTTTGGCTACGAAACCAGGAGCTTATCTCCTTGCACTTTGAAACCAAGAGCTCATCGCCGGCGCAGAACTCTTCCATCGCACTCTTCCATCACTGACCTACCAGCAGAATTGATTGAACCCAAAAATCAGTATTGAGGGGGTCCAAACTAACTAATTAGTTCACAATTTGGTAAATAATTATTCCAATTTGCTAAATCCAGTGGCCGTATCAACTAATTCTAGACATATTCACTAGATATTTCAGGACTATTTAGTAGGGGTTGAATTAGGGTTTCTAGGGTTAGGATTTGATACTTACCTGATGGCCAAGGACCTGGTACCCCTTGAATTGATGGGCCAAAGGGCGACGCCACTGCACAAGGTACCTGCGTCATCAGAGCTCTCCCAAGGAAGACGGACGAAGTAGGTGACGGGGGAACGACGGCGGCGGCGGCTACGTGGGGGCTGTGTGGTGGCGGTGGCTAAATGGGGGTCGGGCGTGCGGGTCGGTCTATTTTAGGCGATAAATAGTGATAGCCTAGCCCTAGGTCCCACTTGTTATAAGATCACTCGGCCCACCTGCCACAAGCGGCCTCGGCCCACCTGTCATAAGAGCCCTGGTCCCACTCGTCAGTAACTGCACGAGGTAACGGTCAACTGCTTTGACCCAATGGCAAGGTTCCATTTGGTCATTTGTGAGAATGGGCCGAGTGGTGGAGGGGAAAAGTTAGGAATGTTATGGGCCATGGGCAAAACTGAGTAGAACTAAGGAAGGAGGAGCATAAAAATAAAAATCCCAAAATAAATAGGTAGGGAGAAAGGCGATCTCCCTACCTAATACCCCTTGTATGAATAAAAAAGTATGTTTCCTGCGAATTGAACCTCACTTTATACATAACAGAGCTCACACATGCCATCATCATCTCAATTCATCTCTTATCGAAACCTAAGGTGACCATCATATCATCCAGAAAGGGCCATTCCACCCTATCATAAGCTTTGTGCATATCAAGCTTGACTGCACATAATCCAGTCTGGCCAACTCATTTATTCTTAATCTTATGCACACATTCATAGGCTATCAAGATGTTATCTGTGATCATTCTTCCCGGCACAAACACACTTTGTGTAGGAGAGATATCTTGAGGCAGAATGTTTTTCAGTCTAGAGGCCTACATCTTGGAGATTATTTTATATAGCACACTACACAAACTAATGGGGCGAAATTGTGTTACCAATTTCGGTGTGTCAATCTTGGGAATCATCACAACGGTTGTATCATTCCACTCATCAGGAATCTTTCTTGAATTGATAGCCGACAATACTTCTTTAGTGATATCTTCCCCAATTAAGTGCCAATACCTTTTAAAGAACATCATGTGCAATCCATCTGGCACGTGGGCCTTTACATCTCCAATACTCCAAACTGCTTCTCTAGCATCATCGGCAGTGAATGGGGCCAGCAAGAAATTGTTCATTTGTTCGGTCACTTCCCGTTGCACTTTTTCCAGAATACTAGGATCTGTGTGCTGCATTTCCGAGCTAAATAGTTGAGTTAAATAGTTTCAAATATGATTGTTTAGCTCCGGCATACCTTCTATCCAACACCCTCCTCCATCTTTAAGTCTCTTTACATAATTCTTTTTCCTCCACACTGATGCAAACGCCTGGAAAAAGCTCGCGTTACGATCTCCATACTTTAGCCAGTTTGCTCTGGACCGTTGCATCATTTGTATTTCATCAAGTTCAATGAGATACTCTATCAACTCGGCGATTTCTTTCCTTCTCACTTGCATCATTCATCGGCCCCGACATAATTTTCTCCGGAGTCATTTCTTGGGTATCTTGAGGACATGTTGGTCCCAATCATGAAACTGAGCATGCATCTTGTTAAGCTTCTCATAAACACTGCTCACCAAGGGATCAGCTGCAACTTCATTCCAAGCTTTCTCAACTGTAACTTGGAAACTGTCCTCTCGAAGCCAGCTCGCAAATCTCTTGGATTGTGCACGGTTACCTGCCAATGGCCGGTTATAGTATTCAGTATCAACCAAGATTGGGCGATCATCAGAGTGGTTGAATTCCAAATTTTCCAACGCACCACGAGGAAACAAATTAGACCAGGCATCATTCACCAATCCACGATCAAACCGCTCTTTTATCCTTCCTCTGGACCATGTAAAGCGGTCACCGATGAACCCAAGATCGTGCAGCTCACAATCATCAATTGCATCTTGGAAAGTCGATCTGCATGTACTGAGGTGGTCTTGTGTTCCCACCCACCTTATCATTCAGATCTCTCTGAGAAGCCACGGGAGATTATGTGCCTGATGGAGCTGGCTCATGCGGCTCTATGTTAGGTGTTTATTTTCCCATTTAAATTCTCCATACATACCAGTCAAACGTGAACTAGTATTAGTTGTTTCTTTAAGTTTTACATCAATGAACATGGCTATTCCAGAAAAGAGCTAGACCTCCTTTTCTACCATCACTCATACAAACTATTTTGTGATCCATCTTCAATCCCTTCCGCAAACACCCAGCCGATAACTATCAGGTGAGTCTCTGACAAGAACATCACATTGGGGATGCATCTTCACTGGACATCCAGCAAAGCTCGAACTGCTGGGGCGTTCCCAAGCCCCCGGCAGTTCCAGGTTAATTGCGTCTGGTCACCCCGCTCGCGGTGCCGGAGGACAGAAAAAACTCATAGACAGCAGCGCCACCAGAGGATAGAAAACCCCAACTTTCAATCGCTAGGGGACGACAAGTTCTGGAGAGTCTCCAAACCTCAAGCTCTCATGACCAAGCTGCTGATCCGATCACAAAGCAAACAGTAGAAAACAAATCCTACTTCAGGTGAACTTCATCAAATTCTTCCGCGAGAGAGATAGAGCAGAGCTGACGTCTCAAGACGCCGTCCTGGGCCAAAAAGCAAACAATTTTGACAATTGCATGTATGCTTTATGGTGAACATTTATTAAATTGTATGAAGAAATTTTATGTAAGCGTGAACACATTTCTGCAAATTTACGAATATTATAGAATGTTGGAATTATGTGTCCTGCAACTATATTCAAATTATTTGGAATTGTTAAAATTTAGAATACCTCATTATGAAATTATACATGGAATTGTTTTACAAGTTTAGCATGGAATTGTTTTACAAGTTTAGCATGGAATTGTTACTTGCTGAAACGTACTTATGTTTTATATACTTAAGGAAGCTGGTCGATTATCGGTGGAATACAATATAAATAGTTATATTGGAAAGACTACCCGTGTACACTGATGATTGGAAGGAGCTAGATCGTATAATTAGATTACAGCCCTAATGTTGATTTACATAATTAGAGGAATTTACACTCTATTATGGCGCGTTGCTCACAAGCGCGTGCTCCGGGGACAAAACGGGTAGAATCCGTTAAACAGACAAATATGATCGTGGTTGATAATTTGATCTGGACTATATCCCGGAAACTAGTGAAAAGGACTAGGAATCTTATATCTGTATAAGAGGTGGACTCTTTGGAAAGACAGTATAAGAAGGTCCCTACCCCCTAGCCTCAGATATGCGAATTGTGAGCGGCACCACAGATAAGCGCAGAGGAATAGGGGGTAGACCGTAAACCCTAAATTTTCTTACATAGAATATATACACAGACAATAAAGAAAAAATAAAAAGGAAAACCATAACAATATAAAATGGAAAATCAAGAATTAAATCCTGTAAAGAAAATCGGCAACAGAAAATGAAAAAAAAAACTAGCAGAAACCCGAAAAGAAAACCCCGAAAGAAAAGGAAATTAGCAGACAAGGAAAACGGGAAGAGGAAATCGGTATAATGGGCCAACCCATGTGCCTTTGCGCGTTTTTTTTTTACATGGAAATTTGGGGCGCTTTATTAAGTCAAAACAGCTGCAGCAGTCTACCCCGCCGGCCGGACGTGTCAAGCTGAATGTGGACGGATGCTAGTTGGCGGGAGTCCGCATGATCCTTCGCGACAACGACGGTAGCATTATCTTCTTTGCTTGCCGTTCCATACGACACTGCTCGGGACCTCTTCAAGCTGAACTTTTGGCGTGCCACGAGGGTTTGAATCTTGCTCTTCAGTTGTCTTCTCGGTATAATCGAGATGGATTGCATGGATGCACTCAGGTTGATCAAGTCGCCCAATCTGGACAGATCACCTCATATGATGTTAGTTCGGGAAATCAAAAGGCTCTTTGCTCAATGGGATAGCTCTATTGCTTGTCTAAGTAGGAACCGGAATATTGTCAGTCACACCCTTGCTGGTTTCGGTTCCTGGGAGGGCTAGACCGCAGTGTGGTTGCGCTCTGGGCCTGTAGATGTTCATCTTCTTTGTAGGAACGAACTCATCACACATTGAGCAATGAAATCCCTTTTAACCCCGAAAAAAAACAAAAAAAATTGCTAGAAAACTAGGAATAGACTCCAACCAGCATTTTGTCACGTCAAGGGTGCTAGCCTGTTTAGCACACAAATGTGCCATGAAGTTTGCTGATCGGAAAACGTGCTGAATAGAAAAAGAACTAAAAGATGAAGCGAGCTCCCCAATTTCATCTAATATACTCCCTCCCTCCGTTTCTAAACATTTGTCTTTCTAGAAATTTCAACAAGTGACTACATACGGAGTAAAATGAGTGAATCTACACTCTAAAATATGTCTAAATACATCCGTATGTGGCAGTTCATTTAAAATCTCTAAAAAGAAAAATATTTACGAACGGAGGGAGTAGACGCTAGTATTGACCGACACATATTCTAGAGATTAACAATCTCCAAGCAGTCTGTTTCCATCACAACTTTCACATAACCCCTTAGAGCATCATCAATAGATGATGCAAATTTGAAGATGTGAAACGGTAGATGTAAAAATTTACATCTCCAAAAATTGCATTTTACATCTTAAAAAAAAGGCAACTCCAACCGATGATGTACATTGGTGAGGTAAAAGTGTAACTCCAATAGATGATGCAAATGAAGATGTAAAACTAGTCAGCATGAGCGCTAGCGGACCGAGCGGCGGAAGGAGGTGCATCGGCGGCCGAGCGACGAGAGCCGGGAGGTCGAATGCGGCGGCGGGAGCTCGAATGGTCGGTTGCGTGGTTGTGAATCGAGCAGCGAATTTGCCGCGGTGGGACGGAAGGGCGACGGTCGTGCGGCGCGAGAAAGTCGAGTCTGGCGGGGCAAAAGCAGCGGCGGCAGGTGTGCCACTCAAATCCACCGGCGGCGGGATGGGAGGGTGGGGGCTCAAATCATACGACGACGAAGAAGCGGCCAATTCGGCCGATTTGGAGGCGGGCGGCGGTGGAGCAGCCGCGGAACCGGAGGCGTGGGCGATGGAGCGGCTGGATCTGGCAGTGGGGCTGCAGCCACGATGGCGACAGGACGGAGTGGGGCAAAACTGAGGCGGCGGTGTGGAGGCAGATGCGGGATTGGGGACAGTGGTCGCGCCGTCGAAGGCCCCGACGGGGTGGGCTGCTGTGGCGGAGGAGGCGGAGGGGTCGTCAGAGTTGGCCATGGCCCGGGCGGCAGTCGGCGGGCGACTGGCGGGCGGGCGAAGGAAAATAAAAGCGGTTAGGCAGTTGGCGCGCGGCCGTCAATTTTACATCTTATGGAGGTGGGTGTTGTATTGTCCATCTCCTGGAGATGGACATGTAAATTTACATTTACATCATCTGTTGAAGAGGGGTTTTGAGACTTTGAAAATGAAAAACTAATTATTTTTACATCTACATCATCTATTGACACATGCTCTTAACTTTGCAAATATAACCTCATCGCGCAATGCAAGAGCTTCAGAGATTAGCGGATCAGTAATACCTGAATATGGTTTACACCAAGCGGCCATGAAACCGGAGCAGGTGGCCACACCTCCTGCTCCTCCCCTGCGAGCGTCCGTCGAAATCCCTTCTGTATTGATCTTGAACCGGTAAACTCTTGCAGTGATAGTGAGCGACGCATTGGAATTTCTATAGAGAGTACATTGAAATTTGAATATCCCATTCCCCGCTCCGGTGAATACTTTATTTTAGGGACCTTTTTTTTCGAGGGACCTAGCGGTGAATACTTTGTTAATCGAGCATACACAAAACCTTTTCCACCTGATTTTGTGAACGGTTGCATGGCAATTGTTGTTTTCTTTTCTTCCGGATTTTTTTCTTATGTTTTCTTGCTTTTTTCATGTTCTTTTGAAATTTCTAGAACATTCATAATAACTTAGGATCATTTTTTATATTTCTAAACATTTTTAAAATTTGTGAACGTTTTCAAATTTATGAACATTTTTTTATAAAACCTGACGGAACTAAAAACTGGCTGATGTAAAATATCGGCCAGGAACTAAAAACCATGTGTAACCACAGTGCTGCACACCAAAACCGAGCGAACCATGCAAATCCTTTTTGTCTTTTGATTTGAAGGGGTAGAGATCGTTCTCCTGCCGGAGGATTGGATGATCTGCCCCAGGGTTGTTCCAATGACCAATGGCCCCGGTCCCACCCGTCAATCTCGGGAGC
This sequence comes from Thinopyrum elongatum, assembly GCA_011799875.1. Lineage (NCBI taxonomy): Eukaryota > Viridiplantae > Streptophyta > Magnoliopsida > Poales > Poaceae > Thinopyrum > Thinopyrum elongatum. The sequence continues at coordinate 27,549,971 of CM022297.1, read as the reverse complement.
CAGAGGGGAGGGTGTCAAATTATCAAATGGAGAAGGAAAGTGTGGCTTATATGATCCAATTTCTCTTCTGCCGAACGGAGCGCACTATAGCTTAATGGGCCGTCTTTCGCGTAAAGATTAATAAGGCCCAGCCCGAAGCAGCAGCGGCGATTAGGAATAAAAAAAGGAGGAATCGGGCAGGCCTCGACCGTGGACGGCGACTTAGGGTTAGCTTCATTGGCCTTGGCGGCGACGGCGACGGCGACGGCGACGGCGGGGAATTGGGATTCATGGCGTGCGTAGGGGAGGAGGAGTTGAGTTGGGAGGACCTCTTCTTTAACGAGGCGGCGATGCTTGCCGCGGCGCAGGAGGAGGAGGAGGCGGAGGAGGAGAAGGCGCGGGAGGCAGAGGAGAAGGCGCGGAAGGCGGCGGAGAACCGGCGGCGACGCCTAGCGCACCAGCAGGTCATGGCATCCATCCTGGAGCACGACCCCAAGACGAAGCGCAAGGTCTACACCCGCTACTCCTTCAACGACTTCTCGGTCTTCGACATCAACGCCGAGTGTAAGTCCGCCATCAAAACCTAGATCCCGACCTGATTCTATTTCAAAGGCATACATTTCCAATTGTGTATGTATGTATTTATGTATGTTTCTTTCAAGTTGTTTTCACGATTGCTAGCCTCGTTGGTGGAATCTCCCTTGCATATCTAGTTATGTTTAGAACAATTGCACAATGTTCAGTCCCATATTTCACAATTCAGAACAATTGCACATGATGTGTTGTTGATTACTGCTCATTTATTGGCTCAATGTTTAAAATGAATATACTACTCCATCCGATCCAAATTAATTGACGCGGTATCTATACAACCTCTATACAATGTTCTATACAGGCTGTGTCAATTAATTTGGATCGGAGGGAGTAATAAGAGTAGATAGATTCCTGTCTATAGACCAAAAAAGATTTGCATCCAGTGCAACTCTTCTCTTTTTGCATATCCTTTCTTGTTATGCTTGCTGACTCAAAGCCTGATTAATTGTAAAATTTAACAGAAAATGTTTCATTCTTTCCACGTCTTGTTATTTATCTGTCTCGTGTTGTTTGCATCAACTATGTATGCTATTGTTGTTGAGTGATTTGATTTGTACTGTTTAAGTGAAACAAGAATAGTTTGCTGTGTCGAGAGGCAAACATGATTTGAAAACTGAATTTCTTGCAGTATGAATATGAATAGGAAATCTGAATTGTATCCTTGTCGTGCTGCTGCGGTGCATTTTATGCTTTACATAATTCTTTTTGCCCCTCACAACTAGCTTATGCTTTTGTTTTTCCATCGCAGCGCCTATCCCTCCAATGCGATACACCAAGAGGTGTGTAAATGGTTTGAAACTCCAAGACACTGCAAACATACTTACTGTCAAGATAGTCTCCTCGGATAAAGGCTTCCCAATCGATGTGTATGGCACTATCATCGCTAGAGACAGCATCGACCACAAGTGCATGTACCTCTTTAACCGCACCAGGGACAATTGCCAACCTATCAAGTCAAGGGTACGTACGTCTTTGCTTCAAAATCACTGCTTATGTGCCTCTTGATTTTATTTAGTTTGTAACTCTATTGCATATTCCATTGCAGGCATTATTGGTATTTGGATTTTCATAATCTAATATTTTCAGCTATTGCTTTTCACAGGATGAAAATTTGATCTTAACTGGCCCAGGTCGAGGTCTGGTATTACTTGATTTCATATATCTGGAGATAGATCTTAAAATCAAGGTTGGCGAGGAGCCTCTAGGCGAGCAAATCAGCAAGGGTTTGCTTATGATTGATGGACGAGTTCTGCCTAGAGACAAAAAGGTTGCTGTTGCACATCAAACTCTTGAGAGCTGGTTTAGTATTGTGGACGTGAGGTATGCAACTCTTCTTAATGCTGTCGAGGGTACGTTCGAGATCAAGTTACTTGAGGGACGATTCTGTGGAAAGATCATGGCTGGCATCGAGGGCATTCAACCTAGGATTGTGATTTATAATAGCAAGGAAGACGGTGTGGTGTCTTGTGAAGGACGTACAGATATCACACTCCGGCGGCGAGTCATGACCCTCCGTCTGAATGGTATGCTCACAGTTGGCTTTGCAGTCTGTGGTGGTGGTGCTGCTACTACTAGAAAACGGAAAGTTGAATTCACACCACAGCACCGTGGTGAAGAGAAAAAGGAGATTTCTTGTGGTACTGCCAAGCTTCAAGTGAAGGTCTTCTGGTCCTTGATGGACTATAGGCCGTAATCCTGTAGCAACATGACAAGCTAAGTTGTGGTGTTATCATGCTTCAAATGATGTAATGAATCAAGTAATGATTGTAGTGAACTAAGTTATATATTTATATTGTCATGGAGTGGCATATCGGCAACATTTGATGGAAGCAGTTATGTTGGAAGTGTATTATGCAGAAATTTGGATGTTTCTGTTTTCTGTTATCTACTAGTATATCAGTTATGTGGAACTTCTGAAGAATGGTCAGATGTGTCGTTGCTTCGATGACTATGCTATGGATTTTAACTGCAAATGAAATTTGGATGTTTTCATCATGACTTGTTATACCAATTCGGTGTTATAGGAGCTAAGATTATGTTTGCATTTGTGCTCTCCAATTGCCATGTTTTCACTTGTAATCATGATATTACTACTTCAAGCAGATGGGTAATTATATGTTTTTCTTTACTTTTCTGCTACTGGAGTAACCTTTGATGCCAAACAAAAGCAAAAAAAGGGAAGAAAAAGAATGTCCTGTACCTTTGGTTATTAGGCTTAACTGATTACTGTTGAACTCAGTTCATTTCTCATGTACCTTTGGTCATTTTAGCTAGAAGGCGTCCTGCTGCGCCATTTTGTCCTCTATCTTTGTTTCTTTTTTTCTATCGGTTACATTGTATATTATTCTAAGGAATTGATATACAAGGAAAAGGATTAGTTCCTTGTCACAATCCTGGTTTCACCATCACAAACTGCAATTCCTTTCATAAAAAAACACATTAGAGGACAAAATAACCTGAAGAATTCGAAAAGCATAGCTAAACACAAATAAAATAAAATAAAAACTCTTGGTAGATTTACACCTAATTAACTCGTACCGCCACATGCACAAAACAAGAGCATCACTCCCTTTGAGGATGAAGTTGTTGAGATCTTTGGCCAGCATTGTTCTGCATTGTTGCTGCATAAGACTAGGTTCATAGTTCTGACCGGCTATTGTCTGGATTCGTCGAGATCTGTTCCAGTCTAGGATTTTTACTGCGGCTGGTTGCTTTCCAGATGGGAGATCAGGTCAACTCCAGCCGAAGCAATTCTGTTTCTCTAGGGATTTTTGCAGTCACAAAGAGGGGAAGGCGACCTTTGCTGGCATTGTTCGTAAGATGGTTGTGGTAACCGTGCTGGTGGGAGAAGAGGAACTATGACCTTTTCACGTGATCGTCGTGAAGATGCTCACCACCCCAGCTTCAAATCAGCTACACAACATCTGGTTTCCTCCTCCCTCCCTTGCAAGGTACTCCCTCCGTCCCACAATATAAGCCCGTTTTACAAGCTATGTTAGCTTGTAAAACAGGCTTATATTGTGGGACGGAGCGAGTACTTTCCAACCTTGTATGCATCAATGTTGGCCTTAATCTTGATTTAGGTATCTTTTTCCTTCGCGAATGTCTTCCCTTCATGGGGGTGTCTCCGTTCGGTGAACTTACTCATCTTTTTAGGAGGGGAACCTTACTCGTAGTCTTGGTGTTACCAATGGCATTGGTAACCTCTACGGACCTTTACTTATTCTTTTTTATATATATTTTGACCTTGTGCATCCTCGAAGTCTTGACATGTATACACACTAATGAAATTTAGGAATGTGTTTGTACGCCTCTCAGCTTTGCATCATATATATGGTGTAGGATTAAGATTTGGCATTAAACCAACAAAAAGTATGATCTGACTCTTGAATTTTAGTCAATCTTGAAGTAGCGTTGATGGATCGATGGAGGTAATGAGAAATTAGTTGTTAAAAATGTTGCAACAAAAGTAGCGTTGATCGGTTAAATAAAAAATTTAGTGCAATAATTCACGGTCATAGAAATAAAATAATGGAAATATGAAGGCACTTGCAAATCTTTTCATAGAACAGAAATAATAAGTTGAAATATGAAATAAACATGATAAAGGAGATTATGTGGCTTCTTTAAATGGCAAGGTTGTCATTTTATTTGTTCAATATCCTTGTCTTTTTCTTCCGTGGCTGTGTTTTTCTGGGAACATCTATGCATTGTAATTGAGACACTGCACAATTTAGTGGGTAGACATATTTATTAATTTCCACTATGTTCATGGATTTCAGCCTTGATTCTTCTTCTCACCATCCTGGATTTTAACGGATCCTTGTTTCACATTTAATTTGTTTTTCAGATTAGCCATTAAAACCAGTGTGTAACACAGCTGGGGCAACGTGTTTTTCTTCCTTGGCTGTCATGAACATTTGTACTGCCTTCAAATTGATGGGCAAAGTTAAATCTGAAATACACATGCATTATTCATTGGAATGGAAGCAGACAAGAATGAGCACTCTACTTCTGCAGAGCACCACAACACCTTTGTCCTGTTTTTGCCATGTGGGTTGACAACCAAGTTATGCAGTTGGAACCAGGACATTTACTTGAATTGCATGCTTGGATGACATGTAGGAAAGCAGGTACCACTAGATGTTTCACACCTGGCTTGCAAAGCATGAACCGTGAGGTACTGTAGCTCATGTATCAAGCAGCAGCACAAGTATGTTTCAACAGTAGAACTGAACCCAACACACTCACACACAGAAGATATGTTCCGAGTTTGTAATAAGAACAATAATAGTACATAGATTCCAGGCTGCTGCTAATGTGGATGTACATAGATTCAGTACACGTGATACGCGCAGTTGTTCTCAAGATCAGAACTCAGAAGATGGACTATATCTTGGCTGAACATATCATCATGTAAGCAAAGTATTTGCTGTTACATCGATCAGATGGCGGATGGCAATAATCTAGACTAAGTAAGCAAAGAACGGCAAAATTTTCCACTCCGTTTGGTAACTCAACAACAAAATGAAGCACGGGAAAAAAATGACACTTCTTTCTTGAGGGGCCTTGCGGATGCAATCAGGACTGGAGAGGGCTGAGCTTCTTGGCCTTGCGGATGTCCAAGACCATCCCCCAAGAGAGCGAATTTCGCATCAAAGGATCTGAAGACAACGTGTCCCAGTGATCCAAGACACACTGTGGAGTGACCTGGCCAGAGGTTGCAGCCCTGAATTCTTCTGCGAAGCCAAACGATTCACCAACATTTAGATAAGACCTTAAGATGAAAAGCTGAGTGCCTTCTCTTTGAAAGAGCTGGAACACGTGGGACATCTTCTGCTTAAGAATGCCGTAAATGATCTCCAAGGCACTCTCAGGGGCCTGGCTCTCCACCATATATACGGGCTCTAAAAGCCTGGGATTTGCTTTAAGTTGACAGTCATTAATGGCCTCCTTAATCATTGGTATGAGCTGATTTTTTGTATGGCGAAATTTTTCACTAGTGTGCAGCACAACATCATGGATTTCAAAGCAAATACCACGCATTCTTTCAGCGATCAATGCACCTTCTTCTGATGCCATCTGGAAGAAATCCACCAAACTTTCCTTCACTAAACTGAGATCACTTCCCTTGCACATATCAAGAACAATATTTGGGCCTCTGTTGTTAGGTCCGAAGCACAAAATCTTATCAGCGAGACTCACATCCCATCCTGACTCACCAAGGATCTTTGAGCATACCTTACGATCAGTACATGGCCCCAAGAGACCATCATCAATAGCCTGGACTAATTTTTCATCCAATGGGCAGGCTACCATAGTCAAACTGTTGTGGCCATTTCGGGATTTGCTCTGCACATTGCAAGACTTGTCAAGAACGGTCTCACAGAGACATGCCATAGGACCGGAAACTTCAATTTGAGCACCATCCAAGAAGCATCCCCGCAGATCATTCAAGCAAATTTCAAGGTGAAGCTCTCCAGCTCCCGCAACTGTGTATCTACGTTGCCCTACTTCGTTACAGAAAACCAAAAGATCAGATTTTGCCAGGCGCTTCATACCTTCAGTGAGTTTTGGAATATCTGATAAAGCCTTGCACTCAACTGTAACAAACAAAACAGGTGACACAGAGAATTTCATTGCTCTGATTGGACATGCATCAACTTCCTCTTCGCTCGTCAGGGTTGCACTTTTTGTAATGCACTCATCCAAACCGACCATTCCGACAAGATTACCACTAGAAATATATTTAACATCATCTTGGTCCCTTCCCATCCATATAACAGAGCGCTCAACACGCTTCACATACAGATCCCTTTTCATACCAGAGACATAGGAAGGCCCCATTATCCGCACCTTCATTCCAGTTTCTACCTTCCCTGAGAAGACACGACCAAATGCAAAGAATCCGCCCACGTCAGACGCTGGGATCATCTTGGAGACATACATCATAAGAGGACCTTCTGGGTCACACTTTTTAATAGCTTCAGCGTAAATGTCATCAAGGGGGCCCTCATACAAGTTCTCCACACGATACTCTTGTGCTTTCAGAGGCGAGGGGAGGTGGAATATCATCATCTCAAGCAGAGCACTGCTGGCTGGCAGCCATGTTTGCATAACACGCTTCACAAGAGCCATGCCTGATAAGTTCATATCATCATCGTTAATGCTCACGCCAAGCTTCTGCAACATTCGCCACAACTCATCTTTCTGGTTATCCATGCAGGCTTGTATCACCTCCTTAATTGCACTATAGCAGAACGTGACAAACCCTCTTTGACAAGTTTTAGAGCCAGTCTTCACATTGGTCCATTTCTTTGTGACGTGGTCATAGAAGTTGTCACCCCACAGCTTCGTAACCATTTGGGATTCTTCCATCCCTAACTTTGGGGCACATATCTTAGCAAAGGTAGGAAGTGTAAAAGCCCAGTCATGTATACCAGCAGAGAAAGCCACATTTCCCTTGTCAGGGTAGAATTGGACATCACCAAGGCGGGGGGTTCCATTTCCACATGCTGAAACAATGTCATTGGCATTCTGAATGGCATTGTTGAGAATCTGATAGACCTGCTCACCATTCAATTTACGCTTCACTCCTTCACCTTGAAGCCCAGGGAATAGTTGGTCCATCTTGTTCAGACAAAGCACAGGCCTAACCATCTCACCAAGGGCTTGGCGGAGCACGGTTTCAGTTTGCACACAGACACCCTTGATGCAGTCAACAATTACCATAGCACCATCGGTAATACGAAGAGCAGCTGTGACTTCCGCAGAAAAATCAACATGCCCAGGTGAGTCAATAAGGTTGATCAAGAATCTGTTCCCATCTCTCTCACCTTTGTAAGCCTTGAGTGACTCATCTTGCATCTCATACAAAAGAGAGATGCCAGTGGATTTGATTGAAATACCACGCTCTGCTTCATCTGCACGAGTATCAGTCATGCGAACATCAACAGCACCTTCCTGTCCAATAATCCCAGCAGCTGCTATAAGAGAATCTGCAAGTGTAGACTTGCCTGCGATAATTAAATAGAATTGTAACACTGCACTCATTTACCATAGATTAGAGATACAACATCCGAATTGCAAAGACGTATCACATATTTTGGGAAATTTCAGGGATTAATAACAAGCTAATAAAAGGACAAACCAGAGAGTTAACAAAATGTCCTGGCAAACATGCATATCCTTATGGAACTAAATTGCATAATACCACATACTTCTATAATAATGCAGAATATAAAGCTCACATATTGATTACTCAAATTATCACCCTTGTCTTTCAGTACAATAGGCAAGTTAGATTTTAAATTCATAGGATAATCTGATCCTACTGGAAGGAAGAGACAGTTTAGAAATTGCTGAACTGCATTTTACTTTACTGTGCCAATCATATGAAAGACAGTAATATACTAATAAGAACTCCATTATTGCCAAATTCAGATCAACTGGTATTTTCAGAGGTAGAATATAATCTTGCAACAAAAGTGCAAATAGGCTATGTTGCACAATAAAATACCACATCAATCGAATTCGAAACTGAACAATTTTTACGAAGAGACAGACAGTATGAGCAAGCTATTGAACAGCAAGCGGATATTCCAGGTGAATAAAATATCAGTATGCTAGCACATACCGCGGCTCAGATGACCAACAATAGACACGTTGCGAATGTTGTTCTTCTTGTCCATAGCTTCACATAACTCTGCTGCAGGGAACACCATCTTGACAGCTTGTTGCAAAAGAAGAGATTGACTGCTTCTGGAATATATACTCATGTTTTAAAAGGAGCAAAAATGTTAGAACGGTATGACAAATCCCATAGGGTGGAACCAAACTCAAAGAATAGCTCAGGAGATGTACAAGGACTGATATCAACCAATAAAAACTCGTGGAATTATCGAACTAGACAAAGTTGAAGCATGTGACCATGCCTTTAGGAATTAAGCTGACATGAAATTTTCCACGCGTGAAAAGGATAGATGTAGAATTAACAAAAACAGCAATGCAGGAGAAAGATAAAATTAGAACATCCTGAAAATCTGCTTACAGAGAGACAGATAAAATTAGATGTGATAGCTCAGAGCATGATAGATTATTACAGAGAGGTAGGTAAGCACAAATGTAAAGATCTGAGTGGACTTGTGGAAAATGCATAAGAAATGGGGAATTTTTTTTATGATTCACACTCCACTTATGATGGAGGATAGGTGATAGTTGAGTTTATATCTTCATCCTGCATGGTACTAATAGAATTTTACAGTAGTGATTCGATAGAGCAAGCATAACTGTGCAGACTATACACCACAGACAGAGCAGGCATGCATGATTAGAATCAAGCACGCCAAGAAAGGTGACTCATTTTTTGTGCTACATAACAGAAGCATGTACACCGGCAGGAATTTTACAACAAAACAAGGCTCGTCTGTCAATATGGACGGAACAGAGAACATGAATCATGCAGTCGTCAGTGCAGAAATAGTAGGGGTTGAGCGCTGCAGCAAAGTGCAGACACACACAGTGGAAAGTCGTGCAAGATCAAGGCCACAACATGTCTACAAACCCACACAAGCAACTTGTTTTCCTCTGCATCCTATCGGTTTACAAAAGTGAAATCGCGTACAGGATGCAGAGGAGTATATAAATAAGCATGATTTATTTATACATGTGTGGGGGTTGAGGGCAGGGCAGAGGAGGGGAATACTCTTGGAGGACGCGCGTGGAGAGAGTTGGAGAGGGAGGGGGCGCTCAAGAGGGATCCGGACGCAGCAGCCAGCAGCAGCGGCGCCGTACGTCGTCGGAGTCGGACAGGCGGCTCAAGAGGGAGCACACGATGGCCCAGCCACGGCCGGCGGCGGCCTCTCCCTCCCGCCTGCCTCGCTCGGTGGTGGATGCTCTCGCTTCCTTCCCCTGGCTAGGCCAGAGCGGAGTGAAGCGCCTGCGCTGGCGGAGAGGCAGCCGGGGTTTTTGGCCTCGGGGTTTTCGGCCGGGTGTTGTGGGTCCATGGATGCCTACACTCGCTCGCTTACATCGGTGGCCCACGCGCGGGGAGGGTGGCGGGTATGCGCGGGCGGAGTGAGTAGCGCGCCCAAGGGTGGCGGGCGGAGTGAGTAGTGCGCTGCGCTGACGTGACCTGCAGAGATGGCCATTCCAGGCTCGACGCGTGTCCGCCCAAGGCTGCCGCGCCAGCGATCTCACCGCTTGAATTTTGAACAAGGGGCCTGGATCCCAAACCGCGGTCAAAAAGGTGCCTCCAGGAGGAGGAGGAGAACGAGAACCACCACAAACTTTGTGGCCCGCCCTCTTTTCGTCTCTCTATCTCTTCAATTTCCATGGGTAATTTTTACTTACTTTCTTTTATATACGTATTACACTATAGAAAGAGCTGGTGTTATTTTACCCACATTCAAAAAACAAACCTTGTCCCCGTCCTAAATTCAGGTATATCTGGGCAATTTCATAAGCTCTTCTCCTTCTCCCTCTCGGCATCGAGGAGGCGCCCGATATACCCACCTCTCCGGTGTTGATCGTGGCCTCCCCGCCCTTCCTTCTGTCGCTCGAAGGAGGCGATCGAGGACCCCCAATTGTGATTTGCCTCTGGTTAGCGGCGGCAAGACAATGGTGCCGCCGTGGCATGAAATAAATCTTTCCGCCTCTTTCTCGTTTTGGTGGTGCTTCCTACCGTCCGTAGCCGTGTGAAAGATGGTATGGTCCTTGCAGGGGCGACACTCAACAGACGGCAGTGCTGCGTCGTCCAGATGGTCTTCTTGCCTCTGATCCACCTCAAATTAGTCCGACGGAGAACCACCGGCGACGAGCCGCCCCCTCCTCTGTTTCTCTCCCTCTCTCTCTAAACCTGACCGCGGGGGCCCACTGTCAGCCACTCAGCCGCCTCCCGAAGCGGTATGAGTGGAGACGCCCCGCTGGTTTACGCCTTCGACGTCACCCCCTCTCTGATTTTCTGTAAAATCAAATTAAATTCAAATATTTGACTAAACTTTGACCAGCTCTAACTTTTATTCTATAAGTCCAAATGATATGATTCTTTTTGCACTAGTTTTGTTTTGAACTCCTCTTTCAGCATGCAAAAGATGAGATTTTTGCTTGCTGCGATTATTTTCTGGTGCATTAATCAGTGTTATGTGACATTTTTCTTTTTGCTGTTTTATTTGTTTTTAGAAGAAATTTGTTGCCTTGAAGAGAACCAGGAGGAGTGTGACCCTCCTCTGCACTAAGGCAAGCCATCACAAATATTTGCAATAATGTCATTTCAATAACTATGGTTTTCACCTAAATATGATTATTTTATATGCATATAGAAAATTCCTATGAATATATTTAAGGCTAGTTCATGAGCTTGCTATGATTGTTCTGTTATCAGTAGCATGGTAGGTGATAACTAAGTTTATGCAGTAGAGCAATGTAATGTTAGGCTTGATCTAGTTCGTATCGATATTATGTTAAAAAATGGTGCATATAGTGTTCTTTGCATTTGCATGGCATACTATGACTCGGTGAAATTTTTGCAAGTTGAAACTTGATATTAAACCCACTTGAACATGTTGTTGATCGAGTCATGGTGCCACCAAAACGAGCTTCCCAAAGTGCAACCACATTTGCCTTTTATGGGAAGGCCTTTTCTCGGTCTGTTGTTGTGCCTCTCGTCGGTGCCTCCAACTAGGGAAGGTTATGCGCTTGCGCTACCCTGGCCCGGTAGGCAGGCATAGCCTTGTGGGCTCGTAGTTGTTTTGGTACCATGTCCCCGTTTGGGACCGTTTGTTTTGCCACGACGATGGCCGTTGGGTGTCACGAGGTGACATCAGGGCCACCCATGACTTAGCCCAAAGGGGAGTTGGTCGGAGTGGCCGGGAGAGTGTCATGGCAATCAACGAGTTTTGTCGGAACGCCGTTGGTCCACCCGAATGGGAGCAAGAGGTCATGGGTTCTGTGGTGTGGGTACAGTGTGCTAACCTCTGCAGAGTGTGTATAATCTATCGATAGCCGCGTCCTCGGTCATGGACATAAGTTCGTATTAGGTCACACCATGGATCAACAGAAATACTAAACTTGCACACTAAGAGAAATACTTGTGGCACTGGTTATGTTGGTGATACTGTTTGCCATTGTTGTTTTATTTATGTGAGCTTGCGAGTACATTCAAAATACTTACCTGGCGTGTCATGCCAGTTTCAGGAGAAGTCATACCGGAGTAGGAGTTGCATCGTGCATCGCAGTCTAGACCGTGTCCACATCAGTATCCCGGTGAGATGGAGTCCTTCTACATCATCTTTCCGCTGCCGCGTAGCTTTATCGTGATGTCGAGGCCCCTGCTCATGTCTACTAAATAATGTACATATGTTCAGTCGCACCGTGTGTGCCGCTTGGCCTCGCTACTTGATATAATATCAAACTCTATGTTCCGCTAGTATCAAGAAAGCGGTTGTATTTCTGTACCAAGTTGTTGTGTGTTGCCAGAAGACTTGATCTCCGGGCTGGCAATGCATGGTAAACCGGTTGCTCTGAGCCAGGGTGCCACATCCTTCATCACCAATTCCATGATGCTCTCCACCGGGAGTGAGTAATTCCTTTGTAGGCTCGCTGGTCGGTGAGGAGTTGGATGAGATTCATCATGTAATCGAGTTAGTTTTGTTAGGGCTTGATCCCTAGTATCCATTATGTTCTGAGATTGATGTTGTTATGACTTTACCATGCCTAATGCTTGACACTTTGGGTCCGGGTGCCATGAACTCATATCTGAACCGTTTATATTTTCACCATTATATATATGTTCTAGATCCGATCTTGCAAGTCATATTCACCTATTATGTGTTATGATCCGTAAACCTCGGAGTGACCGTAGTTTGAGGAGTTCATGTATTCACTATGTGTTAATGCTTTGTTCCGGTTCTCTATTAAAAGGAGGCCTTAATATCCCTTAGTTTCCTTATGGACCCCGCTGCCACGGGAGGGTAGGACAATAGATGGCATACAAGTTCTTTCCATAAGCACGTATGACTATTTGCGGAATACATGCCTACATTGTATTTATGAACTGGAGCTAGTCTTGTATCGCCCTAGGTTATGACTGTTATATGATGAATATCATCCAACAAATCGCCGATCCAATGCCTACGAATTCCCTACATATTGTTCTTGCTAAGTTACTACTGCTGCTATTACTGTTACAACTGCTACAAAATCATTGATATCACTGTTGTCGTTACTACTGCTGTTACCACTACTATCAAAATTATCATACTACTGTGCTACTGATCACTTTGCTGCAGATAATTAATCTCCAGATGTGGCTGAATGACAACTCAGTTGCTAATCACTAGTGCAGAAAAGCCTAGCTATGGCGTGCCAAAAACAGCCTTGCTAGCGTAGGATCCCCATGCCACCAATATGGCGCCAGTGTTAAGAAATAGTGGTGGCGCTAGAGCCTACGCCAGCACTATTCCGTATACCTATGGTGTTGAATTTAAACACACGACGGCATTATCAACAATAGTTATGGCGTGTGACATAGTGTAACGACAGTAATAAAATAAATCTTCTCTGGCGTCGCGCATTGTCCGACGCCAGTACTAGGTTTTTGAAAGCTGTAAAAAAAATGCTGCCAGGGCAGCAAAAAATCGCTACCACGACAGCGATATTTATTACGAATTTGTATAAACACATTTTTGTCCCACATTGATTTCGACAAGATATTGCATTAATATATACACACACATTGTTTATTCACATGCGTACATATATTAACCACACACTATAGCTAGTCTATCGATCATGATCACTAATTAAACATTCGCTAAACTAAACCATGCTTGCATATCACATCTTGTTCATTCAACCATCCTTACTACTAACACGATACTCCTCTCTTTTAGGAATTTTTTTAAAGAATATGAAACCCTTGCATGTCCATGGTGTAGGACAGAGATCCACACCGATCTCCAATCTTGAACTCGCAGTCTCTCAGTAGTTGGCTCCATTCATTAATTCCGAGCCGTGCATCTCGTCGTGGTAGTCATCCATCACGTGAGGCACAACACATCTAGGGAGCTTCTGTTCTTGAACTTGATAGTAACATAGTAAGCAATGTATAGTAACACATACATACTATAAGTTGAAACAAGAATGTGTATATGAAAGCAATCAAAATCATACCATGCATTTTCTAGAAATGTTGTTCTTGTTCAATGTGTGCACTAGTGGCAGGTATATATGGTGCATCATTTGGACCAGCTCCGTAAGTGCTCTTATAAGCATCTCAATATGGAGGAAAATTTTGTCTTGGACAAAAGGTCTTGCATGGCAAGGGATACACTAGTCAAAATGTAAAAAAACAGAAATTACACTCTAAAGCACAGATTATTATAGTATAATATTTGTAGTCACTTTGAAGCGTGAGGGAGAAGTCATTATTGTTGTCAAGGTGAGGATCGTCACACATTCCCCTAGTGTGGCAACAGTAGGGGCACTCTTCATTTTGTGATGCGTTCATATAATTAAAATCAGCATAAAAAATCGGCATGAGCTTTGCTAAAAACTGGACATATATATTGAGTGCCAGAAATTTGACGAAACGGAACTAAATCTACATTTTGCCAGAACATTGGCAACTCTATAGACATTCGCTGCAAAAATGAAACATAGCGCGAGACACTTCTCAAGAGCAACGTGTAATATCACATATATGTAAAACAAGCACACACCGAAAAAGTTGATCAATTCACAATTATCACATATATATATATATATATATATATATATATATATATATATATATATATATATATATATATGCATTAAACACATTTGCACAATGTATACATTTCATCAATTCACAGGTACACATAATGTGTACATTAAGTCTGTCCGAATCATGTTAGCAACTGCCGCATTTTATGATTATGAAATTTGGCAAATGGATATCAAAATTGCATTCCTTAATGGATTTCTGAAAGAAGAGTTGTATATGATGCAACCAGAAGGTTTTGTCGATCCTAAAGGTGCTAACAAAGTGTGCAAGCTCCAGCGATCCATCTATGGACTGGTGCAAGCATCTCGGAGTTGGAATATACGCTTTGATGAGGTAATCAAAGCATATGGTTTTATACAGACTTATGGTGAAGCCTGTATTTACAAGAAAGTGAGTAGGAGCTCTGTAGCATTTCTGATATTATATGTGGATGACATATTATTGATTGGAAATGATGTAGAATTTCTGGATAGCATAAAAGGATACTTGAATAAGAATTTTTCAATGAAAGACCTCAGTGAAGCTGCTTATATATTGGGCATCAAGATCTATAGAGATAGATCAAGACGCTTAATAGGACTTTCACAAAGCACATACCTTGACAAAGTTTTGAATAAGTTCAAAATGGATTAGTCAAAGAAAGGGTTCTTTTCTGTGTTACAAAGTGTGAAATTGAGTCAGACTCAATGCCCGACCACGGCAGAAAAATAGAGAGAGGATGAAAGTCATTCCCTATGCCTCAGCCATAGGTTCTATAAAGCAAGTCATGCTTTGTACCAGACCAAATGTGTGGCTTGCCACGTGTCTGGCAAAAGGGGTACAAGAGTGATCCAGGAGTGGATCACTAGACAGCGGTCAAAATTATCCTTAGAGGAATAAGGAAATGTTTCTCGATTATGGGGGTGATAAAGAGTTCGTCGTAAAGGGTTACACCGATGCAAGCTTTGACACTAATCCAGATGACTCTCAGTATCAATCTGGATGCGTATTGAACGTAGGAGCAATTAGCTAGAGTAGCTCTATGCAGAGCATTGTAGACATGGAAATTTGCAAAGTATGCACGAATATGAATGTTGCAGACTCGTTGACTAAAACCTCTCTGATACATCTCCAACGTATCTATAATTTTTTATTGTTCCATGCTATTATATTATCTATTTTGGATGTTTTATATGCATTAATATGCTATTTTATATGATTTTTGGGACTAACCTATTAACCTAGAGCCCAGTGCCAGTTCCTGTTTTTTCCTTGTTTTAGAGTTTCGCAGAAAAGGAATACCAAACGGAGTCCAAACGGAATGAAACTTTCACGATGATTTTTCTTGGACCAGAAGACATCCCGAGGGCTTGGAGTGCACGTCAGGAAAGCCACCAGGCGGCCACAAGGTCGGGAGGCGCGCCCAGGGGGTAGGGCGCGCCCCCCACCCTTGTGGGCCCCTCGTGACTCCACCGACCTATTTCTTCCGCCTATATATTCTCAAATATCCCAAAACCT
The DNA here is from genome assembly GCA_011799875.1 of Thinopyrum elongatum. Taxonomy (NCBI): domain Eukaryota; kingdom Viridiplantae; phylum Streptophyta; class Magnoliopsida; order Poales; family Poaceae; genus Thinopyrum; species Thinopyrum elongatum. Next base: position 27,534,136 of record CM022297.1, on the reverse strand, counting down.
TCCAGGGGAGCCACGAAAACACTTTTCCACCGCCACAACCTTCTGTACCCGTGAGATCCCATCTAGGGGCCTTTTTCGGCATCCTGCCGGAGGGGGATTCGATCATGGAGGGCTTCTACATCAACACCATTGCCTCTCCGATGAAGCGTGAGTAGTTTACCACAGACCTACTGATAACCCACAAGTATAGGGGATCAATTGTAGCCTCTTTCGATAAGTAAGAGTGTCGAACCCAACGAGGAGCTAAAGGTAGAACAAATATTCCCTCAAGTTCTATCGACCACCGATACAACTCTACGCACGCTTGACATTCGCTTTACCTATAACAAGTATGAAACTAGAAGTACTTTGTAGGTCTGATAGGATAGGTTTGCAAGATAATAAAGAGCACGTAAATAAACTCTAGGGGCTGTTTAGATAAAGACACAACTAAGTTAGTTTTAGTAGAGAGCTTTTGTCAACAAGAAAGTTATTTGTCCCTAGGCAATCGATAACAAATATCAGTAATCATTCTTGTAATTTTATATGAGGGAGAGGCATGAGCTAACATACTTTCTCTACTTGGATCATATGCACTTATGATTGGACCCCTAGCAAGCATCCGCAACTACTAAATATCATTAAGGTCATGAAACCCAACCATAGCATTAAGTATCAAGTCCTCTTTACTCCCATACGCCATAACCCACGTATCCGCGTTTGGGTTGCTGTCATCCCCCGCAACACTGACAATAAGTAAACCATGAACATATTGCAACACCCTACAGCGGGGGCCCCTCACGTTTGCGTGAGACGGAGGGCACCGTAGGACAGCACCATAAATAAAATATACAATCATACCAACCAAGATCACGATTAACCCACAGGACAAAACAGATCTATTCAAACATCATAGGATAACCATAGATCATTGGGAAATAATATATGGAGTTGAGCACCATGTTTAAGTAGAGATTATAGCGGGGAGAAAAGGTGTTACACCGCTGCATAGAGGGGGAGAAAGTTGGTGTTGACGGTAGCAAGATTGTTGGTGTAGATCGCCGTCACGATCGTTGCCCCGGTGGCACTCCGGCGCCACCGGGAGAGAGGGGGAGAGACCCCCCCCCCCCCTCCTTCTTCTTCTTCCTTGGCCTCCCCCTAGATGGGAGGAGAGTTCCCCTCTGGTCCATGGCTTCCATGGCTGCGGAGGGGTGGGAGCCCCTCCGAGATTGGATCTCGCTCTCTGTTCTCTTCTGTTTCGCGTCCCAGATCTGGCCAAAAACCGTTTCTTATATTCCCAGAGATCCGTAACTCCGATTGCGCTGAGATTTTAACACGATTTTTTTACGGATATAAGCTTCCTTGCGCCTGAAGTAGAGCTCCAACCGACGTTCGAGGAGGGCATAACCCACCATGCCACGCCTGGCTCCGGGACCGCGCCCTGGTGGGTTGTGCTCACCACGGGCCTCCGTTTGCGGTGATTCCAACTCCCAAAAATCACATATATTCCAAAATAATTCTCCGTGAAATTTTATTGCATTTGGACTTCGTTTGATATGGATTTTCCGCGATACAAAAAACATGCAAAAAACAGGAACTGGCACTAGGAACTGGATCAATAGGTTAGTCCAGTAAATCATATAAATTGTTGCCAAAAACATGTGAAAGTTGTATAATATTGGCATGAAATAATCAAAATTATAGATACGACGGAGACGTATCAGCATCCCCAAGCTTAATTCCTGCTCGTCCTCGAGTAGGTAAATGATAAAAAAGATAATTTTTGATGTGGAATGCTACCTAACATAAACTTGATCATATATCTAATCATGGCATGAATATTAAGACATAAGTGATTCAAAGCAATAGTCTATAATTTGACATAAAGACATCAATGCTAAGGCATCCCAACAAACAATCATGTCTTTCAAAATATCAACGCTAAAGAAAGTTATCCCTACAAAATCATATAGTCTTGTCATGCTCTGTCTTCTTAACACAAAGTATTTATCATGCACAACCCCGATGACAAGCCGAGCAATTGGTTCATACTTTTTAACGTGCTTCAGCTTTTTCAACCCTCACGCAATACATGAGCGCAAGCCATGGATATAGCACTATGGGTGGAATAGAGTATGATGATAGGGGTAAACATAAAGAAGAAAAAAAAGTAAGAAAGTCTCACATCGACGCGGCTAACTAACGGGCTATGGAGATGCCCATCAATTAATATTAACGTGAGGAGTAGGGATTGCCATGCAACGAATGCACTAAGAGCTATAAGTGTGTAAAAGCTCAATATGAAACTAAGTGGGTGTGCATCTAATCCTATAATGAAAAATTCCCACTAGTATATGAAAGTGACAACATAGGAGACTCTCCATATGAAAACTATTGTGCTACTTTGAAGCACAAGTGTGGTAAAGGATACTAACAATGCCCCTTCTCTCTCTTTTTTTTCTTTTTCTTTTTTTCTTTTTTTCTTTCTTTTTTCTTTCTTTTTTTTCTTTCATTGTCCGGAGTCTCATCCCGACTTGTGGGGGAATCATAGTCTCCATCATCCTTTCCTCACTGGGGCACTGCTCTAAAAATGAATAATGATGATCATCACACTTCTATTTGCTTATAACTCAGAAGAAATACAAATTACAACTCGATACCTATGACAAAATGTGACTCTATATGAACGCCTCTGGCAATGTACCAGGATGTGCAATGATCTAGCGTAACATGTATGAAAAATGATGAACGGTGGCTGAGCCACAACTACTATGTCAGCTATATGATCATGCAAAGCAATATGACAATGAATGCTCAAGTCATCAAACGGAAGTGGTGGAAGTTGCATGGCAATATATCTCGGAATAGCCATGGAAAAGCCATAATAGGTAGGTATGATGGCTGTTTTGATGAAGATATAATAAGGCTTATGTGTGATAGAGCGTATCATATCACGGGGTTTAGATGCACCTACGAAGTTTGCACCACGTCTCGATATGAGAAAGGGCAATGCACGGTACCGTAGAGGCTAGCAAATTGCGAAAAGGTAAGAGTGAGTATAATCCATGGACTCACATTAGTCATAAAGAACTCATATACTTATTGCAAAAGTTTATTAGCCCTCGAAGCAAAGTACTACTACGCATGCCCTGATGACCCACAAGTATAGGGGATCTATCGTAGTCCTTTCGATAAGTAAGAGTGTCGAACCCAACGAGGAGCAGAAGGAAATGATAAGCAGTTTTCAGTAAGGTATTCTCTGCAAGCACTAAAATTATCGGTAACAGATAGTTTTGTGATAAGGTAATTTGTAACGAGTAACAAGTAATAAAAGTAGACAAGGTGCAGCAAGGTGGCCCAATCCTTTTTGTAGCAAAGGACAAGCCTGGACAAACTCTTATATAAAGGAAAACGCTCCCGAGGACACATGTGAATTATCGTCAAGCTAGTTTTCATCATGCTCATATGATTCGCGTTCGTTACTTTGATAATTTGATATGTGGGTGGACCAGTGCTTGGGTACTGCCCTTCCTTGGACAAGCATCCCACTTATGATTAACCCCTCTCGCAAGCATCCGCAACTACGAAAGAAGAATTAAGGTAAACCTAACCATAGCATGAAACATGTGGATCCAAATCAGCCCCTTACGAAGCAACGCATAAACTAGGGTTTAAGCTTCTGTCACTCTAGCAACCCATCATCTACTTATTACTTCCCAATGCCTTCCTCTAGGCCCAAACAATGGTGAAGTGTCATGTAGTCGACGTTCACATAACACCACTAGAGGAAAGACAACATACATCTCATCAAAATATCGAACGAATACCAAATTCACATGACTACTTATAGCAAGACTTCTCCCATGTCCTCAGGAACAAACGTAACTACTCACAAATCATATTCATGTTCATAATCAGAGGGGTATTAATATGCATAAAGGATCTGAACATATGATCTTCCACCGATTAAACCAACTAGCATCAACTACAAGGAGTAATCAACACTACTAGCAACCCACAGGTACCAATCTGAGGTTTTGAGACAAAGATTGGATACAAGAGATGAACTAGGGTTTGAGAGGAGATGGTGCTGGTGAAGATGTTGATGGAGATTGCCCCCCTCCCGATGAGAGGATCGATGGTGATGACGATGGTGACGATTTCCCCCTCCCGGAGGGATGTTTCCCCGGCAGAACAGCTTCGCCGGAGCCCTAGATTGGTTTCGCCAGGTTCCGCCTCGTGGCGGCGGCGCTTCATCCCGAAAGCTTCCTTATGATTGTTTTCAGGGCGAAAGACTTCATATAGCAAAATATGGGCACCGGAGGCCTGCCAGGGGGCCCACGAGGCAGGGGGCGCGCCCTCCAGCCTCGTGGACAGTGGGTGGCCCCCTCTGGTGCTTTCTTCGCCTGATATTTTTAATATATTCCAAAACTGACTTTCGTGGAGTTTCAGGACTTTTGGAGTTGTGCATAATAGGTCTCTAATATTTGCTCCTTTTCTAGCCCAGAATTCCAGCTGCCGGCATTCTCCCTCTTCATGTAAACCTTGTAAAATAAGAGAGAAAAGGCATAAGTATTGTGACATAATGTGTAATAACAGCCCATAATGCAATAAATATAGATATAAAAGCATGATGCAAAATGGACGTATCATGACCCTAGGGGGATAGATTGGTAGGAAAAGACCATCGCTCGTCCCCAACCGCCACTCATAAGAAGACAATCAATAATAAATCATGCTCCAACTTCATAGCATAACGAGAGACTATACGTGCATGCTTCGAGAATCACAAACCTTAACACCAATATTCTTACTAAACACAACCATTTACTAGTACCTCCCACATATTCCATCTCTATATCGCAAAACTATTGCAAGGAATCAAACATACCATATTCAGTGATCCATAAGTTTTATGTAGGATTTTATGACTAACCATGCAATTGACCAATTCCTTTTGACTCTCTAAATAGATATAAGTGAAGTTTGAGAGTTTAATTCTTTCTACAAAAGATCATGCTCTAATAAATATAAGTGAAGCAAAAGAGCATTCTTCAAACAACGGTTTTCTTATGTGAAGAGAAACAGGCAATCCAAACTTCAAATGATATAAGTGAAGCACATGAAGCATTCTATAAAGCCATACTCAAAAGATATAAGTGAAGTGCAATGAGTATTCTATAAATCAACCATGGACTATCTCTTACCAGCATGGTGCACAAAAGAAAAATGAAAACTAAATGCAAAATACGCTCCAAGATTTGCACATATCATGTGAACGAAACAGAACCAAAAACATACCGATACTTGTTGAAGAAAGATGGGATGCCTTCCGGGGCATCCCCAAGATTAGACGCTTGAGTCTCCTTGAATATTTACTTGGGGTGCCTTGGGCATCCCCAAGCTTGAGCTCTTGCCTCTCCTCCTTCTCCTCATATCGAGACCTCCTCGATCTTTGATCACTTCATCCACACAAAACTCAACAAAAAGCTCGGTAAGATCCGTTAGTATAATAAAGCAAATCACTACTCTAAGTATTGTTGCAAACCAATTCAAATTTTGTTTTTGCATTGTAGCTACTGTAATATAACTTTTCTATAGCTTATACCACCGATAAAAATCGATAGTTTCATCAAAATGAGCAAAGCAATGCATCAAAAACAGAATCTGTCTTAAACAGGACAGTCTTTAGTAATCTGAACATTCACCATACTTCTGGTACTCAAACAATTCTGAAAAAGTTAGGAAAAATAAAAAATTTGTATAGAAAGACAGTGCAAAAAGTTTTAGAACCGTTTGACGTTCCAGTAAAAACTGTAATTTCGTGCACTACAGCCAAAGTTTCTGTTTTGCACCGCACAAACCAACAAGCAATTTAAACATCCTAAAGGCAAACCTTGGCACATTATTTTTATAATACAATGGAATTGTACAAGGCGATAATTATTTTTGTTGAAAAGTTTCTGTAATTCAAGATTCAAAAAGTTTCCATGGGCATGAACAAAGTTCAAGGCATGCTCCCGCTTCCACGGTGCTCATCCTTCTCACTTTCACTTTTCTTTTAGTGAAGTTTTAAGTTCCCCTCTATATTTTTTTGTTTTTAAACTTTATAAAAGCACTCAACAGAAATAAATGACTCTCTAAAACTTCCGGGTTGTCTCCCTGGCAGCGCCTTCTTTAAAGCCATTAAGCTAGGCATAAAGTGCTCAAGTAATGGATCCACCCGGATCCCAAGGTATATCAAAGCCAATTTTAATTAACAATGATTTGGCATTTAGTAGTGAGCACAAAGCAACATATATCAAAAAATGACGAATTCTAACTCGCTTCCTATGCATTGGTATGTCATATAAGAACAATTCATAAACATCAAGTAAAGGCCAATACATAGCATAAGCAGTTTCTTGCAATTTTATCGTGTTGGAAACATAGAGAGGTGGAGATATAGTTCCTCTCTCATAATAATTGCAAGTAGGAGCAGCAAGCACATGCATATTATATTCATCAAAATCATCATGTGCAACAATAAAAGGCAACCCATCAATATAATCCTTAACAAGAGCAAACTTCTCCGATATAGTGTAGTTGGGAGAATTCAAAAAGATAATAGGACTATCATGTTTGGGTGCAATACCAACAATTTCATTCTTAATATAAGGAACTATAGCAAGTTCATCTCCATAAGCATAATTCATATTGGCATCTTGGCCACAAGCACAGCAAGCATCAAGTTCACCAAAAAGGGATATTTCAAAAGTATCAATGGGATCATAGCAATTATCATAACATTCATCCTTCGGTAAGCATGAAGGGACATTAAACAATGTATGAGTTGAAGTGTTACTCTCATTAGAAGGTGGGCACGGGTGATCAATCCGCTCTTCCTCCTTTTGTTCTTCGCTCTCCTCATCATCTTTTTCATCCAATGAGCTCACGGTTTCATCAATTCCTTCTTCCATAGACTCCTGCAAAATATTAGTCTCTTCTCGGACAGCGGAGACTTTCTCAATAAATGCAACAATATCGAATTGTATTTATAATTATCATAGCAATATTTAAGGATAGCAAAATTTTCAGGTCTATAAGCTGAATCATCAAAATCTTCAAACTTTTCAAACAAAGATTCAATTTCATAAGCACCCTTAAAAGCAACAAATTCTTCTATTTGTTCCACATCATAGTAATCATATATACCTCTAGCATAAGAAGCCAAGGTTTCATTATCATTAAATTCACATGAAAAGGGAAGATGTGGAGCATTCATCCTAGAGCAACAACTATAATCATATCTCTGGCATAAATTCCAAGCATACCAATGCAACATATGAATTTGATCCCATAACAATTTCCCTTTATGAGTCAAGCGATAATCCCTAAAGTATTCGCGTTGACCCAACATTACTCCCATTATCAAGTTGAATGGGGTTTTCTCAGGATTATCAAAGTAATGCATAATATCTTTCACATAACAAGCATCGAGGGTTTTAGGAGGTTCCCCATCTCCATGAGTAGCAGGTACAACTATTTTTTTTGGTGTTTCGTGTTCCATATCCATAACTAAAGATAGAGAACAACTTAGAACAGAAAATAAAAACTACTTAGTGATAAAGCAAACAAGCACACACGAGAATATTCACCCCACGCTATTGCTCCCCGGCAACGGCGCCAGAAAAAGGTCTTGACAACGCACAAGTATAGGAGATCAATTGTAGCCTCTTTCGAAAAGTAAGAGTCTCGAACCCAACGAGGAGCTAAAGGTAGAACAAATATTCCCTCAAGTTCTATCGACCACCAATACAACTCTACGCACGCTTGACGTTGTGACGACCCCGGCTTAATCGTGCACTATCCATACACGCAAATGCACACGATCAAGCCTAGGACTCACTTGAAGATATCACAACACAACTCTAAAACATAAATAAAGTAATACAATCTTTATATTACAAGCCAGGGGCCTCGAGGGCTCGAATACATAAGCTCGATGCATACAAGCGTCAGCGGAAGCATCAGAGTCTGAGTACAGACTATTACATAGAGAGAGAGATAAGCCTTTAGAAGGCGGGGTAAAATAAAAGCTACGATCGAAAGGCGAAGGCCTCCTGCCCTGGACCCTCCGATCCTACTCCTGGTCGTCGGTCGGCTCCTCGTAGTAGTACTCGCCGGGAGGGTAGTAGTAGTAGCCGTAGTCGTCGACAGGGGCGGCAGTCTCAGGGGCTCCGTCGTCTGGCGGCATCGAATGAATATGGGGAAAAAGAAAGTAAAGCAAATGTGAGTACTCATCCGAAGTACTCAGCAAGCAAGGATCTACACTACATATGCATCATTTTCAAAGGAAGGGTTGTATATGTGGACTGGGCTGCAGAAATGCCAGAATAGAGGGGGAAAGCCTAGTCCTATCGAAGACTAGCATCTTCAGTCTTGCAGCATAGAAGAGAGTAGAGTAACATAAGGTAAAGTAGTAGTAGTAGTAGTAACATCAACCTCGGCCTGAGATCCTTTCCCGACTCCCTGCGAGAAAGCAATCCCAGAGCCCTGTATCCATTTCTCATCTCATGTTCTAGTTGTACCGATCGGGATACAACTCCGAGTGTCCGTTACCGTAGGACAGGCTATCGATAGAAGTTTCTTCCCTGCAGGGGTGCACCAACTTACCCACCACGCTTGCTTAACTCCGGCCGGACACACTTTTCTGGGTCATGCCCGCCCTCGGCCAAACAATACGCCGCAACCCGACCAGATACTTAATGAGAGGTCAGCACGCCGGACTAACCTATGCACCCGGGGGTCTTGGGCCTTCGCCCCGGGAACCCTGCACGTTGCGAGGACGTTTTGGAAGCAGACCTAGCAACCCCTTATACAAGTGCAGTTGCGTTCCTAGTCCAATCCAAAACGGGCCGCTCCTCGCTGACATCAATTAAGCTCCGGCTGAAGTATACGACGCAGAACGCCCATACTATGCCCACGTGGTGGTTAGTGCTATCGGGCCAGAGGCCCCTCGGATCAAATATCCAAACCGCTCGTGGATTAGGAGCGCGCAGTAACGAGCAGAGACTCATGAAAGATGTGACCCCGTCGCCCCGTCTCGAGGACTTGCAGCAAGGGCTAGGAATGCCTGGCCACGCCTCGTCAATATCTCGCGGGCACCTCTCAGGTCAACCCGTCTCCACATCATTTCGCTTATCAGCTCGCGCGGGTACCCCTCAGGGCCGACCCGTCTTTAGTATCATGTTTCAGTGCAAGTCATAATAACAATAGTAACAGTCGGGTCCTGGTCTTCTGATTCTCCAGCGGGGTAGTCGGGATAAGTGGGGTCTCATATGGTGTCTACCCAACCTAAACTAAGCAGTTTAGGATAAGCAGTAGGTAACAAGCAGGTTACAATAAACAGGCTATGCATCAGAATAGGTAAAGCAGTAGCAGCAGCAATTCTAGTGCAAGCATGAGAGAGAAGAGAATGGGCGATATCGGAATGCTCAAAAGAAACTCCGACGGTGTAGTAGTCGATTTTCAGGTCATCATCAGCGGCCTCGGGGTCTACCGGGAAGAAAGGGGGAGAAGAAACAATATAAATACATGGTAACAAAAGCAATCACATAGCAAAGCACGGTAACATGCAGAGTCGAGTGTGATCTAACGCAGCGCTACGCGATGCCGAGGAAGGGAAACCCATCCGGGAAGTATTCCCGGTTCCGGATGTCTGTCAGACAGATGAACCGGAGGGGGGACGGTTGCACGTTTGCGGTGTTAGAGGCAAGTGACAGCTAGGGTGCAGTGCAGGGTTGCCTAAAGACCTATCTAAACCAATTTAGTTATTTTAGGATTAAAGTTGGAATTATTAGCAGACATATCGGCACTATTCATCTACCAGAAACGGCCAAAAAGTTACGAGTTCTCCTACGTAGAGGGTTCCGACATGGCAACAGATAGCGTGGATAGATTCGTGGGATTGTTCTGATCAACTTTCATGTATAAAGTTTTTCCATCCGAGCTACCGTTATTTTTCTATGATTTTTCATAGTTTAAACTAATTTATGGATTTACTGGAATTAATTTAATCTGAATTATGCACAGTGCAGAAAAGGCTAGGTGCACCCGGTGCACTGCACCCAGTGTGCACCAGAGGCTGACCAGTGGGGCCAGTCAACTGCTGGCTCAGCAGTTGACTGGGTCCACGTTGACCAGTCAAAGGGGCAGGGGCCCACTTGTCATGCTCTCTAGCTGAGTTCACAGATTTAATTAATAACTAAACAGAACTAGTTAGTGGCCTGGGGCCCACTCGTCAGTGGCAGTGGGGGTGATTAGCGCTAATTAACCGATGCCACGTCAGCACGCCGGAGATCAGCCGGCGTCGACCACAGCCGACGGCGGAGGCACGCCGGAGTCGTGTTTCCGTCGACGGTTTTTTGCGCGGGTGGGTTCTACGGGGAGCTAGGCGAGCCGCGCATCCATTGGAGGCGATAAGAGGTCGTGGGGGTGGCCGGAACTCGCCGGAGGCGAGCTCGTGGCGATGGCCGGAGGTCGGGCTCCGAGCGAAAAGCGCACGGGAGGTCGTGTCCAACTAGTAAAAGGGTCAGGCGGCTCCGCGGAGAGGCCCTGAGCACGCACATGTGCTCAGCTGGCCCAGGGACGGCCGGTTGCCATGGCGGCGAGCTCCACCGTGACGACATGCTTCGGCCGGAGCAAAATGAAGGCGGTGGCGGCGCTACGGCTACGGATTAAGGGCGGAAACAAAGGGGAAGTGAAGGCGGCCTCACAGCGATGGCGCAGGGCAGCTCTGGGTGCTCGGGGAAGCCCCGTGGTCGGCGAATCGACGGCCGCGCTGTCGGGCACCCGAGAAGGAAGAAGAGGCCAGGGCAGCGTTCGGGGGCGCTCGGCGTCCTGCGGCTCGTCGGGGTGGCGTAATCGGAGGAGGCGGAGTGGGTGGACGCGGCACGGTGACGGGAGGAGCTCGCCGGCCGCGTAGACGACGCGGCGGCGACAATGGATGCGCTCGGGTGAGGACGGAGCTATGGCTCTGAGGCGGAGGGGGAGCGAGGGGAGAAGTGAGTGGCGACCAGGGGGAAAGGGGGAGGACGCCGCATCCTTATCGGGCCACCTGCTCCCGACGCGGTGGCCATCAGAGGCCGGTGGAGGCGTTCGGCGCCATGGCGCGGTGACACGGCGGTGGGGGAGTAGGTAGGAAGTACAGTGACGGGGCTGGGCCGTGCTGGGCCTCAGGCCAGGCGCCAGGTAGGTGATTCCCCTTTTTTTCTTTTTCTGTTATTTCTGTTTTCTTTAATTACCAGAGGAGGAAAAGATTTATTTGAGCATTCTAATGATTTAGGGAAAATGTGGAACTAAGCCATAATATTTCCTGGCAATATTTGGCACTGCCACAAGAAGTTTGGAGGCAAAAGGAATAGGTTAGGTATTATTAGAAATAGAAAAGGACAATTTAAATGCTGCTCGACTACTGTTTTAAAGTCCAGGGGCATTTCTGGGAATTTTGGTGAGGTTGGTTTCAATTTTAGAATTGTCTCTGATTTATTTGCTCTTCAATGAACAATTTAGTTTCTGATTTGAGCAACTTTTATTTTCCACTTGAATTTAATTTGAATTTGAGTTAGGAGTTTAAATTTAGGTGCTTAAACTCTTTGATCAAGCATGGCAAATGAAGATGACTTGGCATGATTAAGAGGTGATCACTGTAGGGTGATGATGGGGATGTTACAAATCTCCTCCACTACAAGAAATCTCGTCCCTAGATTTAAGTGGGGAAGTAAAGGTAACTTTGGGAGAACGGACCTTTGCAAGGTCGAATATTTTGGGTGGTTAACTCGGGGATGGTGGCAAAAAGAATCTCCCGAGTTAAAACTTAATGAAACATCGAGAGCAAAGTATGAAGGTACAATAGGAAGTTTCAAGCGAATGAACATTTGATCGACACCTGAACGAAGTGTGAACAGGGGTTCAGGGTATCGGGAGTAGATCATCTCTCGAGGGGTGGCTCTGAATAACACCCAAAGTCAAAAGTAACGGAAATTTCAGAATCAAGATGTACAGAAGAGCCAGGTTCCGATCCTGTGGAACTGTGGGGAATGTCGGTCAAAGGTAGGGAGAGCGGTGACATCTTACCGGTCACGACAACTAGGTATGTCAGAAGGTAGCCTGTCAATTATGTCGGTAACAACATCGGTACCAAGGGCGAGGGACGACGAGAACCATTTTCCTGCTCGTTGAACGAGGCGGACCAATAGGCAAAGTTCTCGTCCATCGGTGGTTACCGGAATGCTATCAACAATAGTAATAGGGTCTCACTAGCGGAGTTGTAGACCGGGGTGTTTTATAAGCAGGGAATTATTTCTGCTTACATCACATAGATCACAAGAAAGGTTTAACAAAACAATGGAAAGGAAAATGTGTTTACACACCAGTATTGGAAGTATATCCTGTCCAAGGATAGGCGGAGCATGGTATACATGATGAATCAGTAAGTTCAAAAGCATTTAGATAAAGGGGGCGAGGAGAGATTCATGGTATTACCCATACAATGGTGTTTGGATAATGGATCAAGAAACATTTAGCATTGCGCTTCCAATGTTCTTGTTGATATTCAGAATACCACAGTCATGCTTCGAGGTAGCAATAACATGGTGTTTCATGTAAGAGTTGGATCTGAAGGTCACAAGAGATACAAAAGATCATTTCCAAGATTATCTCGGAACGTAAAGATTAATCAAACACAACCAGGTTTGTGTTGGCAAAAAGTCAAGGATGTTGTTGATGTTAATAAATCATCGATGAACAAGGATGGTATTTCTCACCATGCATTCAAAGGACAATTCAGAAGAAGGCAAAATGTAGGTGAAGTTCTCGACACATTTGTTAGGGATCACAAGAAAAATGGAATCGATCGGTAAGATAATCCAAGCAGATGGAATGAGGTTCAGGGTTAACGGAACCACGAATACAACACAAGCTCGAAATCAAGATTGTTGTTTGAGGTGAAATGATAAGATGTGGAAGATCGACGCAAGCTTAACTCGTCGTCGGACGTTGCTCCGGGCATTAGGTCCAGGTAGCACAGTTAAAAGTTGGGACGGTAAAGATATAGCCGATCAGGCTAGTAATGGCTCGAAGGATTATTAAGCTCGTAAGCAATGAAAATTGCTTAGAGTTTTTGAATCGGAGTGCGGAATCGATTCACTTACCGGGGTTCTCGAGTGACAATCAACTCAGAACCCGGGGAAAATTGGGATTGGTGATCAATGATGGTGGATGAAGAACTCATAAGAAATTATGTAGTAACGGTGATATCCTCGGGATACCAAGGGTAATATTCGATGGTAGATTCAAGACAGAGGTTGGACAGGTGAAATGATCTACAGAGGACAAGTATTTTAACTTGTCCGAGAAATGGGATCAAAGAAGAACAATCATGGTTGGAACCACGATTGCAAGGGATCAATTCACAGGTACAAGATGAACCTATACTAAGGGAACGATTGATTTTAAGAGAAGCTTCCATGATCAGTTCTGCATCGTGTCCACGGGCATGAACACAAAGGTTCAAGGTTGACTCCCACTTCTTCAATGCATAACCTTTCATTCACTTCTCGTTTCCGAAGAAGTTGCAGGGTTGAAAACTTTATCTGGTGAGACACCAGATGAGTATGAGCCATAGAAGTTTCTGAGTTCTCGCAGATGACAGAAGCATAGATACAACCCATCGGGACAATTGTACTAATCCATACAACCATTAATCCAAAGCAAGGGATGTGAGTTCGAAAGCAGAGTATCGAAGTCAAAGCAGATGATACTATTTACCGAAGGTATTAAGTACCAAGGGAAGAGATCACAAGATGTATGAATAGGAAGGATTCTGTCAGATATTAATCCAGTAAAAATTCAGGTAGACGACGAAAGATCTAACGTGAGTAGCGGTACTCAACCAGAAGAAGAGAGAATGTAACGGCATCAGATTATAGAGATATCGGAATAATCCGACGTTTTAAGTACATAGGAGTTATGGTTCAGAAACGAAGGATCAGAAGCAAAAGCTCCGATCAAAAGATAAGTAGGTTGAACAGAACAAGATGGACAACTTTAGTGTTCCGTCATGCAGAGATCTCTAACCATGGTTACTTGACATGTCCTGATTAATAGTCAGTTCCAGGACATCATGGAGAAGGAAGGCTCTGCCTCTCCGTGCCATGCAAGTAGGGCGGATATACAGATGGCACGAAGTAGAAAATGCTTTAGTGCCAAAAGCAATGTCAACGAGGGAGGAACCGATAAGGTTCTTAGAATAGAAAAGAATCGGTCGGGTAATTGTCCACAAAAGGAATCAAGTGATCCGTGAGAACTATCGGGGTAAGGTTTAAACAACGGATTCCACCTGGGAGTCCTCCGAGAAAGGACGGGAGGCAAGCACATCAGATTAAGGAAATACTTGATTAACTCGAGTATAATATCCAGAGGGATCACGACCTCCATAGTGAGGAGTGGCTGGTGGATTAGCTGAGCAAAAGGACAAGTAAATTTGAACAGGCTTAGTAGGACAATCGACCAATGCTTGATTGGCCAAGAACCAGCTCATGTGTGAAATGATGACTGAGCCGGAAGGACGAATTCATAACAATCAACTGATGCTAGCGGGCATTCGCATGCCGGTTGAATCAATATGTTCAGAACAACAGGGGCAAGGAATGTTAATGGATATTGCTGAACTTATGGCATTAGCCACAACGTATGCAGACAGAACGTTCCAAAGCAAAAGGCTGCAGAGGAATCTCGGAAGATTGAATAACAATGTGAAGGATTTTGCGAAACGCATGAATGACTGGGGATGAACGGATCCCCGGTAATGTGAGGAATTAGCCGCAGTGTGAAAGAAGCTACACGGCAGTAGGTACAATGGATTCCCGGATTGACGAGGAGTACTACGGGGTATCTCATTCATACATAAATAACTGACCAGGGTGATATAACGGCAAGGATGTGCAGATATTCACGGGGATTATCGGTGTTAGTAAACTGCAAAAGCAGTAGGCAAAGGGTCTCGGAAAACTTCGGGGAGTATCTTCGGAGTCTTCTGATGATGACACGCCATTTTCTGGAATAAGGGGGCTCTCCGGGAGAAAGCGGTTACGAAATCCTATTGTCGGAGTTTGTAAATTCATTTAAAACCCGAATAGAAGAGAGATTAGAGTCCCAGAGTATAGACGAGGAGTAAAAGATCCTAATACCACCCAATTGGCGACATGGGCCCGTAAGCCACACAGCCAAGTTAGTAAAACAGTTTTGGACCACTAGACTCAACTTCGGCCAAGGAGTTGGAAAGGGGGATTCCTACAGGCAGTCGGCTCTGATACCAACCTGTGACGACCCCGGCTTAATCATGCACTATCCATACACGCAAATGCACACGATCAAGCCTAGGACTCACTTGAAGATATCACAACACAACTCTAAAACATAAATAAAGTAATACAAGCTTTATATTACAAGCCAGGGGCCTCGAGGGCTCGAATACATAAGCTCGATGCATACAAGCGTCAGCGGAAGCATCAGAGTCTGAGTACAGACTATTACATAGAGAGAGATAAGCCTTTAGAAGGCGGGGTAAAATAAAAGCTATGATCGAAAGGCGAAGGCCTCCTGCCCTGGACCCTCCGATCCCTGGCCTCGAGGGCTCGAATACATAAGCTCGATGCATACAAGCGTCAGCGGAAGCATCAGAGTCTGAGTACAGACTATTACATAGAGAGAGAGATAAGCCTTTAGAAGGCGGGGTAAAATAAAAGCTACGATCGAAAGGCGAAGGCCTCCTGCCCTGGACCCTCCGATCCTACTCCTGGTCGTCGGTCGGCTCCTCGTAGTAGTACTCGCCGGGAGGGTAGTAGTAGTAGCCGTAGTCGTCGATAGGGGCGGCAGTCTCAGGGGCTTCGTCGTCTGGCGGCATCGAATGAATATGGGGAAAAAGAAAGTAAAGCAAACGTGAGTACTCATCCGAAGTACTCAGCAAGCAAGGATCTACACTACATATGCATCATTTTCAAAGGAAGGGCTGTATATGTGGACTGGGCTGCAGAAATGCGAGAATAGAGGGGGAAAGCCTAGTCCTATCGAAGACTAGCATCTTCAGCATCTTCAGTCTTGCAGCATAGAAGAGAGTAGAGTAACATAAGGTAAAGTAGTAGTAGTAGTAACATCAACCTCGGCCTAAGATCCTTTCCCGACTCCCTGCGAGAAAGCAATCCCAGAGCCCTAGTATCCATTTCTCATCTCATGTTCTAGTTGTACCGATCGGGATACAACTCCGAGTGTCCGTTACCGTAGGACAGGCTATCGATAGAAGTTTCTTCCCTGCAGGGGTGCACCAACTTACCCACCACGCTTGCTTAACTCCGGCCGGACACACTTTTCTGGGTCATGCCCGCCCTCGGCCAAACAATACGCCGCAACCCGACCAGATACTTAATGAGAGGTCAGCACGCCGGACTAACCTATGCACCCGGGGGTCTTGGGCCTTCGCCCCGGGAACCCTTCATGTTGCGAGGACATTTTGGAAGCAGACCTAGCAACCCCTTATACAAGTGCAGTTGCGTTCCCAGTCCAATCCAAAACGGGCCGCTCCTTGCTGACGTCAATTAAGCTCCGGCTGAAGTATACGACGCAGAACGCCCATACTATGCCCACGTGGTGGTTAGTGCTATCGGGCCAGAGGCCCCTCGGATCAAATATCCAAACCGCTCGTGGATTAGGAGCGCGCGGTAACGAGCAGAGACTCACGAAAGATGTGACCCCGTCGCCCCGTCTCGAGGACTTGCGGCGAGGGCTAGGAATGCCCGGCCACGCCTCGTCAATATCTCGCGGGCACCTCTCAGGTCAACCCGTCTCCACATCATTTCGCTTATCAGCTCGCGCGGGTACCCCTCAGGGCCGACCCGTCTTTAGTATCATGTTTCAGTGCAAGTCATAATAACAATAGTAACAGTCGGGTCCTGGTCTTCGATCCCGATGTTCGGGTCTTCTGATTCTCCAGCGGGGCAGTCGGGATAAGTAGGGTCTCATATGGTCTCTACCCAACCTAAACTAAGCAGTTTAGGATAAGCAGTAGGTAACAAGCAGGTTACAATAAACAGGCTATGCATCAGAATAGGTAAAGCAGTAGCAGCAGCAATTCTAGTGCAAGCATGAGAGAGAAGAGAATGGGTGATATCGGAATGCTCAAAATGGGGGTGCTTGCCTGTTTGCTTGGCAGATGAAAAAGAAACTCCGACGGTGTAGTAGTCAATTTTCAGGTCATCATCAGCGGCCTCGGGGTCTACCGGGAAGAAAGGGGGAGAAGAAACAATATAAATACACGGTAACAAAAGCAATCACATAGCAAAGCACGGTAACACGCAGAGTCGAGTGTGATCTAACGCAGCGCTACGCGATGCCGAGGAAGGGAAACCCATCCGGGAAGTATTCCCGGTTCTGGACGTCTGTCAGACAGATGAACCGGAGGGGGGACGGTTGCACGTTTGCGGTGTTAGAGGCAAGTGACAGCTAGGGTGCAGTGCAGGGTTGCCTAAAGACCTATCTAAACCAATTTAGTTATTTTAGGATTAAAGTTGGAATTATTAGTAGACATACCGGCACTATTCATCTACCGGAAACGGCCATAAAGTTACGAGTTCTCCTACGTAGAGGGTTCCGACATGGCAACAGATAGCGTGGATAGATTCGTGGGATTGTTCTGATCAACTTTCATGTATAAAGTTTTTCCATCCGAGCTACCATTATTTTTCTATGATTTTTCAAAGTTTAAACTAATTTCTGGATTTACTGGAATTAATTTAATCTGAATTATGCACAATGCAGAAAAGGCTAGGTGCACCCGGTGCACTGCACCCAGTGTGCACCAGAGGCTGACCAGTGGGGCCAGTCAACTGCTGGCTCAGCAGTTGACTGGGTCCACGTTGACCAGTCAAAGGGGCAGGGGCCCACTTGTCATGCTCTCTAGCTGAGTTCACATATTTAATTAATAACTAAACAGAACTAGTTAGTGGCCTAGGGCCCACTCGTCAGTGGCAGTGGGGGGTGATTAGCGCTAATTAACCCACGCCGGAGATCAGCCGGCGTCGACCATAGCCGACGGCGGAGGCACGCCGGAGTCATGTTTCCGTCGATGGTTTTCTGCGCGGGTGGGTTCTACGGGGAGCTAGGTGAGCCGCGCATCCATTGGAGGCGATAAGAGGTCGTGGGGGTGGCCGGAACTCGCCGGAGGCGAGCTCGCGTCGGTGGCCGGAGGTCGGGCTCCGAGCGAAAAGCGCACGGGAGGTCGTGTCCAACTAGTAAAAGGGTCAGGCGGCTCCGCGGAGAGGCCCTGAGCACGCACATGTGCTCAGCTGGCCCTGGGACGGCCGGTTGCCACGACGGCGAGCTCCACCGTGACGGCATGCTTCGGCCGGAGCAAAACGAAGGCGGTGGCGGCGCTACGGCTACGGATTAAGGGCGGAAAAAAGGGGAAGTGAAGGCGGCCTCACAGCGATGGCGCAGGGCAGCTCTGGGTGCTCGGGGAAGCCCTGTGGTCGGCGAATCGACAGCCGCGCTGTCGGGCACCCGAGGAGGAAGAAGAGGCGGGGCAGCGTTCGGGGGCGCTCGGCGTCCTGCGGCTCGTCGGGGTGGCGTAATCGGAGGAGACGGAGTGGGTGGACACGGCACGGCGACGGGAGGAGCTCGCCGGCCGCGTAGACGACGCGGCGGCGGCGATGGATGCGCTCGGGTGAGGACGGAGCTATGGCTCTGAGGCGGAGGGGGAGCGAGGGGAGAAGTGAGTGGCGACCAGGGGGAAAGGGGGAGGACGCCGCATCCTTATCGGGCCACCTGCTCCCGACGCGGTGGCGATCAGAGGCCGGTGGAGGCGTTCGGCGCCATGGCACGGTGACACGGCGGTGGGGGAGTAGGTAGGAAGTACAGTGACGGGGCTGGGCCGTGCTGGGCCTCAGGCCAGGCGCCAGGTAGGTGATTCCCCTTTTTTTCTTTTTCTGTTATTTCTGTTTTCTTTAATTACTAGAGGAGGAAAAGATTTATTTGAGCATTCTAATGATTTAGGGAAAATGTGGAACTAAGCCATAATATTTCCTGGTAATATTTGGCACTGCCACAAGAAGTTTGGAGGCAAAAGGAATAGGTTAGGTATTATTAGAAATAGAAAAGGACAATTTAAATGCTGCTGGACTACTGTTTTAAAGTCCAGGGGCATTTCTGGGAATTTTGGTGAGGTTGGTTTCAATTTTAGAATTGTCTCTGATTTATTTGCTCTTCAATGAACAATTTAGTTTCTGATTTGAGCAACTTTTATTTTCCACTTGAATTTAATTTGAATTTGAGTTAGGAGTTTGAATTTAGGTGCTTAAACTCTTTGATCAAGCATGGCAAATGAAGATGACTTGGCATGATTAAGAGGTGATCACTGTAGGGTGATGATGGGGATGTTACAGACGTTCGCTTTACCTAGAACAAGTATGAAACTAGAAGTACTTTGTAGGTGTGATAGGATAGGTTTGCAAGATAATAAAGAGCACGTAAATAAAATCTAGGGGCTGTTTAGATAAAGACACAACTAAATTAGTTTTAGTAGAGAGCTTTTGTCAACAAGAAACTTATTTGTCCCTAGGCAATCGATAACAAGTACCGGTAATCATTCTTGTAATTTTATATGACGGAGAGGCATGAGCTAACATACTTTCTCTACTTGGATCATATGCACTTATGATTGGACCCCTAGCAAGCATCCGCAACTACTAAAGATCATTAAGGTCGTGAAACCCAACCATAGCATTAAGTATCGAGTCCTCTTTACTCCCATACGCCATAACCCACTTATCCGCGTTTGGGCTGCTGTCATCCCCCGCAACACTGACAATAAGTAAACCATGAACATATTGCAACACCCTACAGTGGGGGCCCCTCATGTTTGCGTGAGACGGAGGGCACCGTAGGACAACACCATAAATAAAATATACAATCATACCAACCAAGATCATGATTAACCCACAGGACAAAACGGATCTATTCAAACATCATAGGATAACCATAGATCATTGGGAAATAATATATGGAGTTGAGCACCATGTTTAAGTAGAGATTACACTGGGGAGAAAAGGTGTTACACCGCTACATAGAGGGGGAGAAAGTTGGTGTTGACGGTAGCAAGATTGTTGGTGTAGATCGCCTTCATGATCGTTGCCCCGGTGGCACTCCGGCGCCACCAGGAGAGAGGGGGAGAGAGAGCCCCCCTCCTTCTTCTTCTTCCTTGGCCTCCCCCTAGATGGGAGGAGAGTTCCCCCTCTGGTCCATGGCCTCCATGGCCGCGGAGGGGCGGGAGCCCCTCCGAGATTGGATCTCCCTCTTTGTTCTCTTCTGTTTCGCGTCCCCAGATCTGGCCGAAAACCATTTCTTATATTCCCGGAGATCCGTAACTCCGATTGCGCTGAGATTTTAACATGATTTTTTTTCCGGATATAAGCTTCCTTGCGCCCGAAGTAGAGCTCCAACCGACGTTTAAGGAGGGCACAACCCACCAAGCCACGCCTGGCTCCGGGACCGCGCCTTGGTGGGTTGTGCCCACCACGGGCCTCCGTTTCGGTGATTCCAACTCCCAAAAATCACATATATTCCAATATAATTCTCCGTGAAATTTTATTGCATTTGGACTTCGTTTGATATGGATTTTCTGTGATACAAAAAACATGCAAAAAACAGGAACTGGCACTACGCACTGGATCAATAGGTTAGTCCAATAAATCATATAAATTGTTGCCAAAAACATGTGAAAGTTGTATAATATTGGCATGAAACAATCAAAAATTATAGATATGACGGAGACGTATCACCTACGGGTCCATAGCTAGTAGCTAGATGGCTTCCTCTCTCTCTTTGATTCTCAATACAATGTTCTCCTCGATGTTCTTGGAGATCTATTCGATGTAATAATCTTTTGCGGTGTGTTTGCCAAGATCCGATGAATTGTAGATTTATGATCAGCTTATCTATGAATATTATTTGAATCTCCTCTGAATTCTTATATGCATGATTTGATATCTTTGCAAGTCTCTTCGAACTAACGATTTGGTTTGGCCAACTAGATTGGTTTTTCTTGCAATGGGAGAAGTGCTTAGCTTTGGGTTCAATCTTGCGGTGCTCGATCCTAGTGACAGAAGGGGAACCAACACGTATTGTATTGTTGCCATCGAGGATAACAAGATGGGGTTTTCATCATATTGCTTGAGTTAATCCTGCTACATCATGTCATCTTACTTAATGCGTACTCTGTTCTTATGAACTTAATACTCTAGATGCAGGTAGGAGTCGGTCGATGTGTGGAATAATAGTAGTAGATGCAGAATCGTTTCGGTCTACTTGACACGGACGTGATGCCTATATTCATGATCATTGCCTTAGATATTTTCATAACTTTGCGCTTTTCTATCAATTGTTCGGCAGTAATTTGTTCACCCACCGTAATATTTTCTATCTTGAGAGATGCCTCTAGTGAAACCTATGGCCCCCGGGTCTACTTTCCATCATATAAGTTTCCGATCTACAATTTTAGTTTCCTACTTACTTTCTTTGCAATCTTTTACTTTCTGTTCCATAAACCAAAAATACCAAAAATATTACTTTACCGTTTATCCATCTCTATTAGATCTCACTTTGCAAATAACCGTGAAGGGATTGACAACCCCTTTGTCGCGTTGGGTGCAAGTTGGTGTTTGTTTGTGCAGATATTCAGTGGCTTGATTGTTGTCTCCTACTGGATTGATACCTTGGTTCTCAAAAGCAGAGGGAAATACTTACTCTATTTTGCTGCATCACCCTTTCCTCTTCAAGGGAAAAACCAATGCAAGCTCAAGAGGTAGCAGGAAGAATTTTTGGCGCCGTTGCCCTGGAGATCTACATCAAGCCAAGACATACCAAGTACCCATCATAAACTCTCATCTCTCGCATTACATTATTTGCCATTCTCCTCTCGTTTTCCTCTCCCCCACTTCTAAAACAATTTTCGAAAAGATTTGCCTTTTCTTCGCCCCTCTTCCATTCGTTTTCTTTGTTTGCTTTTTGTGTGCTCGTGTGATTGGATTGCTTGCTTTGTCACGATGGCTCAAGATAATACCAAATTGTGTGACTTTTCCAACACCAATAATAATGATTTTATTAGTACTCCAATTGCTTCCGATGCTAATGCTGAATCTTGTGAAATTAATACCGCTTTGCTGAATCTTGTTATGAAAGATCAATTTTTCGGCCTTCCCAATGAAGATGCCGCATCCCATCTTAATAATTTCGTTAATTTGTGTGATATGCAAAAGAAAAAAGATGTGGATAATGATATTGTTAAACTGAAGCTATTTCCGTTCTCGCTTCGAGGTCGTGCTAAAACTTGGTTTTCATCTTTGCCTAAAAACAGTATTGATTCATGGAATAAGTGTAAAGATGCTTTTATTTCCAAGTATTTTCCTCCTGCTAAGATCATCTCCCTTAGGAACGATATTATGAATTTTAAGCAACTTGATCATGAACATGTTGCACAATCTTGGGAGAGGATGAAATTGATGATACGAAATTGCCCTACTCATGGTTTGAATTTGTGGATGATTATACAAAAAATTTATGCCGGATTGAATTTTGCTTCTACAAATCTTATAGATTCGGCCGTGGGAGGCACTTTTATGGAAATTACTTTAGGAGAAGCTGCTAAACTCCTAGATAATATTATGGTTAATTATTCTCAATGGCATACCAAAAGATCTTCCACTAGTAAAAAAGTGCATGCAATCGAAGAGATTAATTAATGTTTTGAGTGGAAAGATGGATGAGCTTATGAAATTATTTGCTAGCAAGAGTGCTCCTATTGATCCTAATGATACGTCTTTGTCTACTTTGATTGAAAATAATAATGAATCTATGGATGTGAATTTTGTTGGTAGGAACAATTTTGGTAATAACGCGTATAGAGGTAATTTTAATCCTAGGCCGTTCCCTAGTAATTCCTCTAATAATTATGGTAATTCCTACAAAAATTCTTATGGAAATTATAATAAGATGCCCTCTGATTTTGTGAATAGTGTTAAAGAATTTATAAGTTCGCAAAAGAATTTCAATGCTTTGATTGAAGAAAAATTGCTTAAGATTGATGATTTGGCTAGGAACATGGATAGAATTTATCTTGATGTTGATTCTTTGAAACTTAGATCTATTCCACCTAAGCATGATATCAATGAGTCTCTCAAAGCCATGAGAATTTCAATTGATGAGTGCAAAGAAAGAACCGCCAAGATGCATGCTAAAATAATTGGTTTATAAAAGCGTGTTCTTCTAGTTTTCGTGAGAATAATGATGAAGGTCTTAAAGTGATTGATGTGACTCCTATTGAATATTTGTTTTCCAATATAAATCTTGATAAAGATGGGACTAGAGATGAGTCAACTTTAGTTAGAAGACGTTCCAATGATTCGGAGTTTTTAGATCTTGATGCAAAAATTGATAAAAGTGGGATTGGAGAGGTCAAAACTTTAAGTAGCAATGAACCCACTATTTTGGATTTCAAGGAATTTAATTATGATAATTGTTCTTTAATAGATTGTATTTCCTTGTTGCAATCCATGTTGAATTCTCCTCATGCTTATAATCAAAACAAAGCTTTTACTAAACATATCGTTGATGCTATGATGCAATCCTTTGAGAAAAAGCTTGAATTGGAAGTTTATATCCCTAGAAAACTTTATGATGAGTGGGAACCTACTATTAAGATTAAAATTAAAGATTATGAGTGCTATGCTTTGTGTGATTTGGGTGCTAGTGTTTCCACGATTCTAAAAACTTTATGTGATGTGTTAGGTTTCCGTGAATATGATGATTGTTCCTTAAATTTGAATCTTGAGGATTCCACTATTAAGAAACCTATGGGAAGAATTAATGATGTTCTTATTGTTGCAAATAGGAATTATCTGCCCGTAGATTTCATTGTTCTTGATATAGATTGCAATCCTACATGTCCTACCATTCATGGTAGACCTTTCCTTAGAACGATTGGTGTAATTATTGATATGAAAGAAGTAAACATTAGATTTCAATTTGCGTTAAGGAAGGGCATGGAACACTTTCCAAGAAAGAAAATTAAATTGCCTTATGAATCTATTATGAGAGCCACTTATGGATTGCATACCAAAGATGATAATATCTAGCTCTATTCGTGTTTTATGCCTAGCTAAGGGCATTAAACAATAGCGCTTGTTGGGAGGCAACTCAATTTTATTTTATGTTTTTGCTTTTTAGGTTCTGTTTTGCTTTGAATAATTCATCTAGCCTCTGGTTAGATGTGGTTTTGTGTTCTAATTAGTGTTTGTGCCAAGTAAGACCTTTGGGATAGCTTACGGTGATAGTTGATTTGATCTTTGCTGGAAAAAAGAAAAACTTTGCGCTCAGTCCCAGAATTATTTAAAATCACAGAAGCGTGATAAAATCCTGAATTTTTTAAAGTAGATTGATATACAAATTGCCTAGGTCGTCCTAATTGTTCAGAATTTTTTGGAGTTATAAAAGTATTCAAAATATCCAGATTGCTACAGACTGTTTTGTTTTTGACAGATTCTGTTTTCTATGTGTTGTTTGCTTATTTTGATGAATCTATGGCTAGTATCGGGGGGGGGGGTATGAACCATGGAAAAGTTTGAATACAGTAGATATTACACAAATATGAATAAAGAATGAGTTCACAACAGTACCTAAGTGGTGATTTATTTTCTTATACTAACGGAGCTTATGAGATTTTCTGTTGAGTTTTGTGTTGTGAAGTTTTCAAGTTTTGGGTAAGGATTTGATGGACTATGGAATAAGGAGTGGCAAGAGCCTAAGCTTGGGGATGCCCAAGTCACCCCAAGGTAATATCCAAGGATACCAAGAGCCTAAGCTTGGGGATGCCCCGGGAAGGTATCCCCTCTTTCGTCTTCGTCTATCGGTAACTTTACTTGAGGCTATTTTTTTATTCACCACATGATATATGTTTTGCTTGGAGTGTCTTGTATGATTTGAGTCTTTGCTTTTTATTTTGCCACAATCATCCTTGTTGTACACACCTCTTGAGAGAGACACGCATGAATCGTGCTTTATTAGAATGCTCTATGTGCTTCACTTATATCTTTTGAGCTAGGAAAATTTGCTCTATGTGCTTCACTTATATCTTTTGAGCTAGGAAAATTTGCTCTAGTGCTTCACTTATATCTCCTTCTTCTTCTTCTTCTTCTTCTTCTTCTCCTTCTTCTTCTTCTTCTTCTCCTTCTTCTTCTTCTTCTTCTTCTTCTTCTTCTTCTTCTTCTTCTTCTTCTTCTTCTTCTTCTCCTTCTCCCTCCCTTCTCCTTCTCCTCCTTCTTCTTCTTCTCCTTCTTCTTCTTCTCCTTCTTCTTCTCTTCTTCTTCTTCTTCTCCTCTCCTCTCCTTCTTCTTCTCTTCTTCTTCGTTTGTCTTCTTCTTCTTCTTCTTCCTCTTCTTCTTCTTCTTCTTCTTCTTCTTCTTCTTTTTCTATTTTTTCCCTCTTCTTCTCCATATTTTTTCTATTCCTCCCTCTTCTCTCTTCAGACCATCTCTTCTTCTTCTCCTCCTCCTCCTCCTCCTCCTCTCCTCCTCCTCCTCCTCCTGCCCTTTCTTCTCTTCTTCTTCATATCTCTCTATCTTCTCTCTTCTCTTCTTCTCCTTCTCTTCTTCTTCTTCTCCTTCCTCATTCTTCCTTCTTTCTTCTCTCTTCTCCGCTTGACTTCCTTCCATTCTTCATTCGTCCTTCTCTCCTTTCTTTCTCTTCTTCTTCTTCTTCTTCTTCTTCTTCTTCTTCTTCTTCTTTCTTCATTCTTCTTCCTCCTATCTTCTCCTTGCTGTCTGTCTCCATTCTTCCCTATCTCCTTCTTCTCGCTCTCCTTCTCCTTCTCCTTCTTCTCCTTCTCCTTGCTTCTTCTTCTCCTTCTTCTTCTCTTCCTTTCTCCTTCTTCCTTCTACCTTTCTTCGTGTCTGCCTTCTTCTTCTGTACTTCTTCTTCTTCTCTTCTTCTTCTTCTTCTTCTATCTCTTCTTCTTCTTCTTCTCTTCTTCTTCTTCTTCCTTCTTCTGACCTTCTCCTCCTTCTTCTCCTCCTTCTTCTTCTCCTCCTCGCTTCTTCTTCTTCTTCTTCTTCTTCTTCGTTCTTCTTCTTCTTCTTCTTCTTCTGTCGTTCTTCTTTCTTTCTGTCGTCTCGGCTTGCTCCGTTCTCGCCGTCCTCCTTCTTTCTGTTCCTCCTTCTCCTCGAGCTTCTTCTCCTCCAGGACTTCATGCCTTCTCCTTCTTAGTCCTTCTCCTTCTCCTTCTCCTCTTCTTCTTCTTCTTCTATAACTTCAATTCTTGCATCTTCTTCTTCTTCTTCTTCTTCTTCTTCTTTCTTTCTTCTTCTCTTCTTTGCTTCTTCTTCTTCTTCTTCTTGTTCTTCTTCTTCTTTCTATCCTCTCCTTCTTCTTCTTTCTTCTCTTCTTCTTCTTCCTTCTTTCTTTCTCCTCTTCCTCTTCTTTTCTTATCTCTTCTCTTCTCCTTCTCTCACTTCTCCTTCTTTTCTTCTCCTTCTTCTTCTTCTTCTTCTCTTCTCCTAGGCGCAGGAGTGGGGCAGCGAGGGCGGCGGGGCGCCTGGGCGCAGGAGCCGCGGGGCGGCGGCAGCGATGGGCGCGGCGGGGCCGGTGGTGGGCGTCGGGGCGACGGCTGCGCCGGAGAGAGAGAGAGAGAGGTGGGGGGTGCACGACCGTTAGTTAGGTCTATTCTTTGCCGTATGCTAGTAGACAACAAAGAGGGGGTGGGGCTAGGGGGACACGGCCGTTAGTTAGGCAACTTGCAGACAACAAAGAGGAAAAAGCGGACGACAAATACATGGTGGACGGCATCCATTTGACCTAACGAGCTCCACATCCAGTGGGGCCCAGCTGGTCTCTTTGCCGTCTACCTTTGGGCCTTTTGCCGTCTGCGACGGACGACAAAGAATAAACTGATGGCAAACTGTATCTTTGCCATTAGCCAGTTCTTTGCCGTCTGCTTTTCGCAAGTGGACGACAAATACCTTCTGTTCGTCTGCTAGCAGACGGCAAAGAACTGGCGGATGGCAAATTCTCTGATTCCTGTAGTGGCAAACGCGTGAGCGCAGGGATAGGAGTTGAACGCTCACGAAGGGTGAGATGCAGATCAAATGGTTGCCAGATCGTTTGATACTTTGCAAAAAAGATATGGTGTGCCACTTACATATTTGGATAATTAAAAAAAGATAAAATTAAAATCATGAATTTTAAAAATGTTAACATAATGTGAACAATTTGTAGCTTAATTCACAAACAAAGGCTGATTCGTGTGTTTCAAAAAGTCTAGGCGACATTTAACTTTTTAATCATGTATTTAAAAATGGTTAAAGGTATATGTAAAATAAATGTTTTCAGAGGTGCCACCTCGGCCGGCCAGGCAGGCCGGCCGTCGTACGTCTGGTGTTTGAGGGGCCGTTTGTAGCTGTCGTTAGTGCCTGAAAAAAAAAACTGGACCGACCCAGCACACCGACCGAACCGACGAAACCCCAACACACGCGTGCTTCCCCACCCTTTCTCCACAGGGTCCGGTTGCTGTGGTTTCTCCGGTGGGCGGCGGCGGAGGCGGAGGCGGGATCGGTGGCGGCGGCGGCGGGAAGGAGTGCGTGGAGGACCTGGTGCCTCTGACCCTCGTTCCGCAGCAGGATTCGATTTGTGTTTCCCATCCGCTTCGCCCGCCGGAATGGTGCTGCTGCGCGGCACCTCTCGGCCCCCAGATCGGCCATGGAAGGTGAGAAAATCCCATTCCCTACGCCTTCTCCAGTTCGTTTGTTGTGCTGTTTCTTCAATTTAATCGACATGGAACTGTGAGGCCCCAGAGAAGACCCACACACCTAGGGTTTTTGGTGGAATTGATCTTCTGTGATGACCTCACTAGGTAGGGATCACGAATTCAATGGATAATCTCTCAGAGATACAGATGACAGAGGAGAAGGAAATTTCTTGGGGGTAGGGGAGAGGGTTGGGGTACGTGGAGGACCATGTAGCTTAACTACAGTTTCCAAAAATGCCTAGCCACTATAGGAGCAGAGAAAAGATTTTCAGAGGGATAAAATGGGCACATTTGGTATATCATCCACCACAACCAAAATCACACTGTAACCAGGACTTGGGTAGCCCTTCAATGAAATCCATAGTAACTTGTTGCCAAGGTCCATTAGGGATTGGTAAAAGATTGAGCAACCTGGATACTTACAATGCTCATGTTTAGCTTTCTAACAATGTCCACCGTTCACAAATTCATTCACATCCATCTTCGTACCAGACCAAGCAAACTGTTTGTGCGCTCTGGTAAGTGGCCCCCCAGAGCACTTGCATGAAAAGCAGATATGAGTTTTGTCTTGAGTGCTGAATTGCTCCAATTAATCCATATCCTGTCCTCCAGCTTAATGATACCTTGATGCAGACAATACCCTTCTGGATTGTCAAAGACACTGCATAAGAATTTACACTTCTTGTAACCATACAGGTTGGCTTTGGGAAGTAGAAGTGGCAGCTAGCAAATGCCCAACCCTAGACAAGGCATCCGCCACAATGTTCTCACTGCCTTTCTTGTAGTGAAACTGGAATTGCAACCCTACTAGCTTGGTCATAGATTTTCCTGTAGGTAAGAAGTCGGCACCTGATCTCTAATTGGCATAAGCTTGGTGATCTGTTTAATGATAAAGGGCCTCTCTGTAGATAAGCTCTCCATTTCTCCACAGCCATCATGATAGCCAGAAACTCTTTTTCATAAATGGAGAGGTTGTTGATTTTTTATGCCCAAAGCTTTGCTGTAAAAAAGCTACATGATATCCATTTTGAAGCAGTACTGCTCTAATTCCAGTGGAGCAAAGCATCGGTCTCAATGGTGAATTGTTGAGTGAAATCAGGTTAGCACCAGAACAGGGGTAGTGGACATTGCCAGTTTCAGTTGTCAAAAAGCACTGTCAGACCAGACAGAACTATTTTTCTGCAGTAGCTGAGTTAATGGTTTTGCAATGATGCCATATTGTTGTACAAACTGGTGTGATCAAGGCAGTAGCTCATATGTCATTCCCCAGATGCCATTTCATTGCCTGTTGTACAACAACTCTGTAATGCAGCACTTGTTGTAGGTGTAATTCCTTGTAAAATGATCATTTAGTCTTGGTACTGAAACTTCACCCATTTCTCCCCACTGCTCTAACCAGTCCATGCCTAGTATCATGCCATACCCTCCTAACTCCAGTAACTTCAAGAATAGTTGAAAGTGTGGCCTTGAATCCACCATGGATATCTGGTACTTTAGATGTACGCTGTAGCATATCCCATTTGCCACCCTGACCTGTAAAGTACTGGTAACCTCTATGGGGTCACTTCACATTGCATGGCTTGTACTGTAGCAGTGTAGCCAAAATTTGGTTTAGTACAGTATGGTTAGGTGTATACTTATCTCCACAACTGTAGCACAAACCATTGGCTCTTCTAAACTCTTTCAGTTGTCTTGCTTTCCATAACCTCTCAACTCCTACAGACCGGATCTATATTCTCCTCTCTGAACCTGAGCATTATTAGTGGACCACTTAACATGCTTGCTTCTAGCTAGAATTTCTTCCTGAATGCCTGCATAAGTAGCTGCTTCACTGACTGTAGCTGGTAACTGAAGCTCCAGTGTAGCTGCTTCACTGACTGTAGTCGGTAACACATCTGGTAACCAAGAGTGTCACTAACTGAGTTTTTATACAACAAAGCTGATAAGTCAGTTGAGAAATTCCCTTTTATACTCAGCTATTTGTCTCTGTCTTTTTGAGTAACATAGCTCTTTCATCTTGTTTTTGTGCACATTGACATCAAATCAGACATGACAGCTGCTTGAAATTCATTCCAACTGGGCCACTGGGAGTGAGTTTGTATGCATGGAATCAGTTGGCAACTGGGCAAAGTATCACCCTACAATCTAGGCAAGCACGCCTATCTTCTCTTCTCAGAGGATGAAATCAATTTGGCTTGAGCTAGGCTCTCAACAAATGGCTTGAGTTAGGACATGTGAAAATCTGATGAATCTATTTGTTAGGAGGTATTGTAGTCCGTATGTTGTATCACCCACATAGGAGTGGTGTTTGGGAGAGGGTTACCATGCATCTTCATTTAGCTCTATAGCGTAAGTAGTTTGGACTAAAAATGTTTGTGTGCTTGGGCTAACATTTTTTTTGCTACCAATTCATGCTTTTTAAAATACAAAATCACATTAACCTGTCAAACATGTTGTTAGTTTTGTTAATGATTTTAGTTATTTGTGCATTTTGTAAATGTTCACATTTTTTATTTATTTATAATTTTCCTTCATTTTATTTTTTAGGATGCACCTCATGTTGATTCCGACTCTACAAGGATCCAATAAAAATGACAGGTTCTTATCATTCAATGATGGTTCTTTGAAAAGACTTGTTATCAGGGAATCGTCAAATGAGACTGGTGGAACAAACTTTATCACCAACAAAGATAGCATCAACACTACCAGAGGGAATTTCACATGTCCAAAAATACCTCAATTGCCAGTCAATAAGGAAAAGTATTTTGTGGTTGTTTTATACCCTCCTACCGATCTCGGTGACGAGGACGTTCCAATGAAGGACAACAACCGATAA